>CM045492.1:47723474-48321876 GCA_024704745.1 Rosa lucieae
AAATTGATGGTCTTTAAGGTATCTAACTCGCTTAAACCAATGGACGAACTGAATCTGTCCAACCTGAACCGTACTAGCTTTAAGGCAGTTATCAATGCCTTAACGACCATCAATTTGGCTGAAATTTTGCAGAGATGATCTATACATTAGTACCTAAAAACTGAACAGTTGAGATGTGGATATGCGACCGAAAAGTGACCCTAAACCCTAACCTCGCTCTAAAATTTCAAAGCGATGCCTCGCTCTGGATAGGATCTGTATATATATATATATATATATATATATATTTATATAGACACTTATGAGTTACTCTCAATTTCTCTCATAAGGTCACTCAACATTTGGCAGACAGACTAGAGCTCTAACTGATCGTTTCCACCTACCCGGCGCGAGAGTGTGGTTCCCTGATAGTATGCCATGGTCACCTCATGACTCAACAATTTATTGTTCCTCAACAATAAAACTCAACACTTCTCTCAATATATTGTTTCTCAACAATAAACTCAACACCTCTCACAATATGTTGTTTTTCAACAATAAACTCAACACAACCCAACAACACGTATATTTTATCAAAAATAATATATATATATAAAGTCATTCGCACATGTATTAACAGCTATAAATATTATAGCATTAAATATAAATATTTAGAACTTCGGTTCGTGAATGAACCATGTGCGGTTTACTCACCTCGATACTCCCGCTGCGTCTTCAAATTAACACAATCACACCAAACTTGTTCGCCCAAGTAAAAACCGTCAATCACATAATCAAACACGATCTTAACTTAGGAATCATTCATAAACCACACATATACGGAAATCCAACGGTCGGATTCTAAAATAAAGATGATCCCACGGTCGGATTCTAAAATAAAGATGATCCCACGGTCGGATCGAAATTATATGATGATCCAACGGTCGGATCCTCACGGATCGCCCTTAGGATCATCCTCCAAAATTATTACGAAGATCCAACGGTCGGATCTTCCTGAATCTTCCTTATAAACATCTCCACAAAATTTCATGAAAATCCGACGGTCAGATTCTCACGAATCGCACTCCGAATTACTATTTCACAATTATACGAAGATCCCACAATCGGATCTTCGCCCATGACCACACATGGTCACTGGGACAGTTGTACGATCAACATATCAAAACTACAAGTCTATCGGACGGTCCGATCTTCACAGATCATTAATTGAAAAATCGAAATTAATTGAAACCGTAAAATTCATAACTAAATCATACGATATCCAAAAATTATGAATTATATATGCAAACGATCGTATTGAAATGTAGAACCTAAAAATGTAAAGAAAACACATTTTTGACCCCCGGAGGTGGCCGGAAAGGGGCGCCGGAGTTAGGGGCCGAGCCGCCGCCGACCACCGCCAATGGTGTCGGGGCCAGGCTGCTTCTCTTCATCTCATCAAGCCCAACAATTTTCCTAACTAGCATGAAGTCTGAAAATGAACGGAAGTGGTCGAAATTACCTAAAACAGTCGAGGTGGCCGGAATTTTTCCAGAATCCGGCGAAAAACGCAGAAACGGCGAGCTTGATTTCGACGTAAAAAATTCAATTTCATGCCTCGATTCCTTCTGGAGAGTTGTTAATAACATCAAGGAAAACTCACTGGTTCAAGAATCACTCAAAACGAAGCTCTACAGCTCGAGATATCTTGATCAAAAGCTTGGTGGCCGGAAAATTTCCAGAATCCGGCGAGCTTGAATTCTTACGTAAAAACTTCAATTTCAGGCCTCGATCCCTTCTATAAAGTTGTTCAGCTCCTCACTCTGAGTTCATCAGCCCAAGAAACACTCAAAACGACGTCCTGTAGCTCGAGATATCAGGATTCTTTGCGCTGTTGTTCGCTCCGATCGGGGTTGTGAGCTCCAGCCGCCTCCAGCGACAGCGCCGCCGTGCAATGGTGCTTCTGGGAGTTTCAGATGGTTGATACGAACCTGTGGATGGAGTTTGAGAAGGTCTCGTGATCGGTAGCTCGAGCTACCATGTTTGGAATCCAAATCGGGGCTGGACGCATCCGACCTCTTCACCGCCGCTTCCGGCTGTGCCGTGACCCAAGACCGCCTCTGTTAGCTTCGCAAGGCTGAGACGAAGCCACAGAAGGTTGTTTGGCGTTGATTGATCACTGGTGGAGGAAGGAAAGGATCGGAGAGCTTTTGCTCTTGTTTTCGTGTTCTCGGACGAGAGAGTTCTTTTGTTTTCTGTTAGAATCCCCACCATGACTACCTACACACGACAAAATTACTACTTCCCCTAATTCATTGCTCAAAATCCGGATCCACTACCAATTGTTTCAAATATAAAAGAAAAATAATAAAAAGGGGTATTACAATCTACCCTCCTTAAAGAAATTTCGTCCCGAAATTTAATCGCAAGTCTATTTCTCCCGATTAAGGTTTTCTGTAAGTCATACAGAAAACAAATCAACCATCTTTACTAACTGTAGTAATCTACAAAGCTACGACTCTATGTGTAAAAAAAAATACATCCCAAATACTACTAAATCAAGTCAACACTAACGTAAACTCACACAACAAGAGTTCTCAAAAGAAATCCTCATTCCCACTTAAGTCATCAACATGACTGTCACGCCCCGAATTTTGAATAACTAATTCAAAGTCCGAGACATGAATATACAACTAAAACATAAGTCACTCGAATTTCAAAACTCAATTTATTTATTACAACTCATTTATACAACGTAAATATGTAAAGCTCAAATTGAGCATCACTCACCTCACTATTACAATCATTGTAAAAACTACAACAATTACTCTAACCCGCACGGTCATCGCCCTGATTCTCCTAACCTGCAAGACTTCCCGCTACACAATTTGAATAGTGTACCGGGAATTGCAACAACACAAAACCCGGTAAGCTTTTTGCAAAGCTCGTGAGTAAATAAGAAAGAATTGTTGATTTTATAACATGTTTATTTTAACTCAAGTAAAAATCAACAATCTCAACATCTGCAAGGAAACACCAAAACAAAACACGGAAAATCTCCAACGAATACATTTCCACAATTCTCTACCCACAATACTACCACTTTGATCCATCCCAACTGTTTGTACCCAACACCAACAACACTTTAGAGTTCTAACTACCTTGTTACCTGTCATCTCGGTTATTATTTAACCGGCGGTCTTCGGACACCCTGTCCTCAGAGCACTACATCTCGGTTATCATTTAACCGGCGTTCTTCGGACTCCCAGTCCTCAGAGCACTACATCTCGGTTATCATTTAACCGGCGTTCTTCGGACTCTCAGTCCTCAGAGCACTACGTCCCAACACTCTATACATCCCCACTATCCATCATAAGAACTACATGACTCAGTGATCACAATCATCACATATAAATATGGTAATTCACGTATAAATCCACATCTCAAAACATAATAAATAAATAATCACAATTCCACACTCTTCAATGTCACACCATTCCATATATATATCCACGTAAATATATATAAACATAATCATCCGCTCAGGGATAATTATTAATACCAACTATAGTTCACGCAAGAAAAACAGGAAATTCATTTTGTATCATTAAAATCATTTTACTTACCTATGGACCGTAGTTGATCAAGTCCATATGATTAAAAACAAATATTTATTCCATAAATATTTTTCACACAATTACGACAAATAAATTAATTAAAAGTGCACGGTTCGTGATATGAACCACGTGAGATTTACTCACCTCTAATCCCGCTGCGTCTTCAATTTTATAAAACACGCCACAACCGCTCACCAAGGAAGACCGTCAATCACCTAAATCCAATATGATTCAAAACTTAGCCAACAACTCATAAATATAAATAAAGACGATCCAACGGTCGGATCGAAATTAAACGATGATCCAACGGTCGGATCCTCGAAATCCGATAATCGAAACCCTAAACTTCAGGAATTCATAATTAATTGGGAAAAAAATACAAACAGTACCCAACTTATGGCCCACTATTAATTTCTATACCCAAGTTTCCGAAACTATCACAATGGTACCTGAAATTTCTAACCCAGCCCAACATTCATACACGCCCTCTATGACGACGTTAATTCTTATGTCAAGTGCCATAATTTAAGGGATATTTTGGTCATTTCATTCACTCAGACTTTTTTTAGTATATTTTTTTCTTCTCTCAATTTTTGCTTTTTCTTTTCTTCTGGTGATTTCACCAGGCCTCTCAACCTTCCTACTTCACTCCTCCTCTTTCTGTGTTGAGCATGGAAGCAATTTTCTCATCTTTAATGGTCTTCCTCGTTGAATCTATAGCTTTGGAATCAGGACCTTCTGTGTTCGCAATTGAGGTCGGAATCGGCACCTCCCAAGCCTTACGACTTTGTTTTCTGTTTGTGTTTGGCTTTTAGCCATTCTATCTGTGTGTTTAGATTCAGCGTAGGGCTGGAATCGGTTCCATTTTTGGCATTTTTTGTCAGAACCGAAACCGAAACCGATGTTTTTTCTGGTTCAGTGTGGTCGTTTTGTTTTGCCAGAACCATATTTTTCGGCTTAGTTATAGCTTGCAACCGGTTCCTGTACAGAGCAAGAAAACAGGAAAGCGATCTAGTTTCCTAGCTTCGATTATAGCTTGTAACCGGTTCCTGATTGAGAATGACTACTTGAATTCGACAGAATCTAAGGATTCAAAGCCACGTCCTGAGTTGGGAATCGAAGGAATCAAATTGGGAATTGGGGAAGTGATGAAGATGAACTGGAAATCCCGATTCGGGATGAAACTATGAAATTGAGTTTCAGTCAGTTAATGTGCTGACTGCTGTGTCTGAGAAATTGGGGAAGAAACTGGAACTAGAATGGCCGATTGACTTGGGGCTGCGTTTATGAAATCAGGGAAGAACATGTATTGAAGGCCGTGCTAGGTCTTGTTTGATCGAAAGAAAGAAGAAATCATCATCTTTGGGTATTTTTTAATTGTTTTTGGGTAAAAAGGCATGGACTAGTGGGTACTTTTTATTGTTTTTGGGTAAAATGGCATGATTGGTCGCTTACCACCGTTGGCTTTGCTTTAATTGTTAAGTCTGCTGTCTGCCAGGTAAAAAGTCATGGGCTAGTGGGTACTTTTTTATTGTTTTTGGATAGAAAGACATGGGCTTGGTATTTATAATTGGCATGACCGATTTACCCCTAAAACTACGCCACCTGGCATGTCACTTAACGCCGTCATGGACGGCAGGTATGAATATTGAGTCGGGTAAGATAATTGGGGTACTATTGTGATAGTTTCGAAAACTTGGGTATAGAAATTAATAGTAGGCCATAAATTGGGTACTGTTTGTATTTTTTTCCCTAATTAATTCCAAGATCCTCCAAAAATTACCAAACTTCAAATATAACCTCTACAATATTTATGTGATTTAACTAACTAAATAAAAACATAATTTTAATCACTGTTCATACCAGCACTATTCACCATCGCACTGTTCATCCTGTTCATGCGGCAACACTGTTCATGCGGCGGCCAACTCCTCCTCCGGCCACCAAATTTCAACCACAACATCATCTCAACATTTCCAATAACTTTCTCAACTGTGACAAAGTCAGAAAATACCTTGAAGTGGCCGAACAATTAAGCAAACCGAAGTAGAGTAAAATTTTCTAATTATGCTTTCTTCCTCCACGCTGCAAATCGCTTCAAGATATTTGGGGAGCTTTAAGTACGCCTCAAGACGCTTCTAAAAAGCCTGGCTTTGTAGCCGGAGGTGGCCGGAATTCGGGTCAACGGTCACCTGCTACAGTAAACTTCAAGGACCCTATACTCCGTTTTCCGGCCAAGCCGCAGTGAGCAACCACCGTAGGGGCCAAGAGGAGGTCAAGACGAATCCGTAACCACCGATTTGACGCTTTTTGGTGGTCTAGAGGTGGTGAAAGAGGAGGTTGCAGAAGAGAGAAAGTGAGAGTTTGCAGAAGAGAGAGTCTGCAGAAGAGAGCACGGGGGAGAAGAAAGAGAAAAGAAAGAAAAGTTACCCGGCTACAGTAACTTTTCAAATTTTTACAAATCTATCATAAACAGTAACTTTCTTATTTCGCTTATAACTTTCGCATACGAACTCCGATTTTTGTGTTCCGCATATGCACGCGATCGTATCGATGAGCTCTACAACTTTCGTGAAGAAAGTTTTCCCAAATTCTGTACGTATAAAAAGTCGATTTTTGAGACGCCCCTAAATACGTACGATTTCGAATTAAAATCGATCGAACAAATTTCATACTTCTCCAAGCTTCGTACAATCACCCATGACCCCGAAATCATTCAAAAATGTCCTCGGAAAATAAATTAAATTTTCGGGGTATTACAATGACATTCCTTCACCGCATCATTTCTCAAAATTACAACACAACAGTTGCCTTAAGCAACCCACACTCAAATCACCATGTGGCATTGCACATATAACTGTTTTCACACAGATCGTCATCCTGTACTGGCATACAAGCACAGTAAACACTCTCACAAAGCATTTCGCTACTCAATTAACATCACGGTAAACCTCCATGGTAAAATTTAAGCACGCACTATCCTACGCAACGATAGAGATGCATCACTCAAAACAAATCATCCTCAAAAGCACGCCAACAAAATAAAATATGTCACCCAGTGATGATGACTTGGGCTTGCTCAATCCTTGGGCTAAACACTAAGGCTGGCCATTTGGGCCAAAGAAACTGAACCAACCACATTTTGAACAGGCCCAAACCAAATTGGGCCAAAAACTCGGCCCACAAACCTTCTACTCGGCTCGGCTCAGCCGTACTGTTTGGCTGCATTCGGCTCGGCTACAGTATGAGGCTCTACATACTGTACGTATACAATACAGATCAATATACATCCGTATATCGAGCGTATACGAGATCCAAAAAAATTTGTAAGGGGTAAGGTTCGAACTCCAGACCTCCTACACCAAGGTTTTGCTCCCAACCAGCGAAGCAGGAGCTACTTTCATTAATATATGCACATGTGTTATATTTATTATGTCATAAGCGACATAAATAAATAAAAGGGAATGCAAGGTTTGAACCCTTAACCTGCTATACGAAAGCTTTGGCCCCAACCACTGGAGCACAAGCTGTGCTTATTATAGTATGTACAAATGTTATACTTATTATGTCCAAAACGAACATAATAAAATAAACGAGAGGCGAGGTTCGAACCTCAGACCTCTAGTACACAAACTCAGCCTTCAACCACTCGAGCGTAAGCTGCTCTCGTTGCTATCCATGCAATTCAGTTTATTTAAACTCAACCGTTTCAGCAATCCGGCCCAAAATATCCAAAACTGTTGCAGAAATCCAGCCCAACATATCCAAAACTGTTGCAGAAATCCAGCCCAACATATCCAAAACTGTTGCAGAAATTCGGCCCATCAGGCCTCCACCCACAGCTACAGTGAGGACCCTGATCCGGGGCAAGCCCAGGTGTGGCCCACCTGCCACGGCTTATCCTTTCCGTGATTTACGGAAATCAGAATCACTTTCAGCTAAAGCTGTCTGCCACAGCGCCTCGAGATTCATCCTGTCCCCTTATGCGCTCTACACGCGTCAACAACTTTTCCAGGTTTTAGGGCGACTTTAATCCAACGCGTAGATTTAATCTCCGAGATCGTCCATCCAACGGTGGAGATTTTCTCACCTTGCCCTATAAATAAGTACATTCTGAGGGAGCAACTGTTCACTCCAAAGGAAACGAAAAATTCCTCTCGAGTTCCAGCCCTTCTCTCTCAACTCCTCAGCTTTCCTCTTCTCAATCTCCAGTCTTTTCCTCTCAATCTTCAATCCTTCTCTCTCAGATATTTTCTTCCATCTGAAAGATTCGATCTCTTCCTTCATCTGAGAATTTCGGATCCCTAACACCACTTCATCAACTTCAATCCTTCTAAGATCAATCTGTCACAAACACTCAATCACGCTGTTCTTCACTTTTCACTTCCTCTCAACCCAACACCATGGAACCACAAACTCTGCAACTAATGGAGCTTCAAACCCAGCAACAAATGGAACTACAAGCCCAGCAACAAGTCGAGGATGGAGGAAACAACCAAGCAGCCGGGAGTAGTGCCAACACACCCATCAGGCCGACCACTATCCGGTGGACTCCTACACCAGCTCAACTAAGAATCCCTCAGGGGATAAACTATGACAAGGGTTACAAGTACCTAACTCCTGAGCAGATTCAAGAGATCAGTCTTCATCTGAAACCGTATGGGGAGATCGAGGACAAGAACGTCTTCTTTTGGTTCCAGAACCTCAAGGCTCGTGAAAGGCAGAAGTTGAAGGAATTTCGGAACGTTCGGGTTGGTGGATCTCTCGATCTCAATTTTGGATCCACAAGTTCAACTGATGATGGTAGGTCCATTGATCTCAACTTTGGTTCTACTGGTTCTACTGGTGATGATGGATCAATCGATCTAACCCTTGGGTCATGCGTCGGCTATGGTGTTGACCCATATTCCTCCTCACCCTTCAACGCTAATACCAATAATTATCTCAATAATTATTAAGGGTGCCTTAGACAAAATTTTCTGAAATTTTCATGAGTGATAATGTCCAGTTTAAGGACTGGGTAAGTTAGTATTAAAGTTCCTATCGACAAGAATCTGTGGAAATTTACGTGAAAATTTTCAGATACTTAAGGTATTTATTATTAAATTTTAAAATTTGAGAATTAAGAAAATTTATTTGAAATAAAGGAAATTTATGTGGTTGATTCTGGATTGTTGTAGATCTTGACGGTTAAAATTAAGTATATATAAGATAAGGAAGGGGGAAAAGCTTATTCTCGCTTCGTGAACACAGGCAGAGTCTCATCTCTCGCCACTCACCGACGCTGCCCAAAACCAGTCTCATCTTTCTTTTCCTCTCATGAATCAGGAACCATCATCATTGTCACCTCTGATTATTATCATGGGTTGAGGAAGGAGTATCAGAATCTTTTCCTCCGCTCTCAAATTTGATGTCTGCTAACAGAGCTTTGGAAATCAATAGATCCCTTTGTAAAAACGTCTCTCTTCTCTCAGTCTTCTTAATAGAGCTATGATGTTACTCGATGGCGCGCGGTAATAGAAGGTGTTTATTTTGGTCTATGCGTATGCGATGGTAAGGTTAGTTTTTGCTTAAATTGGTATTTGTAAAGGATTGATTGTGGTTAGCGTAATCCCAAATTCACTCTGAATAAGGATTATTTTCTATTAATCCTGCTCAGGGTGTTACAGCAATTGAGTGTTATTCACAGGTGAAGTTCATCAGAATGTTCTTTGTGTGACTTTATTTAATTAGTTGCTCAAGAAAATTTACTACGAAATTTGGTATTAGACTGTTTTGTCATTATACACACTCAGATTGGGATAAAGCAAAAGATGATTGAAAACCTTACCTGCTAAGAAATAGTCGTAGATTGGGATAAAGCTTCATGTTGTCTCTTAATATAGTTTTAAGTGATCCTATTCTAGTAATGGATTGATTATTCAGTTATCAATTGGGGTGTTATCCTGCATGATCTGTATGCGTTATCCTGCTGACAGTTGCTTCTACTTGCAGTTCATTGATGTTGGAAACATGGTTTCTCCCACAATTTTTGTCCGTCGTAGTTTGCCTTATCTCATGGATGAGTTGCCTCAGGAAGCTTTAAACGATGCAATGCAAGCTCAAGTAATTTCCCCAATATGGCACATTGCATCTTATCTACAGGCTGCTGCCCTTTTTGCACTCAGAATGGAGACTGAGGCACAATCAGCACTGAAGGAGGGTACTGTGCTTGAAACCAAAAGGAACACTGCAGCTGGACTCGAGTGAAAAATCAAGGCTCAGGTACCAAATCAGACACTACTTAGTTTCGCTCTCAACATAACAGAAAGTCCCAAACAAGGGAAGTCAAAGCTTCATTCTTTACCATGATGGTTTATTTATGTAGGGTGCTTTATTTAATGTGAACCCTTGGACGCTAAATGATTCAACTATACAAATTGAAAGATATTGAATTTAAAAGTTGTAGGAGACAATTGGAGGAAAACATGCATGTAGTTCAGAAGCATGTAATTTATGTACACATACAATCCCTATTAATTCTTTCTGGTGAAAAACAGTTTGATTCAAGAAAGGAGCTTGCGTGTTGCCGTCCGTAATTAATAGGTCTTTTTATTGTTATTGATATTGTTATTTAAACTATATACTGCAGGGATGTCTAACATAGAACTAGCTAGAATAGTTATATGCAAGGCAAACAGTTGACTGGAGAGTTCTCCAACCAGTTCCTGCAGTTACAGTAGAAATTAATAAAAGAAAATTTCTGGTAATGAATGAATTGGAAGAATTTATGTGAGATAGAGTGGAAAGAATTGGAGGAGGTCCAGTTTCTTAGATCGGAGAGCTTGTTTATTGTTTCCAGCCAATCAGAAGTCTTAGATCGGCCCAAGTCAGGTCCAGGTATTTTAAAGAAAAAAGACGAGGGAGCCAATTGAGGTTTTCTACAGCCCGAATGAAGTGGTTATAACTTATAGCCGAGATTGAGATACTGCAAGTAAGGTTTCCAAGCTGATGATGTGGAATTTCGCCACCTAAGACAACATCAGAGAGTGATCTAGATATCTTAAAATGGTCAGATTACCAATGAGCTCTGGAATTTTGTTCGATTCCCGGTGAAGTCATTGGAGTTGAGATCTAGGTCTTAAATTGGACATAGAGCAAATGAGCGCTGGAATTTGGCTCCCATCGAAGTCATTGTGACTGAGGTCCAAATATTTCAGCTGCTGCACCTCAATGAGATTAAGACTACCTCCAAGATGAAGTTGAATCACATGGTCGGTCAGGGGGTCACAGTAGACTCCTTCCCATCTTGACATATGCCTATATATATATATATAAGCGATTTGGTGGTCCTGTGATTTAGCTTTGCTTGAACAATCAATCATGGATTTATCAGAGTTATGGCCATTTGGTTGTATGATCAAAGTAATAGCCAAGTGCCATACTCATTCTATGGTGACTAAGGAGTTTGGGTTGGATTTAGCTGTTTATTTTCCATGGCCACCCAACAAATATTTTTGGGAAAAAATGAAATGATAAAGTGGCAGCCTAGGGGGTTATTGCTATGCATGCTGTTCAATTGAAACAAACATATATGTAGGTATGCTCTGTTAGATATGTGTTGTGAAACTTGCATAAGTTTCTATAGTTTTGTTAGACACTCTTTTAAGTTTTTGTTTTGCTAGTCTGCTTTCTTGGAGCATCATCTTGCTGGTTGCATTTTCTTTGGTTGTGAGTGTCCATAGCGGTTTTTAGTTTATATGGCTTTTGAGAGATTCCAGAGCCAAAAATGTATATTTTTAGTCATTCTATGAATACGTTTCCTCATTTAAATGGGTTCTCTTTAGCATCTAAATGGGTGCTAATAGGTCTCAGTATATCATTAGTTATTCATTGTAAGGTATCATTATTCAAGTTGGTCATTTCCAATGTATTGATTGCTGCACACCAGTATTCCCTATTTGAAGAGTGATGATTCAGTTGACTTGTGCAGAAGAAATCTATTAATCTATTAATAGATTATGATTTATGCCTTTATGGTAATATGTTTATCAGCTTTGCTTAATCACTTACTAAGAATAATCAAGGCATATTTTAACTCCAGTCTTTTGAGATTTGTGCAGTAACGATTCAGTTGATAGCAAATGATACACTCAATTAGTGTGGAAATGATTTCTCTTGGTCAGCAGACATTTTTTTGCTACCACTCCCTGTTCTTTTTCAAGGTTATTCTAGAGGACAATTCAAAGGGACCTCAAACTGGTAATTGTGCCTCTGTTTCTGTATACCTCTTTCATATTTTAAGTCATTATGCCTATGCTTGTACTTGTTAGTCTTCTATTGTACATATTAGTTTGTTTATTTGCAATATTTCAATAGATTTATGTGCCATGCATTAATCGATGTCATGTATATGATATGCTCTTGCTAGAGGGTTGCTAGTGATTTGGTCTATTTTGTATAATTGTCCCTGAGAAATTTTATTTTCTGTACATGCAATTGGCCATAACATGATATGCAATTGGCTGTTACTTGATCCAAGAAAACATGATATGGTTCGTTTCCGATCGGCAAGCCATCTTGTAGACTGTCTAGCTGATAGATTGAGAGTTGAAATATTGGAATTTTATCATAAATTTTCTTCAGTTTTCATTTTAATGCTTTGCTATCATTTTTGCAACTGCTTTTCTCTATTCGTTAAAAAAAAAAAAAGAAAAAAAAAAGAGTCTAGCGATGTAAAAGATATTGTTGAGAAGTGAGGTTCAAATTTTAGGTTTTCCTGTACATGTAATTGAAATTTAATTATCTGTTGTCATTACCAAGCCATGTAATTTTGTTAATATCATCAAAGAATGAACGCAAGGTGACAAACGAGGAGGTTCTTCAAAGGTACGATCATAAAGTTCTCATTTATTTACTGGTAAGTCTCTTGTGATTCAACTGCCTACAGTAACAGTAGAAATCATTTAATAAAAGAATTTTTTTGCAGAGATGTCTAACAGTTGACTGGACAGTTCTCCAACAAGTTCCTACAGTAACAGTAGAAATCATTTAATAAAAGAAAATTTCTGGTAATGAATGAATTGGAAGAATTTATGTGAGACAGAGTGGAAAGAATTGGAGGAGGCAGATCACATCCCCATTGAGGTCAAGTTTCTTAGATTAGAGAGCTTGTCTATTGTTTCCAGCTAATCAGAAGTCTTAGATTGGCCCAAGTCAGGTCCAGATATTTTAAAGAAAGACGAGGGAGCCAATTGGGGTTTTTCTACAGCCTGAGTGAAGTGGTAATAGCGAGTTTATGATACTGCTGGTAAGGTTTCCAAGCTGATGATGTGGAATTTCACCACCTAAGACAGCATCAGAGTGATCTAGATATCTTAAAATGGTCAGATTACCAATGAGCTCTGGAATTTTGTTCCCGGTGAAGTCATTGGAGTTGAGCTTTAGGTGTCTTAAATTGGACATGGATCAAATGAGCGCTGTAATTTGGCCCCCATTGAAGTCATTGTGACTGAGGTCCAAATATTCCAACTGCTGCAACTCAATGAGTTTAAGACTGCCTTTACCTTTGAAAAACTCACCTTGTGGAGAGACTCCTCCAAGATGAAGTTGAATGATAAGGTCGGTCAGGGGGTCACAGTAGTCCTTCCCATCTGCAATAGTCTTGATTCCCATCTGCTGCCAAATGAAGAAAGTCACTTGTAGTCATCCGCCAGGTCTGGTTTGATAGCTAGGAGTGCATCCCTCTCCCTCTCCACGCACTCTCTTGTCACGTTTAACATGGTTGTGGCTGAGGGATAAGGAAGCGTTGATATTGCATGGACATGTTTCTAGCACCTTATGGCCTCCATAATAACAATTAAATAAGAACGAGACTATTTGAGACGACAGAAGAAGCTCATGCCATACATGTATTTATATGGCTGTCCATTCTTCCGCAGTACATTAATTTAGAACTTCCCAGTGTGCATTAGTTCTTTAACAGTTATCATGCCAACAGTTGCTTTCACTTGCAATTCATTGATGTTGGAAACATGGTAAGCTCAAGTAACTTACCTAATGCGGCACATTGCATCTCATCTTCAGGCTGCTGCCCTTTCTGCACTCGGATTGGAGAATACACCACAATTAGCACTAAAGGAATTATGCTTGAAGCCAAAAGGAATACTGCTGCTGGACACAAGTGAGAATAAAGGCTTAGGTACTAAATGTGACACTTATCATTCCAACATATATAGGTTCAACGCAAGGTTCCAAACCAGGGAAGTTGAAGCTTCACACATTATGGTGATGTTTGATATGTGTTGGTTATTTTCCGGTGCGCTAGTTTGTAGTTAAATCTTTATTTTGTTTGACCCTATACAAATAACTTTGAAAAAACATGGAAAAAGAAGAAGAATAGTTTGAGATTTGTTGTAGAAGGCAGTTGGAGTGTATAGATACCTGTCTATTCTTCTTGATGAAAAACAGTTGAATTCGAGAAAGAAAACCTTAAGATGCAGTCTCTAATCACTGGTCATTCAGTAGTTACTAAGCGCATACATTATCATTTAAACTATAGTACTGCAAATTTTTTTTGAAATAACACTAGCTAGAATTGAAATTATTCAAGGCAAAGAGTTGATTGGACCAACAAGTTTTTACAGTTTTTTTTTTTTTAGGAAGCGGAGTAAAAGCTAACTCATTGCTCTTACCCGAATTTATTGAAAATCAAATAAAAGATACATAGCAAGGGGGGTTATGTCAATACCTTGCCGGGATAAAATACAAGCTGAAAAGTACAATAATCAAGAACGGTAAAATAACTAACTGAGCACAACCCTAACATGAATATGAAGAAAATGACCAACTGCCAATTCCGACTATTCTGAATTTTATCATAAATGTCAATGGTGCTGAGGGATATGAGGGGTAGCTTCTTATTGAAAACTAATACAATGAGACATGGAAGCGCTTGTTTCAGAAGATGCTGGCGCACCATAGAACATAAGTGGAATACCAATTATTCCAACGATGATGCAGTATAAAAAAGCTATCTATGATGAACACACAGATGCAGAGAAAGTGAGAGATTACCGCTTAAGATTGTCCACTAAGCATATCCTTTAATTGCCGTCTGATCAAAGCTACCCTCACATAAAGCCAATCATTTAAAGCATTCAAGAAGTTGTAGTATGCATATCTCCATGACCGCTTGAATATCAAGCTCCCACAGACAACCCAGAATCCAACAGCAAATCCAAGTCCCAGACTTATGTAAAAGCCCGTTGTGATGAGCTCATCTGGATCTTCTTGATCACTCGAGACATTTGGCCGACCAGTTCCCTCTGGATTACAAACTTCAAGTGGAAGTCCACACAATTGAGGATTTCCAGCATAAAAGGAGGGATCAAAGCCCTGGAGCTGAGTACCAGTTGGAATTTCACCAGACAAGTTGTTAAATGACAAATCCATGACACCAAGTCCATAGATCTGAGCAAGGCTTGTCGGAATCCTGCCACCTATCTTGTTTCTAGACAAATCAAGAGAATCTAGTGACTTCAACTTTCCGATCTCTGGAGGTATTTGCCCAGTCAAATTGTTCCTTGAAAGGTTCAGAGAAACGAGCCCAACAAGATGAGTAATTTCACTTGGAATCTCCCCAGTTAATCTGTTGCATGAGAGATCAATGCTCTTGACTAGCCCCAAAGTGTTTTTGTATGTAGACAATGTTCTCTTCCACATGAAGGTTGCATCATCCTCATAATAAAGAGAACTCATAGGTGGTTCGGCCTCAGATGTATTAAAAGAATGTCTGATGGTTAGATTTGAATTTCCTTCTTGCACCAAAGAAGTCAAATTATCGAGGCATTTTGGTATAGATCCAGAGATTTGATTCCCAGAGACATCCAAAATTTGAAGGCGTGCTAGATGGCATAATTGTGAAGGCAAACTTCCACTAAACTGATTAGATTGAAGCATAAGAATAACCAAATTTGAAAGACTGACCCCTAACCATTCAGGGACTGAACTTGAAAGCGTATTGTTCCCAAGATCAATAACATTTAAGCTTGTACAATTCTTCAAGGATGAAGGCAATTCTCCCACAAGTCTGTTGCTCCTTAATTTCAATGTTTTGATTCGAAATAAACATCCTATATTGGGTGGGATTTTCCTAGAAAAATAATTGTTACTCAAATCGAGAAGTTCTAGATTGACCCAATGTCTCCAGCAATCTGGAACTTCTCCAGGAATATTGTTTGTGGAGAGATCAAGAAATTTAGAAATTTTAACATTCGCAGAACACAAGAAGGAAGTCATCTCTGAAAATTTATTATCAGAGAGATCCAAATATGTCGCTTTTGATAGAAATGAGGGTATTGGGCCTTCCAACTGGTTCGAACTAAATCGAACTTCAACTCCGTTGAATGTTACATCCTCTGAACTCCCTAATGTTCCTCTAATTTGATTGTTAGACAGATCTATAGTCGAACCGTTAGGAAATAGACCCCAGAACCAGCTTGGAGGGACATCTGAAATGTTACCATAAGACATATCAAGGTTGTAAAAATTATTTTGGGTTCGAATCCATTTTGGGAAATCCGGCCCCACCTTACAATACCTCAAACTTAGGTAATTCAATTGAAAAGGAAGAATCCAATCTGAAGTGACATTGAATTCTAACAATGAGTTATAGGATAAATCCACCTCATTTAAATAAAAGAGTTTTGAGAAATGATTTTCTGAAATATTCCCTTCCAAATGATTTGTACTAAGATTTATATAGATCAACCAAGATAACTGTCCAATACTGTGCGGTATTTTTCCGCTTAACCAATTTCTAGAGAGATCTAAATATTCCAACGATGACAGTTGCCCAATACTTTCGGGAATCAAACCACTTAATTGGTTGGAAGAGAGATTAAGATATACAAGTGAGCTCATGTTTGTGAAAGCATCGGGAATCAGACCACTTAATTGGTTGGAAGAGAGGACCAGATTTACAAGTGAGCTCATGTTTGCTAAAGCATGGGGAATCGGACCACTTAATTGGTTGGAAGAGAGGTCAAGACTTGCAAGTGAGCTCATGTTTGTGAAAGCATGGGGAATCAGACCACTTAATTGGTTGGAAGAGAGGTCAAGACCTTCAAGTGAGCTCATGTTTGCGAAAGCATGGGGAATCAGACCACTTAATTGGTTGGAAGAGAGGTCAAGACTTGCAAGTGAGCTCAAGTTTGCGAAAGCATGGGGTATCAGACCACTTAATTGGTTGGAAGAGAGGTCAAGAGTTGCAAGTGAGCTCAAGTTTGCGAAGGCATGGGGAATCAGACCACTTAATTGGTTGGAAGAGAGGTCAAGAGTTGCAAGTGAGCTCATGTTTGCAAAAGTATCGGGAATCAGACCACTTAATTGGTTGGAAGAGAGGGAAAGAGTTTCAAGTGAGCCCATGTTTCTGAAAGCATTGGGAATCAGACCACTTAATTGGTTGGAAGAGAGGTCAAGACTTGCATGTGAGCTCATGTTTCTGAAAGCATCAGGAATCAGACCACTTAATTGGTTGGAAGAGAGGTCAAGATATGTAAGTGAGCTCATGTTTCTGAAAACATCGGGAATCAAACCACTTAATTGGTTGGAAGAGAGGATAAGATGTTCAAGTGAGCCCATGTTTCTGAAAGCATCGGGAATCAGACCACTTAATTGGTTGGAAGAGAGGTCAAGACGTTCAAGTGAGCCCATGTTTCTGAAAGCATCGGGAATCAGACCACTTAATTGGTTGGAAGAGAGGTCAAGACGTTCAAGTGAGCCCATGTTTCTGAAAGCATTGGGAATGAGACCACTTAATTGGTTAGAAGAGAGGTCAAGACATTTAAGTGAGCCCATGTTTCTGAAAGCATCGGGAATCAGACCACTTAATTGGTTGGAAGAGAGGTAAAGACTTTTAAGTGAGCCCATGTTTCTGAAAGCATCGGGAATCAGACCACTTAATTGGTTGGAAGAGAGGTCAAGATCTGTAAGTGAGCCCATGTTTGCAAAAGCATCGGGAATCACACCACTTAACTGGTTGGAAGAGAGGTCAAGATGAACAAGGGTGGTATTGTAGTTGCACAACCATTTGAATATTGAAGAACTGACAGCAGGATTTTCGGACAATTCAATACTTACAAGAGAATTGGAAGAATTTATGTGAGAAAGAGTGGAAAGAATTGGAGGAGGAAGATCACATCCTATTAAGGTCAAGTTTCTTAGGTCAGGGAGCTTGTTTATTGTTTCCAGCCAATCAAAAACCTTACTTAGATTGGCTAAACTCAGGTCGAGGTATTTTAGAGAAGAAAGATGTGGGAGCCAATTGAGGTTTTCTACAGCCTGAGTGAAGTCATTCCTCCCGAGATTGAGATACTGCAAGTGAGTAAGGTTTCCAAGGTGATGATATTCATCTCCAAAGACAGCATTAGAGAGATCTAGATATCTTAAATTGGTCAGGTTACCAATAAGCTCTAGAATTTTGCTCCCAAAGAGGAAATTGGAATTGAGATCTAGGTGTCTTAAATTGGACAGAGAACAAATGAGCGCCGGTGGAATTTGGCTCTCATTGAAGTTATTGTGACCGAGGTCTAGATATTCCAAATGCTGCAACTCAATGATTTTAGGACTAATTTCACCTTGCAAAGTTTCATATATATACTCAGGGTACTCACCTTGCAAAGAGATCACCCCCAGTTTTCCATTCAGATGAAGTTGAATAACATGGCCGGTCTGGTGATCGCAGTGGACTCTTTCCCATCTGCAACAGTCTCGCTTTTTGGCTTCGCTTCCCCACGAAGAGAGCAGGTTGTATTCATCCACCAGGTCTCCTTTGATAGTAAGGAGTGCATCCCTCTCCCTCTCTATGCACCTTGCCGTCACGTTAGCATGGTGGTGGCCGAGGGATAAGGAAGCGTTGATATGCAGAAGAAGCACAATTGATATTGCATAAGCAAGTCTGAGCCACCTTCCCAACTCCATCTTAATTAATGTAATCAAGAAGATGATGGAATAAGAAGCACAAATGCACTGCAAATATTTATATGATATCTCAGAATACTATCTTTGTATGCAAATCATTCCCTATTTATAGTAATTCCTCAGAACAATTAAACCAAGGATTTCATATCTGAACTAAGCCGTGAAACAGAGCTGCAAGTTCATACAAGACTAAAGTGGAAAGAAGGAAGAGAGTATCCTCTACTTTGGGCATTAACTGACATGCCTCGAGTGTTGACTTAATAATTGCATGAGATTCTTAGTGGAATGTTATTATTGGAATCAGGAGGATCATTTAGTAAAAACAATTAAAACAAAGAGAACTTTTGCTTATAACACAAACAGGCTGAATAACACTGAAGTTGTCAGATTTCTCAGAATACGATTAAGCTTGCTTAGAGTAAAATACAAATATTTCATCGACACTGCAAGATGCCTCCATATTTTTCTTTTATGTAATTAGTGAAAAAGGGTATCATGTCTGGAAGGAGATGAAAAATAAATTTGCTTTCTTCGCTGGCATCACAATCATTTGGAAATTGCATTGTATCTGCTACTGCCGCTTGATATTGACTTGGCTTGTGATGGTGATCGATCAGCTTAACGTAATGGAGACGTAGTAATAGACAGCCACAACTTAATAGGTAACAGGAAACACTGGACCCAAGTATCTCTGTTTGATACTACTACTGGAATCTAAAGAAGTATATTTCCACAATGCAAAATGTGGTTAAGTATTGCTCACAGAATCTTCCATATTAGCCGTTATCAGTTTATTTGGACAGAAATTTCTCACAGAAAATCCTTGTGATAAGAAGTCAGAAAGTGGAGAGTAAAATATTGATTTCTTGATCAGAGTCTGTATGTTACCATTACAAAAAAGAGATGTATAATTGTATATGAAATACTCTGTTTTCAGAAGGCTCTGAATCTCCTGTTATCAGAGTAAAATAGTAATTATGACCAGTAATTACCATTTCGGAATTACCTTTTCATGTTGAAATCAGTCAACAAGTTCAAGAAAACACAAAAATAGAGATGTATATCATATACTCTGTTTTCCTTTATCACTCTGTTTTTTTTTTCCTCTACATTTCCTAAACTAAATACTCTGCATAATAGTATAGTGTCAGTGGATCCATCATCCATGTAAAACAATTCTTTCTTAAAATTTTCAGCACAGCAATACATATAGATCTAAAATTTCCTCTCAAACAATCCTTCATCTCCGGGATTGAATTACTGGACTCAAATTACTAAAGTAGCATTTTGTCTAGCTCTGTTTTCCAAGAAAAAAAAATGATCTGTGATAATAGAGATAAATTAGCTATATAGAGGCACGATATCAAAGGTCACCATTCAGTTGTCACCCCTTTCCATCAGCAATACCAATTGCATGAGAATTAGAGCGGAAAGTTATCGGAATCAGGAGGACCTAAATCTGCTAGTATTGCTTTTTTCGCTGGCGTCACCGTCATTTGGAAATTGCCTCGTATCTGCTACTATTACTATAATACAAGAAACCAGTGCGCACAAGAATTAATATTTGAACGTAAAGGAGACGTAGCAATAGACAGCCACTACTTGATAGAAAGCTAGAAAAATATTGGACCCAAGTATCTCAGTCTACTACTACTGCTAGAATCTAAAGAAGTTGTAATTTCCACAAAGAAAATATGGCCTAGTATTGACTTGACTTGGTAGTGATATTCAACCTTCCATGATAACAATAATCAATTAGGACATAGAGCTTTTGTACAGAAATTCCTCATAGAGAACCTTGTGGGCTTGTGATACGATTTTGAAAAAATTTCAGAGTAAAGGAGTCATCTCATTATTACCGGTAAATAACATTATTTTTATGTTGAAATCAGTCAACAAATTGAAGCAAATAAGTAAAACTAGAGATTATGTGTGGGAAATAATATCTGCTACTACAGCTACAATTCTAAAATTTTGTACCCATACGAGTTTTTATTTCAATGATGCAATTGTTGCCTAATATTGACTTAACTTGAGAAGTAGCACTTGATGGAAATACTCTGTTTTCCTTTCATCACTCTTTTTCTTCTTAAACTAAATAGCACAAGAAAAATAGACATTCTTTCTTAATTGTTAGTACAGAAATACATATTGATGTAAAAAATTTCCTCCCAAACAGTCCTTCATCGCTGGGATTGAACCGGTGGACTCAAATTACTGTTAAAGATAATGTAGCATTTTGTCTACCTCTGTTTTCCTATAAAAGTTCTGTGGAATAGTATTATAGGAAACATCTATAATCAATATTGAAACTTCTTTCTAATAAAAGAAGGAAAAATAAAATAAAACTAGTTACAAAAGCTAGACTTCAATTATCTCTTAACTAGCTAGATATCCCATGTTGCGAGTATATGTATACAATGTATATTTACATATTTCAAAATCTGGTGTTCTAATCAGATTCATATATCTACATGTTTCAAAAATCGAAGTTCCAGACAGACTAAGATTGGCTATTAACGATTTTCAAAAAATCAACTTTGTAACCAAAGTTGCTTTTGATACTGGTTACAAAAATGGTTGGACATAACAAAAATACATTAGATTCCCTCAGTTCATCTGGTGTTGAGATGTGCCGCATCTGGCATTCACTGCATATCGTAACAGCATAGGATTAATAGTGAAAAACCATAGGTCAACTGATACGTATAATTGGGATAAAGGAAAAGCATAAGATCATAGGTCAACTAACAGCATAAGATCAACTGACAGGCAAAAAACAAAATGATACGTATAATTGGGATAAAGGAAAAGCAGAGAGAAATCTTGACAGCTAATTGTCCTAATTGAATGAATAGTCAGGGCTTAAATATCTATATGAACAGAACTATTGTTCTGCTGATAGACTTGGAATTCAAGCAATTCACCTTCATATAAGCAAACATAATAAACATATTCCAAATACTGCTATGATTCCGCTACCAAAACAGTTAACTTAGCAAGCTTGCATTTTATAATGACATGTAATCTCAACAGAGATCCATCCAAAACAAACATAGAACCTGATGAAGGAAGTAAACGTAGTAAAAAGGGGTGACTAAAACTACATATGAAAAGTAGCAGTTCTATGAACTTTGAACACCCTAACTCAACAATCAAGTCCATCTTTGGCTCATTCGTTGTATGTACATTATCAGTTCTAAACATAAGGGTATCCCCACAGAGCAGACACAAAAAGAAAATTCTAGTATTATAACAATGTTCCCTCTCTGTGCAACATTTTAATATAAAAGTGACCTACAAAGCATACCAATTTCTTGCAACTTCTAGACATTAGAGTCATTTTCACTGGCTACAATAATCTGTTCTGTTGTCAAGCTTTCATCACCAAAATGTAAGCATTAGTATGCTTTATGTTTAAGAGACTGCTTAGAAAACTAACTATTGTTCAGAGAATTAACGAACGACATAAGCTTGCTTTACTTGAAAAAGGTAAATTCTAAAACCAGCATCAAAGAGTTGAGCAAAGTTATGCACAAAACAAAGAGTTATCTCCTCCCTCTAATTGGGTTACTTGCTCAAACCACACCACAGCCCCAAAATATTGTTCCTTCCAATTGTTCCTTAACTATGCACTTTGAAAGATCTAATGGCTGCTCAGGGAAATAAAAAATACAAACTTACAATTGTGTAACCAGTAAGAATTCTAAAGTAACAACAGAAGATTCGAACTTACATATAAAGGATACAGCTGAACATCAATTAGTAGGCCAATTTGAGGGGGGTTCAGAACAACTGAGAATAGCCAATGTTGCTCATACTTCTGGATCTCATTCCAAATTCTAAAGTATTTGAGAAAGAAAGTAAGGCTTTGACTCATCCACCCAAGCATCATAGTCATAATAGAATAGTCATAATAGAAATTGACTATTTCCATGTCGAGTAAAAGAAACGAAAAAAATTCCACGCACCTCTGGTACCAGGTGTCAAGGCCAAGCCAAAGTTCATCAGATACAATGAATTAAGAAACAAATATATCTTGGACATTTTCAATTAAAAAGGTGACAGACTCTGAGCAGCCTCAGACGATAAACCTACAGCAGAAGATATATCCTCATGAATAGAATCCAATACAGTAGTCACTATTAGAAACCAAAATACAAAAGGGAAACAAAATACTTTAAATTTCCCCTGAAATCACAAACCTCTCCACAAACTGATTCAAAAAAGAGCTTAACATCAGCTTGAAAAACCTGCAAAAATAAAGCCAAAAAAGAATCGGATAAGAAATTTAAAAATCTAGGTGCCAACAAATGACAAATTGTTACTTGTCAATATTTGGAAAGTATGTATTTTCTTGCACACATCTCACGTTCATCTTCAGTCTAAACCAAAGTACAAAGAAGAACCACGTTATTAATAAAGAAACTATTGATTTTGTGGTGCTAAAAGACTTTTAAGTTCAGAAATCTGTAACTGTCTCAAAAAAAAAAAGAGGTTCACTTACCGGAAGCAAGAATGTTGGGTTAACAGGTGCAATAGCTATCTTAGAAGGCAACACCCTCACAGTGTAGAAAAGCAGCGCTTGCACCTTCTGCTTAAACAAAAACCATGAACCATATCAATGAACATTTAGCAATTAGCAAATCATATCTGCAACATATAACTATTCAAATTTATGCATCCATATAATCTCAACATATGGCCAACCCACACTACCTTCAACAGTGAACTCGATAAACGCAAAACGGAGTACAACCTTCACCCACACAAAATGCCAATTGTTCGAAACCAGTAATTTTGATCAGGCAATGAAATGCATCCATATAATCTCAACATATGGCCAACCCACACTACCTTCAACAGTGAACTCGATAAACGCAAAACGGAGTACAACCTTCACCCACACAAAATGCCAATTGTTCGAAACCAGTAATTTTGATCAGGCAATGAAAAACTCTTCAAAACAAAACCAGATTACCTGCCCAAAAGTAATAAATATGATTTTTAGTGTTTCCTACTCGTGAGTCACTTGATAATTTGGTTAATAGTTATATTTGTATTGTTTTAGTTGTTGTTTGGCTGATATACAAACTACTGCTCTTACTAAATGATTTTGACCATTAAATGGAAACTTTTCCTGTCAGGATTTAATCCAGAGACATAATAAAATGATAAGGACATATTTGCTTGTTAGTATAATCAAAATCCATAAATCCAGGGACTCAAAAACCAAAGGTTGCAAAACCTTGCACACCATTCTTTATCGAGAATATTTCTAATTATATTCATTGGAAGATCATTCCAAACAGTAACTAACGGTATGACCAAGCAAGAAGGTAGACTCCAAGATGTTGTAACAATTTATACACCAGAAGGAGCTAGATGATGCACACATACTCCAGCCATGTTGAAGGCAGAGAAATCCATGAAACACAAAACAAAAGGATCAGATAGAAGTGTTTACCCAACAGAACAGTAACTTGTGCTTAGATCAGCCATTGGACAATCAACCATTTGTTCCACAATTTTCCTTCAAAGAGTTATCAGACATTACTGTCAATAATTATTCTTAAACCAAATGACACAATTCGGATATAATTATAATACAGATAGAAGAGAAACATAAACAATTCTTTCAAATTTCAAATGATAAATCAAAATATAGCAAATAAAGAGCAGTCTATAGGTTACTTGGATCTTGAAGACCACACTCCTACCAATTGATATCCAGCTGTACCCTTTCAATGTAAGTTCAAATCCTTTGTTATGATTTTATTAATATTTCTTACTGGTTACACAATTTTAAGTTTTTATTGCCCTGAGCAGTCATTAGATATGTCAAAGCGCATAGTTAAGGACAGAGATGCATGAGAGGTATACGTGTATTTGCTTCTGAAAGTAGAAGTATACTATAATCAATTCAGTAATATTCCATTCTAAATTAACAGCTAGCTACCAAGTGCTTTATAGCTTTTTAGGTGGACAAATCAGGCTAACAAATGACAAATAATGAAAGTACTATACAATTGCAAAGCCCTAATTTCACACACTATTCAATTAGAATCAATATCTCCCATTCAAAAGGCCATGAATCATTATGGGGGAAAAAAATGGAGGTTTTCGGCATTGAAAAATATATTCATGCTATTGAGAAACAGAGCGAGAAAAAGATAGAATGTAAGCCACCAGATAATGCACCACCAAAACTGATTCCATCTCTCTTTTCTTTCTACCTTTAACTTTTGATTCATTCATTCATGACTTGTACACAATAGCAAAACATCACAGATCCCACAAACCACCAAAAAGGCAAAAACAGGAACAATTACTTCACGAACCCAGGAAGCAAGCAAAAAAATTGAGGAATTTAGAGCAGTAATCTGAAAATTGAATTGAAAAGTAGCAAGATTGAGAACTTAGTTCCCATAATTGCATGATTTGTTACTTGACGATAACACTACAGTTCCATCTAAAGTAACTTGCAATTACTGTGAAACAGAGAAATGCACAGACAAAAACTAATGACAGGTAGATACCTTGGGTAATGGCCAGATCAAAGAGAGAACCAACTGTAGCCACTTGAAAGGTTGCAGCCGCCATTAGTAGAGAAACCCTCCTTTTCTGTTCAACAACTAAAACCATCAATACAGACATCACAAAACACGTGACTGCAGGAAGTTAAAGAAAGCAGAATCAATAACTATACCACTTCATGGGTAGGGGTGGAGAGTAACCAGATAGTACATCTCACTGTTATCTATAACCCAATTAAATAAAATTAGCAGAAATGAAAGAACAAAAGCAAAAATACCCAATAAGAAATCAAGACTGAAACTTTAGTGTAGAATACCATCCAAATTACCGAACCAATAAACAAAACCTAAAGATGATTTCAACCCTGTGACCTGAAATTTAGAGAAGCTGATGAGAAGAAAGGAAGACCTGAATTCACCCTCAAGACCAGGTAGCTTTGCTGTTTGATCAAAATCTAATATCAGAAAAGTTTCTCGGTCGTTCTCCTTATACCAGAACTCTTTCTTCTATGCCTCTCTCTACCTGCACTGATTAGCCTCCACAGAAGCAGAGCCACGCCACTAAACGGTGCCACGGTAGTACTGAGCAGCAGGACGGGAAATAGACAGGTGTTGGGGCAATTCCGTAAGAACAGAGAAGAGGCAGTGGCAAAATCGTCTGTTACTCCTAATCTACAAAACCAAAAACCTTCCTTTAGTATAGTTAAAATAATTGTGAATTTAACTTGCACTCCGACCTCGAAAGCTTGTACTGCTTTATTGTTGTCCATGGCAACTGTGAACTCCTCAACTGAAGGGAAGCATGCATCTAGTTCTTCCAAAGATGAAGGTCCGAAAGATAAAGTTAAACAAAATCATTATCACGACAATGATAATGAGAGCTGGAATTTGGCTTCCATTAAAGTCATTGTGACTGAGGTCCAAATGTTCCAACTGCTGCAACTCAATGAGTTAAGACTACCTATACTTTTAAAGAACTCACCTTGTGAAGAGACTCCTTCAAGATGAAGTTGAATCACATGGTCTGTCAGTGGGCCACAGTACACTCCTTCCCATCTGCAACAGTCTTGATTACTGGCTTTGCTTTCCCATGAAGACAGTGGCTTGTATGCACCTCGTCGTCACATTAACATGGTGGTGGCTGACGGATAAGGAAGCGTTGATATTGGATAGATGTTTCAAGCGCTTTCTGGTCTCCATCATAACATTTAAATAAAAACAAGCTTTATTTCAGACGACGGAAGAAGAAGCTCATGCCGTACAAGTATTTATATGGCTGTCTATTCTTCAACAGTAGATTAATTTAGAACTTCCCAGTGTCAATTACTTTTCAACAGTTATCATGCCAACAGTTGCTTTCACTTGCAGTTCATTGACGTTGGAAACATGGTCTCTCCCATAAATTTTTCTATTCAGGAAGCTCTAAACAATGTAATGCAAGCTCAAGTAACTTCCCTAATATGGCACATTGCATCTTATCTTTAGGCTGCTGCCCTTTCTGCACTCGGATTTGAGAAAAAAGCACAATCAGCACTGAAGGAATTGTGCTTGAAGCCAAAAGGAACACTACTGCTGGACACAAGTGAGAATAAAGGCTCAGGTACTAAATTTGACACTCTTCATTCCAACCTATATAAGTTCAACACAAGGTTCCAAACCAGTGAAGTTGGAGCTTCACATATTACGGTGATGTTTCATACTTATCTTTATTTGATTTGATCTCTATGCAAATAACTTTGAAAAAACATGGAAAAAAAGAAGAAGAAGAAGAAGATTAGTTGTAGAAGACAGTTGGAGGAAAAGATGTATAACAAAAGCATATAATTTGTGTACAGATACCATGGCTGTCTATTCTTGTTAACGAAAAACAGTTGAAATCAAGAAACAAAACCCCAATAAATACTGTGTATATCGGCCCCAATTAAATCTTTCAATTTTCTAACTGCCTGTCCATGGATTTGTAAAACTAAACAATATAATGTCGCAACAGAAAGGGTAATGCATGCTCATTAAACTAGCCTGTCAACATCAAAAGTAGTTTTATTTAATAAAAAAATTATAATGGTTCTGTAGCCCATATGTGAATCATCAATAACACAATCTATTTGAAAAATGAGTTCCATGAATTAAGAATGA
This sequence comes from Rosa lucieae, assembly GCA_024704745.1. NCBI lineage: Eukaryota > Viridiplantae > Streptophyta > Magnoliopsida > Rosales > Rosaceae > Rosa > Rosa lucieae. The sequence goes on from CM045492.1 coordinate 47,750,704, forward strand.
TGGACTCAATGATTCACTGTTACACAAATATCACATAGGAAAATGTAATATGAAAACTAGTATTACAAAATTGATAGTAATCTTATAACTTAATTTAGAGGTATATCTTTTGGTACAGAGTAGAAAAATGAATTTAGTCTCACAAAAACTTCTCTTAATAGTTGATACTCAATTGAGCAAAGATGCTTCCTTTATTCTTTAGTTTCACCGAGAAAATGGTCTTTAGTTCACTACAACTGATCTATAGGGCTAATGCAACAATTGTAGGTCTTTATGTACAAAGTAAAAACTCAGTTAACTGGTCGTTCTATATAAACTCGTCCCAATTTTTAATAAATCTATATAACCACATAACCAGCATTTCAAGGAACAATATTACTCAAGGGTGTATAAAAGTAATATATGCAAATACACCCACGGACTTCTTAAGATATAGGAAGTCTGATCTTTAAGAATCAATAGACCTAGTATGAGCTCTATGGCAGGATTTCACCTTTCAAAATTATTTAGAGCTCTATTCCTTAAAGATAGAAATTGTAGAATACACTAGGCATTAATGAAGAGCCCCAATATATATTAATTGTGTCTGCCTTACCTGGAGTGGCAAAATAGAAAAATAGGCTGGAAAATGAAGTGCCTTGGCGACATGCTTATGTAAGTGTCTTGCTTTACCTAGAGCGGCAAAAAAAACTATAGACACTTACTTAATCATATACCCAAAATCAAAAATCCACTGTAGGTTAATTAGATCATGTCAACACCTAGAGTGGCAAAAAGAACAGTTCTAGTTACTTCCGAATGTGACTTTTAAACCTTATTATATGCTGACATTGATCTCAGGAGCCATAGTCATTTAAACCTCCTGTGGGGAGCAAGCATTCCAGCTTCTAAAACCAATATCACAAGTGTCGATCCAATACTAAGGTTTAAGCAAAAATCTTTCACATGGGACTGCTATGGGCAATACTACATGTGAAAAGTCTGAACTAAAACTCGATCGAGACGATTATAAATTGTTTAATTTGGGTTTTGTGAATAAAGGCTTACCGTGTAGTTATACAATGAATTAGGAGACTTAGATTTGCTATAGGCAAACAACACAGCAAACAAGAGAAAACAAATGCTCAAAAAATCAATCAACCATCTGCAATAGTCATATATATATAGGCCACAACAAGGCTATTGGAATTTAAATTGCAGAAAACTTAGAACAGAAGCATATATGAAAAAGGAATTTCGATTAGCACACACCTGGGTTTGAGAACTTTATGAAGGTTTGGTCACGAGCGACGATCCCAAGGCAAAATAGGAGATGCTGAGGTTATTCGATTAAGGTTTCAACAAGTTTTGAAGAAAAATTTAGATTGTTGAATTCTTAATCGAAGAACCCTAGTACTTAGGTGCAACCCAGATTTGGGGCTAACCGTTGTGATATCAACAATAAAGGTTTGCTCTGTCCCAGTTTATATGCAGGCCTTTCGGGTTGTCAGTTGCGGGTTGGGCTTTCGTAAGACAGAGAGATCGAGGAATCTTAAATTGGAGAGAGAACCAATGAAATCAGGAATTTGGCTCAACCTAATTGAATTGAGGTCTATATATTCCAAATGCTGCAACTCAATGAGTCTAGGACAAAGTTTACCTTCAAAATGTTGGAAATCTAGTATCTCATCTAGCGAAGACACCATATCCCTCCAAGATGAAGCTGAATAACCATTTAGGTGGTCACAGTAGGCTCCTTCCCATTTGCAACAATCTTGATTTTTAGCTTTGTTTCCCCATGAAAGGAGTCGAATGGAGTTAAAAAGGCCTTGTTTGATAGCAAGGAGCGCTTCCCTCTCCCTCTCTAGGCACTTTATCGTCACTTTAGCATGGTGGTGACCGAGGGATGAGAAAGCGTTGATATGCAGAAGAAGTACAGTTGATATTGCATCAGCATGTCTGAGCCACCTTCCCAAATCCCAACCCCAGTTTTTCTAAAAGAAAGAGTATATATGTATGGAGAACAAAGCCTGAGGCCATAAGTGAATTTTCTCAAATCTCTCCTGCTTTTCTTTCTGTAAAACCATTTTATGTTTATAAGACTCGGGTGAATAAGCATAAGCATATCTTCTTCATTAATATGCCAACCTTTTTCTGTTCGTAAACCCTCCATTGATACTCCAATTGTAAAACCTTTTTTTTCTGTCTTGAACCCTTTTTGCTATTTTATAAAAGGATCTTTCTAAATGTACCCAATAAATTTCTATATAAACTTAGCAAATAAAAATTATTTATATATTTTCAATTTTACCCCTATTATTGGTAGAATGTTCAACCAGCAGTCAGTCCTCAACTCCTCATCTTCCTAATGATATTCACGCACCTTCAGAGAAGAATTAACAATCTTCAACAGTTCAACTTCAGACCACCCTTCTTCTTCTTCTTCTTCAACGCAAGCCCAACCCCCACTTCCTCCTTAGCCCCAAAATTCTTAATGCCTTCCACACACTTCATGTACAGGTCGACATACAGCAGCTTCGTTTCACCTTCGCGGGGCAGGTTTTGTGGGTCTGTCGTCCGCGAGACTCCAAATCTCATTCCCACTGGGAAACGCTTGCAAATAAGCCTCTGGTGTGAGGATATTGCACCTGTTGAGGAGTCGATTTGAACCCCAAATTGCAAACGAAAAAGAATTCATCGCACTTGAACCGCATTGTTGGCTTACCATATTGGTGAAATGCTAGCTACTAATATATTGACAGATAATACCGAACTCATGAACTCAGTTAATACAGACAATTTCACGTTCAGGTTCTTAAAGAAAAGCAAAGCAGCCATCTTATAATATACAAGTCTCATTTTAGCATACATAAGAAATACATGATGATTCAAAACCCATCTCCAAATTCTAATCCGCTGCATCCAGCCGCTGCCATAGTTCCATACAGAGGATGATAATCAAGATTTTCGGTTTCTCATTTCTGTCCCACTCCCAGTCCTGTCCAGATTATGAGATCTGCTATTGAAACACAAGAAAGACATCAACTCCTCGTATTGTCATTGCCCCTGTCCCTCACTTATCTCCAGCTGATGAAGCATCTTGTCCACCTTAAGCAGCTCAACATCCTCATACAGCAGATCCGTAGAATTCCAATGATGAGGAAGCTCTGTGAGGCCATGAAGAATTAGCAGCTCGGTGTATGAAACGATTCAGAGTCCTTGAGGAGGCAAAAATTCGATTTTGGGCAAATGGGTATACAAAGAATGCGTTTTTAGAAGATGGGCATAAATGAAAGCTTTAAAATTTTGTAGGGAAACAATGGTTTTGAGAAAAAGGTGGGTGGAAATTCTGGATTTGGGTTTGAAAAGACTCAAAAGAGAAGGCAATGAAAACAAAAGGGTAAGACGGTCGGCATACTGTTGAGAGAAAATTGCACACAGTGAGCGTAAATGTCATCCAACATAATTTCACTCGTATTCATTTAGTGAATAGAGTTTTTTAATATTTTAGGTTCGACCCATTCAAGACAGAATGTGTCTCTTAATTACAATCCCTTGTTATAGGGAAACACCCTTTAATTCCATTTATGAAGAAACCAATTGATCATGAGATGTGTATTTATTTGTTTTTGCGGCTGCACCCGGATATTTGATTGGGTTGCCTACGTACCCTTGGAGAGGGATCAAGTCACTCATAGTTCGAGAGTTCCAATGAGTGGAAGACTCATTGGAGGGCTTTGATTTTGGAATTAGAGTAGTGTTGGGACGAATTTGGTTTAAGTGGACCAGAGATTCGATTTTTTGTTTAGGACGCGGTTGTATCTAGATTAGTTTGTTTCTAGATTGCCTACATATCCTTTGCGGGATCAAACCACATGTAGTTTCGGCTTTTGAGATTTAAATGAGAAGATGACGCATTTATTTTGAATTTGTGTTTGGGAAAGGATTTAAAGCCCTTGAATTTGGTTCGGACTTTGTTTGTGTGATTTGGAATGGATTTGATTTTTTGTGCTATTTGGAGAATTTGACTGGAGTCAGTGATTCATTTGGGACTGGCCGAATTTGACTGGTGGAGTCAGGGATTCTGTTTGGAGTTGTGGTTGCATCTAGTGGGTCGCTAGACTACCTACATACCCTGTGAAGAGATCAAACCACTGTAGTTCATTGAAATTGGATTTTCGGTTTTGTACCGACAGATATACCGGTCAAATGTATTTCTTTTGGACACCAAACTTGATAGTGCCCGCTGATTTGATTTGGGCACCCAATGTGTCGAGCTTTGCAATGGGATTTGTGTCACTCGTGAAATGAATTTACTTAGAGTGGACTTTGTAGTGCTTCGAAACTTGTAGACAAGTGATTCAACATAACCCAAGAGCTTGTAGCGCATAGATTGATCTGGACACCCATTAATTTATTTCTGCACCCGATTTGAGCCCACTTCATGTCTTGGACAAAATTAAAACCCAAAAAAACCAAGTCGTGGACGTCATCCCCATCTAAGCAGGCTCGATAAGCTTTGTCTCTTTCGAAGAATATTTGTAGTGTGATTATCAGTCTAGGATAGAGATCAACTTGGAGATGGAAATATTTCAGTCCAATCTGGAGAAGAAGTCGTACCCCCGAGGTGGGTATGAATGGGTTCCACAGTCGCTCTTCCTTTGCGCACCAGATTGGGTATTCTTCATCTTTTATCCTAGGATTCGTTCTGACCAATCTTTCTTGTTTTCTTCTTCGCAGAGGCCTTGACTTCATACTCCTATTCGCAAGACGCATATGTCAGAGCACTTTGTGAGGACCCCGGAACTGGTGAGAAACCATTCCTTCAAACCAATTGTTGGGTATCGTACTGCACTCCAATTCATGCTTTATTTAAATATACCACCGATTGATGATTTAATGATGCCACCGTTTGATTGCAAAGCTTGTTACTTTATGCATGTTTGCATCTTGGTTTCTCTTGTCTTTAACTCTCATTTATATGCAAGGCTGCAGCATACTTTAATTATAGATGAGTCATGCCCAGCTTTCCACCGTCAAACAAAAGAAAAGAATTGAACACTTTTACATGGCCACTATTTTGTCTTCTTGTTTCAAGCTTGCAGCACATCTAACAAACCATTATTTATGTTGCTCTGATTTGCAGCAAATGTGTTTAATTACATATTTCGAAAGCTATGACTTTGGCAGACATGTGTGAAGCCATTTGTAACTATCTTCATGTTTTAGACTTTCCTCCACCGCCAAGCTTCGTGGCTTCTTGAGAAGTGACCTCTGCTTCTTTAATTAGATGCAATTGCAGCATGCTTCTTGATCTTTTATTTTTGGCTTGTTCTGAAAGAGACTTGCAGCATAGCTGCCTCACTTATGCATATTCTGAAGCTTCTGCTCTGTTGCAAATAAGTGGAATTAGGCTTCCATTTTCTTTTTGTGTAGCCGTGACCATGAAACCAAAAGCAAGGACTTTATTTTTCTTTCTTGCTGATCATGAGATTGCTTTTCCATCTTGCAGACTCAATTTTGAAGAGAAGCATCGCAGGCGGTGTTCAAACCATTGCTTTACAAAGGTAGTCTTTAACTTCATCAAATGTTGCAGCTTGGCCACATCTTTTTTAGGAGTGAATATGCATGTTCCATCCTTCATAGGAGCTGGTCCACCCGTCAAACATCTCTACTACCATCTTGTGCCAGGTAACAGGAACCAGACGACTCCCATCTCCCTGCATTTTGTGGATGCAGTCTAGTGGTCGAGGGTGAGCTGAGTGAACGCTGCAAACTATGTGATCAAGAGTGAGCCAAGTCAAACAGCAACTTCGTCTTCTGGGACACCATTCTGATGATGATTTTGCTGCAGGTGCAAGTGCAAGCAAGGACTTTGCCATTTTACTGCTTGGATTTGGTGGACAAGGTGAGTCCAAATTTCTCATAGAGAAGTGAAGAAACTTCTGCTTCACAGCTTGGTCTCAAGTTTCTGGTTTCTTTCTTCCTTGCTTGCCGGTTGCTGGAAGTATTCCAAGAGAATGTTGAGGGTGAGCCGAGGGAATGCTGCAAACTCTGTGATCACGGGTGAGCTAAGTCAAATACCCTTCTGCCAAAGATTGCCATTTTGCCTTCGGGGACATTTTTCTGATGATGACTGATGCAGGCAGCGTAACATCTTAGCTTTGGTGCTGCACAAAGATTCATCCAGAGCAGTTTCTTCACTCTGTGAGTCCAAGAACTTTGCAAATTTGTATTTGGTGTGAACTGGCAGCCCCATGCTTTCACTTTGACACTTGTTTTTGCCACCCATATGCAGGACGCACCGCGATACAGGCATAAAAAACAAGTGCAGTGCACCCTCTAGCTTGGACCTTGCTTCCGCCACCCATACGCAGAACGCACCGCAGTATAGGCATCGAAAGAAGGCCGAAAACACCCGTGAGCCCCTTCCCTTGCTGAAATCTCTTCTCCTCTTTCATCTCTGTGAACGTTCTTCTTTTTTGTCTCCTTGGACCTGCACTGTTTGTTAACACAAAGGCAAATGGAGGTGTATTTGGTTGTTTTGTTTTCTGATTTTGGTGGGCAACAATGAGGGATTTGAGGCTTTGTGAGTTGTGATGGTGTTGTTGGCATATTTGGCCGGAGTGGTTTATTTGGGGAACGGAAGGCTTGTTTCTGGTGCTTAGAAGCAGAGGCAAGTCTGCACTTCAGCAACGATAAGAGGAAATAGTAGGAAAAGACCATGGAATCAGCAGGATACCTGACTTTAAAGCTCCTCGCCGGGTCGCCATCTCCAGGTAACTATCTCTCCCTTCTGAACGATGCTTTGTTTCGATGCAGTGCTTCGACTCACTAATTTCTCTGTCTCTCTCCCCCCCCCCCTCCTTGTGCAGCCTTGTGTTCTTTATATAGGAGGCAGCGAGGACTCTGGATGCTTGGATAAATGTTCATTTGAAATTTGCATTTCCCGAAGCTCACGTGGATAAGTTGCTGATCAGAGACTTCCTCTTTGACTTTGATATTGGACTTGGACGCACTCTGCCACTTTATCCTTATCTCTCTTTGAGATATTTGATTCAAAATTTGAATGCCACCCTTTTGTTTCTGTTTTGCAGCTTTTCACGTTGAAACTAGGTCAACATTCAACTTGTTTTGAATTTGAGAAAGAGATAATTTTGTAACTAAAGCATTTGTTTAATTGCTGCCATTATCCTCATAATGTTGTGACAGCTACACGCTTTGTACATTGTGCGCTTCTTTTTTTTTTTTTTTTAATTATTCAACACATACCGGTGCTGGGTTCAAATAAGGGCAAAATTGGAAATTAATGGGCAATTGTTTTGTAGCTGGGTGTATTAAGAAATTTGCTGGGTACATTTAGAAACACCCTTAAAAAATTACCTTGAAGAAATAATTTGGCAACCCAAGCTAAAATTTGCCCCCCTCAATGTAATTTTCTGATATGATGGAATAGGAATCGCTATAGAACTCCAAATATTTATATGCACGATTGTGAGATGTGAGATTATATCTCAGAATACTATCTTTGCATGCAAATCATTCCCTATTTATAATAATTCCTTAGGGGCCCGTTTGGATATAGGGATTTGAGAGTGTGGATTTGGATTTGGAACCCCTAAATCCAAATCTATCTGTTTGGCTTTCTATTTTTGGGTGAATTTGGATTTCAAATCAACTCATTAAAATCCACACCATAATTTCATATTTTCATTAAGAATTTGAAATTACTATGGATAGGTAGTTATTTGAAATCATCTCTATCTTTCCTAAGCACGTGTCTCTGACTCTCTTCTCTCTCCTCCTCACCAATTTTCTCTCTCCTCTCCTAAAGACTCTCTCTCTCCTCTCCTGACGACTCTCTCTCCAATATTTCTTCAAGCTTTCAGTCTCTTCCTTCAGATTGGGTCTGGATTTATGATCGTTGTCTACCATCTCTCTTCTTCTTCTTCTTCTTCCCTCTCAAAAACACCGTGCTTCGAATTCTCTGGTTCTCTTCTAGTGTTCCAGATGGATCCTCCTCACCTTCGCCGTCCGGTTCGCTTACGTCATCACCCTCGCCGGCGAGTCTTGCTGCTACAACGACTTCGATCTGCTTCTTTACAAAGGCACAGTGAATCAGTTATTCATCTGTGTGATTCAAGAAGAACAAAAGTTAGATAAAGAAGGAAATCTTTAATTCAAATCTATCTATTAATTACAATTTCCAAACAAGCAGATTTTAAATTCTTAGATTTGAAATTTACGTATTTAAAATTTTCAAATTTGAAATTCATATCAAAATCAAAATTCCTAATCGAAACGGGCCCTAGAAGAATTAATCCAAGTATTTCATATCAAAAATAAGCCGTGAAATAGGGCCACAACAGGAAACAAGGAACAGAGTATCTGCTACGTTGAGAACTAACTGACTTGACTCGAGTATTGACTTAAAAAATATTGCATAAGAAGACTCGTGGAAATCATTGGTATTAGGAGCAGGACAACCACTAAAGAGCTGAATAACACTGTGAAGTTGGCAGATTTCTCATAATAAAGTTAGGCTGGCTCCGCATTAAAAAGCGTTTCATGTATGGAAGAAGATGAAAAAGAAAATTGCTTTTTAGCCAAATCGTTGGCGTCTCAATCATTTGGAAATTGCCTTGCATCTGCTACTATTGCTATAATGTTAGACACTAGGGCCCTCAAGAATTAATATTTGAACATAAACGAGATGCAGCAGTAGATAGCCACAACTTGCTAGAAAACAAGAAAAATTGGACAAAATCATCTCTTACTACTACTATTGCTAGTATGTAAAGAAGTTATAATTTATACAATTTAAATGTGGCCAAGTACTGACTTGACTGTGTACTGATATTTAAATTTCCATATTAGCCATAATCTATTTATTAGGACATTGAGCTTGTGTTCAGAAATTGCTCACAAAGAACATTGTGAGCTTGTGATAAGAATTTGAAAAGTTGAGAGTACAGAATTTATCACAATAGTAACAGTAAATAACATTATATTCCATGTTGAAAGAATCAACAAGTTGAAGTACATAAGCAAACCAAGAGATTATGTGTGGGAAATACTATGTTTTTGTTTTTATCACTCTGTTTTAGTTTAAAAAATTTCTGTTTTGTTGGATTTGATCCCTTGTGCACTATACAATATAATTTCGAAATTGTGTAGTATCTGCTACTACAGCTACAATTATAGAATGGTGTACCCACTGGAGTAATTATTTCAATAATGCAATCGTTGCCTACTATTGACTTGACTTGAGATGCAATTAAATAGAAATCCTCTGTTTTTCTTTATCACTCTGCTTTTCTTCTAAAACTAAATACATAAAGATGATGGAATGACAAATGAGATTCTATTTATGTTTTATGGACAAAATCTTAATATATAAGTTATATTATAGATAACTAGTCTACAGTCACATGCTCTGCATGTGTAAGAAAAACTTCCATTGTAAAAAAAAAAAAAAGGGTCTTTCTAAATGTACCCAGCAAATTTCTATGTAGACCCAGCAGGTTTTTTACATCTAATAAAAAAATAGAATTTATAATTATACTCAACAACTTTTCCAACAATACCCTTAGCAAAACTCACATCCAGCAAAACTTGGATTATTTCCACATCAATTTTTGATGTTGATTGTTGCAGTGTGCATTTGAGCCATATTTTTGAGAATCTTGAGAATCTACGTTGGTGTAAAAGATTGGTTGAAGTTCCTTCATATTTCCAAAATCTTGAAAATCTTACTTATTTAGATCTGGAAGGCTGCGTGAATCCCTTATTGCAGGATTACTTATTTAGAAACCCCTGATAGTCTCATTTGCTTATTACAAGATATAGATCTAAGTGGAACCATGATTGAGAAAATACCTACAAACATCAAATATGTTTCTGGGCTGCGCTGGCTATGCTTGCTCGGATGCAAGAAGCTTCGATTTTTACCAGAGCTCCCATCGCAGCTAGAAGAATTGGACGTGGGTGGATGCACGTCATTGAAAAGCATGGCAAGTTCAAGGAGTACACTCATGCAACCTTGGGAACAATATCAAAACATGTACGTCTCTCTCTCTCTCAAGTCTAAAGTAGGTTGGTTCCTTTGCTTTTTATTTTTATTTTTTATAATTAAGTTTTTGGATAGTGCAGCTATTAAATATTCATGACTAGATTCGAGCACCCGGCCATGAAGGTGAAGAAGTGTGGGATTCAAATCTTGTATGATCTATGATACCCGGCCATGATGAGTCTCCTCTTTTCTAGCCTTTGTTCTGAAATGATCAATTCAGCCAATTCCTCATCAGTCTTGATCTTAGACTCATAGCACATTCGATTCGAAAGTTAAACATCGATAATCGGAGAGATGGAGAAGAAGAGGTGTAAAGATTGGAGCGAGGAAGAGAGTGAGGGACTGACTTGGTTGTCGCGACGATGATTAAGAGGCAGAGAGGGAGAGTGAGGCAGAGAAGCGGCGTGGGACATGGTTCAAACGCACACTGCAACAATCAACATGTAAAATTGATGCGGAGATAATCCAAGTTTTGCTGGGTGTGAGTTTTGCTAAGGGTATTGTTGGAAAAGTTGCTGAATATAATTATAAATTCTATTTTTTTATTAGGTGTAAAAAACCTGCTGGGTCTACATAGAAATTTGCCGGGTACATTTAGAAAGACCAAAAAAAAAAAAAAAAAGTTATCTGCAGATAGTGGGTAGTTATGTGCAGAGAAAATGGATTCAGTGATAGTTATTCATGGGGTTGGTAGTTCTCCCACGTATTTATCTATTTCCTTTTTTTTTCTTTTCTTATTTTTATGTTTCTCTTGTAATTTGACTATATTATCCGTATATGTTTTATGAGTATGAAACTTTATTAATATTTCAGGGTTATTTTGGTACAATTTTTCAGTTTTGGCTAATAGTAGTATAGATTAGCTTTATATTATTGGGTTTTTCTTTATTTACCCCATTTTTAGAGATTTTTTTTCCACTTACCCTATTAAGTTTTTTTAATTCTCTCCTACCCAAAACACTCTAAGAAGGTCTTCCCTAATACCCCAATACGATTTTTTTTTGTTTTATAATTTTTTTTAATACCATATTACCCTTACCCCTTTGTTACTTAGAGAGAGAGAGAGAGAAAAAAATGGAAAAGAGAGAAACCATGGGAGACTTCGCCGGAGTCTAGTCACCGGCCGCCTGAATCTGGTCAACTTTCGCCGGAATCCGGTCAACTTTCGCTAGATGTCGGTCAACGTTCGCCAGATTCCGGTCACCAGCTACCTCCCACCTGAATTTGGTGAAAATCTCATCGGAAAGTTTTTTTGCACCCAATAGACATCTATTGCCCCCTAATAGAGGGGCAATAGACTTCTATTGCCCCCTAATAGACGACTATCAGCCATGTATTGCCCCCCAATAGACGACTATTAGCCATGTATTGCCCCCCAATAAACGTCTATTGCCCCCCAATAGAACTTTCGATAGCCGGAATAGTAACTAATCTTCCTAAAATTAGACAGATAAAACTTTGATTAAAGAAAAAAATGAAGAAATTATATCAATTTTAAAACGTCTATTGACTCCCAATGACGTCTATTGCCCCCTAATAGAACTTTTGGTCACCGGAATGGGAACCAATCTCAGTAAAATTAGACAAATAAAACTTTAATTATGCAAAAAATAGAGGATATTACATCAATTCAAAACATCTATTGGCCAATAGAATCGTTTTTTCCCTTCTTTCTTTCTTTCTTTCTGGGCCTTCTGCCCATATTTTACCAAAAAAAAAAAAAAAAGATTTGGGCACCCAGAAAATGCTCTGGGCACCCAAAATTGATTTGCATCGCTTTCTGGTATCAGGAGAGTTCAATGCACCAACTACGGTGCCTTCTGATCCAGTACTGCCGTCGTTGTCCCTGTGACCGAGGTCGGCTCCGGCCTCCGTCGTCGAAAACAAACTCTGTGCGATCAATCGTTCAACAATCTTCTCCGGCACCACCAGCTCCACCGTGCGCTCCAACTCCTCCAAATCAGACTCCTATACATTCATTCCACCACAAATCAAATTTAATCAAATCGAAAATCCAAATCGCAGAACAGAATCAAAATCATACAAACCTAGAAACTCAAACAATTTTCCGAAAGATTAAGATAGAATCCTTACGAGCTTTTGATGCCGAGTCTCTTCGCCGCAACCGGAGATGAAGTCCCCAATCACTGGTCATTCAGTAGTTACTGAGCGCATACATTATCATTTAAACTATAGTACTGCAAATTTTTTTGAAATAACACTAGCTAGAATAGAAATTATTTAAGGCAAAGAGTTGATTGGACCAACAAGTTTTTACAATTTTTTTTTTGTTTTTTGTAGGAAGCGGAGTAACAGCCAACTCATTGCTCTTACCCGAATTTATTGAAAATCAAATAAAAGATACATAGCAAGGGGGACTATGCCAAAACCTTGCCATAATAAAATACAAGCTGAAAAGTACAATAATCAAGAACAGTAATATAACTAAAATACAAGCTGAAAAGTACAATAATCAAGAACGGTAAAATAACTCTAACATGAATATGAAGAAAATGACCAACTGCCAATTCCGACTATTCTGATACTTACCATAAATGTCAATGGTAATGAGGGATAACTTATTATTGAAAACTAATACAATGAGACATGGAAACCGAACTTCGCAAGGTAAAGACAAGAAAGAAAAACATGACCGAACAAGCAGGGTACTAAACACTCTGTATACTTGAAGACTTGAGCAGATGATTGTACAGCGCAAGTATGTGATGTGCTCAATTGAAAGGAAGCGCTTGTTTCAGAAGATGCTGGCGCTGTATAAAACATAAGTGGAATACCATTAGTCGATTAGTAGGAAAAGACCAACTTATAATAACCAATTATTCCATCGATGATGCAGTATAAAAAACCTATCTATGACGAACACACAGATGTAGAGAAAGAGAGAGATTACCGCTTAAGATTGTCCACTAAGCATATCCTTTAATTGCCGTCTGATCAAAGCTACTCTCACATAAAGCCAATCATTTAAAGCATTCAAGAAGTTGTAGTATGCATATCTCCATGACCGCTTGAATATCAAGCTCCCACAGACAACCCAGAATCCAACAGCAAATCCAAGTCCCAGACTTATGTAAAAGCCCGGTGTGATGAGCTCATCTGGATCTTCTTGATCACTCGAGACATTTGGCCGACCAGTTCCCTCTGGATTACAAGCTTCAAGTGGACGTCCACACAATTGAAGATTTCAGGCATAAAAGGACGGATCAAAGCTCTGGAGCTGAGTGCCAGTTGGAATTTCACCAGACAAGTTGTTATATGATAAATCCATGTCACCAAGTCTATCAATCCGAGCAAGGCTTGTCGGAATCCCGCCACCAATCTTGTTCCTAGACAAATCAAGAGAATCTAGTGACTTCAACTTTCCGATCTCTAGAGGTATTTGTCCAGTTAAATTGTTCCTCGAAAGGTTCAGAGAAACTAGCCCAACAAGATGAGTGATTTCACTTGGAATCTCCCCAGTTAATCTGTTGCTTGAGAGATCAATTCTCTTGACTAGCCCCAGAGTGTTTTTGTATGAAGACATTTTTCCTTTCCACATGAAGGTTGCATCATCCTCATAATAAAGAGAACTCATAGGTGGTTCGGCCTCAGATGTATTAAAAGAATGTCTGATGGTTAGATTTGAATTTCCTTCTTGCACCAAAGAAGTCAAACTATCGAGGCATTTTGGTATAGATCCAGAGATTTGATTCACAGAGACATCCAAAATTTGAAGGCGTGCTAGATGGCATAATTGTGAAGGCAAACTTCCACTAAACTGATTAGATTGAAGCATAAGAATAACCAAATTTGGAAGACTGACCCCTAACCATTCAGGGACTGAACTTGAAAGCGTATTGTTCCCAAGATCAATAACATTTAAGCTTGTACAATTCTTCAAGGATGAAGGCAATTCTCCCACAAGTCTATTGCTCCTTAATTTCAATGTTTTGATTCGAAGTAAACATCCTATATTGGGTGGGATTTTCCCAGAAAAAGAATTGTTACTCAAATCGAGAAGTTCTAGATTGACCCAATGTCTCCAGCAATCTGGAAGTTCTCCAGAAATATGGTTACTGGAGATATCAAGAAATCTGGAAATTTTAACATTCGATGAACACAAGAAGGAAGTCATCTCTGAAAATTTATTATCAGAGAGATCCAAATATGACGCTTTTGATAGAAATGAGGGTATTGGACCTTCCAATTGGTTCGTACTAAACCGAACTTCAAATCCGTTGAATGATACAGCCTCTGAACTCCCTAATCTTCCTCTAATTTGATTGTTAGACAGATCTATAGTCGAATCGTCACGCAATAGACTCCAGAACCAACTTGGAAGGACATCTGAAATGTCACCATCAGACATGTCAAGGTAGGAAAGATATTTTTGGGTTCGAAGCCATTTTGGGAAATCCGGCCCTACCATACAAGACCTCAAGCTAAGATAAATCAATTGAAAAGGAGGAACCCAATCAGAAGTGACATTGAATTCTAATAAGTTATTGGATAAATCCAACCCATTTAAATTGAAGAGTTTTGAGAAATGAGTTTCCGAAATCACCCCCGCCAAATGATTCATACTAAGATTTATATAGTCCAACCTCTACAACTGTCTAATACTATGAGGTATTCTTCCGCTTAACAAATTTCTAGAGAGATCTAAATGTTGCAACGATGACAGTTTCCCAATACTTTCAGGTATGCTTCTGGTTAATTGATTTCTAGAAAGATTTAATTCTGTCAATGATGAGAATTGCCCAATACCTTCTGGAATCAAACCACTTAATTGGTTGGAAGAGAGGTCAAGATTTGCAAGTGAGCTCATGTTTGCGAAAGCATTGGGAATCAAACCACTCAATTGGTTGGAAGAGAGGTCAAGAGTTGCAAGTGAGCTCATGTTTGCAAAAGCATTGGGAATCAAACCACTCAATTGGTTGGAAGAGAGGTCAAGAGTTGCAAGTGAGCTCATGTTTGCAAAAGCATTGGGAATCAAACCACTCAATTGGTTGGAAGAGAGGTCAAGAGTTGCAAGTGACACTACTAGAATAATGCTAATAGACATCGCGTCATTTAAATCGGTCTAGATTTCATGCGATGTAAAAAATAATTTTAACATCAGTTTTTGAAAATCCGATTTCTATTTGTATATTTAACATCAGTTATTACTATTGACTGATGTCTATACTTTCATTCAAATTTTTTTAAAAGGGCGGAGAGACCAAGTTAAAAAATTTCGCGTAGGCGGGGAACAAAATTCAACATAATCAGTTTCCCACTTTACCTCACCTACTGACCCATTTTTTCTGCTCTTCCCCGAAACCCACTCTCTCTCTATTCCCCCCATCGTTCCATCCTCTCTCTTCCCCGAAACGCTCTCTCTCTCTTCCCCCCATCGTTCCCTCCTCTCTCTTCCCCGAAACCCTCTCTCTCCTCTCCCCCCCTTCACCCACTGACCCATTTTCTTTGGGGCTCATCTCGAAGGTGGACTGAACGGAACCATGTGACCTTGCTTCTAGTCATGGCCGGAGGACGTGCAGTCTGCCGTTGACTCGTCGGAGGAAGGCGTAGAAGATGGTGGCTGCGGTGAGTCCACCTTGGTGGTCGGAGATCGATGACGGAGGAAAGAGTGTTCCAGATCCAGTTTCTCTCTCCTCCATCTCTCTCTATGGAAAGGAGGTTGATTTTCTTTAATTTTGATTCTATGTAGTTTCTGGGTTTCGTTATGTTTCCCAATTTGTCGATTAAGTTTTATCGGGTTGTATGCTCTTGTTGAAAATGTTTAATGGTGTCTTTCTTTTGTGTGCATATGCTTCAGACCTTGGTTGGATTGCATTCTAACAAATTGGAATCACCCGAGCTGAAGACCCATATTGAGGCTTTGACAGAAATACGGGTTGGTCTTCTTTTAAGGTTTATCTTTCTTACTTTATTACTTTAAGTTTATTCTGAACTTTCTGAGCCTAATTCTAAATTTGAAAGTGTAATTTATATAACACCTTTGAGAATAAACTGGTGGATCAGCACTACTGGCATTGTGTTCATCCATACAGCTTAGGAGTACCCATTCCCATTGTTCTTTTTACAGGGCTAACTCAAGGACCTGGAAACAAAATCTTTTTGAGGAGAGAGCTGCACTGAAAGCTAAACAGAAGCGTTTCCAAGGTACCTCCTCCAAAGTCAAATCTTAATAGCTCATGAACTATACTTGAGCATTGTGTGTCTTTAATGCAGAACAGAGGCATAACTTTAGGCTTTATACACTGAAAAATAATGAAGTGCTTGCTAAGGAGGTACTGATTATATGCCATATCTCTGTACTCACCTTTTTGAATGTATTGTGGGGATATATGATCATTTGTTTCCTTGAATAGATCACAGAGCATGATGAAGAGGCTTTCATGAGCTTTGATGTGTTTGTTGACAGGCGGCAGACGTCCTAAGTCAGAAGCACTGGGGTTATGACATTTTGTAAGGAAGTACAGCTTTTTGAAACAATGATTTCGATGGATTGGTTAATTGTAAATTTTGCTCAGTCTGATCACAGTTAACTACTCACGAGACAGCATATTAGAGTGCACTAAATTCAGCCTTTATTTATGTCTAGGACTTGTAAAGTTGTAATTGAGAGTGCAGGGAAGGAATTCTAACATAATTAGAGTCTATAGAGATGAAAAAGGCCAACGTTGATTAGAGAATGCTTGACTAAGAATAAGATAGATTGAGTATAAACAAATGACAAATCACCGGTTTTTTCATGTTGTGACGTGTAGTTCATATTTGATAATTCATGAGAAGCTACATATCATCTCTTTCAATTTGTCTTTTTCTCTTTTGGATTGGGTTGCTTGGTTTTGTGCTCATGCTTTTCTTTTGGATACTTTGATTTTGTTGTTCATGATGTTTTCCTTTTCAGTTTTCATTGCACAAAGAGCAACTAAGTGTAGACCTCAAAAAAATTGATGCCCATGTTTACCAGCTCAAGGTAGCAGCTCCAGGTGCACATATAATTCCCTTTTTTTCTTTTTTTTTTTCTCTTAAATAGAAAATTACAGAAAGTTTTTTTCTTTTATCTTTCTTTTCTAGAACTTAGAAAGTTTCTAGCTTTATATGATTTGATGTTTTGGGTTTGATATTTTAGCTGGAATTTGCAATGGTTCCAATTCAATTTTGTATTTTGACTATGTTTAATATTGTAATTATAGCTTGAATTTGATGGTGATGTTTAAAGATCTGACTGGAAACATTTCTTGCCTCAGGCCTGGGCTTCATGGTTTCCATGTTCATGCTCTTGGTGACACAACAAACAGTTGCATGTCAACTGGTATGAACCATTGACTAAAAGTTTTTCCTTTATGATCTGGTTGAAATTGGGGCAAAGCTAGGGAACTAAAGCCTACCCCTCACTATCTTTTTAATAACTTGCTGTTTCTCATGATTAGTCTACTTGCAGGACCACACTTCACAATTGTTCATAAGCAGGTTTGTAGTTTAACATTCCTATTTATTTTCAGTTTACATTTTCCTGTAAATAATTTTATGCTCGGCCTCTCTTTGAATTTCATTTCCACTTTTCTGAAGTTTACATTATTGTTTGCAGATTCCTCTCACTGGAACACTAGTAGACTTCTTGTTGATTCCATTTTTAGTAACTTTAGGCTTTTTGCCATATCTATTAGGATAAAATCGCTGTTGCATGTGTACCTACAAGTTGTTCGGATTTTGGTACTTTTGTTTACTGTCAGTTTAGTTCCCCCAAGTAAATTACTGATCCTTATCTTCAATTGTATCTTTCACCCTTTGCAACATTCATTATTAATTTTAGTGTAGGAATACTATGCGACAATAATGTAAACTTCAGAAAGGACCCAGCTCCACCTCATCCACATTATCTTGGTCGTCCTCTGGAAAAAGTTTGCTTACATCTTCATGCACTGAGCAGGTTGTTTTCTGGACAAAAGTGTACCATCCGAACATTAATAGCAATGGTAGTGCTATTAAAGAGCAATGGAGCCCTGCCCCGAGTCCCTGACCATTTCCAAGGCAATAATCTGACTTGATTTATATGATTTTTTTTTTCTTTAGTGCCATCTTGTTGCATGCCTATGTTATCTTGCATGAGTATGATTTTATGATTTGTTTTTGGTTTTTGTCACTTCAATTTGCAGGGATTGAGAAAACATAAACCTTATGGTTCATATTTTCTAATTTCGTTTGTTGTTTCTTATGTCTTTTATGATAACTTGAATTTTCTGCATATTTGGTACAGGTGCAGGGAAAAGATCGAGTAGTTGTAAGATGTGTTGCAGAGCAGCTTGGCTTGTTTTGAGCCCCAAAGACGCACTTTCTAAAGTCTCTGCAGCTGTCATGAGAAATAAGCATCTCAAGAGGTTTGATTTTCAATCCACCTATACATAATTCTTTGTATATTGGACTTTTTGTTTTTTGTTGGGGGGGAGGTGTTTAGGACTGCACTGTTTATGGTCAGTGGACATTGTTTGAGTGGCTCAGTTGGCAACATAAGCTTCAGTCCAGCATTTTGAAAGTGATAGTATGTCAATATGTTAAATGGAATTTCAGGTTTTATTTGCTTCACAGGAGATAAATGCTTTGCAATGTCAGTAAGGATTTTTTGGTTCCTTCCCCTCTTATCTAAACAATCATCAGTCTTCCTGTCATGAAGTAAAGTCCAGTACTTCAATGGCATAGCAAAGCACAAATCTCCACTGACATAGCAAAGCATGGATCTCTATATTCAGAAAGACATTATTTTTGTTTATAACATGCGAGTTTTTCTGTTTTGGTTTATTTCATTTTCTGTCCAAAACTGAGACCGGCCTGAGTCTATTATGGACAGTGGTATGTCGCAGTCCTATACAAACCAAAGGGACAAGGATTTGGATCGGGCAAGTGAGAGGCAGGATCTTGAAGGAAAGGAGCTAAAGTAAGAAACTACTTTGCATGAACTGGAGCCAGTTGCTGTCGATGCTCTTCATGAACTTGTTTCTTTAGTTCACAGTCATGTCAATGCTGCAGAGCAATATGATTTTGAGTAAGGCAAGATTTTGCTGACCATTTTGTAATAGATGTAGTGATATTATGATGAATTGTGAACAAATTATACTGCATGTAGTTATTGCAGTAGTGGTATCTTCTAGACTAGCCTTAAAGTAGGTTAGGGTTAGAGTTTATTGTGCAAAACTTTTGAAGCTACCTCAAGCTCTAATTTTGGATAGAAATTAATGCAATTCCCCAATATTTGAATTTCATGTTATTTGTGTATCAATTTTCTAGTACCAAATACAGCACGAAAGGATATAACAGCAGTTTGAATTCACAAACTGATGTCAAGAAAAGGAAAAAACATCAGTTACTAATGAAGAACTGATGTCAAAAAATAGAAATTACAACAGTTTGTAAATAAAAACCGATGTCAGAAAAGAGAAAATACATCAGTTTGGAAACAAAAACCGATGTCAAGAAAGATAAAATACATCAGTTACTAAATAAAAACCGATGTCAAGAAAGAGAATGTACATCAGTTATTAAACAAAAACCGATGTCTAGCATTACTATGGACATCGATATATAAACAAAAACCGATGTCTAGCATTACTATGGACATCGATATATAAACAAAAACCGATGTCTAGCATAAATATAGACATCGATATAGACCAAGGAACCGATGTCCAACATAGCATTGGACATCGTTCTTCTTCAGGAACTGATGTGTAAAATATTATTAGACATCGTTTCTAAATCAGAAACGATGTTAAAATGGATAATTGTGTTGTTAGAGCTATATTTCATTAAGCATCTAATGCCAAAATATGAAGGTTTGACAATAGCTAAACACACCAAAATGGTGATCACATTAACGTTTTTACATCGGTTCTGAACCTGAAACCGATGTCTGGTCGCATACTAGACATCGGTTCACAACCAATGTCTTAGTTTTGGTGATCTTTAACATCACCCACTAAGACATCGGATTTTTTTTTTTTTAACATCAGTTGTGAACTGATGTCTATGAACTTTATTCTAGTAGTGTGAGCTCATGTTTGCAAAAGCATTGGGAATCAAACCACTTAATTGGTTGGAAGAGAGATCAAGAGTTGCAAGTGAGCTCATGTTTGCGAAAGCATTCGGAATCAAACCATTTAATTGGTTGGAAGAGAGGTACAGATATTCAAGTGAGCCCATGTTTCTGAAAACATTGGGAGTCAAACCACTTAATTGGTTGGAATAGAGGTCAAGAGTTGTAAGTGAGCTCATGTTTACGAAAGCATTAGGAGTCAAACCACTTAATTGGTTGGAAGAGAGACTGAGATATGCAAGTGAGCTCATGTTTGCGAAAGCATTCGGAATCAAACCACTTAATTGGTTGGAAGAGAGGTACAGGTATTCAAGTGAGCCCATGTTTCTGAAAACATTGGGAGTCAAACCACTTAATTGGTTGGAAGAGAGGTGAAGAGTTGTAAGTGAGCTCATGTTTGCAAAAGCATTGGGAATCAAACCACTCAATTGGTTGGAAGAGAGGTCAAGAGTTGCAAGTGAGCTCATGTTTGCGAAAGCATTGGGAGTCAAACCACTTAATTGGTTGGAATAGAGATACAGATTTTCAAGTGATCTCATGTTTGCGAAAGCATTGGGAGTCAAACCACTGAATTGGTTGGAAGAGAGGTCAAGAGTTGCAAGTGAGATCATGTTTGCGAAAGCATTAGGAGTCAAACCACTTAATTGGTTGGAATAGAGATACAGATTTTCAAGTGATCTCATGTTTGCGAAAGCATCCGGAATCAAACCACTTAATTGGTTGGAAGAGAGACTGAGATATGCAAGTGAGCTCATGTTTGCGAAAGCATTCGGAATCAAACCACTTAATTGGTTGGAAGAGAGGTACAGGTATTCAAGTGAGCCCATGTTTCTGAAAACATTGGGAGTCAAACCACTTAATTGGTTGGAAGAGAGGTGCAGAGTTGTAAGTGAGCTCATTTTTGCGAAAGCATTAGGAGTCAAACCACTTAATTGGTTGGAAGAGAGGTCAAGAGTTGCAAGTGAGCTCATGTTTGCGAAAGCATCCGGAATCAAACCACTTAATTGGTTGGAAGAGAGGTCAAGAGTTGCAAGTGAGCTCATATTTGCGAAAGCATCCGGAATCAAACCACTTAATCTGTTGGAAGAGAGGTACAGATATTCAAGTGAGCCCATGTTTCTGAAAACATTGGGAGTCAAACCACTTAATTGGTTGGAAGAGAGACTGAGATATGCAAGTGAGCTCATGTTTGCGAAAGCATTAGGAGTCAAACCACTTAATTGGTTGGAATAGAGATACAGATTTTCAAGTGATCTCATGTTTGCGAAAGCATCCGGAATCAAACCACTTAATTGGTTGGAAGAGAGACTGAGATATGCAAGTGAGCTCATGTTTGCGAAAGCATTCGGAATCAAACCACTTAATTGGTTGGAAGAGAGGTACAGGTATTCAAGTGAGCCCATGTTTCTGAAAACATTGGGAGTCAAACCACTTAATTGGTTGGAAGAGAGGTGAAGAGTTGTAAGTGAGCTCATTTTTGCGAAAGCATTAGGAGTCAAACCACTTAATTGGTTGGAAGAGAGGTCAAGAGTTGCAAGTGAGCTCATGTTTGCGAAAGCATCCGGAATCAAACCACTTAATTGGTTGGAAGAGAGGTCAAGAGTTGCAAGTGAGCTCATATTTGCGAAAGCATCCGGAATCAAACCACTTAATCTGTTGGAAGAGAGGTACAGATATTCAAGTGAGCCCATGTTTCTGAAAACATTGGGAGTCAAACCACTTAATTGGTTGGAAGAGAGACTGAGATATGCAAGTGAGCTCATGTTTGCGAAAGCATTAGGAGTCAAACCACTTAATTGGTTGGAATAGAGATACAGATTTTCAAGTGATCTCATGTTTGCGAAAGCATCCAGAATCAAACCACTTAATTGGTTGGAAGAGAGACTGAGATATGCAAGTGAGCTCATGTTTGCGAAAGCATTCGGAATCAAACCACTTAATTGGCTGGAAGAGAGGTACAGGTATTCAAGTGAGCCCATGTTTCTGAAAACATTGGGAGTCAAACCACTTAATTGGTTGGAAGAGAGGTGAAGAGTTGTAAGTGAGCTCATTTTTGCGAAAGCATTAGGAGTCAAACCACTTAATTGGTTGGAAGAGAGGTCAAGAGTTGCAAGTGAGCTCATGTTTGCGAAAGCATCCGGAATCAAACCACTTAATTGGTTGGAAGAGAGGTCAAGATATGCAAGTGAGCTCATGTTTGCGAAAGCATCCTGAATCAAACCACTTAATTGGTTGGAAGAGAGGGCAAGATGAACAAGGGTGGTATTGAAATTGCGCAACCATTTGAATATTGAAGAAATGACAGCAGGATTTCCAGACAAATCAACACTAACAAGAGAATTGGAAGAATTTATGTGAGAAGGAGTGGAAAGAGTTGGAGGAGGAAGACTACAGGATATCACGGTTAAGTTTCTTAAATTGGGGAGCTTGTTTATTGTTTCCAGCCAATCAGAAGCCTTACTTATATCGGCCCAACTCAGGTCCAGGTATTTTAAAGAAGAAAGATGTGGGAGCCAATGGAGGTTTTCTACACCATGAGTGATGTCATTATACCCGAGATTGAGATACTGCAAATGAGTAAGGTTTCCAAGCTGATGATATGGAATTTCACCTTCAAAGACATTCCAAGAGAGATCTAGATATCTTAAATTGGTCAGATTACTAATGAGCTCTGGAATTTTTCTCCCAGTGAGGTGACTGTAATGGAGATCTAGATATCTTAAATTGGTCAGATTACTAATGAGCTCCGTAATTTTGCTCCTAGTGAGGTAACTGTAATGGAGATCTAGGTGTCTTAAATTGGACAGAGAAAAAATGAGCGCTGGAATTTGGTTGGCATTAAAGAAATTGTAACTGAGGTCCAAATATTCCAAATGTTGCAACTCAATGAGTTTAGGACTAACCATTCCTTTAAAATATTTGTGAGTCATAAACTCACCTAGTGAAGAGATCACCTCCAGTCCTCCAAGATGAAGTTGAGTAACATGGCCAGTCTGGTGATCGCAGTGGACTCTTTCCCATTGGCAACAGTCTTGCCTTTTGGCTTCGCTTCCCCAAGAAGAGAGCAGGTTGTA
This sequence comes from Rosa lucieae, assembly GCA_024704745.1. Classification (NCBI taxonomy): domain Eukaryota; kingdom Viridiplantae; phylum Streptophyta; class Magnoliopsida; order Rosales; family Rosaceae; genus Rosa; species Rosa lucieae. The sequence goes on from CM045492.1 coordinate 47,773,928, forward strand.
TTCATCCACTAGGTCTCCTTTGATAGCAAGGAGTGCACCCCTCTCCCTCTCAAGGCACCTCGTCGTCACGTTAGCATGGTGGTGGCCGAGTGATAAGGAACCGTTGATATGCAGAAGAAGCACAATTGATATTGCAAAAGCATGTATGAGCCACTTTCCCAACTCCATCTTAATTAATGTAATCAAGACGATGTTGGAATAAGAAGCACAATTGCACTGTAAGTATTTATATGTATGGCTGTGTGATTTATCAGAATACTATCTTTGCATGCAAATCATTCCCTATTTATAATGATTCCTCACAAGAATTAATCCAATCATTTCATATATGAAATAGAGCCACAAGGTCATACAGGGCAAAATACGAAAGAAGGAAGAGAGTATCGTCTACGTTGACCATTAACTGACATGACTCGAGTTGACTTAATAATTGCTTGAGACGTTTAGTGCAAAGTTATTAGTGAAAACAGTTAACACAAAGACAACTTTTGCCTATAACACAGAGCTCAATAACACTCGTGGGTTTATTATCACTTGTAAGATTCTCAGGATAAAATTAAGCCACTTAGCTTAAAATACAAATATCTCAATGACACTGCGAGCTGCCTCCATGTATTTGTTTTCTGTAATTAGTAAACAAGGGTTTCAAGTATGGAAGAAGATGAAAAAGAAAATTGCTTTCTTCGCCGGCATCACAATCATTTGGAAATTGCATCGTATCTGCTACTGTCACTTAATATTGACTTGGCTTGGGATGGTAATCAGTACACTTAACGTTAAGGAGACGCCGCAAACAAATTAACTTAATAGACAACAAGAAACATTGGACTCAAGTATCTCTGTTTGATACTACTGCTAGAATATAAAGAAGTTACAATTTCCACAATGCAAATGTGGCCAAGTATTGACTTGACTTGTTGTCCCATATTAGCCGTGATCGGTTTATTTGGACAAAAATTGCTTGCTGAAACCCTTTTAATAAGAATTTGGAAAGTGTAGAGTAATTACGACCAATAAAATTACCAGTAATTAACAAGTTGAAGAAAACACAAAACAAGAGATCTGTTGGAAGTACTCTGTTTTCGTTTATCACTCTGTTTTTTTTATTTTTTCTTTCTAAACTAAATACTCTGCATACTAGCATAGTGTCAGCATCTTGAAATTGTTAGTACAGAAATACATATTGATCTAAAAATCTCCTCTCAAACAATCCTTCATCTCCGGGATTGAACTACTGGACTCAAATTACTATCGAACACAATATAACATTTTCTAGCTCTGTTTTCCAGGAAAAAAAAAAAGATCTGGGATAATAGGGATCAATTAGCTATATAATGGCACAATGTCAAAGTTCCTAGAGCCATCGATAATTGTTTACCTTCTTATCATGTCCATGAGGCAAGATTCTAAAAGTTAATGGGTCAGATTTGCGGGTTCCTAAAGAAACCTCGACCGCACAAGAGGTAATATGTTAGTGAAAATCAACTACACTACTACTAAAGGCCACCATTCAATTGTCACCCCTTTCCATCTAGTTGAGTTGTTACTTGGGATTCCGACTTACTAATTGCATGAGTTATTGGAATCAGGAGGACCTAAATCTGCTGCTATTGCTTTTTTCGCCGGCGTCACTATCATATAGAAATTGCATCGTATCTGGTACTATTGCTGTAATACAAAACACCAGTGCCCACAGGAATTGATATTTGAACGTAAAGGAGACGCAGCAATAGACAGCCACGACTTGATAGAAAAGAAGAAAAATTGGCCCAATTAATCTCAGTCTGCTACTACTGCTAGAATCTAAAGATGTTGTAACTTTCCACAAAGAAAATATGGCCAAGTATTGACTTGACTTGGTAGTGATATTCAGTCTTCCATGATAGCCATAATCAATTAGGACATAGAGCTTGTGTTTAGAAATTGCTCACAGAGAACCTTGTGGGCTTGTGATAAGACTTCGAAAAATTGAAAGGAGCGATCTCATTATCAAACTGAGTATACTAGAAAGTAGTAACTCACTAATACCAGTAAAAATAATGTTATTTCACTTTGCAATCAATCAACAAATTGAATTAAATAAACAAAACAAGAGATTATGTGCGGGAAATACTCTGTTTTTGTTTTTATCATTCTGTTTTAGTTCCAAAACTAAAAAGCATAGTTTGTATAGGAATTCTTTTTTATTTGATTTGATCAAACGCGGATAACGGTCCGGTAACTCGGTTAATGTAGTGAGGTATGCAAGGCTTCCACTTGTCAAATATAATACACCAACGTGAAGAGGAGACTATGTGAACGACCTTCATGTACTCCTCCCATATCTAAGTTAGTCAATGTAATAATGTTGACAGAGTGTCGCTAGCTAGAAATAAATACGTAGTCTTAATTATGAGAGAGATACCTTTTATAGGTGAGCTGAGGTAAAACCTGAGTCTTGTCTTCGATGTAAGACTGATAAGCATTAGTTCTAAGTAGATTGATTTTCTGGGAAGCCATGTTCCTCGTGCATGCGAGCGCGTCAGGGCATGGAGGTCTGAGACTAGTTCAAGTGAAACTCTCGCTTCTGATGTTCCCCGAGGTCACACCAGCGAGACCTTCACATTGCCGGAGTGGTCTCCATGTCATGGTTGATTATGCTCGGTATAGGGTCCATGTAAATTATTTGATTCAAGGCCACCATTCAATTGTCACCATGTCATGACTACTTGGGATTCCGACTTACTAATGTAAAGGTCTTAGGTAGGGGCTGCCACGTGGTGGGGCAGTGAGACCCTCCAATCAGAAACCCAAAATTTTTCTCCTTGTTCCGAAATTGTCCTTGTTTTTTAAAGTACAATACCCAAAACAGCTCCCTGCCGAGCAGTGATTGGAGGGCCTCACTGTCCTACCATGTGGCACCCCTACCCAAGACTTTCTCCTTACTAATTGCATGAGTTATTGGAATCAGGAGGACCTAAATCTACTGCCGTTGCTTTTTTCGCCGGCATCACTATCATTTGAAAATTGCATTGTATCTGCTACTATTGCTATAATAAAAGACACCAGTGCCCACAACAATTAATATTTGAATGTCAAGGAGACGCAACAAGAGATAAGCCACGACCTGATAGAAAACAAGAAGAATGGGGCCCAAGTATCTCTGCTAGAATCTAAAGTTGTAATTTCCACAAAGAAAATACGGCCTCGTATTGACTTGACTTGGTAGTGATATTTTTATTTTTTTATTTTAGGTCAACAGAAGATTAATCTATTGACTTGGTAGTGATATTCAATCTTCCATAATAGCCATAATTAAATAGGACATAGAGCTTGTGTTCAGAAATTGCTCACAGAGAACCTTGTGGGCTTGTGATAAGATCGATTTCAAAAAATTTCAGAGTAAAGGAGTGATCCCATTATCACCGGTGAATGACATTATTTTTTTCATGATGAAGTCAGTCAACAAGTTGAAGTAAATAAACAAAACAAGAGATTACGTGTGGGAAATACTCTTTTTTTTTAGTTCCAAAACTTTATGCGACATAGTCTTTGTCAATAGTCTTTGTCATGTTTCCTGTAGTGTGCTCGCTTGTATAGGAATTCCGAATTCCTTTATATGATTTGATCCCTTGTGCACTATACAGTATCATTTGGAAATTTTGTTAACTACACCTAGAATTGTAGACCCATATGAGTTATTATTTCAACAATGCAATTGTTGCCTAATATTGACTCGACTTAAATAGCACATGATAAGAAATACTCTGTTTTCCTTTGTCACTTTGTTTTTTGTTTTTTGGTTTTTTTTTTAATAAACATCATCATAGAGATTTCCATTAATAAAGATGGTCAAGCCAGAGCAGCCATTACATACCCTCCCGCTGCCATCTATAGACAGACAAGGAGTTGTCAAGGTAACACGGTGATACATAGGATAGGTCTATTTATTCGACATGTCTTGCTCGCTTATTTAAAGTAAGCCTATTCAACTATGAACTAGATAAGCATAGTAATAGGCTAAGTTCAACATCTAAACTAAATTTTATCCTTGCCCTTCAAGCTAGGGCTAGGAGGCTTGCCAAAATAGAGCATGGGCAACACTTCATCAGCTAGCACCTTCTTGGATTTCGGGGGATTTTTGTTCTTGGACCTGAGAGGTCGGCCTCTCTTCTTTTCGCCATTCTGCTTTCTCAGCTTGAGTGTCATCCTTTGGCATCATTGCTTCTGCAGGCACTAACATGCCTCCTAGTGTCTCTACCAACCTAGCGACTTGGCAGTAAAACGCATTGCACGAATCTTCACCTTCTTGAAAGGCATACTAGTACCTCCCTTTCCCTCAAGTCCATCACTCAGCAGGAGTTTTAGTTTCTTTGGAGAAGAAAGTGGTGAAGTAGGCCTACCTCTTTTCTGTGATTCCTATGACTCATGCTCCAGAGTGGAAATTGTGCTTCTTGAAAGGGAACCAGCGCAAGGGTTGGGTCACTCACATAAGAAGGTTTCAACTGTGCACTACGAATGACCACCGGTTTTCGCTGCTTAGTTGCATCCTTGGTGCCAAAGAGATTTCTAGCTATGGGAGGCAAAACGACTGTCTGGATGCCCTTGAAACGAAAAGTCCCATTGTGAAACATTCCATTTGCCACGCTCTGAAAAGGGCTAGGCAACTCGAGTTTCTTTTCACCTTTCGTTTTCTCGGCCTGCTGCAGTTCAGATTGAGTTGCCATCCTACTTGCACCTTCATCATGAAGGATCAAGTGACATAGCTTGCAAACTCCATTTAGATTCTCAAAGAAATAAGATATCTCCTCCACAATCCCAAGAGCTAACCTTAGGGTTTTCTTTTGGAAGAAAGGCCTTGTGATCTCATGGGAGACACGAACCCTAATTATGCCGGTACTGTCGAAGAGCTTCTTGTCAATGTCCAGGAACTTTCCAGCAACGGAGGCCACATTTATAATGGTTTGTTTCACCTCCATCGCCGGCAAAATGTTCTCGATCTGGACCCAAAAGAACAAAGAGTCCATCTTCACTGCACTGGGAGCCATCAGACCATCATACTCCTATATAATCATCGGAGCACGATTAAAATACCAAGGCCCTCCCCACAGCACCCTATTTCGATCCTTCCTGAGATCAAACGCAAACGCAAACACAAAGTTCTTCTGGGTACGTTCCTGAACTTTGAAACTACCATTGAGGACCCACACCCGTCGGAAATGGCGATGCAGGTCAGGGGCAGAAAACGGCTTCGCCGTCAAAGGCTTCTCCAATAGACAGGATTGGGAGATACGTTGTGGTGCAGAGCCATTCATCCGAGATATGTCTATGACGTCCTCCCCTGCCAAAGCCAGGGACGCCGCAAAACTGGCAGTAACAACATCAATGGAAGAAGCCACGCTGACAGAGGATCAGAGAAAGAGAAACACAATCGCAAAGAGCACAAGACAACGACGTAGGTCGCCGTATTTAGGTTGAAGGTTTGGAGCGTCAGAGCGGCGCTTTAGGGTTTTTTTTCCTCTGTTTTTCTTCTTGAACTAAATAGCACAAAAAAAAAAAGACAAATCTTAAAATTGTTAGGACAGAAATGTAAAATGATGGAAGAAGTTTCCTCTTAAACAACCCTTCATCTCTGGGATTGAGCCACTGGACTCAAATTACTGTAAAAGACACTATAGCATTTTATCTAGCTCTGATTCCCCACTTAAAAGTTTAGTGGGATAGTATTACAGCAAAGTGAATGTGATGTCTCACAATTACATGCATGTGCTCCATTGTCACTCAATATACGTTGTACACGTGTATGATTTAAAATTTCAACACACTTGTAGGGACGTATTTATATGGAGAGGTTATCCTAAGGTGAGATTTGCAAAAATGTTTATAAGAATTTGGGTCTTTCCAACTATTTTCAATTAGTTTTGGTTTGATAATCATATTATTTTATCAACACAATAAGCAAAACTTGTATGGATTTTAAAAGAAAAATTCTATTTCATGAAGGGGTGAGGATCAAGAGAGATTTTTTGACACATTTTTTTACATCTTTTGTTAGCCTTTAGATGTAACTACATCAAACGGTTCTCATAACTCCACTAATGATGTGATAGTTGAAATATAAATAGATTCTTTTTATTAAAAATACAAAACTAAAAAATAAAATAACTCCCTGGAGCTATGTCCTTAGGGATTGTAATAAAACAGCTCATAGTGTAGCTAATGTTGCTCGTTCTTTTCCTTTCCCCACCTATTGGTGGCAGATGGTGCCAGAGTGGTTGAATTCCATTCTAATAGTTACTAAGTTGAGTGATTGAGTTGTATAATGGAGTGTGGTACTATTTCTTATGTTTTGTAAGGTTTAATGAGACCACTATATGCTCCTTGATGTAGTTCTTGATGATTAATGAATGAATTATTCTTTTGATCCAAAAAAAAAAAAAAAAAACTCTCTCTCTCCCCCTCCCTATATTTACAAAATATCTGGGTGAATACCAAATTCGGAGGAAGTAGAGAGGAACGTTAAGAAGGATAAGTGGTCGATGATATAGATGGAGGACTCAACCTCTTTGGCTCAGATATTGAGCATTGGCTCTGAACATGAAAAGTGATGTGGTTATTATGGGAGAGGCGAAAAAAAAGAAAGGAAGTATAAGATGATGAAGAAGAAGCCTATTGTTCCTCTTGTGCAGGACTTAGTTTCCAAGAAAAATGGGTAGTCCATCTACTCCTCTCCATGACCATATTTACTCACCTCTCAATGACCATATTTACTCACCCCTTTTTTAGTACACCAATCTAATCTTAGGCTATCTATTACAAATATGGCTCTGCGCTCCAACCCTAGCCTCCTAAACTCTGGCCTCCTTGGCTTTGAGTTCTAACAATGGCTGCCGGCTACGGTCTCAGTTCTAAGCCATCTGCTGATCGATGGCCCTGCAATGCCAACCTCGTGCGGAAACCACCCAATCTAACCCTCGAACCTTCATCAACTTTTTTGACTCTCGCCGGAATAAATTGGATGAAGTGAATGAGATGGATTGGTGGTCTGATCCTTGAAGACCCAAGGCTCAATGGGTGCGAAATTGTTTGTCTCGGATTCGCGCAAGTAGAGCTCGGCTCAAGATAGATCTAGGCTTATTTGGAAGGGCCTGTTTCTTGAGACAATGAGGAAGCAACCATCTATATGATCTGGATCTAGAGATGGCTGTGATTGGCATCACAAATCTTGGATGGAAAAGAACTCCTGGTGTTTGGCATAAAGGATAGGAGCAGGAGACGTTTGGGCCGGACTGGCGGCGACATGCTACAGATCTGCCTTTGCTGTAGAACTTTGAAATTAGGAGAGAAATGTCTCCGTTCGACTGTGATCAGAGGCTGGAATCGGTGATACAGCCTAATTGCTCAAGGCGATGCAGATTGAGGATGAAGAGACACACACATTGATTAGCGTACGCAACAGCAGAGTCTGCTTGTGCTGCAGCGACGGATGATTACATGGCAATGATGCTGTTGGTCGACATGTTGGGAAGCACCCTTGCGAATAGAGATTGGAGGTCGAGTTTTGATAGGGTGCCCGAACCATGCTGGGTGCCCAAAGTAAAATCTGACTTGGGGCAGGGACATAACGAGAAAATTACATTGAGGAGGGGGGGGGGAATTTACCTTAGGTTGCCAAATTATTTCTTCAAGGTATATTTTAAAATAGCAAAAAGGGTTCAAGACATAAAAGAAAGGCTTTACTGGGGTTAGCATATGAATACAGTAAATTTTGGCATATGAATAAGTCAAAGTAGGGCTGAAGGTCATTTCGTAGTTAACGGTGCCGTTAGGGTAAAACACGTTTTACAGCCTCCTCGGTGGCGCATCAGCAACCACAACATTATCCCATCCTTTCCCTCCTCGATCTCGTAAGAGCCGGTGGAGATAAACTTTGATTTTGTGCTCAGGCGACGGCCTGTTTCTGTTGCTTCTTGCCTTCTTTTTTCAATTCTGATCTTCGATTTTGTGTTTCCCTTTCGCTATGCTCCAATGTCTTCATCCAATTCCTTATTTGGGTGTTGCTGTTGGTGTTGGTTTTGTGATACATGGTGCTGTATCCAACAAGAGTCGCTTATTCTGTGCATAGTCTTCAAAGATTGGATTTTGGTTAGAGAGCGAAAGGGAGTGGTTTGGTTATGAGGTCCAGTGGTGACAGGAGAGAGAAGTGATTTTGGGTCTGAGGAGGGGTTTGGAGAGGAAAGGATGGGATGAACTCCAGTTCGATTGTGGTGGCTGACGAGGAGGGCTGTAAAACATTTTACTCTAATGGCACCGTCAACTGTGAAATTACGTTGAACCCCTACGTTGATCCATTAAGGGCACGTTTACTTACTTGGAATGGAATGAAATGATTACAGGGTAAAAACATTCATGCGTTTACTAACACATAAAGGAATCAGAATGATTCCGGGTAAAAGAATTCATGCGTTTACTAACACATGAAGGAATCGGAATGGATGTAGGTCCCACCTCCTTATCAGGAATTGATTCCTGAATACTCAGGAATTCGATTACGAAGGGGGGAGATGGGTTTAGGAATCATTCCTCCGGAATCAATACCGATTCCTTTCTTCTCCCATTCCACTTGTCTCCGATTCATGATTATTTTCCATTCCAAGTAAGTAAACGTGCCATAAGTGGCTTTCCTCACGCCACGTCAACCTCCGCCAGTGGCTGTAAGTTATAGCCTGTGTATTCCAGCCTCCTCCTGCTTTTGCATATTCACCCGAGTCTTATAAAACATAAGAGGTTTTGAGGAAAACCTCTTATGACCTCAGGCTTTGTTCTCCATACATATATACTTTTTCTTTTCAGAAAAACTGGGGTGGGCTGTAACATAACCCAGCCTCACCCTAGTTCCGTGCCTGACTAGGGGCCCAATGTAAATTTCGGACCTAGGGTGAAGGCTTTTAAGTGGGCTCATCTGGGGGCTCTGAGCTGGAATTGGGCATTCTTGTGGGCCAAACTGATGAACTCTAATATGCTAGGGTTTAGTATTTGGGATCCCGGAGGTTTTGATCCAGCAAAATATGTTTACCTTGACATAAGTGGTACTATTGAAACTTCTGGAGTAGTACTGAAAAAAGATTCAAGTAATTCTGTAATAGCAGAGCATGAAATATCAAATGAGTGAACCTATCTCTATGTAACACCGTGGGTACTACTTCATCTTCTTGTTATGTCTATAGATGGCAGCGGAAGGCTATGTAATGGCCACTCTGGTTTTAGGCTAACACAAATTTGTAGTAATTTGATAGCACTCCACGAATGTTATCTGAATGTGTTACGATATGCTTGTAACCAAGCTCTATTGAGTTTCTATCTATAAAGTTATTTCCTTGATTTAAAAAAAAAAAAAATCTAATGTTAGGCTTAATTACATTTGCTATTTTTTTTCTCATTGATATATTCATGGTGATAAGAAAAAGAAAGCTACTATACTTATCCACTAGTTCGGTTAATTCAGCATTTTGGCTTGTGGGTATCGGGTTGTGTGGTTTATGTTTATTTATTTTTATGATTCTTAATTTTTGTATTTCAAGGAAAATTATATATTTATATTTTACATTATTGTCACATCATTTATTTGAAAGATTTTATAGATGGGATACTTATTTGAAATGACCTCCAAAGTTCGGGTATTTTTTTGTAGTTTTCTCTAATACACACACACACACATACATATATATTGAAATTAACTTAACATTTATAAATATTAGTTAAGGAGGCTAGGTTATATTCAATTAACTATGTTTCTAAATCTCCTAAATTAGTTGTTGTTTAACAATGGAAATAAAATTAAAGAAAATAAAGCTTAGGAAATCAATTACAAAGAAAGAGATAAGTTGTGTGTTCTAGAAAAAGAGAAACATATTTAAAAAATAGAAAAAGTAGAAAATTATTAGATAATTGGGCGGGCTTAAAGGGCCGGGCTTCATTTGCATGGCCCATACCCTACCATATTTAAGAAAGAGGAGGGCTTAGGACCAAAGTGCCAAATGATTACCCTACATGTACATGTGGAATAACCTGCCTCTGATACCATCGTAATAAAGCTTGTAGTTGATTTTGTTACAAAAATTGAAGAATTACAGTAAAACGACTCTGTGGTTATAGGAGTCGAAGATACAATCAATTTGAGAGAATGAAAATGAAGCCTAGAAATAAAGAAAATGCTCAGAGCCTTCTATATATCTCAACCCAGCACAGCCACACATTTCTTCTAACAACCTTACAAACTGAAACTCTATATTTGTGACACGTGGCATTGCAATCTGATGACAAAACTTGATAATGAAGAAATGCTGATTGCTAACTTTCTTTACAGTATTGACTCTTTACATGGATATAGCCATAACCAAGTTTGAAGCATCCGCCCATGCTTATAACTAAAATTAATCTAGGTTAAAGCAATCCCCCTCTTAATCACAGGCTATATAACATGAACCACTAGTCTCACTTTATAAGATATATATCTGAAACGCACACCTAAATGACTAAAACTAGTTCGCAAAATAAAGAGAGAAAAAAGTAAATTGAACAAAGTTATGTAGAATGTTGAGTATGTGACCAGCAGCAATCCAAGGGACCTTTAATGATATGATTAACCAAAAAAAAAAAATCACACGCTTGAGCCATTGACCCGCCAAATATCCACTTTTAAAATTGCATTATTTAAAGAAATGCCACCGTCTATTAAAACTAGTTACGGGAAAGCCACCGTCTTGTTCAAATATCGATCTTTTTGTATTAATTTTGCTTCAACGCTTCTTGGTTTTCTGTACTGAATAGAGAACTTGTACATTCAACTCTGTGATGAGTTATTCAACTTTGGTGTGTGTTGATACCGACCTCTTCTTGTTATTTATTTCTAAGATATTATAAAATTAGGAAATATTATTTGGTTTCGAGCTGTGTTTCATATCAATTTCGTCAGTGGAAATATTGCTTAATGAAGCAGGGTCGGTATTGACTTGACTTAACTTGATGACCGGCTAGCCAAGTGATAATTTGGTGTTTGATTCAACTGTTTAACTGTAGTTGAATAATGTAGTATGCAAGAATGTTCAAAATAAAATTAACCTGCAGTAGAATTATTCATAGAAAACTGCAGTCCTGACTCCCAATATTAATAAATCATTTAGTGAATAAATTACTAGCCAGTCGTGCTTGCAATTATATATATATATATATATATATATGTATATATAATATAGAAATTTTCTCAGGTGCGAACGTCCGTATCGAAATTTTGGTACAGATTTCCGGTTTTTGACTACTTTCCGATCACATTTTTACATCTTAACCATTCAGTTTTTAGGTCCTAATGTATAGATCACATATGCAAAATTTCAGCCAATTTGGTAATTGTTAAGGCATCCAAATCTGCAATTTACACGAACGGACCGAATCTGTGGAACCGGAACCGTTCGTATTTATAATGATAAATTGCAGTTTTGGATGCCTTAACGATCACCAAATTGGCTGAAATTTTGCAGAGGTGATCTATACATTAGGACCTAAAAACTGAACGGTTAAGATGTGAAAATGTGATAGGAAAGTGGGGGAAAACCGGAAATCCGCACAGTACGGACGTCCGCACCGTAGCCGAACTGTGTGTGTGTGTGTGTATATATATATATATATATATATACAGTCCTTCTCAGCTAAAGAGGTTCTTAGATATTAATATCTAAGGATTTTTTTTATAGACCCACTTTTCGATCGCATATCCACATCTCGATTGTTCAGTTTTAGGTCCTAATGTATAGATCACTTCTGCAAATTTTCAGCCAAATTGATGATCGTTAAGGTATCGAACTAGATTAAATCAATAAACAAACCGAATCTGTCCAACCTGAACTATTCGTGTTCATAATTGTAACTCACAATTTTGAATGTCTTAATGATTATCAATTTAGCTGAAAATTTGCAGAAATAATCTACTCATATATACCTAAAAACTGAATGGTCAAGATGTGGATATGCAAATTTTCAGCCAAATTGATGATTGTTAAAGTATCGAACTAGATTAAATCAATAAACAAACCAAATCTGTCCAACTGAACCATTCATGTTCATAATTGTAACTTACAATTTTGAATGTCTTAATGATTATCAATTTGGCTGAAATTTTTTAGAAATGATCTACTCATATATACCTAAAAACTGAATGGTCAAAATGTGGATATGCAATCGAAAAATGGGTCTATCAAGGAAATCCTTAGATATTAATATCTAAGGACCTCCTTAGCAGAGAAGGACTATATATATATATAGCCTTGGGACATGGGAGATGCTTAATATGAGATATTGTTCACATTGTGTAAAAAAAATTTTCTCACATGTTTCGTGACAGAAACCTTTGCTAATTTTGGTCGCTCCTTAAATGATTTGACATTACGGGATCTGTCCCTCGAATTTTTTTCTCTCTTCTTGTCGTATAAACTATTTGAGGCTTCCTACATTTTTCTCTCATTAGTGTTGTTTTACACTTGTCTTGTCTCTCGTTTCTTGTTTTTTTTTTTTTTTTTTTTTTTGAGGAGTGTGATATGGTTTCAGACTTGTAGGTTGAATTGTTCTAGTGATGCCGATTGAAATTACTCGTGAATACATATTTGAGGTATTGTAACAATATTTCGAGATTCCCCAATTTAATTGCATTTATTAGGCTAGATTTATGTTGCATTCTGAATTCTATCGTTTGTGCATAATGTTAATACTTATTAGTTTATTGGTTGCATTTGAATTGCAGATGAGTTTAGATTATTCAGTTTTGATATGGGCTTGGATTATGCTAAGGGAATCAATGGAATTAGGAGTATAGATGGATTTGGGATTGAGCAAAATGAAGCTGAAAGGGTATTGCATTTGACACCAATAGGCTTTGTTGATTCACTTGTTTTACGAACCAATGTTGCAAGCTAATAGGAAACTCATCAGAGCCAAGTATGGATCGAGTTTTTGAAAACCTATAGTGTTAGAGATTGTTCTTTAGTCTGGTATATAATAATTTGCTTTACATATAACTATATAAGATAAAACTATTACTCAGAAATAGTTGATGCCATGACTGATGCAATTTTCGGTTTTCGAAGAAAGTTCTTTTGTGTTGTGGAAGTTCATTCGAATTTGGACAAATCTTATTTTTCTAGTTTTGTTTCCATTAGTTGTCGAGGAAAAGTACTTGAGGTTCACTTGTGTTTTGGTATGTTGCTTATGTTTCAAAAGGAACTGGAAGTTGATGTTTGTACTATGTGTACCAGAGTATGGTTCTATCTTTGTATTGTTACAGACTGAGATTTTGTGTTATGAGATTTTTGTGTAGGTTGTTGATTTTTCTTGTGCTATTATATTTATTTATTAGGTGATACCCTACAGAGCAAGTGAGTACCAGAAAGATAAAATATGGCTAAGACGGACCCAGCCTAACAAACGTGATTATCAAGTTGTTATTGCTGTTGATGATTCCCACAGTATGTCTAAGAGTTGCTGTGGGGATGTTGCTATTGAAGCTCTGGTGACTGTGTGTAGTGCAATGTCACAACTGGTCCATCCCCAAAACCCCTCTTTTTTTTTTTTTTTTAGCTTGCTTTGTTTTCAATTTTACGATTCTGATTGGTCTGATTGTGGGTTTGTGGTCATGTTCTGATTTGGATTGGTCTGGTCTGTACTTCGATGAGAATTCTGATCTGGGTTTGGTCTAGACCATCAATTAGTGTCGTTATCTGATACGAGTCTGATTTGGTTCTTTGTATAATTTTTTGTTCTTTATGGTTTTGTTGATGATCTAGCTTAGCATCGTAAGGTTTTAAAACCCTAAAAATATGAGTCTGATTGTGATTGTGAGTCTTGGATAAGGAGTTTGTCTGGAATTGTTGATCAACTGTGGATTTGGGTTTCTGGATTTGATGTGAGGTTTATAGTTTATGCTTATTAACCAAAGTTTTCTTGTTCTGTGTTGTTGTTATCGTCGACTGTCTTAGATGTTGTGTACCCCAAGGTATATGAGGATAATAAACAAGTATTATAATGGCTTTGTTTGTATGTTCCGTAAATTTGTGCTATTGTTTGCTTGGAAGTTGTTTCATTGGTATATGATTTCTCTAATATGTAGGCAAATCTAGTTCTATATTAGGTGTGTAAACGCTCTGCTTGTTTAGTTTAATGTTTTCTTCGTTTATGAAAGTTGCATTTTGTGATCGTTGGAGTGATGTTTGATATTGTGCTGCAGGTGCTTCTTGGGGATGTTGGAGCTGGAAAGTCTAGTCCAGTGTTGCGCTTTGTTAAAGGACAGTTCATTGAATTTCAGGTTGGTCTATGAAAAACTTTTGGGATTTTTATAACTTCTTTTTGTTCCAGGATATTGATTTTTATTGTATGATACTGTAGGAATTGACAATTGGTGCTGCCTTCTTCTTGCAAACATTGGCTGTAAATGACGCAACTGTAAAATTTGAGATTTGGGATACAGCATGTCAAGAGAGGTACCATAGTTTGGTGCCAATGTATTATAGAGGAGCTGCTGCTGCAATAATTGTGTATGATTTAACTAACCAAGTGAGTCCATTTATCCTCATTCTTTAAGCTCTAGATGTATCTAAACTTTATCTTTTGGTGATGGTGAAGTTGAGGGTGAGGCATTTGACTTTTTGAGAAAGCAGTGTGATCCTTGAGGTTTGAGGCTAGAGCTGCTACCTTCCTCACTAGGGTATTTGCATTCAAATAGACCTCATCTATTTGTCATACTCGTTAGTGTAGATTACAGCACCAAAACCTATTTTATAGGATTAAGTTAATGAATTTGCACTACAATATGCAATTACATTAATTAATTCTAAATCGTTGACATTTCGAATAGCTGGCCTTATGTTTTCTGTCTTGGCTTTCGTTTAATATAATAAAAAGGATTTTAGTACTCCTCTAGTTCTGAAAAATAAAAGTTAAAACAATGAAAATATTGTAGTCTTCCCGAGCTGACAATTGTTTCTGTGTAACTAAGTATCATTTGAAATTTTCTTTTCCGTTTCATATGTTGAATATAGGGATAGATCTAAGTTCTACTAGTTGATTACGCCTTACACATAAATTCAACTTTATTTTTTCTCTTGTAGGCCTCATTTGAGTGAGCAAAAAAATGGGTGCTAGAACCGAAATCACAAGGTACTGCTCGCACTTTCTTGCTGTCTAAACTCACTCAGTCCTTGGCTGCTTTAAACAATCTTAGGCTATAACTTTAATTTCAGTTTTGTTTAGGTGCTGCACTCTGTATACTGACTTTCTATGCGTGTTTGCGTCTTTCAATATAGCTACTTCTATATACTTGGATCATTCTCTTATGACAAGGCAATCCAAATATGGTCATGGCACTAGCTGGGAATAAAGCAGATCTGGTAGAGTCAACTCTCGGTCAATATGCACTTGTTGCTTTATTTTAGCATTCTTACTATGGTGTTTGAAAGCTTTTAAATTTTTTATTTTATTCTTTTCTTATAAGGGAACACGTAAAGCCATGAAAGATGTTTGTTTGAATATAATCGATGTCAAGATTTTGCTTCTAGTTAGTTTGTTAGTCATGAGGTATCATCTTGTTTCTTGCTCTGTTCTTGCTCTAATTGGGCTCATCATCAGAAGGTTTTTGTTGTTTTTTTGCAAGCTAAATCTGTTCTCTGATTTGCTTCAAAAGGAACAGAATAAGTCATTCTGCTCTTTGTGCTGGCTTGCTGCAAGAAAATGGATCCTTCTCATGGATGCCCACAATAGCATTCTAATGGATCCTTCTCATTGTGCTGGCTATCATTCTCATGGATGCCCACAATAGCAAAGACAATTTTAATCATGCTTTGGTAAGCCTTTTTCTTTTCTTTTCTTTGGTAAGGACACTTGAGTAATGTGGCTTGATGTTTTGCTATTTTGTTTATTATTCTGCTAAACTGCTTTGTTCTTGATTGCATGATATCTGATCCAGCAAAACAAAGATATAACTTCATTCTATGTGCATATTATCTGCAGGGTTATGCATATATACTCACGCACCCCGGAATACCTTCCGTCTTCTATGACCACTTCTATTATTCGGGTGATTCCATTCGTGATCAGATTGTGAAACTGGTACAGCAGTATAGCTAGCTAGTTCCTTTATTAACTTGTGTCTAGTAGAAATTCTTCCTTCTTTAAGCATTTGGACTTGTCTGCATATCCAGATTAGTAGATATGAGTCATTTTGAATTGATATTCATGATTAGGTTTGTGTACATGAGACAATGGTGGATTAATGGAAATTACAATGAATGATTTTGGATGTGGATTTTATGATTTCATACTTTCATGAATGGGCAATTTTTGTTTCCCGAATGTATGCATACCAATTGTAACGGGGGACAACTAATATGTGTTATCTCAAATTGCAAGCTACAACAAAAGCACACCAAAATGTGTGGTTGCAGCTGCACACAAATAACACAAAAACCAGTTAGAAGTGTATTGTCCTTTTGGCGTTGGTACAACAGAAAATTGTAGTCTAAAAGGCAAAACAACAACAGAAGTTAGATGGTAATGTTAGCTAAAGCATATAACAACAACAAATAAGTGTGGTTGGATTTAACCAAAAACAATATAAAAGACCTACAATTTGTGGTCTCTTTTATATTCAGACCACATATATTTGTCATGTTAATAACCTCAGATGACAGAAATCTCTCTTACAAATATGCTTCACACAATAGAATTAAATCAAAATGCAGTTGTTTTGTTTATCAGACAATACAAAACTGTTGTTTGAATGCTTTTAAAGATATAGATCACAATGTTCCCAAAATGCAAAACTCATCAGACAACACAAGACTTTTATTTTTTTATGTCGTCTGATGCCCCCAAGAGACGACACATTTTTGTTCGTTCAGACGACAGAACAATTTTGTCGTCTGAAGGCCTTTTTGGCATGGTGGCCTGTCATTGTATAGAGAGCTCGTCGACTTGTATTAAAATGACTGTATTGATGCCTTAATGCAGAGTAAGTACTATTTTAGTAATGTGGCCGTATCACTACCACCACAGCTTATCTATTCTATATTTAAAAGAAGAGGCTTTGTTAGCCAAAGTAGGTATTAAATTACATATAAATCCTTACATCATATATTAATTCGAAATTCTATTTAATAATTAAGAGATAAGAAAGTAAATAAGAAAAACAAAATCAAAATTAAAAAAGAAGAAAAAAAATTCCACTTCTCTATATAAAGCTTTCCAGTATGTGCATTTCACCTATAAAAAGCTTCCCGCTATTTATAGTAACTCTCAACTTTTTTTGATAAATTTTCTCACATATATTTAATTAAGGGTTTTTGTCCATTTACCCTAATTTTAGGGATTTTTTTTTCCCACTTACCCCATTAATTTTTGGGATAATGATAAAAGAGGTCATTTTAAAGTACCTTATGATAATCCAGTCACCACAAATGTCCCCATGATAATTAAGGTCACATATTAACAACCTGCCACTAAAGTTAAGTTTAATTACCAAAGCTGCCACTGGCAGCTCTTTCTCTCTCTCTCTTCCCTTGCCATTACCCAAGCCCGTCTAAATCCATTCGGACTCGATCCTTACCAAAATCTCTCTCTCTCTCTCTCCCCCATGGCGTCCAGTACGTCCGGTCCCCTACGATGTCGTTTTTGTGTTCTTCAGCGGAGCAGGAGCTTTGAATCGGCTATGTGGATTTGGAGAGATTTGGTAGCGACGGCGTGTATTTCCGGGAGTTGCTTCGGGAGTTCCTCAGGTCTGGTTTCGTTTTTGAGCTTTTCAAGATCTAGCATGAATTTGATGGAGTTTGAGGAATCAATTGCATGAGGAGATTTTTTTTTTTTTTTTTGCGTCGAACGCTACGGCAGAGATTCGTCTTCTTCTTCATCAAAGCCACATGTATCTCTCTAACTACATCCTTGATTTTTCCACCAAAAAAGCTGTAGGCTATAGCTTTAATCATCATTTCTTATTGATATTGTTGATAACATGATAATCGACCAGCAGTGTAGTATGAGATGACAAACTTGCTGATGAATTGCTTAGTTTAATGGATTTATACGAGTTTGTTTGGAGTTATAGGTAGACAAAGGAAAATTATGTGTGTGATATTGGCCTGCATATGGAGATCAAGGCCTTGTTACTTGTTCTTCTTCAATGGTTATCTGTTTGGCTCTTTGCCTCTGTAATTTATGAAGCACAACTCAAGCTAATTCTCTCAATATCTTAGTCAATATCTTTGTTGTTGATTTGATTTTGTTATTCGTAGTGGATTGGTTTATGTGTAGACAAAAGCTGCTGCTCCTGGGTATGTCTATGTGAAGTTTTTAGCTTTTTATTGTTATTCTTTTGTTGTTTTTGCTAAATTTGATTCTGATATAGTTTTGGGATCACAGTTTATGGAGATGGTAACTGTGTGGTAGTCAATGTTAAGAATTTATGGTTGTATGATTTCTAGCGCAGCATTGACATAGAATTTACACCTAAGTGTTATTTTCAATGTAGTGTCTGAAACATTCGTGTAAAATTTATTGAATTAAGAGCTTAATTTGGGGGTACCATGGACTTGCTTAATCAAAGTGAATTGATAGTGAGAATCAGGAATTAGAGGACAAATGGTAACTCTAATAGTAAAATACTACTATATTTAATTAAGCTGATATCACATTGTAGTTGTATTTCTTAGTTAGTATACTGCTCAGTATGCTTATTTGGTTAGTGACATGGTCAGTTAATTAGTTAGTGACATGTGATTAACAGTGACTTG
The DNA here is from genome assembly GCA_024704745.1 of Rosa lucieae. Classification (NCBI taxonomy): domain Eukaryota; kingdom Viridiplantae; phylum Streptophyta; class Magnoliopsida; order Rosales; family Rosaceae; genus Rosa; species Rosa lucieae. Next base: position 47,792,731 of record CM045492.1, read on the forward strand.
GCTACTGACAGTTACTTGGTCAGTGACATGGTCAGTTACTTAGTTAGTGACATGTGATTAACAATGACTTGGCTATCAACTTGTGACTTGGCTGCTGACAGTTACTTGGTCAGTGACATGGTCAGTTACTTAGTTAGTGACATGTGATTAACAGTGACTTGGCTATTAACTTGTGACTTGGCTACTGACAGTTACTTGGTCAGTGACATGGTCAGTTACTTAGTTAGTGACATGTGATTAACAGTGACTTGGCTATCAACTTGTGACTTGGCTACTAACAGTTACTTGGTTAGTGACATGGTTAGTTACTTAGTTAGTGACATATGATTAACAGTGACTTGGATATTAACTTGCGACTCATCATATAATTAGCCATTGCAAAAGCATGAATTCCATAAAATGATCAGTAACTAAATTTTACAGATGTTAAAATGAAAGCTCATCTACTCATCAGATATCAAATTGCTAAAAACTCCGGGAAAAAAAAATGTCATTTTAACCAAAAATAGCTTAAAAGAGACCAAACGAAAAAGGCACCGAGGGCTTTTTCTTATGAGACCATAATCAAGTATGAACATGATTTCAACTCAAGTTGCTATCACTGCATAATTACTGAACATAACAGAGGACTTTCCATTGCTGATTATAGAATTGATCTCATTGTGACTATTGTAAGCTTAATCTAAAAAGAATCCCTTTGCAAAGAATTATAGCTTCATCTGTATTTCCAAAATGGTATGAACTAAAAACCAGATGAGGCAAAGAAACTGAACGAATGATGAGTCCTCTCAGTCAAGTCAGTAGTGAAATCTACACAGACAGTCTATTACGACATGAGCTTGTAGTAGCAGTTGCCTCTAGCAAGAAGAAACTGATAGGGTACCCCACAGTGGCCGGTGATATGGATCACAATGCACTAAGGCTGCTGAAAACACAGAAAACAAACCAGGTGAAGTTGGTAACATGTGTTACATCCAATGATAAATTACTACCCCAGAACTCCACTAGCATATCATTTACTTAATCCCAATAGAAGATAAAGTAACTTAAGGATTGGATTGAAAGAAAAAGGAACTAACTTTTAGATAAAGATATCTATACACCATATAATCAATATGAACCAACCATCAAACACTAAACGCTACAATCAGATAAAGAGTTGAGAAATTTTTTTACCATTGCTCCACCCAAGTACAATTAAGATCAATGCATTCGGCACCAGCAGACGTAGGTGACGAGTAGTATATAGTCTGCAAAAAACAAAACAGTAGTCATACATCACTCTTAACAAAAACAAAACAATAATCCTATTTATCATTCAGTTAATAAACTTTAACTCATTGAACTTTCCTTCCCATTTTGCTAACAGAGAAAGCAATAGAAATCTATTTAATGCACATCGAACTTTCTTTTCCATTTTGCTACGTTTTTTCTATTCTTCCCAACTCAGCACCACCCCCACTCTCCTTCCCAACTCTCCCATTCTCTTTTTTGGGAACTGAAGCAGTAGGCGCCCTTTACTCACATGCATTGGACGTATTCTCGAAACCTCTTCAGCAAGTTTCCTAAAAATTCTCTCCTCTTCTTCTCTTTCTGTGGCTGTTGGGTCTGGAGCAAAGGCAGCTCGTTCTCTTGCTTCAAGATCAGAGACCATCCTTTGTTGCTTAGTATCACGTTCTAAATGGCGATGTTGTTGCTGTCTCTTAACTCTGAGTAACTCGTCAACCAATTTCCTGGCTCTTAGAATTGTTCGATATATTTTCTTGAACTCTGACAATAATGGATGAAAAACTGCACAAAAGACGGCATATTATCATCAATACTAAGACTGCAAGACCAATAGAAAAGAAATAATATCTAGATTGAAAAACTCAAATTATTTACAAAAACATCATCATTTGCATGAACATCATAAATGATTCCACACCAATGCTCATGAAAATTGAAGACAGAAAAACAAAAAGAGACTTACAAAAAAAAAAAAAAAAGAGGAAATTTCATCAGATGCAAATATCTACTAAAATGCAATGTCATTTTAGATCTATGCTATAATGTCCTTTACAACAGATCCATAGTGACATTGATTACAAGTGCGAAAGCTCAAGAATCACAGAGTTACCATATGAAACTTGAACAATATAGCTACAGAAGCATATGAAATAGATTTGTGGCCTTAGAGTCTTTCTTTTGGATAAGATTAAGAACAATTTCAGAATTGAAGTTAGGGTTACAATGAAAGGAAACCTACAAATCAAATTCTTCATAATTTGGGAATCAAGAACCTGAGCTAAACACATCTAACACAAACAATTAAGCAAAGTCGGACAATCGAAAGAAAAAGCAATCCAAAAATTTCATTTCGCAAACAGAAAAAAAAAAGCAAAAACTGAATCAAAGAAAGCATCAGATCTTGATGGATCACAAAAAATGAGGAACCTCAAGTGGAAGAGAGGGCATTTAGTGGAGTACCTCAGCGAGACTGCAGCGTGGAGGTGGTGACAGCCAGCTAGGGTTTCTGTTCGTTAAAACTCGACTTCGTCGGCACAGTTACGGGAACTCTTCTCTTGGAGTCTTGGCTCATTTTTGCGGTCTCCTGTTTCCGATTTTGGATAACAAATCAGAGGCGCTATTGTAGGAGCAGATATCGGCTTCACCGTTAGTGATGAAAACGAAGAGATCGGAGTAAGCTCCGGTGTGGGCGAGGTCCTCCGGTAGGGAACTGCTTCTGGAGGTCTGTGTCTGTGGAGGAGGAGGAGAAGATAGAGAGAGTTTTGGCTTTAAGGGCAGAATCGGAATCAAAAAAAATTAAAAACTGACCTTTTTTAACATCATCTCATTATTCATAAGGACTGATTTATTATTATTATCAACTCATTATGGAGCTTTTTATCAAGTGGGAAACTACGTTACTTTTTTATCATTTCACACTCTAATGTGACATTTTCCATCATTTCCCTTTAATTTTTTTTAATTTCCCCTTACCCATAAACACTCTAACAAGATATTCCTTAATACCCAATTAAGTTTTTTTTTTAGACTATTTTACCCTCACCCCTTTGTTGCATATATATATATATATATATATATATATATATATAGAGAGAGAGAGAGAGAGAAGCCATAGGAGATTTCACGGGACTCCGATCACCAGTCACCGGATTCCCTCCACCGGTCATCAGCAGCCTGATTTTGATCACCTGTCATGGCCGCCACCCACCGGACTTCTCTAAAAACCTCGCCGAATGTCCCCAAAGAGGTCGTCGGAGATCTCACAGGTTATACCCCCCAATAGAAGTCTAATTGGCCCCAAAATGAACTTTCAGTCCTCGGAATGGGAACTAATCTCCCTAAATTTAGACAAATAAAACTTTAATTAAAGAAAAAAAAATGAGAAGATTATATTAATTCAAAACATCTATTGCCTCCCCAAATAGAACTTTCGGTTGCCAGAATGGAAACTAATCTCCATAAATTTAGGCAAATAAAACTTTGATTAAAGAAAAAAAAAAGATTACGTCAATTCAAAACGTCTATTGCCCCCTAATAGACCTGTATTGCCCCCTAATTAAACTTTTCTTTTCTTTTTCTTTCCTTCTATGCCTTCTGCCCACATTTTACAAAAATAATAATAATAATAATAATAATAATAATAATAATAAAAATAATAATAAAACAAAAAATTTGAGCACCCAGAAAATGCTCTGGGCACCTAATCGGAGCAAACCCACCGTGGTGAGCGATTCGTGGGACTCTCACGGGTTGCCGTCCGACATTGTGGTCTAGCTCAGCAGGCTCAGCAGCTTCAGAAAGTATAAGGTCTCGAAGGTCTTGTTCTTCGACCGAAGGCGGTGAAGCACCATTGATCAGCGCCGGTGTGTTTGAGTCAAGGACCCTTTAATTAATTATCCACACCAATACGGTGTGTTTTTTCTTGTCTAATAGAAGAGAACTAATTATTACACATTATTGATTAAATTATGCTGCATGCACGAACGTCTAGAATTAAAAAAACTAAAGAACTCCAGAACACTCCACTTAATTAAGTTCTTCCGAGTATAGTGAAAATAATTTATTAAGATCGAGAAAATATAGTGTGTGTGTGTGGAGAAATCAGCTAAAGAACAGAGCCGCCTCCTTTGCTCTCTTAGGGTTAGGGTTTTTTTGCGGTGTTTCTGTGCAATCATCAACAATGACTTCTGTTGATGCCATGGCTGCTCAACTGGCTTCTTCTCTTGCAATTTCTGAGGGGAGGAAACAGGTCGATCTGCAACCGACACAAGGAAAAGGTCTGCGACAGGCAGATGTGTTTATATTGGGGAAGCTGCTGACCGCTCGGGAGTACAAGACTTGCTCCTTTATGGGGATGTTCCGCAATGCATGGCGGGTGAATGGATCACTAAGGGTGGAGGAAGCGGAGGGACAGAGGGTTCTCATCACTTTGTCGGACACTACTGACCTGGATCGGATCTGGAAGGGATCTCCATGGGGATATAATCACGCTCCGATTGCCCTAGCTTACTATGATGGTGTGGCGGCCATGGACTCGGTCCCTTTCACCGTATCCTCATACTGGATTACACTGCAAGGAATCCCTCATGCGTTCCGCTCGGAGAGGGTGATGACTATGATTGGGTTTACTCTTGGTGATTTCAAGGAGATTGATAAACAGGCCAAGAAGGTTGGAAAGCTCCGAATCAGGGTGGAGATCCCTTTCAACCGACCTCTGTCCTTCCAACGCTGGTATTGGGTAGAGGATGAGGTCGAGTTCTTCTGCAAGTTTCAGTTTGATAAACTCTTTGGTCGATGCTCGATTTGTGGCTATGTTACTCACGTAGGTCTACCTTGCTCGGGACCTCCATTGGAGGAGAATGATGAGGCAGAACGCACGATTCTGGGTGCATCACAGATGGGGCACCCTAACTCGACCTCTGGTTCGACATCATCTAGCACAGTATGTGCAGGAACTCGGGCTAGGGTTTGCATGGGAGGTCCGGATGTGGTCTTCCGTACTGTGCTTCCCAACCAACTGCCGGAGAGATTGCTTCACAATCCGGCAGTGCTGCTACAACGGCCCCGGCGTCCAGCTCATATCAGAGAGCTGCCTGAGATGATGGCTGTCCCAGAAAGTGTTATAGGGCAGAGGAGACAAAGGGAGGAGGATACTATCATGATCTCTCCAAAGAAGCTTAAGTTGAGCCTAGCTGTTGGAAAAAGAAACCTGAATCTAGAACCAGAACATCTGGGGTTGGTACCGATGATGTACAATAAGGAACAACCTATTCAGGTAAAAAGGAAAAGGGGGAGACCTGCAGGTAGTCGGAACAAGCAACCTTATGGTGAAAAGAAGAAAGTAAAGCAGGGGGACGAGAATAGGGCAGTAAAGAAAAAGCTTCTCCCAAAGCTAGACAAGGCAGGTGGTGGTACAGGCTCCAACCCGAAAGGGAAGGAGCTGGTTCTTTACTAGTTACAATTGCTTTATTTCCTTCAAGTCTAGGCGAAGGTGGTGAAGCTTCTATAGGTCTTCTATGACTTTTCTAATCAGTGTTTGTACCACAATTGCGTGCCTGGCAAGCAAGGATTAGTTGAATATTTCTTCTGTAGGAGACGAGGTTAATCACTTTTGTATAGGCTTGCAAAATTGCGAGCGCATCAGAGACTCTAATAGTTTGCTATAGCTTGGGTAGGGTAGTCTTTTATTTGGCTTTCTTATGTAAGCTTTGTAGACTTAGCCATTTTTCTGGCTGTTGATCTATTGATTTCAACTTCTATTCAAAAAAAAAAAAATTATTAAGATCGAGAAAGTTTCTAGCACTGATAAGAGGGATGATTGATTAACACATTCAAAAAGGAAACATATGGGGATGCAAAACCAAACTCAGCAAGTAAAAGAAATTACAAAAATTATTTCAAAAAAAAAGAAATTACAAAAATAAAGCATTGATGGTAACTTTTTATTAACGACTATAAGGTACTAATAATCAGCTGTGTACTCTTCGACCCATCAAGGGAAGCATGAATTATATCCCCTTGTCTCAGAAGTTGATGGAGCTGAAGATAAAAAGTAACAAGCATTAGTCAGTTTGGAAGAGAAAAAGTTATAAGAACCAAATGAATCTTGATCATGATGAACAAATAGACTTAGAGATTACCACTTCAGATATTAAGTATATCCTTATTTCATTGCCCGGCGTCTGATCAAAGCTAGCCTCAGAGAGAACCAATCACTCAAAGCTTTGAAGAAGTTGAAGTATGCATATCTCCATGACCTGATGAAAATCAAGCTGCCACAAGCACCCCAAAATCCAACAACAAACCCAAGCACCATGCTGATGCATGTAATCTCCCAGTTTCGACTTTCGACATTACCTCTTTCTTATCTTCCTGATTCTCCAAGTTTGCTTTCCCTAGACTTGCTTCTTCTTGAGAACAAGAATTATGTAGTGGAGGTCCACAGAGTTGAGGGTTTCCCCCAAAAGCTGCTTCAAAGGTTTGGAGCTGCGTACCAGTTGGAATTTCGCCAGACAAATTGTTATATGACAGGACGTCCAAGTAAGCAAGTCGATCGATCTGAGCAAGGCTTGTTGGAATTGCACCATCTATCTGGTATTCTGGTTTCTGGAAATATCAAGAGAATCTAATGACTGCAACTTTCCAATCTCTGGAGTTATTTGGCCTGTCAATTTGTTTCTCGACAAATTTAAAGAAACCAAACCAGAAAGTTGAGCAATTTCACTTGGAAGTTGGAACGACCTCTCCACTTAATCTGTTGCTAGCGAGATCAACAGTCTTCAGAAGTCCCAGTGTACTTTTGTATTTGGACATGGCTCCTTTCCATATCAAAGACACTTCATCGTCATACTTCAAAATAGCACCCCCTTTATCATCGCCAGCGAAGTCAAATGAATGGCTAATGGTTAGAATATTTGAATATCCTTTTTGAGCCAAAGTTGTCAAATTGTTAAGACATTTGGGTATACTTCTCCAGCTGTTGTTCATCAAAAGATCCAAGATTTGCATCTGTGTGTAGATGGCATAACTCCAATGGGATGCTTCCATAGAAATGATTAGACCGAAAGATGAGGATAGCCAAATTTGGAAGTCCAACCCCTAACCATTTAGGCATCAGCCCTGCTAACTGGTTCTGTCCAATATCAAAAAGAAAAAGACTTCTGCAATTTTTCATGGACGAAGGCAATTCTCCCTCAACTTTGTTGTCATTTAGTTTCAATGTCAATGTAGAAACTAAAAAGCCCATTGTGGTCGGAATTGTTCCAGAAAAATCATTGTTACTCAAGTCAAGAAAGACTAGATTCTTAAAAGGCTTCCAACAATCCGGAGCTTCTCCGGATAAATGGTTGCTTGAGAAATTGAGAAAGGTTAAGTTACTAGCCTTGGTTGCACACAAGAAAGAATCCAACTCTGAAAATTTATTATTGGAGAGATCTAAAGATAATGCGTCTGAAAAGAATGAAGGGATTGGACCTTCCAATTGGTTCCAACTCAAGTCTAGATGAGGGTAATGTGCAAACTCATCAAATCCTGAATTTGCAATTGCTCCTCTAAGTTGATTACGAGAAAGATCCATATTTACTTCCTTATGAGAGGAATCCCAAAACCAACTTGGAATGGTATCCGAAATTCCAGCATTAGAAATGAGTCAAATGACAAGGCTGGTATATTCTTTTTTAGTTTGAAGCCATTTAGGAAAATCTGGCCCCAGCTTGCAAGATTCCAAAAATATGAGTCCAATTGAAAAGGAGGAACCCAATCAGAATGAAAGCCTAAAATGAGTGAATTAGAGGATAGATCTAAATTCCTCAGTTTGGATAGTTTTGAGAAATGAATTTCTGAAATCACCCCTTCCAAATGATTATTACCCAAATCGATACTCTCCAGCTTTGATAGTTGTCCAATACTTTCCGGTATAGTTCCACTTAAGTTATTTCTCCAGAGATACAACTCTTTCAACGATGTAAAGTCTCTAAGATCAGGCAAAGATCCTGGAATACGAAAATTTTCTGAGAGATCCAAACTCTGTAATGAGTTTCGAGCACATGAATTAGACAATAATCGAACAAAGTCAAAACATTGTCCTTCCAGATTGTTGCCCGAAAGTGCCAAGAATTGCAAACTACATAACTGGGCAAAGGAATGGGGGATGCTTCCTTCAAGTTGGTTAAAAGAGAGATCAAGATGTACAAGAGAGCTCATGGTTTCAAACACATCGGAAATTGAACCAGTTAAGTGGTTGGATATGAGGTCAAGATAAACAAGGCTTGTCTTAAATAACCATGGAAATATTGAAGAATTGAGATAGTTGAAAGAAAGATCAATTCTACCAAGAGTCTTCGAAGTATTTATGTGAGGAAGAGAGGAAGATTGATCAATTGGAGGTAGCAGACACCTCCTTAATGCCAAAACTTTTAGCTTAGGGAGCTTATTAACTGTTTCCAACCAATCGAAAGCATTAGAGAGATTAAGAGAATTAATTGTTAAGTGTGTTAAAGAAGAAAGATGAGGGAGCCAGTTGAGGTTTTGCGCAGGAGTGGAGCCATAATTAAAGTGAAGTTTGAGATTTTGCAGGTGCGTCAGATTTCCAAGGTGGTATGGAATTTGACCACTAATAAAAGTCCAAGAAAGATCGAGGTATCTTAAGCGGCTAAGAGATCCGATGAACTTCGGAATTGGACCCGAACCAAAGTTATTGTCACTAAGGTCCAAATATTCCAAGTGCTGCAACATAATGAGTTTAGGACTAAGCTTACCTCGCAACATTTGTTCTGCAAGATCTAGTTTAATGACATGGCCACTTTGATTGCTACATGAGACTCCTTTCCATTTGCAACAATCTTCTTGTAGGGCTTCACTTCCCCATGAAGAGAGTGAACCATTGTAGTCCATGAGATCTTGCTTGATAGCAAGGAGTGCTTGCCTTTCGGTCGCTATGCATGCACTTCGTCATAAGCTTCATGCTAGTATCTGGATGAGCGACTCCGGAATGGAGTCCAAGAGAAGGATTCGTGTGCAGTACTAAAAGCACCACAAAAGCATTAAAGAGTACTTGGAATAAGCACGTTCCGTCCATGATGAATGAAATCAAGATGAACAGAAGAAAGATGCAAAACTTCAAACGTAACTGAGATAAAGCACAAATACTTGCAACACTTGAAGGTTGAAGCTAGCATGGTTTCTAGCTATGATTACTTCTCGAAAATACAAGCATCAACTATTTATATGCGGAAGTATGTATTGAGATTGGTGTTCATTCTCATGCAATTAGGACCCATGTACGTAAAATAGTATACGGTGCAACAACTTTTGACTTGGATGAATGGCTATAACATATTTACAAGGCATCAAATGATACTTTAGGAAATTGGAGGTAAAAACGTGGTTCAATTTAGTACTGCTGTAATTTGAATAGGAGTGAAGAAAGCAATTACTTATAATTTGGCAGTCTGATAAATCATAAAAAGCGTTGGTGGGTTGTGCATGAGAGTGAGACAAAAAAGTGTTGAGAGAAAAATTCTCTTACATGAGATATTGTGTTTTTGGGTATTTTGTGAGGGAGGGTACAAGAATTTTGAGATTTGGATTATGAGATTTAACTCATGTATATTGTACTAATTTTATTCAAATAGTAAAAGAGACATTATCTTGAGCGAATGTTGGCAAGAAATTTTCGAATCATGTTAAATCTCATGTCAATTGTTTTTCTCTTAGTTGTTTATTCTACTTTATTGTAGTATTGTTACGGAGTGTGTCAACTATTAAATGATTAAATCTCGATTCATTCGTGGGGTTAAAATATCGACAGTATACTTGCCGAGTTGTATCTGCACCTATAACTTGTAACTTTATTTATTGTAGTGTTTGTCATGAGACTTTACAAAGCGAGTGTGATATCTCACGTTCACATGCACGTGTTGCACGTCATTCAATATAAGTTATCTACATGTATAACTTAAAATTTCACCACACATGTAGAAACATGTTTATATAAAGTGTTTATTTCACATTCTAATGTGAGATTCACAATAATGCTTATAAAAATTTAGATTTCTCCAACTATTATCAAGATACTCATATTGCTTTATCAACAACAATAAACTAATTAAATGAAACTTTATGATCAAAAATATCATTTTAAATTCCTGTCCACCCAAATATTATAAGGTAGTTCCACCAAAATACCAAATCACCACATTCTTCGAAGATAATGGGTCTTCTTTATGAAAAGCACCCAGACATCAGTGAGTCTTTACCAAAAATCTATTATTTTTTCCGATTCACCGGGGTAATGCATGCACTAAAGTCTCTTTAAACATAAAATAGTTTTACCAAAACCATATCTTTCAAAAGTGAATCTCTTTCCGAATGTATATATATGTTTGGGATGAAGGTTCTCTTAAAAGGTAAAATTAGCCCGCGCTTAACATGATCGAAAGCTCATGATCTTGGTCTCTACTATATACACAGAATATCATACTACTCGTCGGAATATACAGTATAATCTTGTTGGTAAAAGAGAGAGGCTACGGCTTAGTGGAAAGATTAAGTTAGTAGAAAAAGTATATGTATGTACGGATGTACTGATCTTTGGCCGATAATATCTTTGAAATCTGTAACAGCCCAAAACTCAGGATCGTCCATAATCTCTTAAAGCCTCCGTTTATAATTAATTCAGCTATTGGGTGCCAATTCAAATACCTCATTGCCTACATAATCCTAGGGCATAATATCTCAATCAGGTATCGGCCGGGCACACTAAATCCTCTTAAGGATCTAGCCTAAATTACTTTTGAGCTCAAACAGAAGCTTCACCATGGGACAATAGCCAATGATTCCCAAGTCACCAACGCCTTGCTAACAAAGTTGGAATATATCAAGGAGAAGACTGGAAGGTTTCAAATCATTATGTACTATGCCGTGAGGTATACTCAAAATTTTGGAGTGGAGAAAGATTAGGACAGAGCACAACTCTGTAACATGCTTATTCGAATGATATTGCAGAAGTATTGTCCTGAAAGCTGAGTCGATCTTGAAGGCTTCCATTGGTAGATACTTATAGACCAGAACTTCTGCGCAGGCACCAAATGAGTGTGACAAGATTGGAATGCCTCGACTTACTCATGAGTCCTGAGACACAATCAACTTATGTCATAAAATAGCAAACATGGGAATTAAATTTTTTCAAAAGCGGTTTTCTTCCTCTACTTTTTAAGAACTTGACAAAACCAAAGTTCTAAAAATCGCTACGAGCTAGTCGGGCGGTGGCTAGAGGTCTAGCACCCAGACCCCTAGGTGCAGTCTAGGCGGTTTTGTATTGTTTAATTTGATTTAATTTTATAATATTAATTTATATATATAAGAATATATAAATACTTAAATAGAAAGAAATTTTTAATCTAGAATATTTTGAATAGTCCTCAAAACTCATAACATGCAAAGTGGAACTAGGTTCTAACATAACAAATATATTCAACAAATATATTCAAATAAACATGCCTTATTGCCCCTGTAAATTTGTAAATGGAACTATGTAAACTGATGCATCACTGTGAATATGTAAACTACTGTCTTAACTTCCTAACATAGCGAATACATAAGAAACCTGAAATAATCACTTCATAGCTTATTAACAACACCATATTCAACGATGGCTCGGTGGCTTAAAATTAATATGATATTCAACAATCATATTAGGAGCCCAGAATTAGAAGCACTTTACAAAATTTCCATATTCAACCAAAATTCCAAACTTCCATAACCGAAAACAACAATCCCAGATTATTAGCACTTCAGTAGAAGCGATTTAGAAAAGAACTGAAGAAGACAAATTCCATATTCAACCCAATTTCCATCATAAAAACAACAATTTTCTATTCGATATAAAGCCTAGATTGCCAGTACTTCAACAACTATGACTTAGATAAGAACTGAAGAACAGAGAAGCCCAATTCAAATTCTAAATTTCCGATTCAATTCAATTCCAAAGAACTGAAGAAGAGAAAAGAGAGAAGCCCGATTCAAATTCCAGTAATGCCGAGAACTGCCGAACTCCTTTGGCCCAGGCCAAATTTTAGAACGCCCACAGCCACCAATTATACTGTAAGACCTCGGAAATTTGTTATTAATTCCTAAATTTTTCCTGGGATTAATAAAGTGTTCGTTTGTACAAGTTCGTGGTTCGAGGGTGGAGCGGAAGTGTTTCGGACGAATTTTTAGTCGGAAAGTATGACTTTAGGGGGGGGGGGGGGGAGCAAAGGTTGAATTTTTATACGTTAAGTTTCTCCAAAAACTTCCTTCATAAAAGTTGTAGAGCGCGTCGATACGAGTTCGTGGACATGTGGAATGCGAGAATCGGAGTTAGTATGAGAAAGTTATGAGCGATTGAAATTTGGGGAAATTTCTATAAATATGAGAAAATTCCGAATTTTTCATAAAATCCCAAAAGTTCCGAAAATCCCATTTTCCTCCCCAAATTCACTCCGTTCTCTCTCCTCCCTACCCGCGAGACCCGACCCGAACCCGGTGTACCGACCCGGTTCGATCTCTTCTGTCTAATGTCCGCCGATGACGAGACCACTGCAGACGGCTTCACCTCCTCCTCGCCGTCGTCCCCTTGGTGCTCGATCACAGCAGCAGCCACCGGAACTTGGAGATCGGAGCAGCCACAGACCCTAAAACGGATCCGGCAGGATTTCACCGATTCCGGCATCCCCTTGGCCAATCCATTCCATTTTTGGGATCGTCTCTTCCCCCTGATCATCCTCATACCTACCTTGTAGGACGATTTTGCATGAGGAGTGATTGATCAATGTTTGAAGCTTTAGACGGTTCTGGTTGGATCTGGAATCTTGATCAGACGGAAGAGATTAATCCAACTTCCAGGCTTGATTTAGGACGATCTAAACCGAATCTCACTTTGCTCCAGGTATGATAGTGGCTCATCTCTTCATTTTGAACAAGTTTGTAGTTGACGACTTTTGCATCGGAGGTGGTTGACTCGGCGTTGACCGCCTGCTGACCCGTCGCTTGTGGCGGCGCGTGGTGGCGCTTCGGTCATCCAAAATGTGTTATGTTTTTAGTTTATGCATCTACGCATCCATACAATCGTTTTGATATATTATAAGGTTATTTTGGAAAAGGGTTGATGCATGCTAGATTTACGGTTTTATGCGTTATCTTCGGTTTGCGATCCGTGAGGATCCGACCATCAGATTTACTTCAAATTGTGATATGTTGATCGTAGAGCTGTTCCGATGACTTTGTGTGGTCATGGTTGAGGATTCGACCGTGAGATCGTCGTTTTAGCGCGTTTTATGAATTGTGCGCTAAGTTAATTATCGTATTTGGTTAGGTGACTGATGGTTTGAGTTAGGCGGACGGTTGTGATTGTGATTTTGGGCTGTATTGAAGACGTAGCAGGATTTGGAGGTGAGTAAATCTCACGGTGTTTCGATTGATAAAGTAGTTATGTTTTAATTTAGTATATTTAATTGTTAGCATGAAAAATCATATTTATCAAAATAAATTATTTGTTTTAAAATATATGAACTTGATCGACAACGGTTCATGGGTAGGTTAAAACAATGTTTTGGTATAAAATGATTTTCGAGTAGTTAATTTATAAAACTATAGTTGGTATTTGTGGTCATTCATGCGTGAACAACTACGTATATATATATATATATATATATTTACGTGGAATATATATATATTGGATGGTGTGACATCGGTGAAGTAATGATGGTGATTTGATTGAATTATTATTGCAAGCATTTATCCTTTTCGGGTTTACAATTCATCATGTGTGTGATTGATGTAATTGTGTGAGTTTAGCGGTTTACAATTCATCATGTGTGTGATTGATCCAATTGTATGTGTAGCGGTATACAATTCATCATGTGTGTGATTGATGTAATTGTATGTGTAGCGGTTTACAATTCATCATGTGTGTGATTGATGTAATTGTATGAGTGTAGTGGTATACAATTCATCATGTGTGGGATTGATGTAATTGTATGTGTAGCGGTATACAATTCATCATGTGTGTGATTGATGTAATTGTATTAAAAGAGTATTTGGAGTTGATGAGTGATCATCTACTTTAGTCAAAGTCGATGGGTGAACATCGACTATCGACTTTAGTTTGGAGTTGATGGGTGATCATTGACTGCAGTGTGAGTTGTGTGACTTCTTCATTTATTTTCCTTTTCCTTCTAATTGTTGAATTTTATGTAATCTCCTGAACTAAGTTATATGCAGGGATTACTGTTTTATGTATTGTTTGTTTTAATGTAAATTCCTGAACTAAACTCTATGCAGGGATTTATATGATTTCTTTTGTTTGTTTTCATGTGATCTCCTGAACTAAGTTATATGCAGGGATTACTATGAATTCTTTTGTTTGTTTTCATGCGACCTCCTGAACTAAGTTTCTATGCAGGGATTACTGATTTTGCCTAATTCTTATTGTGGGTACAGTTGTGGGTTGTGATCTGTACTCTGTAGTGATTGATAAATGAGTTGGGATGGCATGATTTTGGCAACCGCGTTATGTTGGGGGAAATGAGTATGATTTCCTGGTTGTGCCGTTGAGGCAAAGGAATAGTGATCTAATAGATTGTGGGGACGTAAAATGAATTGAGAGACAGAGCATGTGGGGGTTTTTAGTTGGGTTGAAATTGTTGAGTATGTTATTGATTAATTTGAACTTGACGTTTTGTTGTGATAATTGCATATTGTTTTTGTTAAGCTAAGATGGTGAAAGCATGTATTTTGTGGAATTAAATATTGTTGCTTTAATTATCTCACGAGCTGAGAAATTTTAAGCATGAGTGACGTGAGTCACTTTATTTGAGTTTACTCATACGGGCTGAAAAGATTACCAGGTCTGTTGTTTACATTCCCGGTGAACTATTCTATGGTGTAGGGGTTATTGTGCAGGTTAAAATATCGGGTGATCGTTATCGAAGCTGAGGTGAACTTTCCGTCACGTGGGTATAGAAGGGCGCTTATACTTGTAGTCTTCCGCTGTGTAGTGAGTTGGTGAGAGTGGTTACACGTTGAATTGATATTCAGTTTAATTTGTAAACTATTGTAATGTAATATGTGACTCTAAAAAACGAGTCGGTATTGACATTGTGAGTTCAGTTTGTTTGTTGCTTAGTTTATTTGAAAATTTTTCTAAGAGTCTTCTTGTGATTGTTTGTTCTCGCGTTTCTGATTTGAATTCTTTTATTCAAAATTCGGGGCGTGACATATACATTAGTCGAGGCGAAGAGTTGCCACCCAACGCCTAGGCGGCCGAGTTTTAGAACACTGTAACACTTTACATGCCTAGTCAATAATGTCAATTGTATTATCGGTGAAGAGCCACCACCTCAAGGAATAGAAAAATTGCTAGAAACTATTATTCTCGAGTGAGCTGTGGGCAGTGTGGCAAAAAAGGCCATAATCTCAGGACCTGTGCAAGGAGGAACCAGGTACAAAATTGTTCCAATGTCATTTCTGAATGGTTCCAAATGTGTTGTTTACTGTATTTTCAATATACATGAGATATGAGTTGGGAAATTGAGGTAGGCTCAATGAATCTTTTTTTGCAGGCTGCAAATAATGACAATGAACCTCCTGTGCCTGATTAAAACCTTGTGCCTGAAGCTAATGTTGAACCTCCTATGCCAGGAGCTAATGTTGAACCTCCTGTGGCTGAACAAAACCATGTTCAACAGCAGTCTGCAAATGAAGCTAATGTTCCCACACAAGAATATTCAAACTACTTTGAAAATGTCAATGCAGACCATCTCTACTCCAAGGCATCATCTGTGAACATGTCAAACTTGAATAATATCACTGACAATGTTGGATCTAATGGTGAACCTGACAGTTCTATGCTCTCTCAAGACAACAACACTGTGGTGCCACCTCCAAATTCTCAGGTACAAAAAAATTGTTCAAGTCATTATTTTGTGGGTTTGTCCTTAAATTGTGATTGTAATTGTTTGTTACATTCTTGGTGTACTGCATTATCACAAGGGCCATCACCTAGACCTACAACTTCAAGCAAGAGATACAAGATGCCTGTAAGGAGGATGAAGCCTAGAAATCACCTTGACTGGCTACAAGCCAATGAGAGCAACGAGATTGTTCAGGTTCCAAAAATTCGGAGGCAGAGGAGATTGTGGAAGCCCTGAAGTTCTAGTCTACTTAAGTGAACAGTATAGGAAACCTGCTGGTATTTTATTTGCATGTAAACCACTAAACCCTGTGTTATTATGGCATTTTCTAGTGTTCTTTTTTGTTTTTTGAACTTTGAAAATGCCATTGCTTTTTATAGGCTTTTGTGTAACATATGGTTATTTTGATTTTGAACAATATGTCAATGCCATAAGCTATATTATGTATGAGATTACCAGATTTGGTTTGGATAATATGGTGTTTCCCAGTTTTGGCTTTATACATGAACTGAGAATGTATGTTTTCAGAAGGAAAATTAAAGAAGTTGGTTGATATTTAGGAGGGATTGCAGATTTGGAGGGAATTAGGATCACATGGCTGTGTCTGCAAAGAAAAATGACGGAAAATCATGAAGAAACTTAATTACCCTTGAAAAGATACCAGGTGGCATGTGCCGTAATAGGGCAGCTAATGTACTGTATCGAAAATAGGTTGGGTTAAATAGTCCATGTACTTCTGTTGTAGTTCTGAAAATATATTAACCTTAATTCTCAGTGGAGGATAGTTCATGTGCCGTTCTTAAAAATTTCCCCAAAGAGTTTGTTAGTTAGAGATATGTCATTGCTTAATTCTCAAGGTAATATGGTATCATATAAAGGGGAGTTAACCAGTTTTGCCATTAAAGGGAAAAGAGAGAGAGAATTTAGTGAAGAGGTGAGAGATTGTTAAAGAAAGAGAGTACCTTATTGATTCATTGTGATATGATTGCATAATGAGTTCATTTAATCAAACATTATGTCATTTTTCATACCCTATGGCCTATGCTATTCTATTATTTAGACCATAAAATAGGCTAGTTAATGCTCAGCCTGCTAAATGATATCAAATTCGTATATACAGGTTCTAGAACCAGTGTTAGATTAATAACATATAATTCAATCTAGTCATGTGCTTGAGTTAATGAAATAGTCAATGGCAAGACATTTCTCTGAGGCTTATCTTGCACGGCTCTTAGATGAGGATACCAAAATATGTGGTGAGTGCTTATCACCAATGATCTGGAGCTTAATAACCATGTCTCGAAGCAGCACATCAGGTACTTTTGTTTGTTACTTTGGAGTCCTAAGTCCTTATTTAGATAGAATATGTCACATATCATAAACAGAGACTTATACATGTACAATTGTACTCCTCAGGAGCAATGTGGCTAAGCAGGCTGCTGCTGCTAAATTGATCAAAAAGCTAATTGAGTGCCCATTGTGTAAAGAGGAAAGAAGTGTTCCAAGAAGTTCGGCAAGTTAGAAGAACTCAAGTTACACTTTATTGCTATTCATCGTTTCAGTGCTTATGGCCATTGCAATATATGCAACCAGCCCTTCCGCCCCAAGGCGGAGCTGGATTTGCATGTATGCAACTATTAGCTGTTGACCCAGATTGGTCTAAAACTGTATTAAGAGAGAGCAGACTGTATCTTCATTTCTTTGTAAACAGTTAGTTCAGTAATGTATAAGAGTGTATTAAAGAATTATTACATCTTCGTTCCTTTCTAAGAACTACTCCAATAGCTTCCCTATAATTTCTGTATTATAGGGAAGCAAAAGACAAAGTTTTAGCCTCTTTTTCTTCTCAAATTCCAACAGATTCCCTATTTTACAACAATCTAAAATCTCCATATTCTTCCTTAAAATTTTAGAGTTTGCTATAAATATAGGGAATTTGGTTTTCTCTTTCCTGACTTTCCCTAAAATAGGGATAGTTATAGGGAATCTGTTGGAGCAAAAGAGGCTTATTTTTCCCTAAAGTAGAGAAAAATCAAAATATAGGGAATCTGTTGAAGTTGCTCTAAACAATTAGTTTTTTTCTAAACAAGCGTTTTTGCTTTTGTTTTTTGTTTTTTTTTTTTTTTTTTGAAACGATCTAAACAACCTTTTAAGTACTCTTAGAGTGTGTTTGGATGAGGGAAAAAATGATGGAATTTAATTGAAAGTGAAGATTTCATAATTCCTGAAAGCCAATTCCCTCGTTTGGCATTATCAGATTGGTAATTTTAAATTTCTCTGAGGAAAAAAATGAAGGAATTCTTTATTTAAATTCCTCACTTCAATTTCCACCAAAATAGGTGTCATTTACGAATTATTTTGCAGTATTTAATTTTTATTTCCAAAACAAGACTTTTTTCTATTTTATCTTTTTATTTGTTTTAAACTTTCTTAATTTATTACACATTTCAAATCCTAAATAGATGCAACCAAACTAGGGGTCATCATGGGCCGCGTTAGGGCCGGCCCTACCCTAAATTTTAGGGCTTAGGGTCGGGCCGGGCCGGGCCTAGTCAAAGTCAACAAAATTTAAGGCCGGGTAGGGTCGGGCCGGGGCTTAAATATGCTAACCCTTACCCGCCTTAAAAGCCCGATCTATTAGGGCCGAAAGGGCCGGGTCGGGCCGACCTTCCGAATAAGGCCAAATAGGGCCGAAAAGGGCCTTATTTTGTTTAATAAAAAAAAACTTACATTATTTTTTTTTCCTCAAAATGTGGCTCAATGGTTATATAGGTAATATAAGACATTGTTTTTAGTTGATCATATTTAATATATGTGTGTGTGTGTGTGTGTATAGGAATTAACTTATAACATTTATTAATATTAGTTAAGGTGGTTATATTCAATTAACTATCTCTCTAAATCTCCTAATATTAATTGTTATGTAACAAAGAAAATAAAAACTAAAGAAAACAAAGCTTAAGAAATCAATTACAAAGAAAGAGATAAATTGCATATTATAGAAAAAAGAGAAAAATAATTAAAAAATATAAAAAATAGAAAATTATTAGGGCTTATTCGGCCGGGCCTAAAGGGCCAGGTCGGGCTTGGCCCTAAAGGGCTCAAACGGGCCGAGCCGGAGGGCCGGGCCGGGTTTCATTCTCATGGGCCATACCCTACCCTATTTTAAAAAGGGTCGGGCCGGCCCGCCCTAATGCAAGGGTCGGGTAGGGCTTCGGCCCTACGGGCCGGGCGGGCTTAGAGCGGGTTTAGGGTCTAAGGGCCAAATGATGACCCCTAAACCAAACAATAGAAATTGCAATTAATAGAATTTTAAATTGATGGAGTTAAAGATTCCATTATTTATAAATTTCTACGGATTTTATAATTTTCTCATCCAAACGCACTTTTATAGTCACTCCAATACGTGTCGTTCCAAAGTTGAGTATCCTATTTTTTTTTTTTTTTGGAGTTGAGGGGCCCAACTAATTTACAAACTTTTTACTAATTTGTAATATTTCTTTAATGTTTGAAAGTCTCATATGATGACAGTTAGTTCAGTAATTTATTTCCTTAGATAAAAAGTTAGTAAACTAATTGGGCTCCTCAACTCCAACTCAACTTTGGAATGTCGATGTTTTGGAGTAACCATAACCTTGTTTTTTGAAATGCTTGACTGTTTGTCACTAACGGTTTGAGAGGGACTTTCGTTCTTATTTTGGATCTCCATCCTGGTTGTGTTGTAATTGAATATCTTCTGTATTCTCAATCTCATTAATTCTTGGAGTTGACGGTTTATTCTCAAATTGATCAAATTGTTCTCGATTGCTGCATGTATTTGGGTGATATAAGTATGTCAATTTTGTTCTTCCTGTCTGAATTCTTTCAAGATTGCCACATATCTCTTTTTGGAGATTTTGGCCCTATTGTTTGTTCAAGAACCCCAAATCTGTGATGAGATTGTACTTGCAACCATGATTTCGGACCATACCCAAATTTGATGCATGTTCAGGAACAACACCACCCCCCCCCCCCCCGGGCAACCAGCTCGATCAACGTAATTTTGCTCTCTGGCCTTACGCTTGGGCTGTAAAGTCTCTGTAGAGACAGTTGAACGAGAGCTATAAAGGCAAATCAACCAAAGTTATTACAACGGCAGAAGCAGCAGCTTTAGTCCCTGATGGATAAAGAAAGGACCTCGTTATTCCACCATGATTTAATCAAAGGGAAATGTCAACATGCATACTCTTGTTTATATCAGCCGGTGATCTGAATAAAGATAACCCTAAAAATTCAAGCATATTTTCAAATGATTTTGAGCTTAAACTGGCAGATCTAAAGTAATCATTCACTAAACTAAAACTGTCACCAATGATTTCAAAAGCAACAAGAAAAACCAAATGACTGGTCAATTGGCCAAGAGGATCCGCCTGTCTCCAATCACAATCACAATAGCTATAGCTGTCTAAACAATTGAACTCCATGGCTGATAACAGATCATGAGAAAGGATATTAAAAAAAAATAGGGTAATTTTTAGAGGCCCTCCCATGACAAGCAATATATAACTGTAGCTCTCAAAGGATTTCATGTAAAAGAAGATGACATTCCAAACAAATCAGAGTTTTACAACATTCTCACTGGGTAATCCCCTTTGATATATAAGAAGGGGTGCTAAGAACTAACAACTACTTTTAATGAAAACTTTCACCCAATGCAATTGATCAAATCATCAGCTCAAGTCCCATTATACCAATATAGCGGGTAGGCTTCAGGAATTTCTTCTAAATTCCATTCAGGAAACATCATCATAGCAGCGAGAACATTTTTTTTTACTCATTGTTAATGTATTTCAACGGCCCATAGTGCTGTAGATTATGCAGTTGTCAGCTTTGCTGCTTGTGCTCGAAATGACTCCTTTGTCATACCATAATAGACCGGTTCCGTGGTGGAAAAGGTGATGAAGTTCCAGCCAAAGGCTGACCCTCCAACAACATAAGTCCCTTTATTTGGTTCATCTTCAGCCTGCTGCTTCTGACCAGATATACCTGAAGGAAGATTATGTTCTGATGGCACACCAGAAGAAAGCTGCCCTTCTGGCACATTGTCACATCTTGGTGCGGAAAGTGCTTGTGCTTGATGAAAAACAGAGAGAATTGTAAAGAGAGAGAAAACTCAAAGAGATATTTTCATTATTTTCACTCTAATCTGTTACAACTAATCGTATTTATATATAGAGATCTATAACTTAATTCCTGGAAACTAGGAGAGAATCATTTACATAATTCTAGAAGATATAACAGAATAGCTATGGGTTTCTAGAAGAGACTGTAACAGAATGGCTGGAGCTGTGATTCACGTTTTCTTTGCTTTCATGAGTAGTGATCTGGTGTGGCTGCAGCTTATGATCAATATCCCCCCTCAAGCTGAAGGGAGTGGCACGAACTGGAAGCTTGCCACATAAGAAACTGAAACGATCCTTGGTGAGGGACTTGGTGAAGATATCAGCAGGTTGATGAATTGTAGAGATGTAGGAAACCTGAAGGAACTTACGGAGGACCAATTCACGGATATAATGATAATCCATATCGATGTGTTTGGTCCGAGTGTGATTGACAGGATTAGAGGCTAGAGCAAGAGCGCTGACATTGTCACACCAGATACAGGGAGGTGTAGGAAGAGCAAAATGAAAGTCCCGAAGTAATTTGCAAACCATATGATTTCAGCAGCAGATTGAGCTAAAGCACGATACTCCGATTCAGTGGAAGAGCGAGAAACAGAGTGTTGTTTCTTGGAGGACCAGGAAATGAGGTTAGAACCAAGAAAGATGCAATAGCCACTGATAGAGCGACGATCAACGGGGCAACCAGCCCAATCAGCGTCAGAGTAACCATGCAAGAGTAAGTCACCCTTAGAGAACAGTAGGCCATGATGAATAGTGCCTTTGAGGTACCGAAGAACCCGTTTAGCTGCTTGGAGATGAATGTCTTGAGGGGAATGCATGAATTGGCACAATTGGCCAACAGCAAAGGAGACATCGGGCCGAGTCCATGTGAGATATTGTAGAGCACCAACCAAAGACCTGTACTCAGTAGGATTAGCCAAGGGAGTGCCCGAGGTATCAAGGCGAAGAGAAGATGAAGGAGTGGTGCAATGTTTAGCGCCGAGCATGTGATATTTGGTAAGGAGGTCAAAGGTATATTTGGTTTGAGAGAGGTAGAGCTTGTCACTGGTTCTATGGACCTCAAGGCCTAAAAAATAGTAGACTGGAGTAGGTGGTTTAATAGGAAACTTGGATTGGAGGTGACTGATAATGGAATCACAAAGAGAGGTCGAGGAAGCAGTGAGCAGAATATCATCAACGTAAACAAGCATGAAAGCAATATGATTTCCAGCAACGTAATAGAAGAGTGAAGTATCATTAAGAGAAGGTGTGAAGCCAATGTCAAGTAAGGAGTGAAAAAGCTCATCATACCATGCTCGAGGGGCCTGTTTAAGGCCATAGAGAGAACGTTGAAGTTTACACACCATTGGTGTAGGAGAAAAGACCCGGAAGCCAGGGGGCTGTTCCATGTAGACCTCCTCTTTGAGATGACCATGCAAAAAGGCATTGTTGACATCAATTTGGAGGATAGGCCAAGAGTACTGAACAGCAAAGGTGAATAGGAGGCGGATAGTGCTTGGTTTAGCCACAGGAGAGAATGTTTCAAGATAATCGATTCCTTGTTGCTGATGGTAACCCTTTGCTACCAGACGAGCTTTGAACCGATCAACAGAACCATTAGGCTTATGCTTGATCCGATAAACCCATTTGCAACCCACCACATTCATGCCAGGAACTAGAGGAACCAAGGACCAGGTTGCAGTTTGAGTAAGGGCATTAATTTCTTCTTGCATAGCATTATTCCACTCGGGATACTTACAGGCTTGGGAGTAGGAAGTGGGGGTAATAGGACATGAAGCAAAGAGAGCAGTGGCTGGGGAAATAGGATGTTTGGTAGCCAAGAGAGCTTTAGGCTTGCTGTGGCCAGTCTTGGAACGAGTGAACATGTTGTGAGTGTTTGAAGTGCCTCTAACTCGCTTTCGAGGAGCAGGTACAATTGGGAGAGAAGATGATGATGGGTGAGGTTGTGAACATGAAACATCAGGTGGAGGTGAAGGTAACGGAGGTGGATTTGTGTTTTGATGTACTGAAGGTGACAGTAATGGAGGTGAAGGTAAAGGAGGGGAAGGTAATGGAGAGGAGGTTGAGTTATGATGGACTGGAGGTGAAGGTGGAGAAGGAATATGAGACAGGAACGGGGAAGAAGATTTAGTGAAAGGATGTGAAAAAGGTTGTAAGAAAACAGGTGGACACGAGTTTGTGGGTGGTTGTGATTTTGAAATGAGATCCTTATAAGGAAAAGAGAGTTCATTAAATTGAACATGCCGAGATGTGTAAACGCGACCAGAAGAGGGATCGAGACAATTATAACCCTTGTGATCATGGCTGTACCCAATGAATATGCATGGACTACTCCTAGGTTCAAACTTGTGTGTGGTGTAAGGCCGCAGCCAAGGAAAGCAGAGGCAACCAAAAGGTTTAAGAAGATAATAATCCGGAGACTTTTGAAAAAGCATTTCAAAAGGAGACTTGGAATGCAATGTAGGGAGCCTGTTGATGATAAAACAAGCAGTTTGACAAGCGTCAAGCCAATAACAGAAAGGTAATTGGGATTGTGCAAGGATGGTTCTGGCCATTTCAACGATGTGTCGATGTTTACGCTCGACAACACCGTTTTGTTAAGGAGTGTGAGGGCAGCTAAATTGATGAGATATGCCGTGCTTAGCAAGATAACTTTTGAAGACAGAGCTAGTAAATTCACCACCATTATCACAACGCAAAGTTTTAATAGAAGTAGATAGCAAATTCTCAAGACGAAGTTTGAATATATGAAATGCAGCAGGTACATCAGATTTCTTGTACAATGGTATAATCCAGCAATGCCTAGACCAGTCATCAACTAGGCTGAGAAAGAATCTATACCCTAATACAGATGAAATCGAGGCAGGCCCCCAAATATCGGCATGAAGAAGCTGAAGTGGACCAGAGCTGGAGTTGCTTGATGTGGAGAAGGGAAGCCTGTGAGCTTTGCCTTGCATACAGTGAACACAAAGAGAGTGTGTGGATGATGGAGCTGGAACATTGAGAGCCTGCAGTACCTTATTGACAATAGTAGAATTGGCATGACCAAAGCGAGCATGCCACAGATTACCAGAAAGTAGAGAAGTAGAATGAGCCTGAGGAGAAGAGTGTGATGCTGCGGAACGAGCTGAAGGTGGAGATGAGGTGAATTGGATGGGATAGACCCCATCATGCACTGGCCCTTGAGAAAGAGTTCTCCTGAGTCCCAAATCCTTGATCATTGAACCAGTAGGAGTGAGAACAAATGCACAATCATTATCAGTAACAAATCGATTTACAGAGAGTAGATTATGTGTGATTTCAGGAACATGTAGAACATTCGTCAATTTAAAAGAGGCAGAGGGCGTATGCATAAGTGATGATCCAATATGAGCAATCTGTAAATTGTTTCCATTACCAACTGTTAGTTTAGCGTTACCAGTGTATGGAGTAACTTCAGAGAGATGAGAGAGGTCAGGCGTGACATGCTGACTAGCACCGGAGTCAGCTAACCAAGTAGAGTTAGCAATCGGAGCAGCAGAGAAGTTGAAGCCTGGTGAAGAAGGAGAGTATGGTGGATGCACAGCAGGTGCTTGGGAAAAAGACTGTGTAGGAAAAGCCGGAGCTGTAGGCTGAGCAGCGAAGGCAACAGGAGACTCGGTTGGGGCAGTCGGAGCAGCAAAAAGAGCTGTGAGCTTTGCCGGAGGGATGCGGCCAACGTAGGCATGGTTCATGCGGTTGTAACAATCGATAGCAGAGTGACCTTGACGGTCACAGATCTGGCACTGGATGCGAGGGCGAGAGGAAGGAGAAGAAAAGGAGCCACGAGAGGTACCTCGGAAGGACGAGTTCCGGCCACGGCCACGAAAAGGAGAAACGCCGCGAGCGCCGCCGCGAGAGGTGGAAGGAGCAGTAGATGTGGCAGCGAAGGCAGAAGCAGGAGCAGACAACTAGAGGTTGAGCTGCTTACGATCCTCGAGAATGATTTCTTCTGAGAGAAGTAAGTTGTGAAGCTCCGCAGAAGTGACCGGAAGAACTCCCATTCTGGTGCGTAGGGCGGTGGCAAAGGAGGAGTACTCGTCGGAGAGGCCTTGAAGGCAATAAGCAACAAGATCGGAGTCGCTCACCGGAGCTCCGAGAGCCGCAAGACTATCGGCGTAACCTTTGAGTAATTGAAGATAGGCGGCCATGGAGAGAGTGCCTTTCTTGGCCGTTTGAAGGCGAGATCGGAGTTGAAGAAGGTGAGCTTGAGAGAGTCCGGCAAAGCGAGCTTCAAGATTGAGCCAGAGATCACGAGCATGAGTATAGCCGATGACGTAGGGCAAAACAGACTCAGAGAGCGTGGAATTGATCCAGATGAGAAGCTGTTGATCGCGCTCAAACCAGGAAAGGAAGGCATCGTTAGGGACAAGCTCGCCGGAGGAAGAGAGAACCTTCTCCGGGGGACATGGTTCAGATCCGTCGACGATTGAGAGAAGGCGGTACTTGTGGAGTACTGGAAGAAACACAGATTTCCAGAGCAAGTAATTGGTCTCGGTGAGTCGAACGGGGATGACCGGACCGAGATTCTGAACCTGCATCGTCGATGAGGAAGCCGCAGTGAGAGGAAAGATCGGGCTAGGATTGGTAGCAGGTGAAGAAGCAGAGGAGGCCATGGCAGAGAAAAGAGTTGCAGGTGAGGTCTAGAGGTTGAAGATGAAGATTCAGAGAGTAAGGGAAGCTGTGAAGCAAAAGGCTCGTGATACCATGATGAAAAACAGAGAGAATTGTAAAGAGAGAGAAAACTCAAAGAGATATTTTCATTATTTTCACTCTAATCTGTTACAACTAATCGTATTTATATATAGAGATCTATAACTTAATTCCTGGAAACTAGGAGAGAATCATTTACATAATTCTAGAAGATATAACAGAATAGCTATGGGTTTCTAGAAGAGACTGTAACAGAATGGCTGGAGCTGTGATTCACGTTTTCTTTGCTTTCATGAGTAGTGATCTGGTGTGGCTGCAGCTTATGATCAATAGTGCTGTCATCTGTTTGTATAGTTCCATCAGAAGCTTCACCTCTGCATATATGCCATATATAGTCATAAGCACATCTCATGAACCCGTAAACATTTAAACCTGACCGTCATATAAAAGGTAACAAACAATCTCTCATGCAAGTAACTCCATCATAAAACCCTGGATTCTAGTGTGTCCAAAAGGATCCAAAATTGGAGCACACGCATACATGGAGCTGAAGAATCTAACAATGTGTAAATTTGAGAAGATGCGACATGTATCATTAGCTATAGTACATCAACCTATAGGGAGAAATTAGTAGCTTGCTTATATGGTTTTAGCTGTGCAGTTAGCTTGCTTATTAGTACTCTATTTACTCTTCAAATATCCTCCTTTGAGAGAAAAATAAAGGCTTGTATCATACTTTCTATTTGTCTCTAGCAGAAATCTTAAGATGTCTCTTCAAAAACCATGTATGCTATGCTAACGGTTTCTAAATAGGTGGGCAATGCTAAGACGACAATCTGACTTCAAGGATGAACTCTATATAATCATTCACAAATAATTGTTAATCAAGTTAGCACATGGGATGAAACTTGTATCTGATGATAAACCATCCACTATGTATGCCAATTCAGGTCAATTTTATTGAAGATATTGTCACTGCAGGAAAAACCCAAAAAGAAGAAAAGTTATCTTGATGAGCTTACGTTCCTGAATTTCGTTGGCTGCCTTACACTTCCGAAAGTCAGGGGTCCGGAGAACCTTCAAGACAACCAAAGGAAAAACATTCAAAGTCAATCATACATGACACAACGTAGCAAATCAAATAAGAATTTCAAAACACTAGGATGGGAAGATCAATTGAGTGTGACTCATCCAAAAATACTAGATACATCACATATTCTAAGAATCAAGTTAACACTGATTGGTCTATCCACTGCAGTCTCTCGGCGACCTAATGCACATTAAAGCAGCTCTGATCTCCTATTTCCACGGATGGCTTATTATATTACTAGTTACAATGCATTATGCATTAAACTTCATCTTCAGTCTCAGAGAATCAACCTCAATCGAAAAGTGCACAACAAATAATCACTGAATTTAGGAATTGCATGCAATTTCATCAGCCTAAATTTTACTTCGTCACGTAAATGGTCATATTGGATCCTCAATTAACATGTGCATTTTAAACAAACCCAAATTGGGTGCAAAGATCAACTTGAAAAATGAAATCAAGTAAAGAAGTCCTATTCCAAAATATGAAAAACCCAGAACATAAATTCTCTGAAACTAGAACAAAATGGGATAAAGATGCAAACTTGGAGAAATGGGTGTGAATAATTGTACCTCAAGAACATTAGGACGAATGTCTCTGAGGACGGCACGAATCTTGAAGTAGCCGGAGTTGGGGATTTGGGCATCACTGTCGAGGGGTCTCTTCTTGGTCTTTGGATGAAGATGAGGGGGAGTTTCGACTGAGTTCGGAGGAGGATTTGGGATTTGGGTCGGTGGCGGTGGCGTTGGTTCTTCCATTGATGATGCTGTCTGGGTATTTTGGGTTGTGTTTGGCTCTCACTGTAATGAGCGAGACCCAGGGGTCACTTTGTCAGTTTGTCACCAACACAAAAAAAGTGCACAACAGTACTTGGTAAGAAGCCAAATATGGTAAGAAGCCAGATTTTCAATTTGGCCCCTAAACTTTTCCCCTTGGGGAAGTTTGATGCCTCAACTTTAGACTAAACGAAAAGAAAAATTGGCCCAATTGAGTCCTGCTCAAAAGTCAAAACTGTGTTAATTGGCCGCTTTTTTTTAATTTTTTTTTTATGACAATTAGTTGGTAGCTTGAGTTTGAAAGAGTACTTGAAAAGCCATCGGAGTTGTGAGATTGGGTGAAAAATTGGGTTTGGTTTAGGTTAAAATGGAGTAAAGTTGCTTCAAACTAATATACAAGATATACCGATAATGCATCTACTATAGAAAAATTTTATAACTATAATGAAAAGTCAAATAAAAAATAAAATATAAGAACTGAATGGATATGCTCATTGCCACTTCTAACATGAGATCATCAGGTAACCACAGATTTTGTAGTCACCTACTATTGTATTTAATTTCAAGAGTTGAAATGAAAACATTCAAAAATTAATTTTAATATCAATCTTTTTAATATTAAATCTAATTGTAAAGACCCGGCCCAAAATTTAAACCAAAGCAAGTAAGAAATTTACTATAACAAGATTTCCGACCAAACCACAAAAAGTACTCCAAATAGTACTTACAATCCAAAACAATAAGGTTTTGTTTTTACAAAAGAAAACGATAAAGAAATCTTGCTCTCGACTATACTCAGCCCAAACTCTTCTCAATAGAAATCTAATATGACCTGCAAACATAAATAAACGAGTAGTGAGCAAAAACACGCTCAGTGAATGACTCGAATGATAAAGAAACTAATGCAGCAACAAAATTCACACACTTTCCAAGTACGCACTTTTATAAGAAAAACCATCCCACAACATAACACCGAACTGTAATCGGTTCGTAACCAAACACTCCCACTTGAAGCATGATCAACACAATGATCAAAACAATTCACCGAAAGAAACCAAGCTGCCACTACAAGCTCATAAATCAATTCGAGATGCCACTGCATACCCACAGTTTATCATATGGGAATGCCACTGCAAACCCGTTAACTAAAATAATAATAGGAATGCCCCCCCTGTTAGCTAAAATGGGTTACCACAACCCAGGGTTACCACAACCCAAATGATCGTGCCACACATGGTCACGTCATAATAGTAATGTGTACATTGCCAGTACCACTCTCCTACTGGCTAGAGGATTCTAAAATAATATATAATTTTTGTGCTCCAACCGCACAAATTGGGAAATCAATTGCTGAGATCGTTCCACCATTATCATCGAAAACCGATCACCACTCATGTACTCAAATAGCAACAGAACACTAGTAAACACTAAGCAAGAGACTTTAACAAATATAGTAAACAAAATCCTAAAGCAGTAGACTTTAATAGAAAACCACTATTTCCACGTCTATAGCCAGTTATTACAAATACCAATGACAAGAGGTAACAAAGATGAAACATGAAATCAGAAGATTGATGACAAACTAAAAGTAGATAGAAAAGAAGTATTCTGAAAACAATTAAAGTAGTGAGCCTCGACTGTAGTGACCAAGAACTGAAAGTAGGAGCAGCAAAAACTACTCTTCCCAATTTTAAATCAAAGGAATAACAGGCTGAAAACTCAACCCAACAAAACCAAAATAATTCTTTTAAACTAATAGGGAGTCTGCAATCAAACTCTCGGGCATACAAAGAGAAGTAACTTTCTTTTTAACCTCTGGTGCCGATTTAAAATTTGTCATTTGCAAAACAGACGGGATTTAGCAGAGAGTCTAACCTCTCAAGAATAAGTGCCGGAAGAAAAACAAAACAAGGTTCACTGAGCACTTGCTTACTCTTGCTAGTCAAAAGATAACATCTGGGAAACTTACAGACAAAACTAACAAAACTGAACCAGTCCCAATCCAAAGTCACATAACAAAGACTAAACTATATGACAGTAAGTCTCACAACCTAGAGACCATGCTATCAATCAAAGTAAAATTAACAAGAACATAATAACAAGTACACTACTTTAGAGAAGATAGAAAGCACTCACACAACACAAAACAACTGATAATAATTGAATCAGTACAAGTTCAAGACTGGTTTCAAAAGCTAAAAATAAACCCAAGAGCTCCTTTAACAATCATTATACTGAAACTAAAACCCAAAACCGTTCAATTGATACAGAGCATAAACAACATAGTACCAATACAATATACCTGATAAGCATCATATAAAGAGCACCCAAACTAAAAATCAACAACCTCAGTAAGTTCACATAACATCAAACACACAACATAACCCTTTATCAAAACCAAACTCTCACATGCCATGTCAACAGCAGCAAGGCAGTGGATATAATGAAATAAATATCTACTTATAAGAAATATCTATTAATAGGAAACCAAACTCTCACATGCCATGTTAACTAATAGACAAATATATATATATATATATATATATATTGTTGTAGAGAAACTGAAATTGAGAGAAATTCGCTGTGTGTTCTCATTGATAATAGGGGCCTCTTTATATAGAGGATTACAATGCATAGAATCTCAATCATACAAGGAAAGTAATCGTACATTGATTAGGAATCTAGATTCTTCTAATTGAACCCTATTACCACTAGGTCAAGTAACCTAGAGTTTGGGCTAAACACAAATTAGGTTTTCCTTGAACACTCCCTCTTGTGTTGCCCAAACACGGTGCTTCTCTCGTTGCCTCATTAAAAACCTTGCCGAGTAACAAAAACCCAGTGGGACAAAAATAACCTCGGTCGAAGGGGAAAAAGAGCACAACACACCCTTCACGTTTCGAGACCATACGTGTAGACATCTCCCCCTGATGACTACGGTCATGGGAGATCGGATAACTTCAGTAAACGATGTACCAACACGTTTCTCGAAAGTGGAATCTAGGCAATGACTTAGTGAGCAAGTCTGCCAAACTATCCTCAGATTGAATCTAGTTCAAATTGATCTTGAGGAGAGTCTGTTGTTGCTGATTATCTTTGGTGTTGTCGCTTTTGATGTAGCCTTGCTTCATTTGTTCAAAACGAATAGCATTATCCTAAATGCTCGCAGGCTCATCTTGTGGTAGACTTCAAACCACAATTGTTCGAACATGCGTGATTATGGATCCAATCCATAAGTATTCACGAACTACTTCGTGAAGAGCAATAATCTCTTCATGGTTCGAAGATATAGCGACTACGGTCCGCTCTGTAGACCTTCAAGATATCACGGTCTTTTCCCATGGTGAGCACTTTACCAATTTGGGAGTGACCTTTGTGTGGGTCAGAGAGGTACCCAGCATCAGCAAACCTTCCAAAACACTTATATCGTTTTGGGATGGGGATAGAGAACGCAGGCCAGCGTTGGCGGCGTTTCTGGTGTGTGATGGTTCCGAATCCATATTCTCTCTGTAGGGATAGAACAAGCCCATATCAATCATACATCTCAAGTACTGAAAGATATCTTTTACACCAATCCAATGGCGTTGCGTTGGCGCAGAGCTATACCTTAGCTAACAAGTTCACAACATATGAGATGTCCGGTCTTGTGCGTTGGGGTAAGTACAATAATGCGCCTATTGTACTTAAGTAAGACACTTCTACCTCTAGCACATCTTCATCATCATCCTTTAGATGAAAAGGATCCTTTTCAGGATCAAGACTACAGACGATCATGGGGGTGCTTGCAGTTTTGACCTTGTCAAAATGCCTAATCATCTATCAACACGATGCTCAAGTTCCAAACTGAGACATAATCGTGTTCTCCCAAAAATCCTTCATCTCAAACTCGGATCTCAAGTGTTCAGCGGTTTCCCTTAATTCTTTAAGGGCTTCCAATAAAGATCATGTCCAACATGAACCGCTATAGAATCCGAAACTTGTTATGGAAACGCGTGGGCATATCCCTTCCCAATCAAGTAGTCATCTTAATGAGCGTTTCAATCTTATTGTAAACGCGCTCCGTGGTCTAGAGCCACTTGACTTGGGTAGATGAAGTTCACTAGAACCTTCATGTATATTCCGTATCTAGATCCCCATAGAGATACGTAATGACCACATTTGTAAGCTGCATAATCAGTTATTCGGAAACTACCAAACTGACAGGGTAGTGGAGTGCAATGACATCCATTACGAGAGAATATGTCTTCCAGAGCGTTTTGTGAGAAACCTTGCGCCATAAGGCGAGATTGCCATCTCTTTTTCTCATCACGCTTTCTAACGAAGACCCATTAGTCAATAGGTTTTATGTTAGGAGGTGTTGGCATTACTGGCTCAAAGACCTTCCTCTTCATTAGAGAATCCGACTTAACCTGGATCGCATCTTTCCATTTAGGCCAAATTTCTCTACGTTGGCATTCATTCATCAACGGAGCGTGGTTCGATATCATTTGACTCAACAAACTCATGCGCATGCGCAACTACATCATCATTATGATGGAGTTTCTATCCCACGTCTCATGTACACTAGTGTAATTTTCATAGAGCTCTATATTCTCAGGAATAGGTTCTGATGTTGAGGCGTCCCCCAACGATAACCATAACTCAGAAGATTCTCATGAGACGGATTTTGAGTCTTCATGATTAAAGTATTGGAATGTGCCAAAGTATCCTTCGAACCCACGGGCCTCCCACGCATCCTAGCTGGGGCCATGGCCTGTAACGCCAAAGTGCCACTCTTTATGGTGTTGGCGCCATGCCTACCTCCGTGTAGGGTGGCGCAACGTCCTCTCGTAGGGACGTCCATCCTTACAGGAATGTTTGCAGCATATTTGTGTGATCTCGTCACTTTAGTAGGGATCGAGATGAGACATAGTGGGGACAGACTACGACAATTCCTGTCGTTCCTGTTGAACATTCGTGTTCTTATCTCCCCATAACGACGGGAAGACTGTCTCATCAAAGTGACATCCACAAATCTAGCGGTAAGGAGATCGCCTAGCAAGGGCATTTAAGTGGCCGACGATTGTTGGAAGCTCAAATCTAACGTAGTTGCCCATTCGTCTGTAAGGACCCATTATAGAGCGCTGTGGCGGCGCAATTGGCACATAAATGGCACACTCAAATATGCGTAAGTACGATATTTGTACCTAGTCACTAGCTGTATCGCAGAGGTAGATTGAGTGGCAGAGGGTCATAGACGAATTAGCATAGCTGCATGTGATATTGCATCACCCCAAGCGGATATAAGGAGTTTGGTGCGCATTACCAATGTCCGGACTACCATCGTAGTCGTTTCCGCGAGACCATTTGGGTGTGCTCATGGGAATATGATGTCCAACATCAATCCCAAATGCAATAACCATCGAAAGTCTTCGATGTAAACTCACTAGCATACTCAAATCCAATTGACTGAATAGGATGATTTGGGGAGTGAGCCCGCGCCGTTGTCATATGCTGTGTGCTAGGAGTGTTTCATAAGCAGCATTACAAGTGGACAATGGCACAACACGTGACCAGTGTGTTTGCATGTCAACCAACATCATGAGATATTTAAACGTCTGCAAGTTGGTTGAATCAGTCCAGAGAATCCCTACGGATTCTATGTAAGAACATAATGAGTATTTTCATATCCTTTGCATAGGATGGTCTCAGTCCTAGTTTCCCTAAGGAACGGGCTTTGTAAAACGAGCGAGAGGCTTTAGAAGCAACCAATGAGAATTTTGGTTAGGCTTGAGCGTCTGAAACGCTATTTTGAAGCAAGTTGGTGATTGCAGCATCACCTAGGGCGCCATCACCATGATGGACGCCATCCATGGAGTCATGGATAGGGACTACGCCAGCCCTAGGCTGGTGGTGGACGGAGGCGGTGCCCTAGCCTAAGAATCAACTTTTGATTCATGCTTCATTTCGCTCGAGAGAAAAGATGTCCGTGTGAAGTCTTTTGTAGACGGATCATCATATCATGACTAGGATGATCTATCCTGTCGTGACAAAGGCAATATGTGTCTAAATCCGAGAGATCTTCTCTCATAACTTTATTGGATTTAATAGCTCGAATAGTGACATAAAGTCCACTAGAGAGACACATAAACTTCTCTAAAATGCGCCTTTGTTCGCAATCATTAGAGGTATTGCAAAGGAACTCATTTCCTTTCTCTACATGCGTTTTCGCATGGAATCCGTTGGCTACTCATAGGCGCCATTTGCCCTAAGAGCGTAGAGATTTTTTTTTGCGACAGTAATCAAGGTGCCCTTTTGCATGGGGAATTTGGGCTATTCCATGTCCTTGAATTAATACTGATGGCCCAGCCATCATAGTCATAAAGTAATATGCTTAGAATCAAAATTGAGTCATAATGAAAAGAACTCAAAATTTTATTCATAAGCCAACGAGTACATCATTGTCTCTTAGCCATTAGGAGAATCTAATCCAAATGCTAGCTAATACAAAACAATGGTAGTCGTCTAACTTCTTTCAATAATTCCAACGCAAATGTGACCAGGTGAGTAGAGAGATGTCGGTGAAGCAAAGCTCGCTTAATTACCACTTATCTCAAAACCTTCCTAGACATCACATTTACATTGAGTATGCCTACTTTGAAGAAAGACTAAACCATAGGCATCTACTACAAAAATAATATGGCAATTACCTACATCTCTTGGAAAATAAAGACTTAAACAGAGTTGGCGATCTATTGATCCCAGCCAGATTTGTAGTCTTTAACCCTTCACTCTAGATCATCTTCTTGATCTTCTTGTTCCACATAGTGAGCTTCTCTTGCTTCACAATATGCTTTGTAGGCGGTGACAAGTTCTTCACGAGCTCTACAAATGTGTGCCCAATGATTAGACACTCCACATCGAGAACATACATCTTTTTGATCAGACTCCATTGATTGAGGCGCTTTGAAAGCATCATTTAGATGGCTCTTAGTATTGGTGGCGCCACCAACATGGCCAGAGGCGTTGCCTCCCTCTCTCTTTCCACGTTGACCTCTTCAGTTCTGTGTTCGCCTATTTTGGCGGTTACCCTCCCAAGTAGAGCGATTTTATGGACCAGAATTCCAGAAGTATCCCTAAGATTACGTTTTCGCTCTTGGCACCCTCTCTTAGGGGCGCGGCTATAATTGGATTCCGGAATATACTCTGTTTCCACGGATCTCGAATTATAGTTCTTCACAAGGGTGTTGTCATGCTTTTCAACGACATTCATAGCTCCAATGAGCTCATGAAACCTTGTGATTCGTTCTACGATAACATTGATTCGATAGTTCTTAGCAACCATCAATGCAGAGAAGGGGAAGGTAGAGAGAGTCTTCTCAATCAACATCGCATCTGTGATCACTTTACCACAGAATTCCATTAAGGATTTAATGTGAAGTGCTTCCGAGTTGTAGTCAAGAACTGACTTGAAATCACAAAAGCAGAGGCTATGCCATCTCACTTCTAGGTTAGGAAGCAGGGAGTCACGGACGTTGCCAAATCTTTCTTCGAGTGAGACCCACAGCCTTCCGGGGTCTTCTTCATTTATACACTCGTACTGGAGCGAATCATCCATATGACGAGTCATTAAGGTGATGGCTTTCGCCTTATTTGCCTATAAGGCTGCTCTATTTGCTTCCAAAGCTTGAGCTTGCTCAATAGTTAGCACGTCCTGGCTAGGCTCGAGAATCGTATCCAGGATTCCATCAGCCTTGAGATGCTACCAGACATCACGAACCCACTTGTGATATTCTAAGCCAGTTGTTCCCAATGGAGCAAAGTCCAATTTGTTCAGGTTACTCATCCTGAAAGAGAACAAGAAATTAGGGTTAGTTTCGGAGCAAAAAAAGCTACCACGAAAACAAATAAAATTTCTGAGCGTAGTCGCTTCTAAGAAATTAGGAATTTCCAAGCGTAATCACTTCCAAGAAATTCAATTCCAAGAGGGGTTGGATTAGATCGAAACAATGATGTTTGTGGTCGATCGTTTCTTCTCAACAAACTCTAAGTTTGGAGGACTCTACAAGCTCCAAGCTTGGAGTGAGCACGAACCCCCACAGTTCGGCTTAATTAGGTCTCCCCTATGATGAAGAAAGGGGGGTAGAAGAAGGGAGGTTGCAAGTCCCCGAGAAAAAGAAGCGAAAAAGAATAAAAAAAACTTCAAAAACAGGAACTTTTAGTAAACCATACCTCTTAGGATTGCAAAGCATATTCGATCCTCATTGACGCAGACGGATTGGTAACTAGGTTTACCAGCAATAAACCTAAGCAAAGGATTCTGGAGTCCACCAGAGATAAAAGAGAATAATCTCAATTTTATTGATAAAAGATGATAAGATGCCTTCTGCAGCCGCTTGAGGATGCATAAATAAGAGAAAAATACTCTAGGGCGACTAACATCGAAACCCTAAAGCCCATAGATAAAAACGAAAACAACCCAAAAATAACTAGGAAAACCAAAAACGGATAAAATAGAAAAATGCAGTTTTGAGGCCCTAAACGACCTCGAAAGCCCGAAAAATGCTATAGCTCATGGCAAAGTGATGAGTCTTGTTTCTGGCGCGATTCCCTTTCCAGAAAGGTAAGGTGCGTCCCCATCGGACTCCGGAAGCCCATTTCACGTCTACTAGTCACTTTTCGTTTTCCTCCTTTAGCACGATCCAATTGTTCTTCAAATTGGACTGCCATCTGTTCTGCATCACTCATTGTTGGATTGCAGAGCATATTCGATCCTCGTTGTAGGATTGCAGACGAGCTTCAGTCCTAGGCGAATCAAACTTGTTGAAATTCGGAGCAGATTAGCTTCTGAACAGCTCCCACTCCGATTGGTGTACAGGTCTTAAAACTACTCCAATTGGGCTTAAATTTGGAGGTCAGATAGAAGATACATAGATGAACAACTTTGATGAAGGAAGAATTTTTATCTGAAGTACTGAACTAGACGTTTCGGGGCTTGCAAACTGACTGATATGCACAGGAACGAACATGCTGAACAGCTCCCACCTCGAATGGTGTACAGGTCTCCAAAAGACTCAAATATGGCTAAAATTTGGAGGTCAGATAGAAGAGATATAGATGAACAACTTTGATGAAGAAAGGATTTTTATCAGAGGTTCCGAACAAGATGTTTCGGGGCGTGCAAGCAGTCTGATCTGCACAGGAACGAGTGTGCTGCTGTGCTGCAGGTAGGCCTCATCAAAAAGCCCGCGGATCAAGTGGGCCGATGGAGGCCCGCCGGCCCGGAGGGTTTTTAGCCCGGCCCGGCCCGTCAAAAAACCCGCAAAAGCCCGCCTTGGTGGGCCGAGGGCCGGCCCGCCTAAAGCCCGCAAAAACCCGGCCCGGCCCGCCAAAGGCCCGCTAGGCCCGGCCCGTAAAAGCCCGTAAAATATTATATATATATATATATTTGTAGTTATGTGTGTGTGTGTTTATAAATATATATATATACACATACACACATAGATATATATATATATTTGTGTGTGTTTATATATATATATATGTGTGTGTGTGTGTGTGTGTTTATAAATATATATATATACACACATAGATATATATATTTGTGTGTGTTTATATATATATATATGTGTGTGTGTGTGTGTGTGTGTGTGTTTATATATATGTATATATTTATATATATGTGTGTGTTTATATATGTATATATATTTATATATGTGTGTGTGTTTATATATATATATATATAGAGATATATATATGTGTGTGTGTGTGTGTGTTTATATATATGTATATATATTTATATATGTGTGTGTGTTTATATAGAGATATATATAGAGATATATATATATATATGTGTGTGTGTGTGTGTTTGTTTATATATATAATATATATATATAGAGATATATATATGTGTGTGTGTGTGTTTATATATGTATATATATTTATATATGTGTGTGTTTATATATATATAATAATATATATAGAGATATATATATATATGTGTGTGTGTGTGTGTGTGTGTGTGTGTGTGTGGAAGTTCTTATACTTCTATTATTCTATATAGAATATGTGCTATATATATATTCTACATATCGGTAATCGGTTGACCAATTAGATCGGGTTCAAAACTATGGTGAAATTGACTAAATTTTTAACCACACGCATAATTTATTGTAATAAACTCATCCAACGGTCGGTTTTTCCATTTTATTTGAATTGATATGGGTTGCTCTTTGGAGTGTATGATATATAAATATAGGTTTATAAGAGTAACTAAGTTTGACCTAGTTGATCGAATTCGAAACAATAACGAAATTAGCTGAATTTTCTACAACCACCATAAAACATTACAATCTTTCAATCGAGCGGTTGGTTTTTCTGAATTCATTTTCCACTTCATGCTTGCTTTAGAATGAACCTAAACAATTTAAATACAATGTATATATCATACAACTTTAGGAGTAAAATTGGTATACACCAATGTGTTTGTAATTAAAATTAATTTTTTGTATCTTATGTCCAAGCACATCCATAGATGGGATATATACAAACGTGATGTGAAAAAATAAGCACGTTTCGAGGTTGTCACGCCATCGGTCAACCAAGAAAACATATAAGTGACTACGGTTGACCAATTAGATCGGGTTCTAAAATATGGTGAAATTGGCTAAATTTTTAACCACACGCATAATTTATTGTAATAAACTCATCCAACGATCGGTTTTTCCATTTTCTTTGAATTGATAGGGGTTGCTCTTTGGAGTGTATGATATATAAATATATGTTTATAAGAGTAACTAAGTTTGACCTAGTTGATTGAATTCGAAACAATAACGAAATTGGCTAGATTTTCTACAATCACCATAAAACAATACAATCTCTCCATCGAGCGGTTGGTTTCTCCGAATTCATTTTCTACTTCATGGTTGCTTTAGAATGAACCTAAACAATTTAAATGCAATGTATAAGTCATACAACTAAAGGAATAAAATTGATATACACCAATGTGTTTGTAATTAAAATTAATTTTTTTTATCTTATGTCCAAGCACATCCATAGATGGGATATATACAAACGTGATGTGAAAAAATAAGCACGTTTCGCAGTTGCCACGCCATCGGTCAACCAATAAAACATATAAGTGACTACGGTTGACCAATCCGATCGGATTCTAAAATATGGTGAAATTGGCTAAATTTTTTACCACACTCATAATTTATTGTAATAAACTCATCCAACGGTCGGTTTTTCCATTTTCTTTGAATTGATAGGGGTTGCTCTTTGGAGTGTATGATATATAAATATAGGTTTATAAGAGTAACTAAGTTTGACCTAGTTGATCGAATTCGAAACAATAACGAAATTGGCTAGATTTTCTACAATCACCATAAAACATTACAATCTCTCCATCGAGCGGTTGGTTTCTCCGAATTCATTTTCTACTTCATGGTTGCTTTAGAATGAACCTAAACAATTTAAATGCAATGTATAAGTCATACAACTAAAGGAATAAAATTGGTATACACCAATGTGTTTGTAATTAAAATTAATTTTTTTTATCTTATGTCCACGCACATCCATCGATGGAATATATACAAACGTGATGTGAAAAAATAAGCACGTTTCGCGGTTGCCACGCCATCGGTCAACCAATAAAACATATAAGTGACTACGGTTGACCAATCCGATCGGATTCTAAAATATGGTGAAATTGGCTAAATTTTTTACCATACTCATAATTTATTGTAATAAACCCATCCAACGGTCGGTTTTTCCATTTTCTTTGAATTGATAGGGGTTGCTCTTTGGAGTGTATGATATATAAATATAGGTTTATAAAAAATTAGTGTCTTTAAAAATTTATTTATCAATAAATTAGTATCTATATATAAATATAGATTTTTTTTGGTACAATATAGTTATATAGATCTATTATCTTTGGTTGTATTTGATTATTATCCATTGAATTTCCAAAGCTTGATTAAAAAAAAAAACTTGTGTCTTTAAATATTTATTTATAAATAAAGCCCGCAAGGCCCGGCCCAAAAAAGCCCGCAAGGCCAAGCCCGGCCCGGCCCGAAAAAGCCCGCAAGGCCCGCTTTATATGGACGGGCTTGGATCCTTTGATTTTTAATAAAGCCCGGCCCGGCCCGGCCCGCAATTATTTAAAAATATAGTAAGGCCCGGCCCGGCCCGGCCCGTTGACGACCCCTAGCTGCAGGGGGCAGCAGGCGTGCGGCAATGCTGCAGGGGCAGTAGGCGGCACACGGGTGCGCAAGGGCTGTAGGGGCAGCGTACGGCATGACTAGCAAGGGCTAGGAGCTTGCGGTAGTTTTGGTGAGAAGAGTTTTGGTTTTTAGGGCTAGGGTTAGGGCTCGTGTTGATAACGTGTTGTAGAGAAACTGAAATTGAGAGAAATTCGCTGTGTGTTCTCATTGATAATAATGACCTCTTTATATAGAGGATTACAATGCATAGAATCTCAATCATACAAGGAAAGTAATCGTACATTGATTAGGAATCTAGATCTTTCTAATTGAACCCTATTACCACTAGGTAAAGTAACCTAGAGTTTGGGCTAAACACAAATTAGGTTTTCCTTGAACATATATATATATATATGTATATATATGGACAAATACCACAATAGAAAGAAGAAGAATAAGAAAGAAATAAATAAAAGATCTAGCTCAATCTAGCTCAAAGACAATAAATCAAAATCGGGTGCGGGATATCGCACTAATGATGAGGAATGACAAAATTCTTAATTACTTGATAACGGTGTGGATATTATTGTAAAAAAAAAAAAAAAAAATTCTTAAATAGCTTCATATTGAAAGAAATTAATCGGCAGGATTCTAAAGACTGACATCAAAAATTTGTTTTAGCACTTATGCTTAACTGATATGAGAATCGATATCAAAATGAACTAGATTGCCAACCAAAAAAAAAACATATGAACTGGAAAGTATTAGTAGGATGGGCAAAGTATGGATGACAAAATGTGTGATATACCAATTCTAAATGGACTGGAAACAAAAGAAAATATAAAACCAGTTCCTTCCAAAGCCTTCTACACTCTTTCTTTCCCTCGCAAAATTGAAGAGCGCACTCTATTTCACAAGGTACCCAATTCTGAATCGTAGAGAAGCCAAAAAGGAGAAGAATCACGATGAACCCACAAGTGGATAAGGTGGTGAGGAGGACTACTATAGTGGCTACTATGAGTACTATCACTGCTTCCTATTTTCTCTTCACCGCTGATTATGGCTCTGAGCCCAATGTTCTCGACCCTGTATGTTCTCTTTCACCCCCCTAATTTCTTCTTCTAAAATTACTATTGGATCTTGTTGAGAAATGGCAGAAACAAAATGAGGAAGTACTCAAAGTAGTAATCTTGGGCTTACAGTTTGTTTGCATTCCAAATATTTAGTTTCTCAGCTTGCTTGTTTGTTCTCTAAAATTTGTGGGTTTTTTTTTTTGGACAATTTTCCACTCTCTGGTTAGGCAAGTTTGCTTTTTTAGATCACAAGTTTGGTTCATTCCTTGTTGGGTATGTAATTGAACTAATTGGGTATTGGTTTGTGTTTGGGATTTTTCTTCTTGATGTTGCTGACTGACGTGTTGATGAATAATAATAATGAAGCAGTGATATGCTGCTTGTATAGTCACTATTGGGTAGCAAATATGTTTTGATTTTATTGCATTGTGCTTACACTGCAGGTTTTATGTAAGCACAGTTGAAACCGAATTTGAGATATGTTTTGGTATTTGATTAAGCAGATGTTATTCATGACCAGAAAATCGACTTTTAGGTTCATGAGGATTCACGATAGATGAAAGCTTATACAAAGTATGTTTTAGGAGTGCTGTTGGACTTCTACCTTGTATAGCGGAATATTAAGTAATTGAGAAAATGCAGAATATCAATCTCAAGCAATTGAGAATGAGTTGTTGATGAAACTAAAAGAACTGTCTATAGCTGAAATGAATATAAAAAATTTGCAGTGCTAGAAATAGGTTTAGTGCTGAGAAAAGGCACCACTCAGTTAGTATGATTGGGTCAAAGGAAGACAAAGATTGCAAGGAGATCATCGAAGGTTTAAAGTTAGGGAGAATAAATAACAGAAAGACGTGCTACTTTGATAATGCCCGTGTTTTGGCAGGAAGCTTTCAGGTCTTTTGATAGGTATACAAGCTTTACTTTATCTTGGATATCAGTGAAGTCATTTGTAGAGGGGGCAAATAATACCTACCTGCTAGATTGCCATTGATTTGTAGTCGATATTTGTTAAACCACCTAATTGATACTCCATAAGTCATATATGTCCAGATTCATTGTATATCCTAATTACAATCAATTAGCTGTTTAGATCCTTAGTCTAAGCAAATTTGTATAAGCTTGTCCAGATACACTGTTGATTTCATAATAACTGTTCTGAGGACTAATGGCACAAATTTGTGATGGCAGATTAAGAAGGCAATACGTACAGTCCGCAGAAAGCTCCGTTAAAGACTTCATCTTTGGATCAATGACTCAACCTCCAGATAGCGAAGTGAAGAAGTTGGGCCCTAACAGTGCAAAGGAACATCCTTAGTTAGATAGGCAGTTAACCTTGTATAGGAACATCATGGTTCTAAAACTTTTCACTGTTCTTTTTATTGTGTATGCTGAACTATTTGAAAAGGTTTTCGGATGTGAAAACAGGCATTGCAAGGAAAAGAGCCTGAAAATCTTATCTCGCACTCTCAACTTGTTGAATCAGCTTGTTCAGTTTTGCTGCTCAATGCAGCTAATATTTGCTTGTTTTTGGCGGGTACTCTGATTCACTGACTAAGTCAGTCCTGGTGGGACCCACCAATATGAAGGAATATTCTGTGTCTCAAACTCAGATCAACGGTTCCATGAGCCTGGGGTTCCTACTCTCTCTTTAGTACCTAACTAAAGGGTTTTTGTCCATTTACACCATTTTTAGAGATTTTTTTCCCACTTACCCCACTAAGTTTTTTTAATTCCCTCTTACCCAAAACACTCTAAGGAGGTCTTCCCTAATATCCCATTAAGATTTTTTTTTTGTTTTTATTATTTTTTTAATACCATTTTACCCTCACCTTTGTTATTTAGAGAGAGAGAGAGAGAGAATGGAAGAGAGAGAAACCATAGGGGACTTCGCCGGAGTCCGATCACCGGCAGCTGGATTCCGGTCACCGGCCTCCGGATTCCGATCACCGGCTACCACCCACCGGAAAGTTTTTTTGCCCCCAATAGACGTCTATTGCCCCCTAATAGACGTCTATTGCCCCTCAATAGACGATTATCAGCCATGTATTGCCCCCCAATAGACGACTATCAGCCATGTATTGCCCCCCAATAGACGTCTATTGCCCCCCAATAAAGGGGCAATAGACGTCTATCAACCATGTATTGCCCCCCAATAGACGTCTATTAACCATGTATTGCTCTCCCAATAGACGACTATCAGCCATGTATTGCCCCCCAATAGACGTCTATTGCCCCCCAATAGACAACTATCAGTCATATATTGCCCCTCAATAGACGTCTATTGCCTCCCCATAGGACTTTCAGTCGCCGGAATTAGAACTAATATTTCTAAAATTAGACAAATAAAACTTTTATTAAAGAAAAAATTGAAGATATTATATCAATTCAAAACATCTATTGCCCTCCAATAGACATTCAATTTTTTTTTCCCTTCCATTCTGCCCCATTACTTAAAAAAAAAATCGTTATTTGGGCACCCAAATCCTCTTCTCCCTTCTTTCCGGTTGCAGACCCGACTACTTCCGGCGAGGCTGGGGTCGTGGATGATGTCTGTGCCGTTGGAAAACAAACCTTGAATGCTGGCGACCACGGCGGTGACAGAGAGAGGAGAGAGATCGAGGTGTTGATACTCCGCTAGATCGGGTCCTCACCGGATCGGGTCCTCGCCGGATCGGGTCCTCGCCTCATCGGGTTCTGCAAAAAGATGGCGGTTGGTGGTTCTATGTCGTCGACGAGCCCTATCGGAGCAGTAAAGACGACTGATGGTTCTGCAGAATGATCGGAGCAGCTAGTGATTCTGTAAAACGATCGGAGCAGAGGCCGAGAGCGTCTTGCCGGATCGGGTCCTCGCCGGATAGGGTTCTGCAAAAAGATGGTGGCTGGTGGTTCTGTGTCGTCGACGAGCCCTATCGGAGCAGCAAAGACGACTGATGGTTCTCCAGAACGATCGGAGCAGCTAGTGATTCTGCAAAATGATCGGAGCAGAGGCCGAGAGTGTCGTTGACGAGGCCGGGAGCAACTCGACAATGGCCTCCAGGTTATGCAGTAATTTTCCAGCCATTCTGGTACCCTCCGGCATTGGAGACTCCGTCGTGGAGCAACTCGGGCTCGGAGGTGTCGGTTTTGAGTTGTCGTCGGCTTCTGGAGAGAGAGAGAGAGAGAGAGAGAGAGAGAGGTAGTTGAAGTAATTGTTTAATTGAATTGAGGGCAAAATTGTCATTTAGTGTGAAATTGTGTATATGGGAACAA
Source organism: Rosa lucieae (assembly GCA_024704745.1). Taxonomy (NCBI): domain Eukaryota; kingdom Viridiplantae; phylum Streptophyta; class Magnoliopsida; order Rosales; family Rosaceae; genus Rosa; species Rosa lucieae. The sequence continues at coordinate 47,836,902 of CM045492.1, forward strand.
AAATCTGTTGCTGGGGTAAGTGGGAAAAATTTGGCTCATTTTAGTGCTTTTGGGCAAAGACCCCTAACTAAAATTGGAACATGTGTAAAAACTTCCTTCACAAGTAACTGCCATATAACCAAATTATTCATCTGCCCCTCCTTCCCACGTATTTATATGGCTGTCTATTCTTCAACAGTAGATTAATTTTTTTGTTTTTGGTGGAAAGGGGGCAAAAAACCCAGCAACAAAGAAAAAGAAGAAAGCTAGCTAGCCCATAGGGCGAATACAAATAGCACGTGGCCAAGAAGTACAACTCAGATCATCTAACATGGAAGAGACGGCAGCAGGCGGCACTTCAGCAAAAAGATGATATCCAAGGTCCAAAGAAAGACTAAATTTTGCAAGGCAATCCGCGAGCATATTCTTCTCTCTATAAATGTGTATAATCCTTGATTCATCAAAAGAATCTAAGAGGAGTTTGCAACTTCAAATAAAAGCTCAAAGAGGATGGAAATCACAGCTGGTACTATGGAACAGGTTAATCAGAGTTTCAGAGTCGCACTCAACGATAAGATTTTTAATGCCTATCCCCGAAGCAATTTGTAAACCAAGGTAGACACCCCACATTTCAGCTTCGAGAATTTGACCAATGCCAATATTAGCTGCAAAACCATGCACCCAATCTCCATTACTACATCTAATTACACCTCCACAACTAATTCTTCCATTTTGACCAAATCTGGTGCCGTCAACATTTAACTTGAACCAACCCTGATCAGGTTTGCTCCACGCAAGGTGTTCAACCCACCTAGGCAGTTTTGTGGGAGCATTTTGGTTGGCTTTATGCCAATCCCAAGCATAAGAAAGGATGATATTCATAAAATTGCTTGGGAGAACAAAGAAAGGCTGAAATATAAGACTATTCCTCCATTTCCAAATGAACCAACAGATATAAATGAATAGCTCGCTCCATCTTAAAACATTATAGCAGCTGGTATGACAATGCAAGTTGGCAGCAAGCCAGCCATCCCAGTCAAGATTGAAAGCAGGAGCCACACTAATAGGGAGAATAAAAGCATTCCAAACCTAGTTAGCACGAGGGCAGTCCCTTAATAGATGTAGCATAGATTCAACGTCATTACAGCATAGAGCACATAGAGGGTTAGGGGCAATTTTCCTTTTGAATCTTTGGAGGTTGGTGAGTAGCCTTCCTTGAGTAACTATCCAAGAGAAACATTGGAGCTTAGGAGGAATCTTTAGCTTCCAAATGAATTTCTAGACAGAGTCAATAACCAACTCATCAAAATAGAATAATTGATAGGCAAATTTAACAGTGAACACACCAGATGCACTATTGGACCATATTTGCTTATCTGGAAGATCGCCCCATACACCGGCTAGGATCTTGATAATTCTCTCTAAAATTTCATTGGGCAGTAAAGCATGCAATTTACTGATATCCCAACCATTACCACTCCAAAAATCTTGGACTTTCAAATTGAGATTGACATCTGCATCATTCAAGGCATGATTTGATAATTTACCAACACCAGCCCAAAAAAGAGTAGAAGCCCCATTACCAATCCTCCAAGATAAACCTCATCGTAGAAGAGCAGCTCCAAACACAATACCAGACCATGTGCTTGATGAACCAGAAGGTTTTTGGTAGTTTGGATCAAGAAGGCTAGAAGTTTTCAGGTATTTAGCACTGAGAACCTTAGCCCACAAACCTTGATCATGTTGTTGAAGTCTCCACCCCACTTTAGGCAACATTGCTTGGTTCATCTCATTGGTTTTTTTTAATTCCAGGCCCACCCTTAGCCATTGGTTTGCAAACAGTATCCCACTTAGATAAGTGAACTTTTTTTTATGACCAGTGATGTCACCCCACAGAAAATCTCTGTTGAGTTTATCAAGTTTCTTGCATAAATGGATGGGAAGTTGAGCTGTCTGCATGGAGTAGATGGGCATAGATGAGGTCACAGAATGAATCAGCGTAACTCTTCCGGCCATTTAAGAACTTTGTTTTTCCAAGACGCCAATCTTCCTTGCACCTTATCTAGAATCCCTGCATAAGTTGTTTTAGAGACTCTGGAGTGAATCAATGGCATTCCCAGGTACTTGCCTAAGTTTTGAGTTATTGGGGATCCAATGATCCTGCCAATTTTTCTTGCAACATATCGATTGGTGTTGGGGGAGCAATAGAGTAGAGACTTATCATAATTCACCGTTTGGCCAGATAACTCACAGAAAATATCCATGCATTTTCGGAGAACCTTGGCTTGCTTTGGAGTGGCTCTGGTAAACAATAAGAGATCATCTGCGAAAAAGAGGTGAGAAATGGGGGGCCTTGATGTGAAGCCCTTACAGCCTTCCAATCACCAATTTGGGTAGTAGAAGTAATTAAATGACTAAACTTTTCCATACATAACACAAAGAGGTAAGGAGAAAGAGGGTCACCTTGCCTAATACCTCTTTTGGCTGTAAAGGGTCTGAGAGCTCACCATTAAGAGTAACTTGGAAGCTAGTGGTGGAGACGCAACTCATTATGAGCTTGACAATAGACTGCGGCAGGTTAATCTCATATAAAACTTTCTCAATGAAAGACCAATTAAGTTTGTCATATGCTTTGGAGAGGTCTACCTTCCAGGCCAAAAAACCAGACTCACATTTGGATCGTTTGAACTTGTGGAGGACTTCTTGCTCAATAATAATATTATCAGAGATATTTCTTCCAGGCACGAAACTGACTTGATTCGGGCTAATTAACTCACTAAGCAGTGGACGAAGTCTAGCAACAAGCACTTTGGAGATTACTTTATAAATGGTGTTGTAGAAGCTGATGGACCTGAAGAGATGCATGTGTTGAGGACTAGAAACTTTAGGAACCAGGGTGATCAGAGTATGATTCAAACCAGTCGGAATTATCCCTAAAGAAAAAGCATTTGAAACTATCTCAAACACATCATTACAACACATATTCCAGTGCTTTTGTTAAAAGAGAGCTGGGAAGCCATCAGGACCTGGCGCCTTCAGTCCACCTATATTAAACATAGCACATTTGACCTCATCAACTGTAATGGCACTCGTGAGATTGAAAATAGATGAATCTGCAATGGTAGGGAATAGCATGGGGATCTGAAATCTGCTGTTTGAACCTGCATAAAAAGCAAATAAGTTCTTAAAGTAATTGGCAGCAGTCAATTGTAGGTCCCTTGGTTCAGTCACCCAATTATTATGCTCATCAAATAAGCCAATCACCTTATTTCTTCGTCTCCTAACCAAGGTGGTGAGATGGAAGAACTTAGTATTTTTATCACCATTTTTAAGCCACTTATCTCTTGATTTTTGTTGCCAAAAGGTAGCTTCTTGGCTAAGAATAGACTCATATTCAGTAATAAGCTCAGACTCTAGAATCTTGAGGAAAGGATTGTCTGCTCTTGCTAAAGCTTTCTGAATGCCTCCAATTCTTGCCAATATCTTCTTCTTTTTTTATGAAAATGTTGCCAAAAACGGATACATTCCAAGCAGATAAATCATTGTCAATTTTACCTATTTTCTCAATCATACCACCGGTGTGGAGATTCCAAGAAGTGGTAATCATGTTAGTGTAGCTCTCATGACTCATCAACATGGCTTGGAATTTAAAAGGGATTTTCCTAGAGTTTAACCTTACCATTGGATCCAACTAGAGGAAAATAGGGCAGTGATCAGATTTAATTCTTGGAAGGTGGGTGATAAAGGCTTCAGGGAATGAGCTTCTCCAATCTCCATTGCAAAATCCTCTATCAAGTCTCTCATAGACATGGTTATTAGTCCAAGTAAAATCTTGACCCTGATAACCCAAATCAATCATAGCAGTCTTAGTGATCGAATTTCGAAGCCCCCCCCCCCCCCCCCCCCCCCCCAATTCTTCTAGCACTAGCACCACCTCTTTTATCAACAGGAGACACTAATTCATTGAAGTCGCCAATAATGAGCCAAGGAAGATTGTAGCGACCCTCAATGTAGTCAAGATGGTTCCATAGTCTACTCCGCATAGTAGGACAAAGGCTAGCATAGACAGCCGAGAAAAGCCATTTATTCACACTAGAAGAGGAGATAGCAATGCTGATAACCTGGTGATGAAGATCTACAACATCAATATTATAATTATTATCTTTCCACAAAATCCAAATGCCACCAGAGAAACCAACAGCTTCAGTAATGGCAGAATTGGGATAATTTAATTTCACAAAAAAAGATTTAACCCTAGAGAAAGGTACTCTAGGTTCACAGATTACCAATAGCTCAGGTGTGTGAGCTTCCAAGTAGTCAGAGATAGCATTCCTGAATTTCTTGCTACCAGCCCCTCTTGCATTCCAGAATAAAATTTTATTCATTGATAATAATATAGATGAGGGAAGGAGCCAACAGGCCATGCCTTAAGAACAAGGGGCCATTTCCTCCTCAAGGTTGGAGGAGGAAGGGTTCACAACAAGATTACCTGTTACATCAGAGACAAAGTTAGTAGCCATCATGTAGACTGAGTGATTACACAATTCCACATCAACAATAAAAGTACTATCATGAATTTTGTTGTTGAAGGTTGTAGGGTCTGGAGCTGCAGGAATTGGATTGTCTTCATTTAGAATGGGCTTGGGAGAGAATGTGCTGTCAGAATTTGAAACACAAAATCCTGCCTCAGTAGTTTTGCTTGGGTTCACAAGGATGCCATTGGGTAATTTCTTTATGGGTTTCTTGCTTTTGTCTACTTTTCTTATTTCCCTTCCAAACTTTTCAGGTTTGAGGCCATTAGACTTTCTCATGTCAACATTGTGCGGAGGTAGAATGGGAGGGATTGGGGAGGACTGACCAGTACGAATATTGCTTGAGGGTGTCTCAGTCATTTTTGGTGAAGAATGTGGTGATGGTGCTTCATTCAAGGTTGCGTTTGTGTCCATTTTCACCTTTTGCTTAGCTTTGATTTGAAGGGAGCGCCATAGTTGCACAATTCATGGCAAGTCAGCTTCTAGCTCTGTTTCAATACTTTCAACAGTTCCACCTCCATCTTCATCATTTAGGACACTGAATCTGGAGCCAATATTGTTCTACTTACCTGCGTTTGGTTGCTTCCCTTTCACAATTTTCTTCTTGCCTCACTTCCGAGTAACATCATTCCAGGGGCCTAAACCATTCTGATCTGTCTTTGTTTCCTCACTAGTGGAGTAGGTGTATTAGTAGGTTTGGTGGGGGTCATGGCAACATCCATAGAATCATTCACATCATTGCTAGTAATAGTAGGTTCGGATGAATCAGAATTGGTACCAGCAGGGGCATCATTTGTAGCATTTGTTTTGTCAGCTAAGATTCTAGCGCTGCAAGTAGCTTGTGTGTGCCCAATAATCCCACAATAATAGCAAAAATTTGGCAAATATTCATATTCAATTCTAATCCATTCACCTCTAACCTGTAATTCAGCCTTAAGGGGTTTATTAATGTCTAATTCAACTCAGATACGAGCGAATTTACCTCGAGTTTGCGATGCAGTATGCATATCAACCTTCACAGTCTCTCCGAGCATGTTCCCGATCCAAGTGAAAGGGTCAATTTTGAAATAGCGAATGTCCAGACCAATTAGTCTCACCCAGACAGCAATCCTGCTGATTTTGTGATTTGCAGAGTTGAAATCTGGCTTCCATCACTATAAAGCAAGGTATTGACCGGCGATGATCCATGGTCCACCTGCAAGAACAAACTTCATGTCTGCCTCCAATTGAAACTTGATTATGTAGAAGTTATTGGGTATGTCAATCAGTTGCCAATTTCCTTTCAAGAAGGGTTTCCATCTGGCATTCAACTTTCAAGAAGAAAATTGTAAGCATGGGTTTTGCCCAACGTCTTAGCAATAAGAGAGAAACGCCAAGGTCGGTCCAATTCCTCAATGATTTCATCAGAAAATTCAATAGAAGGGCCTCGCTCCAACTCAACAATTTTGCAGTGTGCAGCTGAAATTTTCCGCGGCCCATTCTCCAAATCCTTTGCAGAAAGGTCGAAAGTGTTGGAATTAAGAAGGGTATCTGTTACGAAAATAGCTTAAATGGATTTCCTAGTCCATATGGGAGAAGCAGCAGCGTGCTCATGCTTGGCACGTGATCAATTAGCTGAGTTAGTTAATTACCGTATTAGTCTAATTAAGTCCAATTATGCATGTTAGGGTTCAATTAGGGGTGCTCACTCCATGTGCGACACGTGTCCACATGATAAGGGCTATATAAGCCTCACTCTGTAAACTCTAAGACCATGAATGAAAACCTGTTAATTTCCTTTTATCTTTGATTTTCTCCTTCTGCATTTTCTCCAGTTAGGGTTCATTCCTTAACAACTGGTATCAAAGCCAGTCGATCATGGTTAAGCTCAAAGGGGGTGGGAAACCCTCCTCTCCACCACACCCCGTCGAGGCGCTCCACGTTCCCGACGAGCTTGTCCACCTCGAGTATGAGCTGCAAGCGCATCGGGAGGAGACCAGCTCAAAATTAGATGCGATGCAGGCTTGCTTACAGGAAGCCATGGCCACTTCGTTGACCAATTTCAAATCCATGCTGATGGATGAGTTCAAGCAACAGCTCACAACCATCGTCAAGGAGTACATCCCTACTCCTTCGCCGGAGCTCATCAATCAGGGGAGTATGGTGATTTCTCAGCCGGATGGAACAATGCGATTTGGATCTCTACCCTTGCCGGTCGCCTCATCCCCATCGGTGACCGCTTCGTGTTCATCTCTAGTGGCTAGATTTGAGGGTAACGTTTCACGACTTAACAACTCTCAATTGGTTACTGGTGCCTTGAATGATGGTGTGGAAATTAACTCTTCTCTGCAAGTTACTAGTGGGTTGATTGCTACCACTGTGGCTACTATTCCTGATTTGAATATTGTTAATTTTGTTCATAGTAGTAGTAGTGGTCGGACCATGGTGAATGATGTGGGATCCAAACCCTTGCATAGTTTTGGGTCAATGGGATTTGCTGGTCACTCTGTTGGTAACACTTTTAATCATCAGTCTCACCATCTAAGCTACTCACAACCTTACCACACATTTTCTAGCCCTTATCAAGCGGGAATGATGCAAGGAAATATGCTGAATATGCCGGGAGTCAGTCCAACAATGCAAGGTCCTGATCTTTTTACAATGACTTACTCGGGACCTTATTCCACTACCATGATCAATTTCCCATCATCAGTTGTCTAGCCTTCCCTGTCAATTGCATCACCCCAATTTTCACATTCAATACCACCACCACTTCACATACCACCTACTTATGCCACTACTACTACCACTCACCATGTCTCAAACACTCATCAGCATCCATTTCAGGCCACTTATCCAAACTATGGTTATCCACTCAACCAAGTATATCCAAATCCCTTGTTCACACCCCATGTTGATCCAAATTTACCCATAATGAAGCAGATGAGATTGGAGTTCAGTGTGTTTAGTGGAGGAGATCCTGTTGAGTGGCTTAACAAGGCAGATCAGTACTTTGAATTTTATCAAATACCTGAAGATAGGAAGCTATCAATTGCCACCATGCATTTGTCGGATAAAGCCTCCGATAGATGGTATATGTTTAGGCATGAATTTCCAAGTACCTGGCAGGGGTTGGCTGATTTGCTAATGCGGGAATTCAGCAGCTACAATAGGTCTGAATACCAAGCGGCCTTGGCTAGAATGAATCAAACAGGTACTGTTGAAGGGTACATGGAACAGTTCACAAAGCTATCAAGAAGGGCACCTGGTTTTCCACCTGAGGTGCTTTTGTCTTGCTTTATTGGAGGTTTGAAGGAAGAGATAAGGGTGGATGTGCAAGCTCAGAAACCTCGAACACTATGTGAAGCATGTGAGCTTGCGAGAGTTTATGAAACAAGAAGTGGAGGCCATATCGAAACTTCTCACGAACTGGTTACAATACCAAAACAGCCTCAGGATTCAGTCCAAAAGTTGCATCAGATGTTGGGGCTAATGCTAAGCCAAGTGGAAATGGTTTCACTCCTCAGATCACTCATGGAAACTTAGGGTCTTCACATGGAAACAATAGTGTCAGAGTTAAGCTCTCTGATGCTGAGTTTGAAGCAAGAAGATCTAGGAATCAATGCTACTTCTGCAATGAGCCTTACAAACCGGGGCACAGCTGCAGAAAAAGGGGCCAATTAATGAGTATGGAAATTATTCCCAATGAAGATGAAATGGCAGAAGAGTCTGAAGAGACACAGCTAATGGAGGTACCTCCAATTGTTGATATTAACGAACCATTGATAAGATTACAGGTTATGGGAGGAGGAAATGCACAACCAGCTACCATGCAGTTGAAGGGAATTTTTAACAAGAAAGTAGTACACATTCTCATTGATTCGGGTGCTACACACAATTTTATTCATCCCCAACTACTCAAAGGTTCCAAGGCTCAAATACACCAGTTTTCTCCTTTAAATGTGCGTTTGGCCAGTGGAGCAACAATGCAAACTAGAGGAGAAGTACGCACACAACTTAAGCTACAACAATTGGAATTCATGAATGATTTTTATATACTTCCAGTGGTTGGATGTGAGGTAGTATTAGGAGCTTGTTGGCTTAAGTCATTAGGAGACATTGTGTGGAACTTTGAAACCATGAAAATGAAGTTTACAGTTGGGGGCTGCACTTATCAACTACAAGGAGAGACTTCTTGTAATACCCCGAAAATTCAAATTAATTTTCGACGAGTTTTTGGAAATGATTCCGGGGGTTGAGCACATGTATGAAGCGTAGAGATATTGTGGAATTAGTTCGAACAATTTTTTTTATTCGGAAACTGAACGTTGTAGAGGAGGTCAAAGAAGTTGACTTTTTATACGTAAGGAATTTGGGAAAACTTCGTTCATGAAAGTTGTAGAGCTCGTCGATATGATCGCGTGCATATGCGGAAAGCAAAAATCGGAGTTCGTATGAATTAATTATGATTTTTTGAAAAAGTTTCCAGTTTAATATAAAAGCTTCCATTTTTGGTAATTTTCCAAAAAATACATTCAGTTTCCAATTTTTCTCTCTCTTCCTCACGCGTCCGAGCCGACGGAAACTGGGCAATCCTTCGCCGGCGTCTATCTCCCACTTCCGGCCACCTCTGGACGAGAAATCACGTCCATCAGCTTCGCCTCACTCCTCCGAAGCCGTCTGTGGCAACCTTGCACTGCGGCGGCAAGCTTGTTTCGATTTGAGTTCGATTTTAGTCAACGCCGGTTTTCTCCTAGCTCCGGCCACCAAAACTTCCGATACTTAGCTCTATGAACTCACCTCAACCTGCTGATCATCATACCAGAAGTTTCGCACCTGGAGTGACCGGTTTCACTTTCGTCGGAGCTCGACCGGTTTTCGATCGAAAACCAAAATCTTTCGATCGTGATATCTCGAGTTGTAGTGCATCGTTTTGATTTATTTTTGAACCAATGAGTTCACCTTGATGTTCTTAACAACTCTACAGAAGGAATAGAGGCCTGAAATTGAATTTTTTACGTCGAAATCATGGCTCGCCGGTTTCTGGAAAATTTCCGGCCACATTCAACTGTTCTAGGTAATTTTCGACCACTTCCGTTCATTTTCAGACTTCATGATAGTTAGGAAAGTGGTTGGGCTTGATGAGATGAAGAGGAGAAGCCTGTCCCCGACACCATTGGCGGTGGTCTGCGGCGGCTCTGTCCAAACTCCGGCGGCACTTTTCCGGCCACCTCCGGAGGTCAAAAATGTGATTTCTTTACATTTTTAGATTCTACATTTCAATACGATCATTTCGATATATTATACGCAATTTTTGGATATCATATGATTTAGTTATGAATTTTATGGTTTTGATCAATTTCGATTGTTCGATTAATGATCTGTGAAGATCGGACCGTCCGATGGACTTGTAGTTTTGATATGTTGATCGTATGACTGTCCCGATGACCTTGTGTGGTCACGGGCGAAGATCCGACCGTTGGATCTTCGTATAATTGTGGATTAGTATTTTGGAAGGCGATTCGCGAGAATCCGACCGTCGGATTTTCATAAAATTTTGTGGAGATGTTTATAACGACGATTCGGGAAGATCCGACCGTTGGATCTTCGTGATAATTTTGGAGGATGATCCTAAGGGCGATCTGTGAGGATCTGACCGTGGATCATCGTTTAATTTCGATCCGAGCGTTGGATCGTCGTTTAATCTTGTTTATGAGTTGTTGGCTAAGTTAAGATCATGTTTGATTTGGTGATTGACGGTCTTCCTTGGTGAGCGGTTTTGGTGTGTATTGTGAAATTGAAGACGCAGCGGGATTAGAGGTGAGTAAACCTCACGTGGTTAATATTACGAACCGAGTACTTTTAATTAATTTATTTTGTTGTCATTGTGTGAAAATATTTATGGAATAAATATTTGTTTTAAATTATGTGGACTTGATCAACTACGGTCCATAGGTAAGTAAAATGATTTCTATTATACAAAATGAATTTCATGATTTTCTTGTGTGAACTATAGTTGATATTAGTGGTCATTCCTCAGTGGGTGATTACGTATATATATATATTTACGTGATTATATATGGAATGGTATGACATGGAGATGTGTGATTATATATGGAATGGTATGGCATGGAGATGTGTGATTATGTATGGAATGGTATGACATGGAGATGCGTGATTTTATAATGATTTAATTGATGTGAAATCGGAAACGTGAATTACCATATTCACTTATGATAATAGTGATCGGTGGAATTATATTGAAAATTCATGTATGACGTGGTATTGAGTGATGGTATGATTGAGTATGAATTGGTGATTTTTGGAGTTGTATTTCGAGTACATATATACACAATAATAGTACGTATCATGGACTTATTGATCCTATTGTGTGAAAGAATATTATTGTACTCGATTGGTTGAGTTTAGGGTCAACATAGTGACCAGTATGAGGGAATCGGATGCTCTAATCCTAGGTGGATGACGGGCTACGATTATTTGAGTATGCATATCGGATGCTCTAATCCTAAGTGGATGACGGGCTACGATTATTTGTGTATGCATACCGGATGCTCTAATCCTAAGTGGATGACGGGCTACGGTTATTTGAGTATGAGTATCGGATGTTCTAACCTATGTTGATGAACTGCGATATTGACAATCATGTAGGGTGCCATAACCTAGGCCAGGTGATGGGCTACGATTCAGATAGAACTCTAGTCTGTCAGTCACCGTATTTGTATAAATACGCTTTCGGGGTTTTGAGAAGAAAGATGTGAGTTTAGATCCCGTATTAATCTTTGGTGAATTAGAGTTGGTGATTTTAGTGACTGATTTTGGGGATTATGGATTGCTTTGTGGATGTTGTGATTGTTGGTTGTTTTGGTTGAGTTAAAAGGAATATGATTTGAAATTTAATAAATCAACAGTTCTTTCTTGTTTACTCATACGAGCTGTAAAGCTTACCGGGTTTGGTGTTGTTGCAATCCCGGTACACGATTCAAATTGTGCGGGTAATCCTACAGGTCAGGAGAATCGAGAAGGTGATCAGGCTGCTTAGAGTAGTGGTATTTGAGTTACAGCTTTATTGTGAGGTTGTTATGCTCATTGAGCTTACATTTAAATTTGGAGAGAGTGTGTTGTAATATTAAATAACTTGAGGATTTGGTTTATTAATGAGAGGTGTGATGTGTGGTCGTTTGTGAGAAAAAAATTTAGGACGTTTATTTGTAATTGTTATTATTCATGTTTCGGATTTGAATTGGTTATTCAAATTCGGGGCGTGACACTTCTGCTGAGGCTTCAGTCATTAGCTGCAAGGCAATGACTAGGCTACTCAAGAAAGAAAAGGAGGCTATGCTGATTCATGTTCAGGCCACCTTGCCTAATGTGGCAAACAATAATGTGGATTCACCTCATCCACGAATACAAGCTCTCATCACCAAATATGCAGAGATTTTTACCACTCCAACATCACTACCTCCAGCCAGGACACAAGATCATAAGATTGAACTACTGCCAAATACACCTCCTGTGAGTGTTAGACCATACAGATATCCACATTTTCAGAAGACTGAGATAGAAAAGATTGTGCAGGAACTACTTGACAATGGAATCATTAAGCTAAGTGTGAGCCCCTTCTCCTCACCAGTATTGTTAGTCAAAAAGAAAGATGGAACATGGAGAATGTGTGTGGATTACAGATCATTAAATGCAGCCACAGTTAAAGATAAGTATCCGATCCCTGTGGTGGATGAGTTGCTAGATGAAATCCATGGCTCTTCCATCTTCACTAAATTAGACTTGAGGTCTGGTTATCGCCAAATAAGAATGAGTCCTGCGGATGTGAGTAAAACTGACTTCAGAACGCATAATGGCCACTATGAGTTCCTGGTTATGCCATTTGGCTTAACCAATGCACCTTCTACATTCCAATCTGTCATGAATGATGTGTTGCGAGATCATTTAAGGAAGTTTGCTTTAGTCTTATTTGATGATATTTTGGTCTACAGTTCATCCTTGGAAGCACATGTGGAACATTTGGAAAAAAATCTTCATAACTCTGCAACAACACTCACTTAAGGTCACATAAAGTAAATGTAGCTTTGGAGTGGCTACAGTGGAGTATTTAGGACATGTCATCACTGCTCAGGGAGTTGCAGTGGATCCTGCAAAGATTGAGTGCATAAAAACTTGGGGTCGACCACACACACTCAAAGGGCTGAGAGGTTTTTTGGGACTGGCAGGTTACTACAGGAAGTATGTAAAAAATTTTGGGACTATAGCTAGGCCACTCACTGATATGCTCAAAATTGGAGGATTTCAATGGACACCAGAATCTATTGCAACATTTGATAATTTGAAGCAGGCCCTCATGACCACCCCAGTTTTAGCATTACCTGATTTTTCTAAAGAGTTTGTGATCGAGTGTGATGCTTCAGGAGTTGGCATTGGAGCAATTTTCTCTCAGGAAGGGCACCCCATTGCTTTTTTAAGCAAGGCTTTAGCCCCAAGACATGCTGCTTTGTTAGTTTATGACAAGGAAATGTTAGTTGTAGTTTTTGCAGTTCAGCATTGGAGGCCTTATTTGTTGGGAAACCACTTTAAGATATATACTTATTATAGAACGATTCAGTACTTCTTGGAACAGAAGATCTCTACTCCAACTCAACAGAAATGGCTGTTGAAGCTCGCGGGATATGATTACTCGATTCACTATAAGTCTGGTAAGAATAATGCAGCTCCAGATGCTTTGTCAAGAAGGGAGGAATTAAGCACCATCAATACCGAGGTCATCACTAAATATGGGACACTAAATGCAATAACTGGGATCTCTTCACCTGTGCATGATTACTTGCAAGATATTCAAGCAGCTACTGTACTTGACCCTGAAGCAAAGGAGATTATCCAACAGCTAGAGCAGGGATCATCACCCACTCCACATTATTCTTTGGCCAACTCTCAACTACTATACAGAAGCAAGATATATGTACCCGTGATAGGAAATTGGAGGAAGAAGATCATTCAGGAGTTTCATGATGGTTACAATGGGGGGCATGCTGGAGTCCACAGAACAAAAAAATGAATTATAAGATCTTTTTCTTGGCCCGGATTGCATAAAGATGTGAAGACTTATGTAGCTGCTTGCCACAACTGTCAACATAACCACTATGAGACTATTCATCCACTAGGTCTCTTGCAACCCAATGTGATCCCAGAGAAGGCTTGGACTATGATATCTATGGATTTCATTAAGGGTCTTCCAACTTCTTCAGGTAAAGCTGTTATAATGGCAGTTGTGGATAGATTGACCAAATATGGTCACTTCATACTCCTAGCTCACCCATATACTGCTGCAACCATTGCTCAACATTTCATCAACCATGTTTTTTAAACTTCATGGTATGCCTGAGTCCATCATATCGGATAGAGATCCTGTGTTTTTGAACAACTTTTGGGAAACTTTCTTCAGGGCTCAAGGGACATCTCTGAACAAGAGCTCGGCCTACCGTCCTTAAACAGATGGACAAACTGAGAATCTCAATAGGACCCTTGAGCAGTATCTTCGATGTGTTTTGGGAGAGAAGCCTAATTCATGGGTCGAAGCCTTACCTTGGGCTGAGTATTGGTATAACTCGGCTTACCATTCTGCAATTGGCATGACACCATTCCAAGCTTTATATGGATATGAGCCACCCACTATTCGAGTCTACACGCCAGGTTCAACTTCTGTGGAAGCTGTTGACCATCAGCTGCAAACTAGAGATGCACTCTTGGCAATTATCAAAAGAAACTTACAGATAGCTCAAGCTAGAATAAGCAGTTCTATGACAGAAATCATTCTGAGAGGACTTTTGTTGAAGGGGATTGGGTGTACTTGAAACTTCAGCCTTACAGACAACAATCAGTAAAGAAAAGACTCAGCCATAAGCTTGCTCCACGATATTATGGTCCATACCAGATTGAGAAAAAAATTGGTTAGGTTGCCTACAAATTGAAGCTCCCTAGTTCAGTAAGAGTACATCCAGTCTTCCATGTGTCCTTATTAAAGAAGAAAATTGGAGATGCAGCTGTAATCTCTGCTCACTTACCTCTAAACATTGATCCTTACAATCCCAGATGGTACCCTGCTAAGATTTTGGGCAGGCAGCTTGTTAAAAAGGGAAATGAGCCAGTAACCAAGTGGTTAATCCAATGGCTTGGAACAGTTGAGGAGGAGGCCACCTGAGAGGAAGCTGAAGAAATAATGCAGCGTTTTCCTGACTTCCAAGCTTGAGGACAAGCTTATCTTAAGAGGGTTGGATTGTTACAAAAATAGCTTAAATGGATTTCCTAGTCCATCTGGGAGAAGCAGCAGCGTGCTCATGCTTGGCACGTGATGAATTAGCAGAGTTAGTTAATTACCGTATTAGTCTAATTAAGTCCAATTATGCATGTTAGGGTTCAATTAGGGGTGCTCACTCCAAGGGCGACACGTGTCCACATGATAAGGGCTATGTAAGCCTCACTCTGTAAACTCTAAGACCATGAATGAAAACCTGTTAATTTCCTTTTATCTTTGATTTTCTCCTTCTGCATTTTCTCCAGTTAGGGTTCATTCCTTAACAGTATCCTTGAAACTCATCAATTCAGGAACTTGAGGCATGTCTACCTGTTCTGTATCCATGGTGCGGGATGTTTCAAACGAGCGCGGGCGTTTGATCATTGATTTGTGCAGAGACCCATGCGTTGCCCTCGGCATGAGGCAGGGCAGTAAAGGTGAAGGTCGGTGTTGCCCCCGCCACCGCGACGGCAGAGTGAGGCATTGGTTTGATGATTGGGGCGATGGGTATCGCTTGAGAGACGCGCGTGGAGAGCGTGAGTTTTTTTGCTTGACCAACAGTAGATTACTTTGATTTCAACAGTTATCATGTAATACCCGAGGTATTTAAAAAAAAGACAAATACATAAATATTACAGGGGAGTTTTTTAATTGGTATTTTTCTTAACATACAAATAGAGGAAGTTTGAAGGTAAATAAAATAAAGTAAATAAAAGAAGAAAAAAAATGGTAGATCTAGACCATTAATGTGAGACCCGGAAACATTAAACGAGCAAATGTAAGAGTGTTCGATAATTATTTTACGATCTCATGGGTCATGGGCGTTTGAGAATATTTTTCTAATTTTTTTTTTTGAGATTAAATCTTCAATTGGTGGACTCATTAATAATGTACCGTGAGAATTTCTAAATAATTTTTTAGACAGCCGAACTATTTATTATGATTTTTAGAAGTTCAAGTTTTTATGAAAATTATATTGAGGAAAAAGAAATTTGTGTGGTGCAATCGAAACCACAAAATTATCCACCGCTTGATCAGGACAGTTGAAAATTAGTTAAATGTGGAAACATATAAATACCAAGTCAGATCAAGAAAAGGGGGATGATCTTCATCTCTCTCAGTCTCTCTGGAACCCTCTTGAAAAAAGAACCTCTCTTTCTATCTCTTCTTCTCTTGTTATGACGTTTTCTTTAGATCACCGACTTCCTCAATCGCCTCTACTCTTGATTCTCCGAAGGTAAGATTTGTGACGCTTATTGGTATTGGATTCCGACTAAGAATGTTAGGGTTTTGGCCCTAACTACTGGAAATCACAGAGAGAGTAAGAAAAAGCTGAAAAATAAAGTAGGAAAAAGAAATGTCTATTAGCTTGGATGATATTCCTCTACAGGATACCAGCATATATAGCTGGGCCTAGTACAAATCACGATTCTTCTATGATGATGAAACTAAACGACATGACGCATAGCTCATTTAACTGAAACGCAGCGTTTCAAAGCCAAACGACCAAATCAAAATACAAATAGAAATTAATCAACTTTTCCTAGTCAGCACAGTAATACCAGCTGACTTGACTTTCATAACAATCCACCCCGCTTCAAAGAAAACTTGTCCTCAAGTTCTGAACATCGCCGGTGGCAGTGTTGACTTCTTGATCAGGATCAAATTGAGGGACCTCAGAAGAATGGATTCAGCGTCTTCCCAAGTTGCTTCTTCTGGTATGGTGCCTAACCATTGCACCCACCACTGAGTACCAGCAGCACCCTTTTTTTTTTTTTTTAACATTCGCCTTAGTAACCACATTAAGAGAAAACAACTTGGTTTCCACATCCCTCCAAGATACTGGTACATTTGCAAAAGCCCAATCAACCACGAAAAGCTTCTGGACTCGTGAACAGCTTGTATTCAAAGTAGATAAAGCATACCCCACACATTTCTCAAGTGGCTCCCTATGAATTTTAAAGAGATTCACATGCAACTCTTTTTCCCTACCACATCTAACTTTTCCAACCATGGTCTCCAAATTCATATTCATCACATTCAGAAACCACTTCTCTGGCACCTCAACTCTACCAATTAGACAACACTTGAAAACTAAAGAAGTGCATAATTTGTCAATTGTCACAGACATACATTTTTCTCCATTCACGATGGTAGATGAAACTGTCACAGGACTATCTTCATACCTTCCATAGCTGGGCTGCTTAGCTGTGTATCTCAAGTAATGAAAATTCTGAAGAAATCAAATAGGTGATCATCAACTTCGAAATCATCAGGAGTGCTATACTTGCGATTCTTTTTGTGCTTCGTTAAGGGATTTGAAATGGTCAATGCATCTTCAACCTACAAAAATCTATCTGGTAATAAAATGTGTAATTGAACAGGCCAAACATTGTGGCTGCGTGGCTGACAGAAAGCAATGTCTATTAAACTATTAGCAAGAGAAGATAGATTAGCAAGAAATTTCCCAAATCTTGTACTGGCCACATAAACTTTTTCTCCCATTTTCTGAGCCAAAATCAAAGCATTAGGATTTCAAATTTCAATAGCTCTTGCCAACCATTCGTGAAGTCCTAGAGACTCTAGAACATGATTCAGCAAGACTTCTGATCTTGCAAATGCTCGGACAAGAACAATGCAAAGCCAGTGATGAAAATTAAACATTGCAGTATACAAAACCAACTCGCTTTCATTGTCCATGGTCATATTGCTTGAATTTACAAATTCCATTGTCTGGGAGTGTGTAATTGCAGACAACAAAATAAGTAGAAGAGCTTCATTTGACCACAAGTGTACTTCTCTCAATATGTCAGCCAAAAGTGCATGGAATGAAGGATGAGTGGAAGAGCACGTTGCCATGAAAAGCTCATCCTTATGAACATGTCCCACCATGTGTTGAAAAAGCTTGTGCATATTAGTCAAAAAGCCTACACAATTGTCTTTTGAAAGAAGTGCATCAGAAGTGTACCTCATAAAATATAACTTTGAATTGCTTTTGAGAAAGTCAACAACTGCATCAACCAAACCATAATTTCTCAACTTCCCATCATCATCATATAGAGCCCACACCTGCCCTTTCGCAAAACTTCTCTTATCTTTCTTGCAATGATAAAATTGTGAATCTTCCACAACACCAAAAAGATCATCATCACAGCTTTTGTACTTGATGCCGGCCTTTTGACACCACTGGGAATAGTGAGTCATAACTGCACTTTGATCATGATCTCCAAGCATGTGGTCTTCTACATGAATCAGCTCAAAGTCTCCAAGCACCAAACCAGGCTTGCAGAAACTCTTAAATTTAATCTTCATGGTGGGCAATCCACCACTATCATCCCAAAGCCCATCCAAATTTTCCTTTGAACTCTCTGTCATCTTATCAGAACTCTCTCCCTCCCTAATATCTAATTTCTCATCAGAATGTTCACAAAGGGTTTCCACTACGTCAACCTTGGCATTCACAACTTCATCATTTTCTGTATTCAGAGAGTTAGATATTAAAGGAGTTGTGAAGTCTACCTGCCCCTTATCTTCAACGAAACTACCATCGTCCTGCTTAACACTGACAAAACATATCGCCAGCTCATCAGAAGCATCAACAACTTCACGATGGGTAGTGAGTCCTCCCGTTTTGTCTCGAATGCTCATAGGAGAAATAATGGTCCTTTCTCCATTACACATCCCATCTGGTTGCAGAATTTTATCAAACATGTAGAGTGCATAGTATTCTCTTCTTTTCCCACACAAACTTGGTCTCTGATCATCTTACTTAACAGTAACACTCTCTAGCTCATTGAACTCTCTACCAACCCCACTATGCACCTTAACCATCTTATCATAATTCTCTCCCTCCCCAATATCTAACTACTCACCAACACCAGTTAATTTAGCACCACACACAAAACCCATACCACCACAATTGAACTGATTAGAAACACTTGTGTTAGTACTACTTACTGAGCAATAGGATGCATGGGAACTATTCGGCTTAACCAAAACGGCGCCGTCGATCAAAGGTGGCAGCTTGGTGGTGGGCTGTGCTGGTAGGGGGTATGGATCCACGGTGGCCGGTGGTGGTGGTGGCAGTTGTTGCTGCTGGTAGGGGTATGGATCCGCCATGGCCAGTGGTGGTGGTGGCGGTTTGTAAGAATCGATGGTCCCAAATTGTAGCCCCGAAGAGACAGGCTGAGTTACTAGCAAAGATATGATCGGTACGGAAGAAATCGGCACCGAAGGCTCCATCACCTGAGCTGGTTGCTCTAATTGAAATTGCATCAACTCGTTTATTAACTCAGACAGGAATGACGCCATAGTTTTCTGGAACGACGCCATAGTTTTCTCAAGGTCATGGCGCCACGCAGCTGTCTCTTCTCTTGAGATTTGGATCCTCTTCCTCTTCCATTCATCTAAGTCAGGTGGACGCGGCGGTGTTGACGAGTATAGTGGTGGATTCCCAGTGCTCCTCAGCCCCATGATGTGGGCTCTGATACCAATTGTTAGGGTTTTGGCCCTAACTACTGGAAATCACAGAGAGAGTAAGAAAAAACTGAAAAATAAAGCAGGAAAAAGAAATGTCTATTGATGATATTCTTCTACAGGATACCAGCATATGTAGCTGGGCCTAGTACAATTCACGATTCTTCTATGATGATGAAACTAAACGACATGACGCATAGCTCATTTAACTGAAACGCAGCGTTTCAAAGCCAAACGACCATATCAAAATACAATTAGAAATTAATCAACTTTCCCTAGTCAGTACAGTAATACCAACTGACTTGACTTTCATAACAAAGAAAGAGATGGGTTGATATTGGATTGATTAATCCGGGTCGGGGTGTTACAAATGGTATCAGAGTTTAGGTAAACCCCTCGGACTAAGATGCGTTTGGATGTTTCTGTATGTTGATTTTTATTATTAGATTGAATGGTGGCTTTAACTGTTTATTTTCCATGGCCACCCAACAAATATTTTTGGGAAAAATGAAATGATAAAGTAGCAGCCTAGGGGGTTATTGTTATGCATGCTGTACAATTGAAACAAACATATATATATGCTCTGTTAGATATGTGTCATGAAACTTGCATAAGTTTCTATAGTTTTGTTAGACACTCTTCTAAGTTTTTGTTTTGCTAGTCTGCTTTCTTGGAGCGTCATCTTGCTGGTTGCATTCTCTTTCGTTGTGAGTGTCCATAGTGGTTTTTAGTTTATATGGCTTTTGAGAGATTCCAGAGCCAAAAAAATATATTTTTAGTCATTTTATGAATATGTATCTCCTCATTTAAAGGGGTTCTCTTTAGCATCTAAATGGGTGCTTTTGTGTTATTCAATAGGTCTCAGTGTATCATTAGTTATTCATTATTCAAGTTGGTCATTTCCAATGTACTGATTGCTGCGCACCAGTATTCCCTATTTGAAGAGCGATGATTCAGTTGACTTGTGCAGAAGAAATCTATTACTCTATTAATAGATTATGATTTATGGTAACATGTTTATCAGCTTTGCTTAATCACTCACTAAGAATAATCAAGGCATATTTTAACTCCAGTCTTTTGAGATTTGTGCAGTAACGATTCAGTTGATAGCAAATGATACACTCAATTAATGTGGAAATGATTTCTCTTGGTCAGCAGACATTTTATTGCTACCACTCCCTGTTCTTTTTCAAGGTTATTCTAGAGGACAATTCAAAGGGACCTCAAACTGGTAATTGTGCCTCTGTTTCTGTATACCTCTTTCGTATTTTAAGTCATTATGCCTATGCTTCTACTTGTTAGTCTTCTATTGTACATATTAGTTTTGTTTATTTGCAATATTTCAATTGATTTATGTGCCATGCATTAATCGATGTAATGTATATGATATGCTCTTGCTAGAGGGTTGCAAGTGATTTGGTCTGTTTTGTATAATTGTCCCTGAGAAATTTTATTTTCTGTACATGCAATTGACCGTAACATGATATGCAATTGGCTGTAACTTGATCCAAGAAAACATGATATGGTTCGTTTCAGATCGGCAAGCCATCTTGTAGACTGTCTCTAGCTGATAGATTAAGAGTTGAAATATTGGAAATTTATCATAAATTTTCTTCAGTTTTCATTTTAATGCTTAGCTATCATTTTTGCAACTGCTTCTCTCTCTTTGTAATAAAAAAATAAAAAAAATAAAAAAGAGTCTAGCGATGTAAAAGATATTTGTTGAGAAATGAGGTTCAAATTATAGTTTTTCCTGTACATTTAATTGAAATTTAATTATGTGTTAGTCATTACCAAGACATGTAATTTTGTTAGTGTCATCAAAGAATGAACGCAAGGTGACAAACGAGGAGGTTCTTCAAAGGTATGATCATAAAAGTTCTCATTTATTTACTGGTAAGTCTCTTGTGATTCATCTAATGCGTGGGTTAATTTAGTCTCATTACTTCTGCAACTGCAGGTTTGTTTTCTGTCTAACTATATTTACATCTATACCCTATAGTTGCTTTTTGCATTAACAATTTCTGTATATCTCTACAAGTGATTTCCAAAGCATTATGATTTTGAAGCAACAAGTTAATATTGAATCCGGTTTAGGGATGGCAATGGGGAGGGTAGGGTAAGGAGATTAAATTACCATCCCCATACCCGACTTCATTCCCCATCCCCTTACCCGCCCCAATCCCCGTAATAAGAAACTGGGGATTCCCCGTCCCCGTCCCCGTCCCCGTCCCCATTGGGGATTAGGTCCCTGTACCCGCCCCAATCCCCGTTAGCAAATATTACTAATTTATTATATAAAAATTCATACAAATAATTATTGATTGTAAAGTATGAAGTTAAAATCAAACATCAACATAAAATAAATTCTTTATTTCAATCAAACAAAAACAAATATAAGTTTCGCTTAAAAAAGAACAATAAAAGTCTGCATTCGACAAAAAAATTCCACAATCAACTGCTTAGTGTAACTTAACAACTTACTCATTCACTCCAACAAGGTGAATTGAATAATATCAAAAATATATTGACAGAATTTAAATATTGACAAAAAGATGAAGTTTATATAGATATATTTATAAATAATATCAAAAATATAATATATATATATATATATTTTAGATAATTCTTATTGGGTGGGTATGGGTATGGGGATGGGGATCAAAATACCATCCCCACCCAGTACCCGATTTCAGAATTCGAATACTGGGGATCCTCATCCCCGTTACCCGATTTCCCCCAAATTTCTCCCCATTAGGGTCGAATACCCGATGGGTACCCTACCCTATGGGGATTATTGCCATCCCTAAATTCCGGTTAGGCCTGGGATATAATTAAGTAGGGATTGTGTCTCCCTTGGGTGAAAGATCCTAAACCTGATTGGGGCTCGTGGATTCGGGCGGGTAATTAAGTAGGGATTGTGCCTCCCTAGGGTGAAAGACCCAAAACCCAATCAGGATTCCGCGTAGTACGGGGTGTTATCAACTGGGTTATTATCCTGCATCATCTGTATGAGTTATCCCACTGATAGGTACTTCTACTTGCAGTTCATCGATGTTGGAATCATGGTTTCTCCCACAATTTTTGCCCCGCGTAGTTTGTCTTATCTCATGGATGAGATGCCTCAGGAAGCTCTAAATGATGCAATGCAAGCTCAAGTAATTTCCCCAATATGGCACTTTGCATCTTATCTTCAGGCTGCTGCGCTTTCTGCACTCGGAATGGAGACTGAGGCACAATCAGCACTGAAGGATGGTACACTGCTTGAAGCTGAAAGGAACACTGCATGTGGACACAAGTGAAGATTAAGGCTGAGGTACCAAATATGGCACTTTTCAGTTCTGCTCTCAACATATATATATGTTATATGTTAACAAGGTCCCAAACAAGGGAAGTCAAAGCTTCGCACTGATGTTTGATATATGTTGTACGCTAGTTTGTATTTGAATTCCTCTATTTGATTTGATCCCTTGTAAATCAAATGATTCCGCTATGCAATTACTTTGAAAGACAATGAAAAAAAAGAAGTTGTAGACAGTACGTTGGAGGAAAAGATGCAGTTCAGGAGCATGTGATTTATGTACAGTAAAATTCCCTTGCATTCTTTGTGATGAAAAACAGTTGATTTAAGAAAAGAGCTCTGTATGACGGTCTATCGTTAATTAAAAGGTTTTTTAGTAGTTACTGACATTGTCATTTCAATTATATGCTGCAGAAATTTCTACAATATAACTAGCCAGAATTTTGTCCCCAAAAAAAAAAGAAGAGCTCGAGTGTTGCAGTCCATAACTAATAGTTTTTTTTTTTAGTTATTTATATTGTTATTATATGCAGCAGAGATGTCTAAAATAGAACTAGCTAGAATAGTAATATGCAAGGCAAACAATTTACTAGAGAAGTTCTCCAACAGTTTCACAATAACAGTACAAATCATTTAGTAAAACAAAATTTCTGGGACTTTACCTTAAACCTCAATGGTACAGGAGGAGAGGTACAATTTATTATTGAAAACTTGGAGAATACAATGAGGGACAGTAAACTGAATTCCTCAAGTGAGATATAATACAAGATAAAAACACCAGTAAAAGTAAAAACAGCGCAAACAACATGGAAAAAAGAGAAAATTAGGAGAGAAAACACCATTAACCAAGAGACTAGTACTTCCATAAACACTCCTTCACTGCTGGGAAACTTGTACAGTTGCCCATCGTACTTGTCTCAGAAGATGCTGACGCTGTAAAACAGAATTAGAGAAACACTAGTTAGTAAGAACTAATTGACAATCATATTTGTTGTAAATATTAATGTGGCTATTCATGTAATAGCAATTAGTGTTGCGTGATATACGCCAATTAAGATTGATTGGTGATTAACAAAATATAATTAGCGATTGATTGATTATAATCAGACGAGTGATTGATGTAATCGTTAAATAGTTACCTTTCGTAAACCTGAGGTACTCCTATATAAACCTCATTGTGAGATGAATAAAATCACTCCATTTCTCATACTTCATTCTTGGTGTCTAAACTCTCCCTCTCTCAAATTCTTTTACTATCGTTTTACAACACGTTATCAGCACGAAGCTCTAACTCAAGCCATAGCCAGAGAAAAAAAAAAAACCCCCTGCTGCAGCCTGTTTGCACACCCCGAAACCTCTTGATCGGGACCTCAGATCAAAATATTTCCTTCATCAAAGTTGTTCGTCTCTGCCTCGTCTATCTGCCCTCCAAATTTCAGGCTTATTGGAGTCGTTTTGAGATCTGTACACCATTCGAAGTGGGAGCTGTCCAGAAGAGGCGAATAGCTTTTGGATTGGCTGAGAAGACAACCTTCTCAGTTCTGCACATATAAACTGAAGATTCATCCGCTCTTCATCAAGTAATGTTTCCAAATTCTAATTTTAATTCATGTTTTCAAACTTGATTATATGAACAATCACCATGATGCATGAACCCCCAAATTTACTTTATTAATTTATTTGGTTGATACATATATATCTGTCATATATATTTGTTCATGTTTTTGGATTTGATTGATATATACCATGACACATTGATATGTAGGATTCCTATTTAATATTACTATAATGCCAGAAGCGTTTATTCAAATCATTGCCATAATAATGTGCATCATTTCCTGTTAATGCCGTATATTACGCTCATCACCATAATGATTTCATTATTGACTTTATGATATTTATTTACTTCATTACAATTTCTTAATGTTGTACATTAAGTTTATTGCCATAATGATTATGTAATATTTATGGGGTTAATGAAGCGTTAATGCCAGAAGCATTTAAAGAAGAAGAAAAAAGACAGGTTAATGGTGAATATTAAATGAGGCTGAGTCAGAAGCTCAAATCAAGCCCAAAGTCACAACAACAAATCAGAGCCAGAAGCTCAGGCCCAAGTTGCAAGGCCAGAATAGAAGCTCACTACATGTTGTCATGACAAAAGTTATGAATCTTCTCAAACTAGGCTCATCCAATTGGATGCGATGTCTAGGCAAGGTTCAGATGAGGCCGTGTACTTAAGTGAGCCTCGCTCCACCTAAACCTCATCCTTCCTTACCTGGTCGTATTCAATTGGAGTTACCGAAAGGGTTGAGTAATAATTTTTCATTCCTTGGCAGACCAACCTGAGCCCAGCAGGCCCACTCTCCCTCCGTGGGACCAAGCAGCCCAGCATGCCTCACACACCATTTAACTTACGCATGAAAGCCCGGGTCACAAGCTCGCAGACTAAGCCCGATAGGCTTCACTATCAAGCCCACTCCTTCTTTGGTCCAGCAGAATCAAAATAAAAGGAAAAATGATTTCATATTGTAAATAAATTCACCATATCTAATATGTGTAATTAATTGCCAGAAGCATTTATTTACATAATTGTATAATAATTAATCTGTTATATTACTAGCATGCAATTAATATCTCAATTGATTTATGATTTCCATTTATCCAAGTTGTGAGATATTATCACAATTTACCTTTTTCAATATTATTGTGTTACTTGCCTAAATTTTCGCACTAGAATATATGTGTAGAAAATGCAGGTACCTAATGAACTAGAAGTTCTAAATGAACCAGTAGTTCATACATAAATCGAATTTATAGTTTCGATAATGCCATTTAAGAAACTTGAAGTTTCCCTTCATAAATTCATCACACATGATAAAACCAGTAGATTTTACATGTCTAATCCGATCTTTCATACCATGTTATAGAACCTGAAGTTCTCATTACTTGCTTATGGACGATATTACCCAAAGCACTAATATTATTTGTTCCTTTCATATAAGAAATGTCAAATCTCAACATATTTGACTTTGTTGCTTTGGAGGTTTCCAGAAGAAACTATCTAAAGTGGACTCAAGATGTGAAAATTCATCTGACTACAAAGAAGATGAGATCAACAATCGATACTCATGACAATGTAGTCACTAAGGCTTTTAAGGCGAGTGTCATAATGTTCATAAAGAAACATATGAAGAAAGCACTCCAAGTTGAGTATCCAATGAAGAGGATCCACAGACTCTTTGGGTCGCTCTGGAAGAGTACTTTAACCACTAAATGACCATTTTCTTGCCTGAAGCAAGACATGATTAGCAAGATATTGAACAAGCCCATCTGCCCAAAATAATACAAGGAGAGTCACTTTATTAATTCTCAGAATTGATCACTATCTTGTTGCTCACTGAAATGAACAACAACCTCCTGTTGAGGAATGATCAAGCCAAGCCCATCGGTACCTGAGCAGCACTTTTGCTTGAAGGAATTGATGTTGCTCATTGCATAACAAGCCAAAGTGGAAAGGAACACTGGTTCGGCCCGCCGCCACCAAAATCAGCATGATCTTTGTTATTGATGTGGAGGAATTAACTGCTTGTCTCGCACCTGTTGTGCGATAGCTTAAGCAATAGATGAGTATTACGCCGGTAGCGGAACTCGAAATACCAACTTTATTGACGGGTAATTTTCTATTGATTCCACACTAGAGATCATGGATTTTCAGGCAGTTACTGAACATACCGAGGATTAGAACTCGAAGACATGGGTATAATTGGCCCCTTGTGCCATATCTATTTCATCTTAATGAATGAAACATCTTCGGATGTTGGTGATTTATGTTTTCAATCATTTTGGATTATGAAAATGTGGTTATGTTCGAATATATTTAATTCAATAAACTTATTCATACATGTGATCCATTGAATTAAATTTATGAATAGGCATGTCTTGTGGGGAAGTTTGTTGTCTGGTTAAAAGTGCTATTACACACACCATACTCCCAGATCGGAGATGTTTTTCAAACTTATTGTCTATTCATACCTCTGTGACAACCGTATCAGGCCAATCCAACCTGATAGAGGGTTATGGCAAAACCCACAGTATGTTGTCCAATGGTACTGAACCTACCATTAATGAGGCCTTATAATCTCCACGTTCCAGAAGAACGTTATTGAGTGTTAAGGATATTCGAACCAACAGTTATCACGCTGAAACCACTGAGAAAAATGAGTGGAATAGCTTTGCATAACCTCTGAGTGTGCGGCCAGAAGCGTACATTGGAGAAATTGAAATATGTTAGCTAGTAGCTAACTAATTCAAGCAACTACTTGCTATGGCATGACCGTTTGGGACATCTAGGTCACAGTATGATGCACCGTATCCTCAACTCATCGCAGGTGCATCCCCTTCTGAATAAGGGTCTTGTATATAATGACACACTATGCCATACCCATTAAGAAGATTTCATACTAGACCATCATATGCAAAGACTAGTACATACACCCATTTTTCTGCACAGAATGCAAGGGAAATTTGTGGACATATCCAATCACCATGTGGACCAGTTAAATATTAATGGTTTTGGTTGATATATCAACAAAGTGATCACATGTAACACTATTGTCCACAAGAAAACGCTGCTTTTACTAAACTCTCGCCCAGATCATGAAATTGAGGGTTCACCACTCGGATTATCCCATAAAGTCCATAAGACTTGATAATACCGGAGAGTTTACATCGAAGTCTTTCGATGATTATTGCATATCCTTTGGGATTGATGCTGAACATTTAGTTCCCTATGTTCACACCCAAGATGGTCTCGCAGATATAATCTTGGTAATGCGCACCAAGCTTCTAATTTCTGCATGGAGCTATGCAATCTTGCATGCAGCTACGTTGGTCCCGTTGAGGCCCACTGCTACCAACCTTACTCTGCGTTACAGCTGGTGACTGGGTACGAACCTGATGTTTTGCACTTACACGCATTTGGGTATGCAGTCCTCGTGCCAATTGTGCCGTCACAACGTACAAAATTGGGTCCTCAACAAAGGATGGGCATACATGTCGATTATGAATCCCATCCATTATATGCTCTTTAGAGCCCTTGACAGGCGATCTCTTTACCGCTAGATTTGCGGATTGTCACTTTGATGAGACAGTCTTCCCGCCGTTAGGGGGAGATAAGAACGTTACCGTTCCTGATGAACGACGTGAATTGACGTGGAATGTCCCCACTATGTCTCATTTTGATCCCCGAACCGCACAATGTGATAATGAAGTGCGGAGAATTCTAGATCTACAGAGTGTAGCCCAAAATATGCCAGACATTTTCTCTGATCTAGCTAAAGTGACGAGATCATATATACCTGCTGCAAATGTGCCTGCAACGATAGACGTCCCTGTAGGATGTGTCGTCCCAGATGGACGAGGTACGACCATGGCGGCTAACCAGTCATATGTCCCTGCCCAGAAGTGAGGTAGACCATTAGGTTCGAAGGATTCTTATCCCCAGAAGAGGGTAAACTTGGCACAAACGAATCCTCTTGACATCGCAATCTCAAAACCGATCCATCTCATGAGATAAATCCGGATTATGGGTATGTCCTAGAAGAGACTATGTTGGGGGACGCTCCAACATTTGAACCCACTCCCGAGAATAGAGAAATCTCGGTAAATTTAGTGAGATTTGGAATCGGATTGAGATTATCATCGATGATATATTAGTATTTGCGGTGGCCACCGAAACTATAATATGCAATGACCTCGAACCTTGCTTTGTTGATCAGATTCAATGAAGAGACGACTGGCTAAAAAAGGAAATAAGCAATCCAGGTCAAATTAGATTCCTTGACAAAGAGAAAGGTGTTTGGACCTGTTGTTCCTACACCTCTCCATGTTAAACCCGTAGAATTTAAATGGGTATTTGTAAGGAAGCGTAATGAGAAAAAACGAGATTGTGATACACAAGGCTCGTCTAGTGGCGCAAAGATTTTCTCAACGCCCTGTGATTGATTACGAGGAGGTGTATTCTCCCGTAATGGACGTCATAACGTTCCGCTACCTTATCAGTTTGGTAGTTTCCGAAAAACTGAATATACAGCTTATGAATGTGGTCGTAACTTATCTCTATGGGGATCACGATACAGAGATATACATAAAAGTT
Organism: Rosa lucieae; assembly: GCA_024704745.1. Taxonomy (NCBI): domain Eukaryota; kingdom Viridiplantae; phylum Streptophyta; class Magnoliopsida; order Rosales; family Rosaceae; genus Rosa; species Rosa lucieae. The sequence continues at coordinate 47,865,644 of CM045492.1, forward strand.
CTTGAAGGACTTAATATACCCGATGCAAATAGTTCTAGACCACAGAACACGCTCTCTATTAGTTTTGAGGCGTTCACTTTATGGATTGAAACAATCTAGACGGAGGTGGTATAACCGTCTAAGTGAATATTTGATCGGGATGGGATATGTGAATAATAAACTATGCTCATACGTGTTTATTAAGGAAACAAGTTCCTAGTTTGGAATTGTGGCGGTCTATGTCAATGACACGAATTTGATCGATACTCCTGAAGAGATCAAGGAAACCGCAAAGCACCTGAAGTTGGAATTTGAGATGAAAGGCCTTGGGACAACAAATTATTGTCTCGACCTGGAGCCCGAGCACAGTGCAGATGAAATTTTGGTCCATCAACCAAATTACATCCAGAAGATGTTAAGATGCTTTAATGAGGATAAAAGCAAGCACACCCATGGTCGTCTGAAGTCTAGAGAGAACCGTATCGTCCTGCAGATGATAACGAAGAGATATTGGTGCCAGAAGTCCCATATCTAAGTGCAATAGGCGCATTATTGTACTTGGCTTAATGACCTAGACAGGACATCTCATTCGATGTGAACTTGTTAGCTAGATATAGCTCTGCGCCAACACGCTGCCACTGGAATGGCATAAAAGACATTTTTCGCTACCTTAGAGGTATGGCGAATATGAGCTTATTCTATCCCTACGCATCAAGGAATGGATCAAACCCCCTTGTTCCTCAGAATGATGCTTGTCTTGTTAGAATATGCTGATATAGACTATCTATCAGACCAGCACAAGGCACGTTCCCAAACGGGTTATGTCTTTACCATTGGGAATACTGCAATTTCTTGGAGGTCTACGAAATAGACACTTGTTGCTACCTCTTCGAATCATGCTGAGATACTAGCTCTTCACGAAGCAGTATGTGAATGTACATGGCTGAAAGCCGTTACAAAGCATGTTCGAAGCACATGTGGACTGCATTCCACCACTGATGAACCAACCATTATCTACGAGGATAATGCTGCTTACATAGAGCAGATAAAGATGAGTTTCATCAAAGGAGACAACACCAAACATATTGTACCGAAGTTCTCCTTCAATTAGCAACAACAGGAGCATCAGAAGATTGAAGTTAAGCAGATTTGATTTGAAGACAATCGTGCAGACCTCTTCACCAAGTCACTACCAAAGTCTACATTCCAGAAGCATGTTCAAGGTATTGGTCTACGTAAACTATCTGAATTACCTAACATGTAATTTTCAGGGGGAGTCGAAATCAGGGGGAGTATCCTGAAGCATACTCGTTTGACCATCGTGTACTCTTTTTGTCCTTCGTCCAAGGTTATTTTGTCCCACTGGGTTTTGTTACCTGGCAAGGTTTTGACGAGGCACATCTTTAGCATGGTCACCCCACTTACTGCATCCAGAAGATGCTTTGATTCGACATATATATGCATTTGCTCATCTTTTTCCTTCGACCACGGGTTTCTCCCACTGGGTTTACCGGGCAAGGTTTTGGTGTAGCAAATCTAATGCATCCCTCTCGTAGACATACTACCTACTTATGGTGCTGATAAGAAGACTCCACCTATCTCTGAAGCTGTGATACTGCTACTCCACACTCAAGCGCGTTGTGCTCTTTTTCTCCTTCGACCAAGGTTGTTTTTTCCCACAGGGTTTTTATTACTTGGCAAGGTTTTTGACGAGGCAACTTAGAAGCGCATAGCAGGGGCAACACTATTGACATGGAATATCCAAGGGGGAGTGTTGTAAATATTAATGTGGCTATTCATGTAATAGCAATTAGTGTTGCGTGATATACGCCAATTAAGATTGATTGGTGATTAACAAAATATAATTAGCGATTGATTGATTATAATCAGACGAGTGATTGATGTAATCGTTAAATAGTTACCTTTCGTAAACCTGAGGTACTCCTATATAAACCTCATTGTGAGATGAATAAAATCACTCCATTTCTCATACTTCATTCTTGGTGTCTAAACTCTCCCTCTCTCAAATTCTTTTACTATCGTTTTACAACAATATTGTCATTTTAGATGAACAAATACATGAAGACAGAGAGAGATTACCGTTTACGATTATGTATGAAGCACATCACTTAATTGCCGTCTGATCACAGCAACCTTCACATAAAGCCAATCATTTGAAGCATTCAAGAAGTTGTAGTATGCATATCTCCATGACCTCTTGAATATCAAACCCCCGGAGACTCCCCAAAATCCAACAGCAAATCCAACTCCTAGACTTATGTAAAAACCCAGCGTGATGAGCTCATCTGGATCTTCTTCATTGCTCGAGACGTTTGGCCGACTGTTTCCTTCCGGATCACAAATCTTTTGGAGTGGAAATCCACACAATTTAAGATTTCCATCAAAAGAGGAAGGGTCTTGGAGTTGAGTACCAGTTGGAATTTCACCAGACAAGTCGTTGTATGACAAGTCCAAGTAAGCAAGTCGATCAATCTGAGCAAGGCTTGTCGGAATTTCCCCATCTAGCTGGTTTCTTGACAAATCAAGAGAATCTAATGACTGCAACTTTCCAGTCTGTGAAGGAATATGTCCTGTCAGATGGTTTCTTGAAAGGTTCAAAGAAACCAACCCAACAAGATGAGTGATTTCATTTGGAATCTCCCCTGTTATTTTGTTGCTTGAGAGATCAATTCTCTTGACAAGTCCCAAAGTACTTTTGTAAGCAGACATTCTTCCTTTCCACATGAAGGTTGCATCGTCCTCATAATAATCAGATGGCATCATAGGTGCTTCCGCTTCCGCCATATACATAGTTGGTCCAGGTGCTTGTGCATAAGATGGATGAAAAGAATGTCTGATGGTTAGACTTGAATTTCCTCCTTGAGTTAAAGAAGTCAAATTATTGAGGCATTTAGGTATAGTTCCAGAGATTTCATTCACAGAGAAATCCAAAATCTGAATGTGCGTTAAATGACATAACTGTGAAGGCAAGCTCCCTCTAAACCAATGAATTAAAAAGCGCGCCTCCTGAGGCTCAAAAAGCGAATTTCCGGCCTGAAACTGAGTGTGTTTCACTGGTTAGGCGACGAGGCTGCTGAGGCGTCCTTCAAGGCGCGAAAGGCGTCAAAAACAGAGCACAAGGCGTCAAAGGCGTACGCTCAGGAAAAAAAGAAAAATGACGTCGTTTTGGTCTTTTGGAAGAGATTGGGTTTAAAGGCTACAGAGGTCGCGACTGAAGGTGTTGGACAACCGATTTCAGCCCTCTCTCTTCCAAAAGGTAGCAAATTCGATCCCTAACCCAGAGTTCGAGTTAGGAGCTCGATTTTGATTCGCAGCAGTCAATTTGAAGGTATCGGAGCTCGATTCGCAGCAGGCCATTTGAAGGTATTGGAGTTCGATTCGTGGTAGGCCATTTGAAGGTATTGGAGCTCGATTCGCAACAGGCCATTTGAAGGTATGATTCCAATTGATTCCATTATAAATCTTCAAAATAGTGTTTGAACCAAGGCTATATTGATCTGGGTTTGAGTTGTTCCCGTCTAGACAGTCATATATGATTATATGTATCTGGGTCTGAGTATTTGTCTTACTTTTGGGCATCACTTGTTGATGGGTGGACATCGAGATGATGTGGGTTCTAATCTTTCATAGGAAATTTGCAAAATTTGACTGGTTATGTTTGGAGAAGTTGGAGACAGATACATTTTGACTGGTTATGTTGCAACTTGTTTTAGTTCAGAAGTTGAAAGCCAGTAGCCCAGTATACAAGAGTAGTTATCACTGATTGGTCTTCTATCTAACAAATCTTGAGGTCCTGCACCTCAATGACAACCAGTTAAATGGTTTAATTCCTCACGAGATAAGTCAACCTAAGTTTCTTTCTGAGCTTGCTCTGAGTGACAACAGTCTAGAAGGTATGATTCTGGTTTCTCTGGGTAATTTGATAAGTATTGAGTTTGAATTCTGAATGTGATACATATATGTGGATTTATGTATTAATGTTTTCTGTTTATGTATGTGTGTGTATAACAAAACTTTATATCGTAAGGCTTACGCCTTATGCGCCTTATGCCTCAAGGCTGCAAGGCTCCCCCGAAAACGCCTCGGGTACGCCTTTAGCGTTTTAAAACATTGCTCTAAACTGATTAGATTGAAGCATTAGTATAACCAAATTTGGAAAACTAACCCCCAACCATTCAGGGACTGATCCTGAAAGCTTATTGTCTCCGAGCTCAATCACTTTTAAGCTCTTACAATTCTTCAAGGATGAAGGCAATTCTCCCACAAGTTTGTTGCTTCTTAATTTCAATGTTTCCATTTGAGATAAAATGCCTATAGTGGTCGGGATTTTCCCGGAAAAAGCATTGCTACTCAAATCGAGTAGTTCTAGAGAGACCAAATGTCTCCAACAATATGGAATTTCTCCTGAAATATGATTGCCTGAGAGATCAAGAAACTTTAAACTTTGAAGCTCTGAAGTAACACACAAGGCTGTCATATCTAAAAACCTATTATCGGAGAGATCCAAATATGAAGCAGCAAATAAAATTGACGGTATTGAACCTTCAAATTGATTGGAACCGAAATGAACTTCAACTCCAGCCAATGATGTAACATTCAATGTTGAACTCTCAAATGTTCCCCTAAGTTGATTATGAGAGAGATCTATTGTCTGAGTGTTACCAAAGAGACTCAGGAACCAACTTGGAAGGACATCTGAAATTCCAGCATAAGAAATATCAATTTTGGAAAGACCTTTCTGAGTTCGAAGCCAGTTTGGGAAATACCGCCCGACCTTGCATGATTTCAAACTTAAAGAATACAATTGAAAAGGAGGAACCCAATCAGAATTGATATTGAAAACTAATGGGTTATAGGATAAATCCAAAGCCTCTAGTGCAGACAATTTTGAAAAATGAACTTCTGAAATTCCCTCTTCCAAAGAATTCTTACTAAGATTCATACTGGACAGTTCTGAGCATTGTCCAATACTTTCAGGTACTTTCCCGCTTAATCGATTACCGGAGAGGTCTAATGTATGCAAGGCTGACAATTTCCCAATACTTTCCGGTATCATTCCGCTTAGCCTATTTTCTTTGAGATCTAATGTCTTCAACGAAGACAACTTTCCAATACTATCAGGAATGATTCCACTCAACTGGTTTTCAGAGAGATGTAATTCCTGCAATGAGTTTTGAGTACATATAAACAATGTTTGAACAAACTCAGAGAACTGTCCATGCAACCTACTGTGTGTAATGGCCAAGGTTTGCAAATTACATAATTGGCCAATGGATGTTGAGATCCCTCCTTCAAGTGGGTTATTAGAGAGGTCAAGAGTTGCAAGTGAGCTCATGTTTGCGAAAGCATCAGGAATCAAACCACTTAATTGGTTGGAAGAGAGGTTAAGATATGTGAGTGAGCTCATGTTTGCGAAAGCATAGGGAATCAAACCACTTAATTGATAGGAAGAGAGGCGAAGATATGTGAGTGAGCTCATGTTTGCGAAAGCATCGGGAATCAAACCACTTAATTGGTTGGAAGAGAGGCGAAGATCTGCAAGTGAGCTCATGTTTGCGAAAGCATCGGGAATCAAACCACTTAATTGGTTGGAAGAGAGGTCAAGAAATGAAAGTGAGCCCATGTTTGCGAAAGCATCGGGAATCAAACCACTTAATTGGTTGGAAGAGAGGTCAAGATATGCAAGTGAGCCCATGTTTGCGAAAGCATCGGGAGTCAAACCACTAAATTGGTTGGAAGAGAGGTCAAGACTTGCAAGTGAGCCCATGTTTGCGAAAGCATCGGGAGTCAAACCACTAAATTGGTTGGAAGAGAGGTCAAGACTTGCAAGTGAGCCCATGTTTGCGAAAGCATCGGGAGTCAAACCACTAAATTGGTTGGAAGAGAGGTCAAGACTTGCAAGTGAGCTCATGTTTGCGAAAGCATTGGGAGTCAAACCACTTAATTGGTTGGAAGAGAGGTCAAGATATGTGAGTGAGCTCATGTTTGCGAAAGCATCGAAAATCAAACCACTTAATTGGTTGTAAAAGAGGTACAGATGTTCAAGTGATCTCATGTTTGTGAAAGCATCGGGAATCAAACCACTTAATTGGTTGGAAGAAAGGTCAAAATATGTGAGTGAGCTCATGTTTGTGAAAGCATCGGGAATCAAACCACTGAATTGGTTGGAAGAAAGGTCAAGATATGTGAGTGAGCTCATGTTTGCGAAAGCACCGGGAATCAAACCACTTAATTGGTTGTTAAAGAGACGAAGATATGTGAGTGAGCTCATGTTTACAAAAGCATCTGGAATCAAACCACTTAATTGGTTAGAAGAGAGGTCAAGACGTGAAAGTGAGCTCATGTTTGTGAAAGCATCGAGAATCAAACCACTTAATTGGTTATAAGAGATGTCAAGATATGCAAGTGAGCTCATGTTTACAAAAGCATTGGGAATCAAACCACTTAATTGGTTGGAAGAGAGGTCAAGATATGCAAGTGACCTCATGTTTGCGAAAATATCGGGAATCAAACCACTTAATTGGTTGAAATAGAGGTCAAGATATGCAAGGGTGATATTGTAGTTGCACAACCATTTGAATATTGAAGAACCGACAGTAGGATTTCTAGACAAATCAACACTAGCAAGAGAATTGGAAGAATTTATGTAAGAAAGAGTGGAAATAATTGGAGGAGGAAGACTACAGGACATCAAGGTCAAGTTTCTTAAATTAGGGAGCTTGTTTATTGTTTCCAGCCAATCCGAAGCCTTACTTAGATCGGTCGCACTCAGGTCCAGGTATTTAAAGAAGAAAGATGTGGGAGCCAATGGAGGTTTTCTACACCATGAGTGGTGCCAATATACTCATCGCCCAGATTGAGATATTGCAAATGAGTAAGGTTTCCAAGCTGATGATATGGAATTTCATCACCTAGAAGATTCAAAGACAGATCTAGATAACTTAAATTGGTCAAGTTACTAATGAGCTCCAGAATTTTGCTCCCAGAGAGGTCATTGAAACTGAGATCTAAGTGTCTTAAATTGGATAGAGAACAAATGAGTGCTGGAATTTGGCTGGCAGTGAAGAAATTGCGACTGAGGTCTAAATATTCCAAATGCTGCAACTCAATGATTTTAGGACTAATTTCACCTTGCAAAGTTTTCTGTATATGCTTACCTTGCAAAGAGATCAGATGAAGTTCAATAACATGGCCGGTCTGGTGATCGCAGAAGACCCTTTCCCATCCGCAACAGTCTTGGTTTTTGGCTTCGCTTCCTGACGAAGAGAGCTGGTTGTATTCATCCACCAGGTCTCCTTTGATAGCAAGCAGTGCATCCCTCTCCCTTTCTAGGCACCTTGCTGTCACATTAGCATGGTGGTGGCCGAGGGATAAGGAAGCGTTGATCTGCAGAAGAAGCACAATTGATATTGCATAAGCATGTTTGAGCCACCTTCCCAACTCTATCTTAATTAATGTAATCAAGAAGATGACGGAATAAGAAGCACAAATGCACTGCAAATATTTATATGATATCTCAGAATACTATCTTTGTATGCAAATCATTCCCTATTTATAGTAATTCCTCAGAACAATTAATCAGAGGATTTCATATCTGAACTAATTAAGCCGTGAAACAGAGCCACAAGTTCATACAGGACAAAAGTGGATAGAAGGAAGAGAGTATCCTCTACTTTGAGCATTAACTGACATTGTTTATACCTACACTAGCAAGCTAGTTCTCTACATCACCAAGCATAAGTAACACCCTCTTTGGGACACCAACAAGCCATGGTGAGGCCCAACCGAGACATGCATCTTGTAGCCCTATGTTCAAGCTACGCTACGGTATCCGGAAGTCGCAAATCCGTCACCGGGAAGCCACCTTTCCGGCCTTGCAAAGTTGCCCTCACAAACTAGGCTTTCTACACTAGAATAGTTATCTTTGCTTGTCCCACATTGAAAACCATGTAGAGGAGATGGCTTCCTTCATTTATAAAAGGAACTCTCCTCCCACTTAAACACGATCCAATCCCATTACATCTCTTGTAATCTTGTTAGGCCGCAAGGCTCGACACACTAGTATAAGCTTTCAAGTGGACGTAGTCTCCCGCTAAGGCGGGAGGTGAACCACTATACTTCGCTTGTGTCACTCTCTCTCTCTCTCTCTCTCTAAAGCTAACTAGAGATCCCACGGATAACTAACGTTAACATTGGCGCCGTCTGTGGGAAGCCAACACAAAGGCTTCGTCACCTACCACGAACTTTGACCCGAAAATGTCGAGTCGACGCTCATTCAACATCAAATTGGGGCCGGTCAACGCCCAACATGGCTGGTCAACGCCCGGCGGGGTCGGTCAACGCCCAACTCACAAAGGTCAACGCCGAACAAGGCTTGGTCAACGCTGACATAGTTGGTCAACGCCAGCCACACAAAAAAAAAAAAAAAAATTTGGGCGCCAAATTTCTCTGGACACCCAGCCATCTTCTCTGGGCACCCAGGGCATGAAGATGACGATCACTTGAAGTCATCTGCAACGCTGCACTATGGCTCCGCTGGTCCTCTATGATCCGCCGAACAGCTCAGCCCAACTCCTCAGCATCGCCCCTGCTCCGCAAACGGCTCAGCCGGATAGCTTCTCCGCTCCGCCCACTACTGCGCAGGCTCCGCTGAACAGTGCACGTTCCTGCTGCAACTCTGCTGCAAACTACTACAGCAAGCTCCGCTGAACATCCCCCACGAGTCTCCGCCGAACTCTTGAGGCTCTGCCGAACTATCAATCTCCGCTGAGCTACAAGTGTCGAGCCTCCGCCAGACTGCACCACCGGGCAGCCTCCGTTGAACTTCATCACCGGAGAGGCTCCGCCGGACTGTACACCGCTGACCCCAGACTCCTCGGTCCGACTCTCAGCTGAACACCAAGTCAGCTAGCCACAACCAGCAGCAATACCTCCGCTAGACACCTCAGGCAAGCTTCTCCGCTGCACTCTAGCACCGCTGAACACGGATCCTCAGCCGAGCTCCAGGTCCGCTACACTCCAGCTCCGCCGAACTCGGAGCCTCCGCCGAGCTCCAGGCCCGCCCATCAGCGCCGAACTCCTCCGCTAGCCACAATAATCCAACAAGGCTCTGCCAACCTTCACTGGCCGGTAAAGCCCCATTGAACCTTCACCCTTCACCGCAGAGGCGTTACTGAGATCTTCCGCCGGACTTCAATACCGAGTTTTATTCTGCTGACCCACCATCTCCGGCAAAGCCCCGCTGAACTCCAAACCTCAGTTGAGAACCTTCACTCGCTGGCAAAGCTCCGCTGAACAGAGTCTCCGCTGACTCCGACTCATCCGCTGTGCTTCTCCGCTGATGAACCTCTGCTGGGCTAGCACCACCGCTGGATGGCATCAATTCTCATGGAGGAACATCAATCTTCCAGTTTCTTCTCTCTGCGCACAAATACAATTCCCGCCATCGCCGGCATCGTTCGTCTCTGGACTCACAAGAACTTCAACAACATCCATCAATTACCGCTAATCAACCGTGCATTAGCGTCGTACATGCAAGGCCAGCCACAAGATAAGTTTTCCTATCCCTTCCTTTGATACGCACGTGCCTATGCAGAAGCATCACTAACCATTTAATGCCACACATAAATTATGGGCTTCTGTACAATGCACGTGTCCTCACTCACTTCAATTGCAGCATATTCATTGATCTGCACATGCTTCGCATTTACGTGCGGCAACATAATCATACTTGTTATGGTATATTATGGTATAACTTGACACACCTGTCTACCCGTGCACACATTTATGCCTTGTGCAATCACATTAATTGTGCCACATGCCGATATATAATTCATCAACTACCTATGTATGATTGACTGATTAAGGCATACATGTAGCTTCTCTGTGAAGCATTATTAATTGACCGCACATGCTGAACTCTATCACACAAAAACTAGCTTGTCATGATTTCATTTATTTGCTTGTTGAAACTTCAAAGCATTGAAATTAAGCTTGCACACATGTGCGGCCTTCTTGGTTTATATGCTACCAAATGAGCATTCACTCATCTCTAAGTACATTTCATGTACACGTATTCTTATATTTTTTATTTATTTTGCTTAATAATCAAAACTAGCATCTCACATGCTCGTGAAACTCAAGCATTTCGTGTCAATTAGTACCATACATATATGTGGGATAACATAATTCAAACATGTATACATGATCAAAGATGATAATTATTTCCTTTGTCTTATGTTCGTTGAAGGAGACATAATCACCGATCACTTCTCCAAAATAGCGAAATCATCACCCTTCTACTATTGCGCTCCGCCAAATCAATGGATCGTCATGCTCGGCCAACTCCGCTAGACTCCAAATCGGCATAAGATAAGTCACTATATCTTATCTTTTACGCTCTTTCAAATTGAGCAAATGCCATGCCAATCACATGCTGTTACTACTTCTAAGCATGACTACAATATATTACACTTGATATGCTTTTACATGCTTCCATAAACTTTTAAGCATGCCTACAACATTTCGTAGATTTGGCAACACTTTCTAGGTCTCACATGCTAGCTATGCCATGCTTCGTATACCGATCTCAAACGATCTCTAAGCAAGTTTACAATAATACAATGTTATTAGCATCCACATTACAAGTACATGCTATACACATATGCCATGCTTCTATTTTAATTGCAACTCAATTAAATAAACATGGGACACTCGAACAAAATATTATTACTTGCTCTATGTGTTTATCATTTTTCATAAGACCAACCGCCAAGCGGTAAGGCAACGCCTCATAATGACAATGACCGCTACGCGGCATTGCAGTCAAGCTTTTCTCCTTCGAGAAAACAGCAAGGGACTAGTTAACACAGCCCACGGCAGCCATTGATCCGGCAGTTAACCCCAACGCTCGGGTACCAAAGATTGGGCTCGCTACCGAACACCCTCTGCTCCGCGCAGCTCCCCTCATCAAACAATTTTCTGACCATCCGGAGGTCTATAGCCAGGAGTGGGGGACTCCTCGCAGGGCCTAGCAGGGGCCCACCCGAAAGGGCAAAAGCGTTCGCTCCAACCAATTCTAGATGGACAACGCACTCGCACTAATTATGGTTGATATACAGCACAAAGCTACGCTTTGGTATCAACCCGCAAGAACACCCTCCTTGACTGGGGACTTCAGGGACTTGCACATACAGCCCAGCATAATTAGCAACGGCCACGCTCATGCCCCAGGGCATCACCATCGAGCTACCTGTTAGTGCCTCAGCGGCACCCCAGAGCTTCCCGCTCATGCCTTCCCGGCACCCCCGAGCTTCTCTCTCATGCCTTCCCGGCAACTCCCGAGCTTCCCGCTCATGCCTTCCCGGCACCCCCGAGCTTCCCGCTCATGCCTTCCCGGCAACTCCCGAGCTTCCCGCTCATGCCTTCCCGGCACCCCCGAGCTTCCCGCTCATGCCTTCCCGGCACCCCCGAGCTTCTCGCTCATGCCTTCCCGGCAACCCCCGAGCTTCCCGCTCATGCCTTCCCGGCAACCCCCGAGCCTCCCGCTCATGCCTTCCCGGCAACCCACGAGCCTCCCGCTCATGCATTCCCGGCAACCCCGAGTTTTTCGCTCATGCCTACCCGGCAATCTTCGAGCTTTACACTCATGTCTACTCGACACAACACACGTTAATGGAACATTGAATTCTTCTACCATTTGTCGCTTGTGACAAATCGAATTCTTTTCGCGTTCCATTAATACGAGCGACAACCAAACAAACACAAACGTTCAAGCATTCAACACTCACGAATTACAAACGCTTACCTCCGCAACGCTCGTGCAACTTACATTTATCATATGCAATCCATATGCTCACACGACCATGTATCACGACCTCATACATTCGTATATGCCAACGCATATCATTGCAACTCACATTTGTTGCCCAATGCAACGAGCATTCTACATATGCCTGTTTTTTGTCTTTGTTGTGCAGGTTAGCGAGTCCCTTCTTGCTTGCGGAGCTCGGGGACTTGTAGGGGCCGTGCGCCTCTCGGATATTACTTATGCTTGATGACTTCATGATTTGAACTCCCCAACCAAGAAGCTACTCGTACTCGGGGACTTCGGGGACTTGTTTATACCTACACTAGCAAGCTAGTTCTCTACATCACCAAGCATAAGTAACACCCTCTTTGGGACACCAACAAGCCATGGTGAGGCCCAACCGAGACATGCATCTTGTAGCCCTATGTTCAAGCTACGCTACGGTATCCGGAAGTCGCAAATCCGTCGCTGGGAAGCCACCTTTCCGGCCTTGCAAAGTTGCCCTCACAAACTAGGCTTTCTACACTAGAATAGTTATCTTTGCTTGTCCCACATCGAAAACCATGTAGAGGAGATGGCTTCCTTCACTTATAAAAGGAACTCTCCTCCCACTTAAACACGATCCAATCCCATTACATCTCTTGTAATCTTGTTAGGCCGCAAGGCTCGACACACTAGTATAAGCTTTCAAGTGGACGTAGTCTCCCGCTAAGGCGGGAGGTGAACCACTATACTTCGCTTGTGTCACTCTCTCTCTCTCTCTCTCTAAAGCTAACTAGAGATCCCACGGATAACTAACGTTAACAGACATGACTCGAGTGTTGACTTAATAATTGCATGAGATTCTTAGTGGAATGTTATTATTGGAATCAGGAGGATCATTTAGTAAAAACAATTAAAACAAAGAGAACTTTTGCTTATAACACATGCTGGCAACCATTTAGTAAAAACAATTAGGACTAATTTCAGTTTACCCCCATGAGGTTAGGGGTCGTCATCATGTTAGTCCCACTAGTTTCAATTTAATCAGTAAGACCTTTGTACTCTCCAAATTCATCAGCCGTGTCCAATTTTTGGACTTCCGTCCAAATTGGACGTTAAATCTGTTATGTGGGTCCCTTTTAGGGGGCAAAATGGTAATTTTGAGCTCCAAATTATATAAAAAAAATTTCTCTTTCCTTTGTTTATTATTTTTTTTTCCTGTTTCTTCCCCTTTTTTTATATATTTATTATAATTTTGTCTTCAACCTATACACCACAAGTTATAATAGGTTTATAAAAACAAAAACAAAAAACTCGAGGTTTTTCTTCGTTTTTTTTTTCCTTCTATTTCTTAGTTTTTTTATTTTATTTTTTATTTTTATAAATTTTGTCTTCAACCTATACACCACAAGTTATAATAGGTTTATAAAAAAAAAAAAAAAAAAAACTGTAGGTGGTTAAAAAGCCGCTCGCTGGTCTACGATATTTGTGATATATTTCCGATAAAGCGAAAATTTTTAGGATATATATTTGTAAAATATATCTATAAAATATAATAGGTTTATAAAGTGAAGAATAATAGGATATATCCCTAATAAAGTGAAGAAAACATCTATAAAATATGATTAAAAAAATAAATACAGATATTTGTTCACTTTATTGGGGATATATCCTAAAATTCTTCGCTCGCTGGTCTATGATATTTGTGGTATATCTCCGACTTAGCGAAGAATTTTAGGATATATTTTTGGGATATCTCCGACTTAGCGAAGAATTTTAGGGATATTTTAGGGATATATCCTAAAATTCTTCGCTAAGTCTGAGATATCCCTAAAATAGCGTAGACCAGCGAGCGAAGAATTTTAGGATATATCCCCAATAAAGTGAAGAAATATTTGTATTTATTTTTTTAATCATATTTTACAGATATTTCTTCACTTTATTGGGGATATATCCTATTATTCTTCACTTTATAAACCTATTATATTTTATAGATATATTTTACAGATATATTAGGGCTGGCAAATCCAGCTGAGACAAACCAGCCAATCATATCCATCCCGAACCAAGTTTGTAGGTAGTCAACAATTTCGGTAACCGAAGTTGTGGTACGGTATAACCGAACCGAGATGGGGTAACTCGTACGGTACTGGTATTGAATTTTACAGAAATACGGTATACCGTACTGTACCACATATTTAATCCCTCATTCCCTCAGAGCTCAGATGCAGTCTCCCTCTCTCTCCAAACCCAAGGTCCCCAACCCTCAAACTCTCTTGCTATCACTCCCTCAAACAGAGACGTCAGTCTCCCTCTCTCTCGAACCCGAGGTCCCCAGCCCTCAAACTCTCTCGCTGTCACTCCCTCAGACGGAGACCTCACTCTCTCTTAAATCTGAGTTATCAGCCCTCAAACTTTGTTGCTGTCACTCCCGTTGTCGTCGGACGGGCTCTGGCCATAGGCGACGATGGTAGATGGGAGGAGGAAGAAGAGTTTAGGGGCGTTGAGGGGTGGGTTTTCAGATCTTGCAGACCTAGATAGGTTGGGATTTGGATCTTGGTTGAAACAGATCTCGGCCGTCAGTTTGGGGAGTTGTGACAACCAAGCCTCAACGAGCAGCAGAGGTTGGATATTTGTTGGTTTGGGGTCGGCGACTGAAGTAGCGGACTGGGTGGTGGTGAATTGGATCTGTGGCGGCTGGGGATAGTTTCCTTGTGCTAGTTCGACAGTGGTGGGCCGGCGGAGGAGTCGGCGCAATGGTGGTGGAGGGATGGCAGAGGTGGTGGTGTCGGGTTGGGGTTGACTCTGGAAGATCTAGGCTTGCCTTGCCTAGCGGGCCTTAACATTCTCCTTGCTCCTTTGGTTTGGGCTTTGGCCGGATTGTGGCCTAATTGTAAACTCGGTTGGAGGCCCAACCAACCGATGCCAACCGACTATCTCGAAATACCGAGAAGTTGGTATACCGACTTCTGTGGCCGGTAATGGTAGCCTATTTTGTGTACCAAGAATGTCCGGTACGGTAGATGGTATTGGGCTTGAATGTCCGGTACCGTACCGAACCCACCCCTAATAGATATATCCTAAAAGTTTTCGCTTTATCGGAGATATATCACAAATATCATAGACCAGCGAGCGGCTTTTTAACCACCTAGAGTTTTTTGTTTTTTGTTTTTATAAACCTATTATAACTTGTGGTGGATAGGTTGAAGACAAAATTTATAAAAATAAAAAAACTAAGAAATAGAAGGAAAAAAAAAAAAACAAAGAAACACCTAGAATTTTTTTTGTTTTTGTTTTTATAAACCTATTATAACTTGTGGTGTATAGGTTGAAGACAAAATTATAAAAATAAAATAAAATAAAAAAAGGAAAGAGGTTTTTTATTTTATTTTATTGTTTATATAATTTGGAGCTCAAAATTACTATTTTGCCCCCTAAAAGGAGACCACATAACAAATTTAACTTCCAATTTGGACGGAAGTCCAAAAATTGGACACGGCTGATGAATTTGGAGAGTACAAGGGTGTTACTGATTAAATTGAAACTAGAGGGACTAACATAATGACGACCCTAACCTCAGGGGGATAAACTGAAATTAGTCCAAACAATTAAAACAAATAGAACTTTTGATTGAATTTTCCATGTTGGCCGTGATCAATTTATTTGCACAGAAATTGCTTACAGAAAATCCTTTTGATAAGAATTTGGAAAGTGGAGAGCAACTACAAACAGTAAAATTACCAGTAATTCACAAGTTGAAGGAAAAAAAAAACAACAAATGTGTAGGAAATACTCTGTTTTCCTTTATCACTCTTTTTTTTTTTTCTTTTTTCATTTCTAAACTAAATACTCTGCATACTAGCATAGTGTCAGTGGATCCATCATCCATGTAAAACAATTCTTTCTTAAAATTGTCAGTACAGAAATACATATAGATCTAAAAATTTCCTCTCAAACAATCCTTCATCTTCGGAATTGAACTACTAGACTCAAATTACTATCGAACACAAAGTAGCATTTTGTCTACCTCTGCTTTCCAAGAAAAATTAATGATCTGGGATAATAGAGATAAATTAGCTATATAGAGGCACAATATCGAAGTTCCTAGAGCCACTGATAAAGTGATAATTGTTTACCGTCTTACCATGTCCATGAGGCAAGATTCTAAAAGTCAATGGGTCAGATTTGCTGGTTCTTAAAGAAACCTCGACCTTACAAGAGGTAATTTGTTAGTGAAAATCAACGGGAAATACTTCAGTACATTAATGTATTGATACATTAAGTAGACTAGGTTTAATACAGAGGTAGACTAGCTCGGTACAAAAGTAGACTAACTCCATACATGTCTACCTATGTACTGAGCTAGTCTACATCTGTATTGAACTAGTCTACTTGATGTATCGGTACATTAATGTATTGTAGATGATCCCAAAATCAACTACACTACTAAAGGCCACCATTCAATTGTCACCCCTTTCCATCAGTTGAGTTGTAATTTGGGATTCCGACTTGCTAATTGCATTAGAATTAGAGTGGAAAGTTATTGGAATCAGGAGGACCTAAATCTGCTACTATTGCTTTTTCCGTTGGCGTCACTATCATTTGGAAATTGCATCGTATCTGCTACTGTTGCTGTAATACAAGACACCAGTGCCCACCCATCTATTAATCATTTATTCTTTGCGGATGATTCCTTCATTTTCATGAAGGCAGAAAGGGAAGAATGTGCCAGACTAAAGGAGATTTTGCAGTGTTATGAAGAAGCCTCGGGACAGCAAGTGAATTTCCAAAAAAGTTGTATCTCTTTCTCCAAAAATGTGAGCTTGGATTTCCAAGAAGAACTGGCTGCTGTGTTTGGGGTGGCGAGGGTGGACAAGCATGATAAATACTTAGGTTTACCTACTGAGGTTAGTTACTCAAAGACTGAAGCCTTTCAATTTATTATGGAAAAGACAAGAAACAAAATGAAGAATTGGAAGGATAAGACTCTTAGTGTGGCGGGAAAAGAAGTGATGATCAAAGCCGTTGTACAATCGGTGCCTACATATGTGATGAGCTGTTTTGAATTACCCAAGCACCTTTGTCGAGAAATGCATCGTTGTATGGCTGAATTTTGGTGGGGAGATTCGGAGAATGGGTGGAAGATTCATTGGATGGCATGGGACAAAATGTGTATTCCAAAAGATAAGGGAGGAATAGGGTTTCAGAATATGGAATTATTTAACCAAGCTCTACTTGCTAAGCAAGGTTGGAGGCTAATCAGATATCCCAACTCTCTGCTTGGTAGAACTTTAAAGGCTAAATATTTTCCAGATGGTGATTTTTTGCATGCTTGCGTGAGCCCTGGTGATTCTTATACTTGGCGAAGTCTTATGAAAGGGAAGTTACTGCTAGAGAAGGGGGTTAGGTATCAGATTGGCACGGGTCTAAATGTATCTGTATGGGATGACCCCTGGATCCCCAGACCATATACATTCCGACCTGTCGGGGGGATGGTTGAAGGCCTAGAAAATTTGAAAGTTGCAGATTTGATCGACCCTGAGTCTAATGAATGGATGCATGATTGGCTGGAGGAGTTATTTTTTGTGGATGAGGTTGAGTTAATCCGCAAAATTCCACTTAGCCAGAGACATCCAGCAGATAGGTTAATCTGGCATTTTGATAAACACGGTCTCTACAATGTCAAAAGTGGGTATCACCTTGCAAGATGTGTGGCGGCACTTCCATAACATGCATCTACGTCCCAGGCCCATGGGGAGGAAAATCTCTGGAGACTAGTCTGGCATGCTAGAGTTCAACCAAAAGTACGAACCTTCATTTGGAGGCTGCTGACAAACATTATTCCGACGAAGGCAAACTTGAGCAAACGAGTCCGGCTGGAAGATCAGGTATGTGTTTTTTGTGGATGTGAAGAGGAAACTAGTCTGCATGTGTTCAAGGAGTGCAACGTTATTGCATGTCTTTGGTTATTTAGCTCTCTTGGGTTGCGTGCCAGAAGCCATGCAACAACGTCCATGAAGGGTTGGATTTTGGATATGATTGATATCCTTGATAAACAACAATTAGATGTGTTCTTTATGCTTCTTTGGACTATTTGGTCTGAACGAAATAAATTGTTGTGGAATGGGGGGTCCTTTAATCCCATGCATGCAGTCAGATGGGCTATGCACTTATTGGCTGAGTACCAACGCCTCCACCCAATGAAGACTCCTAACAGAACCATTAGAGGAGCGGCGCCGAAATGGATGTTCCCACCTCGAGGGAGACTCAAACTGAATATTGACGGTGCTTATAGAAACTCTGATGGCAGTGGGGGTATTGGGGTTATTGCCCGTGATGATACTGGTAGCTTCAAAGGAGCCTGGTCCAAGATGCTTCCTCATTTAAGCTCTGCACTTCATAGTGAAGCCGAGGCTTGCAGAGCGGGTTTGCTTCTAGCAATCTATCATGGATGGACAGAGATTGAAATTGAGAGTAATTGTGCTCTCTTAGTTGCTGCTATGAATCAACAAGTGGAATATAACTCAGAGGTTAGTCGGATTCTTGACGATTGTAAAGATTATATGCAAACATTTGATTATGCAAGCATTCGACATGTTTTTCGTGAAGCAAATAGTGTGGCCCATCGATTAGCCCATTTTGCGAGTTTAGATCATGTTGTGGATCTTTCTATAGTTGAGGCTCCTGTTTTCTTACAGGACGTCCTCTATGAGGATATATGTAACGCAACTATGTCTGCTCGGGGTACAGGTATTACGTCCCCCCCGGTGCGACAAAATATTATAAATAATAACATGGGCGTGGGGATGAGCGTCTCAGCTTGACTGGGTTCCAAACCCCATTATTCAAAAAAAAAAAAAGACACCAGTGCCCAGAGGAATTAATATTTGAACGTAAAGGAGACGCAGCAATAGACAACCACGACTTGATAGAAAATAAGAAAAATTGGGCCTAGTATTGACTTGACTTGGTGGTGATATTGAATCTCAGTCTGCTGCTTCTGTCAGAATCTAAAGATGTTGTAATTTTACACAAAGAAAATATGGCCCAGTATTGACTTGACTTGGTAGTGATATTCAATCTTCCATGATAGCCATAATCAATTAAGACATAGAGCTTGTGTTTAGAAATTGCTCACAGAGAACCTTGTAGGCTTGTGATAAGATTAATTAATTTCGAAAAATTTCAGAGGAAAGGAGTCATCTCATTATCAAACTGAGTATATTAGAAAGTACTCAAAGTAGTAACCCACTAATACCAGTAAATATCATTATTTTTCATGTTGAAATCAATCAACAAATTGAATTATATAAACAAAACAAGAGATTATGCGAGGGAAATACACTGTTTTTGTTTTTATGACTCTGTTTTAGTTCCAAAACTAAAAAGCATAGTTTGTATAGGAATTTTTCCTTTTTGTTTGATTTGATCCCTTGTGCACTATACAGTATCATTTCGGAATTGGGCAGTCTCTGCTACTATAACTACAATTCTACAATTGTATAACCATACGAGTTATTATTTCAACATGCAATGCAATTTTTGCCTAATATTGCTTGACTTGAGAAGTTGCACTCAATAGAAATACTCTGCTTTTTTTTTTTATCACTCTGTTTTTCTTGTTAAAGTAAATAGCATAAGTGAATCCACGCTAGACAGTTCTTTTTTAAAACTGTCACTACAGAAGATGTATATTCATGTAAAAAAATATCTCCTCTCATACAACCCTTCATCTTTGAGATTGGACTACAGTTGTGGACATTAGAAAAAAAAACAGTTGTGGACCGTTGGAGGAAAAGATGTAGTTCAGAAGCGTGTGATTTATGGACAGATACAATTTCCTTATATTCTTTGTGATGAAAAACAGTTGGATTTAAGAAAAGAGCTCGAGTGATGGTCAATCGTTAATTAATTTTTTTTTTGTAGTTATTGATATTGTTATCATATGCAGCAGAGATGTCTAAAATAGAACTAGCTAGAATAGTTATCTATACTATTATTGGAATTAGGAGGATCATTTAGTAAAAACAACTAAAACAAAGAGAACTTTTGCTTATAACACAAAAAAGCTAATTAACACTGTGAAGTTGTCAAATTTCCCTGAATAAGATTAAAAGCTTACTTAGCCTAAAATACAAATATCTCATTAAGGTGCCTCCATATTTTTCTTCTTTTCTGTAATTAGTTAAAATGGGTTTCATGTATGGAAGTAGATGAAAACGAAAATTGATTTCTTCGCCGGTGTCACAATCATTTGGAAATTGCATTGTACATGCTACTACAACAAGAATGGTAGACACCAGTACCCATCGGAGTTATTATTTCAACAATGCAATAGTCGCCTAATATTGACTTGATTTGAGAAGCAACAATTAATAGATTGCTGGAAAAATAGGACGTAATGAAGTAACTCTGTCTGCAAATGGGGCCAAGTATTGACTTGACTCGGTAGCTGGCACTATTGAATCTTCCATATTAGCCGTGATCAGTTTGAAGGAGATCTAAAATAAATGACTTGGTAACTACCATTATTTTTCCACGTTGAAATCAATCGACAATTTGAAGTAAACTAACAAAACAAGAGATTTAAATGAATTACTCTGTTTTTCATCTTTTCTAAACAAAATAGCATAGTATCAGTGAATCAATGTAAAAGAATTCTTTCTTGAAATTGTCAGTATAGAAATACATGTTGATACCATGTCCATGAGGCAAAATTCTAAAAGTTGATGGGTCAGATTTTCTGTTTCCAAAAGAAACCTTGACCGTACAAGAAGGGGTAATTTGTTGGTGAAATTTAACTACACTACTAAAGGCCACCATCTAATTGTCACCCCTTTCCATCAGTTCTGCTGTAGTATGGGCTTCCAACTTACTGATTGCATGAGCATTAGAGTGGAAAATTATTGGAATCAGGAGGACCTAAATTATGAGTTTGTTAATCTCTAATTAGTACGAATTCATGTTATGTGGGGTTTGGATATCCAGTATCTGCTAGTATTGTTTTTTTTTTTTTTTGCCGGCGTCACAATCATTTGGAAATTGCATCAGACTGCAACCATTGCTATAATGCTAGACACAGTCCCTACAGGAATTAATATTTGAATGTAAAGAAGACGCAGCAACAACTTGATAGAAAACTAGAAAGTACGTAGAAACATTGGAAAACTGCTAGAATCTAAAGAAGTTGTAATTTCCACAAACCAAATATGGCCTATTGTTGACTTGACTTGACTTGGTAGTGATCGATATTCAATCTTCCGTAATAGCCATAATCAATTTGTTAGGATATAGAGCTTGTGTTCATAAATTGCCCACAGAGAACCTTGTGGGCTTTTGATACGATTTCATAAAAATTGCAGTGATCTCATTATCACCGGTAAGTAGCATTATATTTCATGATGAAATCAGTCAACAAGTTGAAGTAAATAAACAAAACAAGAGATTATGTGGGAAATACTCTGTTTTTGTTCTAAAACTGAAGTACAGGAATTCCTTTTATTTGATTTGATCCCTTGTGCACTTTACAGTATCATTTGGAAATGTTGTGTTATGCTACTACAGCTACAATTCTATTTTGTGTCATCTTGAAATTGTTAGTGCAGAAATACATATTGATCTAAACATTTCCTCCCAAATGGCCCTTCATCTCTGGGATTGAACCGGTGGACTCAAATTATTGTTAAAGATAATGTAGCATTTTGTCTACCTCTGTTTTCCCATAAAAGTTCAGTGGAATAGTATTATAGGAAGCATCTATAATCAATATTGAAACTTCTTTCTAATAAAAGGAAAAAAAAAAAAAAAAAAAGACAAAAGTTAAATATGGTTTACAGTTTTACACCATTCAATTCACAATGAAACTGAAAGAATCAGAGTAATCATTTTATACTTCTACTGAAGTTTATGGATTATCACTGAAAAGGTTACCAAATTCCAGTGAAAAACTCATCCTACAGCATCACATATACTCAGAATCAATTGGTATTTCAAGCAGCAGGAAAAAAAATTAGTTACTAAAGCTAGGCTTCAATTATCTCCTAATTGTGAATTTAACTTTCACTCCAACCTCGAAAACTTGTACTGCTTTATTGTTGTCCATGGCAACTGTGAACTCCTCAACTCAAGGGAAGCATGCATCTACTGCTTGTACACACCTCATCGTCATGTTAACTTGGTGGTGGCTGAGGGATAAGAAGCGTTGATATTATGAATGTAAACTACAACAATCAAGGATCAATCTCAAATACTTTAGATACAATTACATGCTAATATTTATGCCAAACATATAAGACAAGAAGACTAACCTTGAAAGTTCATGTTGTCCATGAAATTGGGGCTGAGATCTTCTGCTTTTCACTAAGATTGAGTTCCTCTCTATGGGTCAAGGTTCTGTATTCTCGATGATAGTGAAACCAGGGACCAGAGCCTTTATATAGAGAACCTGCAAAGATATCTCCTATAAAGAATATCTAAGCAATATGTTCTCTATAGATTTCCTTCTGACATACCATATACTACTAACCATAAGTAAATAGCTATAGGATTCTCAAATAATCAACATTCCAGATTACATGTTGAACTACAAGATTTGATTCACAATACAACCCCATTATTTGATCTCCAAGTAAAGCATACAATCAGTGTTAATCAACTCAATGATAGTGATGTGTTCACAAATTTTCCTTACATTCTCCCACTTGAACCATCACTGTCATTAACACTAAACTGCAGGCAATATCAGAAAACAAACAATAACCTTAGTGTGCACAGATGGATTGTAAAATTAATCAGCTCCCATTTCAAGACACGGTCAAAAAGCAACACACCATTCTGAGCTAAGGAAAGAACACATTTAAGTGAAATGTATCACTCCAGAACTACAAAAATGAGAACTGCATTCTACATATGTCACCAGCAAGATATGTCAATAATATGTGCATATACTCTGTAAAATTTGAAACCTGAATGTGTATGCAAGTGGTCCATTCCTGATGATTTTGAATTTCAAAACCCTTTATTCTGCACAGTTTCGTGAGTGGACATCAAGAACATGTAGTGCAGATACCTGTAACTTTAATGCCATGAATAACTTCGCAGCTTCCATCCACAAAACAAAATAGCTATTTTAACTATAATGCATAATTAAAATAAGAACAGAACACTGCAAACTCAAACTGAACTGAATGATGCCATGGAACTTTATTGAAACTTTTATCAAAGATTACAAATAAAATTCTCAGAAACCAGATACTTTATTACAAGTGAAAATTGAAAAACAAAATAACTTACAAAACTTTCTAAAATTTAATTTTGCTCCCACTGATTCTATGCATCTAATTAATTTGTCAACTTTTATTGTTCTTGGTGAAGAACACAGCAGCAGTATTATAGGAGAAGGCCTGAATTTGACTGGAATCTGGATAATATTCCTACTACATAAGACAAATCAGGTCTTGTGCATACCTAGATACATAAGACTGCCCACAAGCCTAGCAAAAAGGTTTGGATTTCATCTTTTCTGTTTCTAGTGTGTATTCGGTATTCCTATTAGTTTTTGGTTTGTAGGTGGTTCTACAAGTTCAAAAAAACATTGAGTCTTATACATGGATTCCAAAACAGATTGCATTGCCTCACTCCATTTATCATTGTTTCAACAATCTCAGTGGCTTGTCTGAATGTGATTGGATCATTATCTTCCCCCCAATCACATTAATCCTCCTGCAGATATGTCATATTTGACCTTTTGGGTTGTGGTGGTGGTGGAGCAATATGTATTTGTGGTGCTAGAGGTCATGCAACAGTAATCTGAGTCCAACTCAAACTCAAAATATTTAGAACTTCTGCGTTGAACTCAACAAAAATTGGGCTTTGTTGGTTTGAATGATTTTGGTGGAGTGGTGTTATGAGTAAAATCTGAACCTATGAAAAATAGCAGAGATTTTTGGGATCAAGTTTAAGTTTCTGTAACTAAGGGTTATAGATTTTGGCTACAACTTTGCAGCCCCAAACATGTGTGTGACACAAGATAGGTTTTCTGTTGTTCCAAGGTTCAGGGCTTCCCCAAAATGAGTAGAACTGAGGTGCACATCATGGTCCTCACACATTGTAAGAGAATTTAATGGTCCACAAAAGTCTGTGAATAAGTTCAAGAAGTTCAGTGATCAAAACAGTTTTGTAGAACACAATTCTTGTTCTATATTTAACAAAATCAATCTTTCTTTTGAAATGTGCCCTAACCTGCAGTGACAAAGTGTAGGTGAATTTTCTTTAAACAAAATTCTTTTAACTTCAATTGTTTTCTGTGTTTTCAATAGCCAAAACATGTTCAGAAATATTACAATGTAGAAGCAAGTAATCAACAATATAAGAGCCAGAAGCAGTTTGCTGAGAATTTTTGAAACTTTTATTTCAGAATCATTAATTAAGAAACTACAACCAAGTTTGACTAAACTAGAAAAACTTAACAAATTCATTCTCACGAAAGGTACATAAAAAGAACATCATCTAAAAACAAAACAAGAAACTCCAAATCATAAGTCTAGCTTTAAACTGCCTATAGCCTTCACAAATGTTGACTTTATTTTTCCTCGGTGCCCTCATCTTTGTGAACCCCTCTCTTTGACACCCAATTCTTGTAACTATTACAATCCCTCTTCATATAACCATTTTTCTTGTAAAAATAGCACATAAACTGGAAAGGTTTGAGTTTCTGGTCAGGTTTCACAACAGCAGCACCATTTGTTTTATTTGGTTTCAGCTTGTTAGCATGTTTCCACTCAGGTTTGTCAACCAAGTTCACAGTCAACTCTTTCTCCCTCCTTATTCTGTTCTCATCTTGAGTACAAATGGCAATAAACTCATCAAGGCTCCACTTGTCCTTCTGAGAAAAATGGCTGGTTTTCAGCTGGCTGATCGAACATATTTGGCAGGGTGTTCAGTGCATGTTGAATGACATAGTCATCTTTCAGAGGCATCTCAAGGTCATTCAGCTTGGTTGCTATATCTATCATCTTCATTATGTATTCTCTCACATTTCCAGTGCCATTATATCTCATAGTGTCAAAGGTGTGCACAAGTTGAGAGGCTTCAACTTTTCATTTTCTTTAAATTTCAGGGCTACAGCTTCCAGGTATTCTTTTGCCAACTCCTTCTTTGGTATGCTACCCTTGACAGTTTTGGACATGGAAAGTTTTATGATGTTGAGGGCCATACTGTTTGCTCTAACCCACTTATAATATTAGTCTTTCTGATCTTTAGTGCTTTCTGGGGTGAGTTCAGTAGGTTTGTCTTCCAACAGACACACATCTAAGTTCTGCATTCCTAGGTGTAGCAATAGTTGATATTTCCAGTCAATATAGTTGGAACCTCCTAGGATTGGGATCTGGTTCAGGCTGAAAACTGGAATTCCTATGGAGCAAAAGAAAATTTTATGTAAGTATTTATCTTTCAAATTTTGCCAAGCTAAAAACTTTCTCTTAATTTTCTGTGTGCATTGTAATATGATGTTTCAAGAGTACGAAAAACACAGAAAAAAAAAAAATTTCAGCAAAATTCCAAATACAATGTAAAACAGATGTTATATTGCATTTAACAAAACCATGGAGAGAATTTTCTTTATCAATATCAGCCTAACATGTGAGCATAGGACAGATATTCCTTAGTTTCCTTTTCATACGACTAAAACAAGTAAAACATGGTTGTTCTAGATTAGTCATCACGTGCATGGTTGAAGAAAAAATCTAGAAGTCTATATATGTTCCAGTTGCCTTATCATATATATGCTACTTTCATACATTGAATTATAGCCTCCTGTAAGATATACAATCACAATTCTATTGCATGAAAGTACAAGCTTTGGTCAATCTTTAACCTTATGATTACACAATAAACTCAATGAAGAATTGCTGAGTGCAACATGATCATTAAGTCCATCATGCATCCATCGATCAAATACAATTGGTTTCTTTATCTTTTCATTCTGAAAAGCCAACTTATGATGCTTGTGAATATCTGTAAGCAATACTTTATGGAGAATATTTTGCATGTAATTCACAGCAGCAATGCATCAATGTTCATAATAGCAATATTGTTTTAATAACAATCTTAGCATCACATATAGAAACTGCATAATTATTCCATTCAACCCAGAACAGAAAACAACGAATTTGATGCCAATAATGAGGCCTTTTCGAAAACTAACTTGGACATCTCCACGGTGCTGCATAAGAGAGTTAGCGGAAGCAAAATAGATATGCAGAAAAGCTTTTCAAAACCTTCTGATCATAATTCACATGTCAATTTGATTCCAAAACCTTGATGAAAGAAAGCCCCAATTTGCGTGCTTATGGAACTCTAGAACCCAAAACCCAGAAAACAAGTTTTTGAAAATATGCTCGTCAAGTGATTTGCTTTAATTTCAATAGTTATCATGTAGTACCTGAGGTATTTAAAAAAAGACAAATACATAAATATTACAAGGGAGTTTTTTAATTGGTATTTTTCTAAACATACAAATAGAGGAAGTTTGAAGGTAAATAAAATAAAGTATTGAAAAAAAATGGTAGATCTGGACCATTAATGTGAGACCCGGAAAACATTGAACGAGCAAATGTAAGAGTGTTCGATAATTATTTTACGATCTCAGGGGTCATATGGGCGTTTGAGAATATTTTTCTAAATTTTTTTTATATTAAATCTTTGATTTGTGGAGTCATTAATAATGTATCATGAGAATTTTTAAATAATTTTTCAGACACCCGAACTATTTATTATGATTTTTAGAAGTTCTAGTTTTTATGAAAATTATATTGAGGAAAAAGAAATTTGTGTGGTGCAATCTAAACCGTAAAATTATCCACCGCTTGATCAGGACCGTTGAAAATCAGTTAAATGTGGAACTATATAAATACCAAGTCAGATCAAGAAAAGGCGGATGGTCTTCATCTCTCTCAGTCTCTCTGGAAACCTCTTGAAAAAAGAACCTCTCTTTCTATCTCTTCTTCTCTCAGTCAGATCACCAACTTCCTCAATCGCCTCTCCTCTTGATTCTCCTAAGGTAAGATCTGCGAGACGCTTATTGGTTTTGGATTCCGACTAAGAAAGAATTGGGTTGATATTAGATTGATTAATCCAATCCGGGTCGGGGTGTTACAAATGGTATCAAAGCTTAGGTAAACCCCTCGGACCAAGATGCGTTTGGATGTTTGTGTATGTTGATTTTTCTTATTTTCTTTTTCTTCTCTTCTCTGCAAGTTTTCCTATATTCAATCGATTTGATGATTCTTTGATTGACATATGCCTATCTATATATAATCGATTTGGTGGTCCTGTGATTTAGCTTTGCTTGAACAATCAATCATGGATTTATCAGAGTTATGGCCATTTGGTTGTATAATCAAAGTAATAGCCAAGTGCCATACTCATTCTATGGTGGCTGAGGAGTTTGGGTTGGATTTAGCAGTTTATTTTCCATGGCCACCCAACAAATATTTTTGGGAAAAATGAAATGATAAAGTAGCAGCCTAGGGGGTTAGACATTCTTTTAAGTTTTTGTTTTGCTAGTCTGCTTTCTTGGAGCATCATCTTGCTGGTTGCATTTTCTTTGGTTGTGAGTGTCCATAGTGGTTTTTAGTGTATATGGCCTTGAGAGATTCCAGAGCCAAAAATATATATTTTTAGTCATTCTATGAATATGTATTTCCTCATTTAAATGGGTTCTCTTTAGCATCTAAATGGGTGCTTTTGTGTTATTCAATAGGTCTCAGTGTATCATTAGTTATTCATTATTCAAGTTGGTCATTTCCAATGTATTGATTGCTGCACACCAGTATTCCCTATTTGAAGAGTGATGATTCAGTTGACTTGTGCAGAAGAAATCTATTAATCTATTAATAGATTATGATTTATGGTAATATGTTTATCAGCTTTGCTTAATCACTCACTAAGAATAATTAAGGCATATTTTAACTCCAGTCTTTTGAGATTTGTGCAGTAACGATTCAGTTGATAGCAAATGATACACTTGATTAGTGTGGAAATGATTTCTCTTGGTCAGCAGACATTTTTTTGCTACCACTCCCCGTTCTTTTTCAAGGTTATTCTAGAGGACAATTCAAAGGGACCTCAAACTGGTAATTGTGCCTCTGTTTCTGTATACCTCTTTCGTATTTTAAGTCATTATGCCTATGCTTCTACTTGTTAGTCTTCTATTGTACATATTAGTTTGTTTATTTGCAATATTTCAATAGATTTATGTGCCATGCATTAAGCGATGTAATGTATATGATATGCTCTTGCTAGAGGGTTGCAAGTGATTTGGTCTGTTTTGTATAATTGTCCCTGAGAAATTTTATTTTCTGTTCAAGCAATTGGCCGTAACATGATATGCAATTGGCTGTAACTTGATCCAAGAAAACATGATATGGTTTGTTTCAGATCGGCAAGCCATCTTGTAGACTGTCTCTGGTTGATAGATTGAGAGTTGAAATTTTATCATAAATTTTCTTCAGTTTTCATTTTAATGCTTAGCTATCAAAAAAAGTAGTTTAGCGATGTAAAAGATATTGTTGAGAAATGAGGTTCAAATTATAGGTTTACCTGTACATGTAATTGAAATTTAATTATGTGTTGTCATTACCAAGCCATGTAATTTTGTTAAAATCATCAAAGAATGAACGCAAGGTGACAAACGAGGAGGTTCTTCAAAGGTATGATCATAACAGTTCTCATTTATTTACTGGTAAGTCTCTTGTGATTCATCTAATGCGTGGGTTAATTTAGTCTCATTACTTCTGCAACTGCAGGTATGTTTTCTGTCTAACTACATTTACATCTATACTCTATAGTTGCTTTTTGCATTAACAATTTCTGTATATCTCTACAAGTGATTTCCAAAGCATTATGATTTTGAAGCAACAAGTTAATGGATTGAATCCGGTTAGGCCTGGGATATAATTAAGTAGGGATTGTGCCTCCCTAGGGTGAAAGACAGTCTCATTACTTCTGCAACTGCAGGTATGTTTTCTGTCTAACTACATTTACATCTATACTCTATAGTTGCTTTTTGCATTAACAATTTCTGTATATCTCTACAAGTGATTTCCAAAGCATTATGATTTTGAAGCAACAAGTTAATGGATTGAATCCGGTTAGGCCTGGGATATAATTAAGTAGGGATTGTGCCTCCCTAGGGTGAAAGACCCTAAACCTGATTGGGGCTCGTGGATTCGAGCGGGTAATTAAGTAGGGATTGTGCCTCCCTAGGGTGAAAGACCCAAAACCCAATCAGGATTCCGCTTAGCATCTAAATGGGTGCTTTTGTGTTATTCAATAGGTCTCAGTGTATCATTAGTTATTCATTGTAAGGTATCATTAATGACCAATGTATTGATTGCTGCACACCAGTATTCCCTATTTGAAGAGTGATGATTCAGTTGACCTGTGCAGAAGAAGTCTATTAATCTATTAATAGATTATGATTTATGGTAATATGTTTATCAGCTTTGCTTAATCACTCACTAAGAATAATTAAGGCATATCTTAACTCCAGTCTTTTGAGATTTGTGCAGTAACGATTCAGTTGATAGCAAATGATATGCTCGATTAGTGTGGAAATGATTTCTCTTGGTCAGCAGACATTTTTTTGCTACCACTCCCTGTTCTTTTTCAAGGTTATTCTAGAGGACAATTCAAAGGGACGTCAAACTGGTAATTGTTCCTCTGTTTCTGTATACCTCTTTCGTATTTTAAGTCATTATGCCTATGCCTCTACTTGTTAGTCTTCTATTGTACATATTAGTTTGTTTATTTGCAATATTTCAATAGATTTATGTGCCATGCATTAATCAATGTAATGTATATGATATGCTCTTGCTAGAGGGTTGCAAGTGATTTGGTCTGTTTTGTATAATTGTCCCTGAGAAATTTTATTTTCTGTACATGCAATTGGCTGTTACTTGATCCAAGAAAACATGATATGGTTGAGAGTTGTAGACTGTCTACTTGTAAACATGATATAGTTTAGATCTCTCTACTTGTAGACTGTCTAGCTGATAGATTGAGAGTTGAAATATTGGAATTTTATCATAAATTTTCTTCAGTTTTCATTTTAATGCTTTGCTATCATTTTTGCAACTTCTTTTCTCTATTCGTAAAAAAAAAAAAAAAGAAAAAAAAAAAGAAAAGAAAAGAATCTAGCGATGTAAAAGATATTGTTGAGAAATGAGGTTCAAATTATAGGTTTTCCTGAAATTTAATTATCTGTTGTCATTAACAAGCCATGTACTGGTAAATAGAATCAGATAGAATAGTTATATGCAAGGCAAACAGTTGACTGGAGAGTTCTCCAACAAGTTCCTACAGTAACGGTAGAAATCATTTAATAAAAGAAAATTTCTGGTAATGAATGAATTGGAAGAATTTATGTGAGACAGAGTGGAAAGAATTGGAGGAGGCAGATCACATCCCCCATTGCGGTCAAGTTTCTTAGATTAGAGAGCTTGTCTATTGTTTCCAGCCAATCCAAAGTCTTAGATCGGCCCAAGTCAGGTCCAGATATTTTAAAGAAAGACGAGGGAGCCAATTGAGGTTTTTGTACAGCCTGAGTGAAGTGGTAATAGCGAGTTTATGATACTGCTGGTAAGGTTTCCAAGCTGATGATGTGGAATTTCACCACCGAAGACAGCATTAGAGTGATCTAGATATCTTAAAATGGTCAGATTACCAATGAGCTCTGGAATTTTGTTCCCGGTGAAGTCATTGGAGTTGAGCTTTAGTGTCTTAAATTGGACATGGATCAAATGAGCGCTGGAATTTGGCCCCCATTGTGACTGAGATTCCAACTGCTGCAACTCAATGAGTTTAAGACTGCCTTTACCTTTGAAAAACTCACCTTGTGGAGAGACTCCTCCAAGATGAAGTTGATTGATAAGGTCCGTCTGGGGGTCACCTTCCCATCTGCAATAGTCTTGATTTTCGGCTTTGCTGCCGAATGAAGAAAGTCACTTGTAGTCATCCACCAGGTCTTGTTTGATAGCTAGGAGTGCATTCCTCTCCTTCTCCACGCACTCTCTCGTCACATTAACATGGTTGTGGTCGAGGGATAAGGAAGCGTTGATATTGCATGGACATGTTTCAAGCACCTTCTGGCCTCCATAATAACACCATTTGAGACGACAGAAGAAGCTCATGCCATACAAGTATTTATATGGCTGTCCATTCTTCAACAGTACATTAATTTAGAACTTCCCAGTGTGCATTAGTTCTTAACAGTTATCATGCCAACAGTTGCTTTCACTTGCAATTCATTGATGTTGGAAACATGGTAAGCTCAAGTAACTTCCCTAATATGGCACATTGCATCTCATCTTCAGGCTGCTGTCGGATTGGAGAATACAGCACAATCAGCACTGAAGGAATTATGCTTGAAGCCAAAAGGAATACTGCTGCTGGACACAAGTGAGAATAAAGGCTTAGGTACTAAATGTGACACTTATCATTCCAACATATGTAGGTTCAACACAAGGTTCCAAACCAGGGAAGTTGAAGCTTCACACATTATGGTGATGTTTGATATGTGTTGGTCATTTTCTGGTGCGCTGGTTTGTAGTTAAATCTTTATTTTGTTTGACCCTATACAAATAACTTTGAAAAAACATGGAAAAAGAAGAAGATTAGTTGAGATTAGTTGTAGAAGGCAGTTGGAGGAAAAGATGTATAACAAAAGCATGCAATATGTGTATAGATACCTGTCTATTCTTCTTGATGAAAAACAGTTGAATTCAAGAAAGAAAACCTTAAGATGCAGTCCCGAATCACTGGTCATTCAGTAGTTACTGAGCGCATACATTATCATTTAAACTATAGTAACTGCAAAAATTTCTGAAATAACACTTGCTAGAATAGAAATTATTTAAGGCAAAGAGTTGATTGGACCAACAAGTTTTTACAGGTTTTTTTTTAGGAAGCGGAGTAAGAGCTAACTCATTGCTCGTACCCGAATTTATTGAAAGTCAAATAAAAGATACATAGCAAGGGGGACTATGCCAATACCTCGCCGGGAAAAAATACAAGCTGAAAAGTACAATAATCAAGAACGGTAAAATAACTTAACCAGCAGAAAGAAAGACATGACCGAACAAGCAGGGTACTAAACACTCTGTATACTTGAAGACTTGAGCAGATGATTGTACAGCACAAGTATGTGATGTGCTCAATTGAAAGGAAGCGCTTGTTTCAGAAGATGTTGGCGCTGTATAAAACATAAGTGGAATACCATTAGTCGATTAGTAGGAAAAGACAAACTTATAATAACCAATTATTCCGACGATGATGCAGTATAAAAAAGCTATCTATGATGAACACACAGATGTAGAGAAAGAGAGAGATTACCGCTTAAGATTGTCCACTAAGCATATCCTTTAATTGCCGTCTGATCAAAGCTACCCTCACATAAAGCCAATCATTTAAAGCATTCAAGAAGTTGTAGTATGCATATCTCCATGACCGCTTGAATATCAAGCTCCCACAGACAACCCAGAATCCAACAGCAAATCCAAGTCCCAGACTTATGTAAAAGCCCGTTGTGATGAGCTCATCTGGATCTTCTTGATCACTCGAGACATTTGGCCCACCAGTTCCCTCTGGATTACAAGCTTCAAGTGGACGTCCACACAATTGAGGATTTCCGGCATAAAAGGACGGATCAAAGCTCTGGAGCTGAGTACCAGTTGGAATTTCACCAGACAAGTTGTTAAATGACAAATCCATGACACCAAGTCCATAGATCTGAGCAAGGCTTGTCGGAATCCTGCCACCTATCTTGTTTCGAGCCAAATCAAGAGAATCTAGTGACTTCAACTTTCCGATCTCTGGAGGTATTTGCCCAGTCAAATTGTTCCTTGAAAGGTTCAGAGAAACGAGCCCAACAAGATGAGTGATTTCACTTGGAATCTCCCCAGTTAATCTGTTGCATGAGAGATCAATGCTCTTGACTAGCCCCAAAGTGTTTTTGTATGTAGACAATGTTCTCTTCCACATGAAGGTTGCATCATCCTCATAATAAAGAGAACTCATAGGTGGTTCGGCCTCAGATGTATTAAAAGAATGTCTGATGGTTAGATTTGAATTTCCTTCTTGCACCAAAGAAGTCAAACTATCGAGGCATTTTGGTATAGATCCAGAGATTTGATTCCCAGAGACATCCAAAATTTGAAGGCGTGCTAGATGGCATAATTCTGAAGGTAAACTTCCACTAAACTGATTAGATTGAAGCATAAGAATAACCAAATTTGGAAGACTGACCCCTAACCATTCAGGGACTGAACTTGAGAGCGTATTGTTCCCAAGATCAATAACATTTAAGCTTGTACAATTCTTCAAGGATGAAGGCAATTCTCCCACAAGTCTGTTGCTCCTTAATTTCAACGTTTTGATTTGAAGTAAACATCCTATATTGGGTGGGATTTTCCCAGAAAAAGAATTGTTACTCAAATCGAGAAGTTCTAGATTGACCCAATGTCTCCAGCAATCTGGAACTTCTCCAGGAATATGGTTTTTGGAGAGATCAAGAAATTTGGAAATTTTAACATTCGATGAACACAAGAAGGAAGTCACCTCTGAAAATTTATTATCAGAGAGATCCAAATATGACGCATTTGATAGAAATGAGGGGATTGGACCTTCCAACAGGTTGGAACTAAGTCGAACTTCAGCTCCACTGAATGATACAAGTTTTGGACTCCTTAACGTTCCTCTAATTTGATTGTGAGACAGATCTATAGTCGAATGTTCATTAAATAGACCCCATAACCAACTTGGAAGGACATCTGAAATGTCAGCATAAGACATGTCAAGGTAGAAAAAATATTTTTGGGTTTGAAGCCATTTTGGGAAATCTGGCCCCACCATACAAGACCGCAAGCTTAGGATAGACAATTGAAAAGGAGGAACCCAATCAGAACTGACATTGAATTCTAATGAGTTATAGGATAAATCTAAATCAGATAAATTGAAGAGTTCTGAGAAATGAGTTTCTGAAATCACCCCCGCCAAATGATTCATGCTAAGATTTATATAGTACAACCCCGACAACTGTCCAATACTGTGAGGTATTCTTCCGCTTAACAGATTTCTAGAGAGATCTAAATCTCGCAAAGATGATAGTTGCCCAATACTTTCAGGTATGCTTCTGCTTAATTGATTTCCAGAAAGAACTAAATATGTCAATGATGAGAGTTGCCCAATACCTTCTGGAATTCTTCCGCTCAAAAGATTTTCAGAGAGATCTAAGAAATACAAACTGGAGAGTTCCCCAATACTTTCCGGGATCATCCATCTTAATTGATTTTGATCAACATATAATTCTTTCAGAGAAGACAATTTTCCAATACTATCCAGAACACTCAACTTATTTTTAGACAGGTGTAATACCTCCAATGATGAAAAGCTTGTAAGATTAGGAAGTGACCCAGCAAGATGATTATTGGAAAGATCAAAACTCTGTAATGAGTTTTGAACACATGTCGAACATCCTTGAACAAACTCAGAAAGTTGTCCACTAGTCAGATTACAACCTGAAACTGACACATATTGCAAACTGCATAACTGGCCAATGAATGTTGGGATCCCTCCTTCGAATGGGTTATAAGAGATGACAAGACGTGCAAGTGAGCTCATGTTTGCAAAAGCATTGGGAATCAAACCACTTAATTGGTTGGAAGAGAGGTCAAGAGATGCAAGTGAGCTCATGTTAGTGAAAGCATTCGGAATCAAACCACTTAATTGGTTGGATGAGAGGCCAAGATATGCAAGTGAGCTCATGTTTGCGAAAGCATTCGGAATCAAACCACTTAATTGGTTGGACGAGAGGCCTAGATATGCAAGTGAGCCCATGTTTGCGAAAGCATTGGGAATCAAACCACTTAATTGGTTGGACGAGAGGCCAAGAAATGCAAGTGAGCCCATGTTTGGGAAAGCATTAGGAATCAAACCACTTAATTGGTTGTAAGAGAGGTCAAGATATGCAAGTGAGCTCATGTTTGTGAAAGCATTCGGAATCAAACCACTTAATTGGTTGGAATAGATGTCAAGATGTTCAAGTGAGTCCATGTTTCTAAAAACATGGGGAATCAAACCACTTAATTGGTTGTAAGAGAGGCTAAGATATGCAAGTGAGGTCATGTTTGCGAAAGCATTCGGAATCAAACCACTTAATTGGTTGTTATAGAGGTCAAGATATGCAAGTGAGCCCATGTTTGCGAAAGCATTGGGAATCAAACCACTTAATTGGTTGTGAGAGAGGCGAAGATATGCAAGTGAGCTCATGTTTGCAAAAGCATTTGGAATCAAACCACTTAATTGGTTGGAATAGAGGCCAAGATGTTTAAGTGAGCCCATGTTTCTGAAAACATCGGGAGTCAAGTCACTTAATTGGTTGGAAGAGAGGTCAAGATGTTCAAGTGAGCCCATGTTTTTGAAAACATCGGGAATCAAACCACTTAATTGGTTGTAAGAGAGGTCAAGATATGCAAGTGAGCTCATGTTTGCGAAAGCATTTGGAATCAAACCACTTAATTGGTTGGAAAGGAGGTCAAGATGTTCAAGTGAGCCCATGTTTCTGAAAACATCGGGAATCAAACCACTTAATTGGTTGTAAGAGAGGTCAAGATATGCAAGTGAGCTCATGTTTGCGAAAGCATTCGGAATCAAAGCACTTAATTGGTTGGACGAGAGGCCAAGAAATGCAAGTGAGCCCATGTTTCTGAAAACATCGGGAATCAAACCACTTAATTGGTTGTAAGAGAGGTCAAGATATGCAAGTGAGCTCATGTTTGTGAAAGCATCGGGAATCAAACCACTTAATTGGTTGGAATAGAGGTCAAGATGTTCAAGTGAGCCCATGTTTCTGAAAACATCAGGATTCAAGCCACTTAATTGGTTGGAAGAGAGGTCAAGATGAACAATGGTGGTATTTAAATCGCACAACCATTTGAATATTGAAGAACTGACAACATGATTTCTAGACAAATCAACACTAACAAGAGAGTTGGAAGAATTTATGTTTGAAAAAGTGGAAAGAGTTGGAGGAGGAAGACGACAGAAGCTCAAGGTCAAGTTTCTTAAATTGGGGAGCTTGTTTATTGTTTCCAGCCAATCAAAAGCCTTGCTTAGATCGGTTGAACTCAGGTCCAGGTATTTTAAAGAAGAAAGATGTGGGAGCCAATGGAGGTTTTCTACACCATGAGTGATGACATTATACCCGCCGAGATTGAGATATTGCAAATGAGTAAGGTTTCCAAGCTGATGATACGGAATTTCATCACCTAATTCATTCCCAAAGAGATCTAGATATCTTAAATTGGTCAGGTTACCAATGACCTCTGGAATTTTGCTCCCGGTGAGGTCATTGAAACTGAGATCTAGGTGTCTTAAATTGGACAAAGAGAAAATGAGAGCCGGAATTTGCCTCCCATTGAAGCCATTGTAACTGAGGTCCAAATATTCCAAATACTGCAACTCAATGATTTTAGGACTAACTTTTCCTTCAGAATGTTTGTAAGGCATAAACTCACCTGGCCAAGAGATCACCGCCAGTCCTCTAAGATGAAGTTGACTAACATGGCCGGTCAGCTGGTCACAGTAGACTCTTTCCCATCTGCAAAAGTCTTGCCTTTTGGCTTCGCTTCCCCATGAAGAGAGTAGATTGTGATCATTCACCAGGTCTCGTTTGATAGCAAGGAGTGCATCCCTCTCTCTCTCTAGGCACCTCGTCGTCACGTTAGCATGGTGGTGGCCGAGTGGTAAGGAAGCGTTGATATGCAGAAGAAGCACAATTGATATTGCATAAGCATGTCTGAGCCACCTTCCCAACTCCATCTTAATTAATGTAATCAAGACGATGTTTGAATAAGAAGCACAATTGCACTGCAAGTATTTATATGTATGGCTGTGTGAATTATCAGAATACTATCTTTGCATGCAAATCATTCCCTATTTATAATGATTCCTAGAAGAATTAATCCAAGCATTTCATATCTGAAACAGAGCCACACGGTCATACAGGACAAAATAGGAAAGAAGGAAGAGAGTATCTTCTACCTTGGGCATTAACTGACATGACTCGAGTGTTGACTTAATAATTGCATGAGAAGCTTAATGCAAAGTTATTAGTGAAAACAATTAACATAAAGACAACTTTTGCTTATGACACAAAGATCTCAATAACACTCGCAGGGTTGTCACTTGTCAGATATTTCTCATAATAAAATTAAGCTTACTGAGCTTAAAATACAAATATCTCAATAACACTGCGAGCTGCTCCATATATTTGTTTTCTTTAATTAGTGAACAAGGGTTTCATGTATGGAAGAAAATGAAAAAGAAAATTGCTTTCTTCGCCGGCATCACAATCATTTGGAAATTGCATTGTATCTGCTACTGTCACTTAGTATTGACTTGGCTTGAGATGGTGATTAGTAGACTTAACGTAAAGGAGACGCAACAATAGATACAAACAAATTAACTTAATGGATAACAAGAAACATTGGACTCAAGTATCTCTGTTTGATACCACTGCTTGAATATATAGAAGTTATAATTTCCACAATGCAAATGTGGCCAAGTATTGACTTGACGTGTAGTGTTATTGAATCTTGCGTAATTAGCCGTGATCAGTTTATTTGGACAGAAATTGCTTAAAGGAAAAGCTTTTGATAAGAATTTGGAAAGTGTAGAGTAATTACGACTAGTAAAATTACCAGTAATTAACAAGTTGATGAAAACGCAAAACTAGAGATCTGTAGGAGATACTCTGTTTCCGTTTGTCACTGTTTTTTTTTTTTTTTTTCCGAAGCTAAATACTCTGCATACTAGCATAGTGTCAGTGGATCTATCACTCCATAGGAAAGCTGTGCGTATGGAAACTATGCTGTGCTGTAATCAAGTTGCAGATCGAGTTATCTTTCCGTTGTGTCACCGCTGTGTCAAAGCAAATAGAGTCGCCAGTAGAGCGCTCTTTGCTAATTGGTGCCTAGTTAAATACAATTGTTTAGTAGAGACTCATGATAGTATTTCAGGATGTTCTCTAGATGCGTATTGTAATCAGGGGTTTCGGCTCAATGTCCCCCCCTTGTATTCGACAGTTTCATTAATCAAGGTTTGAGGGCAGCCACACCGGCCCTTTTCAAAAAAAAAAAAAAAAAAATTCTATCTTGAAATTGTTAGTACAGAAATACGTATTGATGTAAACATTTCCTCTCAAACAATCCTTCATCTCCGGGATTGAACTAATGGACTCAAATTACTATCGAAAAAAAATATAACATTTTCTAGCTCTGTTTTACAGGAAAAAAAAAAATCTGGGATAATAGGGATCAATTAGCTATATAATGGCACGATATCAAAGTTCCTAGAGCCATTGATAATTGTTTACCTTCTTACCATGTCCTTGAGGCAAGATTCTTAAAGTTGATGGGTCAGATTTGCTGGTTCCTAAAGAAACCTTGACCGGACAAGAGGTAATTTGTTAGTGAAAATCACTTACACTACTACTTAAGGCCACCATTCAATTGTCACCCCATTCCATCAGTTGAGTTGTAATTTGGGCTTCCGACTAACTAATTGCATGAGAATTAGAGTGGAAAGTTATTGGAAC
This sequence comes from Rosa lucieae, assembly GCA_024704745.1. Lineage (NCBI taxonomy): Eukaryota > Viridiplantae > Streptophyta > Magnoliopsida > Rosales > Rosaceae > Rosa > Rosa lucieae. The sequence goes on from CM045492.1 coordinate 47,904,088, forward strand.
TAGGAGGACCTAAATCTGCTAAAATTTCTTTTTTCGCCAGCGTCACTATCATTTGGAAACTGCATTGTATCTGTCTGTAATACAAGACATCAGTGCCCACAGGAATTAATATTTGAATGTGAAGGAGGCGCTGCAATAGACAGCCATGACTTGATAGAAAAGAAGAAAAATTGGCCCAATCTCAGTATGCTACTGCTGCTAGAATCTAAAGATGTCGTAATTTTCCACAAAGAAAATATGGCCAAGTATTGACTTGACTTGGTAGTGATATTCAATCTTCCATGATAGCCATAATCAATTAGGACATAGAGCTTGTGTTCAGAAATTGCTCACAGAGAACCTTGTGGGCTTGTGATAAGTCTTCGAAAAGTTGAAAGGAGCGATCTCATTATCAAACTGGGTATATTAGAAAGTAGTAACTCACTAATACCGGTAAATAACATTATTTTTCATGGTGCAATCAATCAGCAAATTGAATTAAATAAAAAAAACAAGAGATTATGAGCGGGAAATATTCTGTTTTTGTTTTTATCATTCTATTTTAGTTCCAAAACTAAAAAGCATATTTTGTATAAGAATTCTTTTTTATTTGATTTGATCAAACGTGGATAACGGTCCGGTAACCCGGTTAATATAGTGACGTATGCAAGGCTTTCACTTGTAAAATATAATACACCAGCGTCGAGAGGAGACTATGTGAACTACCTTCACTCCTCCCATGACTAAGTTAGTCAATGTAATAATGTTGACAGAGTGTCGCTAGCTAGAAATAAATGCGTTGTCTTAATGATGAGAGAGAGAGACCTTTTATAGGTGAGCTGAGGTAAAGCTTGAGCCTTGTCTTCGATGTGAGATTGATAAGCATCAGTTCTGAGTAGATTGCTTTTCTGAGAAGCCATGTTTCTCATGTGCATGCGAGCACGTCATGGCATGGTCGAGTCTGAGACTAGTTCAGGTGCAAGTCTCGCTTCCGATGTTCCCCGAGGTCACACCAGCGAGACCTTCGCATGGCCGGAGTGGTCTCCATGTCATGGCTGATTATGCTTAGTATAGGGTCCATGTAAATTATTTGATTCAAGGCCACCATTCAATTGTCACCCCTTTCCATCAGTTGAGTTGTTACTTGGGATTCCGAGTTACTAATTGCATAGAGTTATTGGAATCAGAAGGACCTAAATCTACTGCTATTGCTTTTTCGCCGGCGTCACTATCATTTGGAAATTGCATCGTATTTCCTACTATTGCTATAATAAAAGACACCAGTGCCCACAGCAATTAATATTTGAACGTCAAGGAGACGCAACAATAGATAAGCCATGACTTCATAGAAAACAAGAAGAATGGGGCCCAAGTATCTCATTCGCCTACTACTGCTAGAATCTAAAGAAGTTGTAATTTCCACAAAGAAAATACGGCCTCGTATTGACTTGACTTGGTAGTGATTATTATTATTTTTTTTTTAGGGCAATGGAAGACTAATCCATTGACTCAGTAGTGATATTCAATCTTCCATAATAGCCATAATCAAATAGGACATAGAGCTTGTGTTCAGAAATTGCTCACAGAGAACCTTGTGGGCTTATGATAAGATTTTGAAAAATTTTAGAGTATAGGGGTGACCCCATTATCACCAGTGAATGACATTATTTTTCCAGGAGAAATTCATTATAGACTCAATTCCAATAAGAGAAGTTTTAAATACACACCCTAATTACTTAATATACAATAATTATTCAATACACCTCTCATTTAATTTCTCATTCTAACATTTTACTAAATACACAACTCAAATTACCTAAAATATCCTTAAACTAAAAAACTATGAAATACACTATTATTTAACTACATTAAGGCTACTATTTAATTTGATTAGTATATAAAATTGACCATCTTAATTACTTGTATTAGTTATTGGGAAATCCATAAGGATTCATTATTGTTCCCTAGTTCAAATAGATGCAAATAGATGCTTAGAAATAGGTTTTGTATTATTTGAGTTCTCATCTATCAAACACCCTATTGATCAAGTATAAAATTTTGAGTCGAACATTCAACCAAAACTGTATCAGTAGTTTCTCTACAATGGTGGAACTACGAAGTTGTCATTGGATGGTCAAACAAATTAACAATTACAATGTTTTTTATCTGTGATGTTTTATATTAGATAATAATTTAACTAATCATAACTTTTACAAAGTTTTATATCCGTGGGAGCAAACCGATATGTTTTAAAAACACATTAATTCAAAATTCCAAATTATATGGTTTCTCACCTCATTTAATTACAACTTATTTAAGGAAAATATAAATTAGATGGTTTCTAACTTTATTCTTGTTTTAAATGAGGATGTCATGTATAGAAATTCATTGTGTTTTTTTTTTTTTTTAACCAAACCCAAATCCGGGTGCTGATAGATATATTCATCTAAAGTCAGAATAGGCCGTTACATACCCTTCCGCTGCCATGTACAAACAGACAAGAAGATAGTGGTAGTACCCACAGTGATACATAGAAATAGATCCACTCATTAGACATGTCATGGACGTAGACATAGCGGAGATTCTCATTTGGTACTACTCCAGAGGCGCTAGAGATACATAAAGTGCACATAACGTGCATTAGCTTCCAAAAAGGAAATTTATTGTAAAAGACAATGCTAAAACATAAATAATGGACTAGGGCCGAAAAACCCCAGCCCAAAACTAAAAACCCAAATAGGGCAGCCGGCAAAGGAAATCCACGCGGGGCCCAACAAACTGATCTGGCCCAGTCCACGTACCTGTCCATCCCATCCCCGCCGTACGACACAGTCAGGCAGAGCTTCGTCCACCGTCTGCAGCCACGACCCGAGTCGTCTCGATCCGCGCTGCCACAATCTCTCATCGTGCAGGACCCAAACCACCACGGCCTCGCACCACGACCGATGCCATGTCACGCCTCGAATTTTGAATAAAGATATTCAAATTCGAAACGCGATAACTTAACCAACTTCCCAAAAATAGTATAGAAATATTCTCAAATTTATCTAAGCAACAACAAAACGTCAATAAAAACTCGATCACTTAAGTCGAATATCACATCAACAAGTGTTTACAAGGCTCGAAAGAAAGAGATACAAAAGTACACGCTCGCTAGGAGCATACCAAAAACAGCAGTACACTAACAAAAATAGGTTCTGAACCTACACTGCTGCAAACACGCCCTTGTACTCAGCCTTGGTTGTCCTCACCTGCAGGAATAGCCGCTACACCATAGAATAGTGCACCGGGATTGAACAAAACAAACCCTGTAAGCTTTTTAAGCCCGTATGAGTAAACTCAATTAAAGTGACTCACATCACTCATGCTTATAATTTCTCAACTCGTGAGATAAATTAAAGCAACAACATTTAACCCACAAAACACCACCAAACATACAATCACTCTAGGTAAACAATTAGTAATCCCTGCATAGAAAATTAGTTCAGGAGATCACTCAAAAGCACTCAATCCAAATAGTAATCTCTGCGTATAGTTTAGTTCAGGAGATCACATTAAAACAAACAATTCAAAAAGCAGTAATCCCTGCATATAACTTAGTTCAGGAGATTACATTAAAACAAACAATTTAAAAGGCAGTAATCCCTGCATATAACTTAGTTCAGGAGATTACATTAAAACAAACATTTCAAAAGGCAGTAATCCCTGCATATAACTTAATTCAGGAGATTACATTAAAACAAACAATTCAAATAAAACCGAAATCAACTCCACACTCTAGAAAGAACTCAAGTCCCTCAATGGACAATAAAAGAAAGAATCCACCCGAACTCTCTTTTAAAAACACGTGTACTCATGGGCCTCAAGTAACCTAACGCGTCACCCCCATGCAGTACAATGACTGACTGACTAGAGCTCAAACTGTATCGTAACCTGCCCCCTTGACCAAGGTGCAAGCATCCGATAACCTAATCGTAACCTGCCCCCAAGACCAAGGTGCAAGCATCCGATGACTTACACCCCACTGTATCGTAACCTGCCCCTTTGACCAAGGTACAAGCATCCGATAACTGTATCGTAACATGCCCCCTTGACCAAGGTGCAAGCATCCGATGACTTACACCCTAACTGTATCGTAACCTGTCACCTCGGCCAAGGTTCAACCTTACGATATCAGTGCACCCAGGTTACCACTGTAACCTTTGGACTTCAGACCATTCGGCCCTCAGAACAAACCCAAGTTTACCACTGAAACCTTCCGACTCACAATTGTCACATCACAGCTCCAAATCACTCTTTCAACAATATAAATCATCAAAAGTCTACATATATCCCATGCCACACCTTCCAGATATATATATATATATATATATATATTCCACGTAAATATATATATATACGTAGTCACCCACTCAGGGATGCCACTAATACCAACTACAGTTTTACAAATTAACTACTCGAAAATCATTTTATATCAAAACCTTGTTTTAACTTACCCATGAACCGTTATCGATCAAGTTTATATATTTTAAAACAAATAATTTGCTTCAAAAATGATTTAACAATTAAACAAGTAATTCCGAGTAATAAATAAATCCGTTCATAACTGAACCACGTGAGATTTACTCACCTCAAATCCAGCTGCGTCTTCAATACAGCCCAAAATCCCAATCACAACAGTCCGCCCAACCAAAACCGTCAATCACCTAATCAAAATACGATCCTAACTTAGCAATTGATTCATAACACACTTAAACGACGATCCAACGGTTGGATCCTCATCCGTGACCACACAAAGTCATCGGAACAGCTTTATGATCAACATATCACAATTTGAAGTAAATCTGACGGTCGGATCCTCTCGGATAGCAAACCGAAGATAACGCGTAAAATCGTAAATCTAGCATGCATCAACCTTCTCCAAATTGACCTTATAATATATCAAAACGACCGTATAGATGCGTAGATGGATAAACTGAAAACAAAACACATTTTGGATGACCGACGCGCCACCACGCGCCGCCACAAGCGACGGGTCAGCAGGCGGTCAATGGTGGCGGTCAACGCCGAGTCAACCACCTCCGATGGCAAAGTGACCAACTACAAACTTGTTCAAAATGAAGAGATGAGCCACCTTCATACCTAGAGTTAAGTGAGATTCAGTATAGATCGTCCTAGATCAAGCTTGGAAGTTGGATTAATCTCGGCTGTCTGATCAAGATTCCAGATCTAACCGGAACCACTAATTTTCAAACCTTGATCTTTCACTCCTCACGCAAAATCGTCCAACAAGGTAAGTATGAGGATGATCAGGAGGAAGAGACGATTCCAGAATCGTGAAGAAATCGGCCGGGAAGTCGCGAAGATCGGAAATCGGTCGGGTCCCGATCGTATAACTGAGGGCCTTCGATCTCCTTCTGAGGTGTTCCACCAGTGAAACCAACACCAGGGATCGACGACGGAGGCTGAGGCGCGTCTGTCCAAGCCGGGTCCGCCGCTGCTAGTGGCCGGAAAACGGAGATGGGTCCGGGTCGGGTCACTGTCGGGTCGTACAGAGTGAGGAGAGAGAACGGAGAGAATTTGGGGAAGAAAATGGAAATTTCAGAAGTTTTGGGATTTATGAAAAAATCTCGGATTTTCTTATATTTATAGAAATGTCCCCAAATTTCAATTGCTCATAACTTTCTCATACGAACTCTGATTTCCGCGTTCCATATGTCCACGAACTCGTATCGACACGCTCTACGACTTTCACGAAGGAAGTTTCCGGAGAAACTCAACGTATAAAAGTCAACCTTTAACACCCCCCTAAAACCATATTCTTCGACTAATAATTCGTCCGAAACACTTCTGCTCTGTCCACGAGCCACGAAACCGTCCAATAACCAAAAATTAGATTCCGAAAAATCCTCGGAAAATAAATACGAATTTCCGGGGCATCACACGCCAGCACGGAGAAAACCAAATCTCGACCACAGATCTTAGCCCCGCACACCACCGACGAGAAAACCCGTGGCGCCGTCGATCCAAAAACCCGCATCAGGGATCGATCTCCCTCCCTGGTTGCACAACCACCGCCTCACCCTAGCCCAGCCGATACCAGCCGCCAAGCCCAGCGCATCATCCCTTCAACAGAGACCCACAGGCAATATAATACCCGTCCGGCAGCAGATCCCAAGACGTCAGCATGGCCCGGAGGCCAACCCCGACGCCCGGGTGCCACTGGACGAGCATGAACTCGCAGTCGGAAAAAGCCCGCCTTTAGGGTTTAGAGAGAAGCACTATATTGTCTTGACAATTTTTTAGAAGTCCATTGAAATAATTCATTGTGTTTATAATTATTGAATAATATATATCTAAGGAAGATATGATTGTTATTATTATTATTATTATTTTAATACATAGATGTCTATTTTAGTCATTTAACCTACCTACAAAATCTGATTTGAAATAAAAAAATAATATCGATGTGTATTAAGTACTTTGGGGTGTATATTTAAAATTTCTCTTCCAATAAAATCTAATGGAAAAAACCCACTACTATTTTTTTTTCAATCTATACACAATTATTGCCAACTAGGATAAAATCAGTGGCGGAACTGTGTAGTGGGCTACTTGGGCTGTAGCCCAAACGAGATTTAGGCTGAAAATGCCTCAAGTATACCTATTCTTACCCTAAGCCCATAGAAAAAAAAAAAAAAAAGATATACTCGACAACAGCTGTGCGAGTGTGCGACTTCGTCCTCCTCAGTCCTCAGCCAAGCCGATTGAAGCCCTCGACTTCGTCGGTTCGTCCTTCAGTGAGTTCAGTCCTTCACTCCTCAACAAGCCGTCGTTCTTCACTCCTCAGGACCTCAGGCAAGCCTTCGTTGAGTTCGTTCTTCACTCCTCAAGTCGGTTAGTCCTCAGTCTCTCTCTCTCTCAAGTCTCATCTGAAATTTCATGAACCAATCTGAAATTTCACGAACCCACTACGTTCAACTCATTACAGGTACAAATTCTTCAAACAAGCAGTCAACCACTCTGAATTTCATATTAAAATTGATGGGTTTTGCTTGAAATTGAGTATCTTATCTATGTGTTTTTGCTTGAAATTGAGGTGCTCAGCCGGCCGCACAAAGAAGACAAGCAAATCGGAGACTCGGAGTCCGGACTCCGGAGGTCGACGTGGTGGCCGGCTAGTCGGTGTCTTGGTGAGTGGTGACTGCTTTGAGATTTCAGACTGGAGGCAGTCTGGAGCCTGCCCCTGGAGGTGTGGTCTTGTGCGTGCGTGCGTCTGTTAGTCTGTGAGTCTTCCTTTGGAAATTGGAATGAAATTGCTTTGCTGTTTGATACTTTGATTATGTGGCTTGTTGATTTGTTGTCTTGTTGAGTCTTCAAGTTTTGATTATGCGTCTGTTGATTTGTTGATTTGTTGATTATGCATCTGTTGATTTGTTGATTTGTTGATTATGCGTCTGTTGAATTGTTGATTTGTTGTGTTGTTGAGTCTTCAATCACTAAATTGGATAACTATGTTTGGTCAATGGTAATTGGATAATTATGTTTAGTCCAATGAAATTGCTTTCTTCATCTAATCATATGTTGTTTTGCATATTATTCTGATATTGATACATATATAATATTATAGGTATTGATTTAAATGACGGATCACCGTAAACCCAAGCGATACAAAAATCTTTTGTCATGGTTTACAAATGATACTCCATCAAGTGGTAGTGGGAGTGAGATTAGGAGTGATAGTGGGAGTAGAAATGTGACGTCTAATTCTGTGAACGATGTACCTCTAAACTCTTCTCCATCTATTCTAGAAGAATGTCATAATGAAAGAATTGAGAGAGAGGAAAATTTTGATGTTACTTCTCTTGAGCGTGATCCAGGATTACGACGTCCAATATGCAAGTATCCTTTGAATGATCGTGACAGTATTCGAAGAGCTTATGTGGTCTTAGGGCCATATCAACCTCACTTAAGTAGTTATCCATCTTCTTTTGATGGAGGTCAAGGTCGAAAATTTAATTACAAATGGTTCAAAGAGTGGCCTTGGCTTGAGTATTCCATAGAGTTGGATAAAGCATATTGCTTCCCTTGTTTTCTATTTGATAGTTATCCTTCCCATCATCCGACATTCACTGAGTGTGGGTTTCAAGGTTGGAAGAATGTTATGTCAAAACAATCTGGTCTAGTTAATCACATGGGAACCATAAATTCTCCACATAGTATTGCCATGCACAAGTGGGAGTCACTAAGAAACCCATCTAAGCATATTGAAAGAGTGATTAGTACACAATCATCACAAGAACTAGCAGATAACCGACTCCGGCTTATTACTTCTATAGAGAGTGTGAGGTTGTTGGCACACCAAGGATGTGCTTTTAGAGGTCATGATGAATCGGCCATATCATATAATGCTGGCAATTTCACTGCAGTTGTGAATTCCTTTGGAAGAATGAATATAGAAGTTCACAAAGTCTTACAAAATGCTCCTGGGAATGCCAAGTATACTTCTCCACTTATTCAAAAGCAAATTGCAAATATTCTTGGTAACAAAGTTAGAACTAAGATTCGGGAGGAAGTGGGAGATGCCAAGTTTTGCATCCTTGTTGATGAAGCGGTTGATGTATCTAATAGGGAACAAATGGCTATCATTCTTCGATTTGTTGATTGTGATGGGTTTATAGAGAACGGTTTTTCAAAGTTATTAGTGTTGCAGACACTTGTTCTCAAACTCTAAAAGATGAGATTTCCAAAGTCCTTGCTCAATATGATCTTCAAGTAGAAAATATGCGTGGCCAAGGATATGATGGTGCTAGTAATATGCGGGGTGAATTTAATGGTTTACAAGCTTTGTTTCGTCAAGAGTGTCCATATGCATATTATGTGCATTGCTTTGCTCATCGGTTACAATTGACTTTAAATGCTGCAGCTAAAGGGGTGCATGATATTTGGGAGTTCTTTTCAACTCTAAATTTGATTGTAAATTTTGTTGATTCTTCTGCAAAACGGCATTCAGCATTAAGAGCTATCAGAGAAGAAGAAATTGCAGATTTAGTAGCTGCTGGTGCACTTCAGATAGGTAGAGGGGCTAATCAGACTTGCACTTTGCAACGGGCAGGGGCTACTCGTTGGGGTTCACATCTTCACTCTATTTCAAGTTTGATTAGATTATTTGGAGCTACCAAAACAACTCTTGCAGATTTGGTTGGTAATGGACCAAATAAAGTACAAGGAGAAGCAAAGAGTGTAGGTAAGGCTATGATTCGTTTTGATTTTGTGTTTTGCTTGATTTTGATGCATGATGTTATGAGGATTACTGATTTTCTTTGTCAAGCATTGCAAAAAAAAGCCATAGACATCTTGAATGCTCTAAATTTTCTTTCAATAACAAAATCAAAACTTCAAGATATGAGAGAAGATGGTTGGGATGATTTGATTATGAAGGTTGAATCATTTTGTTGTGAGCATGATATTATTATGCCGGATATGTCTTCTCCTTACAAGAAAGGTACAAGGGCTTGTGAACAAGGTATTACAAATGAGCATTATTATCGGGTCAATATATTAAATGCTGTGATAGACTTTCAGTTGGCAGAGCTGGATAGTAGATTTACAGATAATTCGTTGGAGCTCCTTGTTCTTAGTGCTACATTTGATCCACGTGATAATTTTCAATCATTCAAATCTGAAGATGTTTGCAATCTTGCTTTGAAGTTTTATCCTCAAGATTTTACATCATATGATATGCTTGCTTTAGATATGGAGTGTGGGTTTTTCATAACAGATATTCAGAGGGATCCAAGATTTGCCAAGACAACTTCTGTGTCTGATTTATGTAGGCGGTTAGTTGAATCTAGAAAGTCAGCATTCTTTCCTATGATTTATAGGTTGATTTGTCTTGTGTTGACTCTGCCAGTTTCTACAGCAACAACAGAGAGAGCATTTTCATCTATGAATATTATAAAAAACAAACTTCGAAATAAGATTGAAGATGAGTTTCTGGATGACTTGATGGTTCTTTACATTGAAAAGGAGTTCGCCAATAGCATAGATAATGATTCTGTGATTACTGAGTTTGAAGTGAGTGGGCCTCGGAGGGTACGATTTAGTTAGTTTTGGATTTATGCTTATAACTTTTAATTTACGGGGTTTTGGTTTTATGTCTCCCCCGTTGTATGTTTTGAATGATAAAAATAAAGGCGTGAGGATGAGCCTCCCACTGGGTTCCAAACCTCAAAAAAATAGAAGTTCGCAAAATTTTTATGTACTAAAAATTAGCCTAACCCATTTTTAGATCCTGGTTCCGCCACTGGATAAAATATTGTCTTTTTTTGTTTTTTTTTTCTAAATTACACATATTGCCACTATTTTGAAACTGACAAACATTAGTCAAGTAGCAAAATTAACATTCTGTTTAAATACCTTAATTGCAGATTTTTTATTTGTCCCATTTTTATAACAGTTTTTCTTCTACTCATTATTATTGCTACAATTATGGAGCTTTTCTTTATATATATATATATATATATATTTGAAATGAACATATATTTTATTTTAATTCAAAGGGTTTACAGATTTAAATGAATACGAAATTTACTTTTTGGTAATTTAAACTTTCTATTTTAAAGGTAGATTTTGTGCTTTTCATCAATTTACTTGCAACCTGACTTAAAGGCAGAGGTTTCAGTTTTTAACTAAAGATTAGACGCGTATGTTTAGCTAACCTCACTTCTTGAAATTTTCATATCAATCTCTTTCTTAGGTATTCTATCATTGCGAGTTGACCATATTTCTTAGGTTAAAAATCTCTAACATATCCCTATATGCATATATCTATCGATTAGGTAAAATCTGATAATGAACAATGATCAAATTAATCTGACAATATACAAAAGGAAAAGTTCAAACCTAGAACAAAATAATTTACCATAAGAAAATTCAGGGTACATGATGAGAAAAGAAAATATTTGAAAAACAAAATCTCATGAATAACATACCTTATTAGTAGATAACATACTTTCGAAAGAGAATATGGTCACGAATGCATAGGTGATACACAAGTTCACAACAACAAATTTGAATTCTTTCTTGTGGCCTACAGGAATTGAAAAAGGTATAGTTTGAAATCATGTTGCTATATATAAAAGTTTTCCTCAATGAAAATTTGAAATCAAAGCATGCATGAATTAAGCCATAAATCACATACTTTTCAAAATGTTATAATTATACATCAACACTTTGTAAGAAAGATTGCCCAAGGGTAAATCAGGCATATAGAAAAACAAGAAAAAATATTAACTATACATCAATACTCTACAAGGAATGTTGCCTACGTGGATTGGGTGTAGATTGATAGAAAAATATGCATGAGTTTTTCCCAATACCTCTTTAAAAAAAATTATATCTAATTTTTTTTTTCATTATGAAATTAGTCAACAAGTTCATGTAAATAAACAAAACAAGAGATTACGTGTGGGAAATACTCTCTTTTTTAGTTCCAAAACTTTATGCAGCATAGTCCTTGTCATGTTTCCTATAGTGTGCTCATTTGTATAGGAATTTCTTTATTTGATTTGATCTCTTGTGCACTATACAGTATCATTTGGAAATTTTGTTGTATCTGCTACTATAGCTAGAATTGTGGACACATACAAGTTATTATTTCAACAACGCAATTGTTGCCTAATATTGACTCGACTTAAATAGCACATGATACAAATACTCTATTTATTTATTATTATTATTATTATTTTAATAAACATCATCATAGAGATTTCCATTAATAAAGAAGGTCAGGCCAGAGCAGGCATTACATACCCTCCCGCTGCCATCTATAGACAGACAAGGAGTTGTCGAGGTAACACGATAGTACATAGGATAAGTCTACTTATTCGACATGTCTTGCTCACTTATTTAAAACAAACCTATTCAACTATGAACTAGATAAGCATAGTAATAGGCTAAGTTTAACAACTAAACTAAATTTTCTCCTTGCCCTTCAAGCTAGGGCTAGGAGGCTTGCCAGAATAGAGCATGTGCAACACCTCATCAGCAGGCACCTTCTTGGATTTTGAGGGATTTTTTTTCTTGGACCCGAGAGGCCGACCTCTCTTCTTTCTGCCATCTGCTTTCTCAGCTTGAGTGCCATCCTTTGTCATCATTGCTTTTGCAGGCACTAACATGCCTCCTGGTGTCTATACTAACCCTAGCGACTTGGCAGTAAAGAGCATTGCACGAATCTTCACCTTCTTGAAAGGCATACTAGTATCTCCCTTTCCCTCAAGTCCATCGCTCAGCAGGAGTTTTAGTTTCTTTGGAGAAGAGAATGGTGAAGTAGGCCTACCTCTTTCCTGCGATTCCTGTGACTCATGATCCAGAGCGGAACTTGTGCTTCTTCAAAGGGAACCAGCGTGGGGTCACTCACATCGGAAGGTTTCAATTGTGCACTACAAATGACCACCGATTTCGCTGCTAAGTTGCATCCTTGGTGCCAAAGAGATTTCGAGCTATGGGAGGCAAAACCGGTGTCTGAATGCCCTTGAAACGAAAAGTCCCATTGTGAAACATTCTATTTGCCACGCTCTGAAAAGGGCTAGGTAATTCGAGTTTCCTTTCACCTTTTATTTATCTCAGCTTGCTGCAATTCAGGCTGAGTTGCCATCTTACATGCACCTTCATCATGAAGAATCAAGTGACATAGCTTGCAGACTCTGTTTAGATTCTCAAAGAAATAAGGTATCTCCTCCACAATCCCAGGAGCTAACCTTAGGGTTTTCTTTTGGAAGAAAGGCCTTGTGATCTCATGGGAGACTTAAACCCTAATTCTACCGGTATTGTCGAAGAGCTTCTTGTCAATATCTAGGAACTTTCCAGCATCGGAGGCCACATTTATAATAGTTTGTTTCACCTCCATCGCCGGCGGAATGTTCTCTATCCAGACCCAAAAGAACAAAGTGTCTATCTTCACTACGCTGGGAGCCATCAAACCATCATACTCCTATATAATCATCAGTGCACGATTGAAATATCAGGGCCCCTCCTCACAACATACTATTTCGATCCTTTCTAAGACCAAACACAAACACAAAGTTCCTCTGGGCACGTTTGTAACACCCCAACTCGGACTAATAGAAACCAAATCCGGATTTTTAAAGGGAATATAGAACACGAAAACACGAGTTGGAGTCAATTCATCATTTTATCTCAAAACAGAAATTTGTATGAAGAGTCATTAGTTCTACCTTGATTTGGGAAGATCCAACCGTTGGATTTTCATGAGATTGGAACACAAGTTAGAAGACACAATTCTGAGCAACTTTCTGAAGAAGTCAGGATCACCTGAGTACCAAAAGATGGAGCATTTAGCCGTCAAAGTCAACTGAAGAGCAGAGTTCTGTGAAATTCAGGCTTGGCAATCTGGGCCACGTTGAAAAGTGGCCGAAGTCAGAAGGCTGATAGGGTTTGGGGTGAGAGGTGTCGCGTTCCATAAACCCCATTGTCACCTCCATCCCTCCCCTGAAAAACAACGAAGACGAGAGTTCGAAAAACAAAAGCTAGAACCTCCTCATGAAGAGAGAGCTAGAGATCTCCAGAAAGTCACACGGTAAACGCTACGTAGAATGTAAAGTAGCTCGCAAAATAAAGAAAGAAAAAGTAAATTGAACAAAGTTACGTAGAATGTAACCAGCAGCAATCCAAGGGACCTTTTATGATATGATTAACATAAAAAAAAAAAGAAAAAAAAAGTCACACGCTTGAGCCATTGACCCGCCAAATATCAACTTTTAAAATTGCATTATTTAAAGAAATGCCATCGTCTGTTAAAACTATTTATGGGAAAGCCACCGTCTTGTTCAAATTTCGATATTTTGGTATTAGTTTTGCTTCAACGCTTCTTGGTTTTGTGTAATGAATAGACTAATAGAGAACTTGTACATTCAACTCTGTGATGAGTTATTCAACTTTGGTGTGTGTTGATACCGACCTTTTCTTGTTATTTATTTCTAAGATATTATAAAATTAGGAAATATTATTTGGTTTCGAGCTGTGTTTCATATCAATTTCGTCAGTGGAAGTATTGCTTAATGAAGCAGGGTAGGTATTGACTTGACTTAACTTGATGGCTGGCTAGCCAAGTGATAATGTGGTGTTTGATTCAGCTGTTTAACTGTGGTTGAATAATGTAGTACGCAAGAATGTTCAAAATAAAATTAATCTGCAGGAGAATTATTCATAGAAAACTGCAGTCCTGTCGCCCAATATTAATAAATCATTTAGTGAAAAAATTACTAGCCAGTCGTGCTTATAGTCACACAGAAACACAGAGGATCAGAAGCGGACGTATACAGTGCCGCAAAAGTGCGGACGTCCATGCTTTCTCAGCTATCAGACGCTGACAGTGGCGCGGCTCTTGCCGGACAGAGGCCATATCTCGATATTGAGCTTCTTCTTGCTGGTGGACTCACCTGCTACCAGTTCGCAGTCCACCTTGATCGGGCTTGAAGTTTGGCGGATGAGGTCGCTGCCCAGAAACTTCGACCCCAATCTCCTTGGCCTTCATCTTCGTGTGTGTGTGTGTGTGTGTGTAGGGGGGGGTTGGGGATGCTTACTATGAGATATTGTTCACATTGTTTAAAACATATTTCCTCACATGTTTCGTGATAGAAACCAAATTGTGGATAACTTTGCTAATTTTGGTTGCTCTTTACATTAATGATTTGACATGGCGGGATCTGTCCCTTGAGTTTTTTCGCTCTTCTTGTCGTATAGACTATTTGAGGCTTCCTAAATTTTTCTCTCATTAGTGTTGTTTTACACTTGTCTTGTCTCTCATTTCTTGTGGATTTTGTGTGTGATACGGTTTCAGCCTCGCACCATATATAGTGATAAGACTGCAGCGATGAAACTAGTCTATAACCTCAGAGTTAGCCTGTCATTATATAGAGAGCTCGTCGACCAGTACTGAGATGACTGTATTGATGCCTTAATGCAGAGTAAGGGGTACCATCACTATGCCAATAACCTCATCAGACGACAGACAGGTTGGTTTCTGTCGTCTGATATATTTTAACGACAGACAGTGCAAAAACTGTTGTCTGAATATAGCAACATACCATACTAAGTTAGTTTTGAGAATTAAGTTTGTTTTCAAACAACAGTTATCTGTCGTCTCGTCAAAGGAAATAAATTGATTTCAATTTGCGTCGTAGCTGTTTTTTTTTTTGTTAAGACAACATCTATCTATCGTATTGTCAAAGGAGATAAATTGACTTTGGATTTTGTCTTAACTATTTTTTTTTTTGGCGCAACGTGAAGGAATTTAGTTCCAAACTACTAAGGGCACGTTTACTTACTTGGAATGGAATGGAATGTAATGGAATGATTACGGAGTAAAAACACCCCTGTGTTTACTAACACATAAAGGAATCGGAATGATTCCAGGTAAAAGAATTCCTGTGTTTACTAACACATGAAGGAATCGGAATTGGTGTAGGTCCCACCTATTTATCAGGAATCGATTCCTGAATACTCAGGAATTCGATTACGAAGGGGGGAGATGGGTTTAGGAATCATTCCTCCGGAATCAATACCGATTCCTTTCTTCTCCCATTCCACTTGTCTCCGATTCATGATTATTTTCCATTCCAATTAAGTAAACGTGCCATAAATGATTTCTCTCTCCTCGACAAATCTATCAAACTCAAAACTTTTCCTTTAGCTTCGCTACACAACACTAGCTCTCAAAGCTGAAACCAGAGAACAGCCTCACCCTCCAACTGAATCCAAATTTCTTGCCAAATTGAAAGTCCTCAACCTAATCATCAAAACTGAAAACCCAAAACAACCTAACCCTCCATCCCCATCTCTTTTTGAGAAACACAGAAAACCTAATTCCACATCTGAGACTTTGTTTCAAACCGTAGAGCGAAATCATTGAAGCCGTATTGCTCATTTCAATTTCATGGGTGTTAATCACTAGCTCTTTATCTATGCTGGTAAGCCCTTAGATTCAGTGTTCATTGATTTAGGGTTTTGTTGGATTGGGGATTTAGGGCTTTAATATGAAATTTCCTTTGAAATTTAGTTTGTTTTTGCTAGTTTAAGTTCGAATTGGGGATGCGGGATTATCGAAATAGATTTAAGTGCTAGGGTTTTTTTTGTTGAAGTCGAATTTAGTGTTATCTAGTCTATGGATTTGCTGCTGCGTTTGAAAAATTACTACCAAGAACTTTGTTTCTGAGTGAAGTTAGATTTCATGGTTTGTTTTTATTGTTTTTGTTCTGATGTGTCTCTCTTGACAAGGATTTTGGTGAATTGAGTGAATCTGGAAGTGGTGGATACAAGCTATGGTGTTTGGCTCTGAATTTTCAGTGAGTTCCATCATCATACCAAGTTTGTTTTGTAAATTGTTTTCCTTATTTCTCTGCTGGTCTGCAAATGAGCTATAATGAAATTATGATAGAGAGAGTGGGAGCTGCGCCATGGTCAATGGAAACCGGAAAAGAAAGAAGCAAGCAGAGTGACTCTATCCAGTTCAGGTATTATCAAATCAAGAAGAAGGTAACCCGAACTTGTTCTAATTATGAGTTTGTTTGGTTTCTTCGCTATTAGGATATGAATTTTTCACTAATTCCTTGCTCATCGGTGAAAATACTAGATGGAACAATAATTGTACAGAACTTTTCACATAAGAATTTATCTAACGAAAATATAATTCATAACACGGAGAATTGCTGACGCAGTGTAAACCTCTCCACTGAGGAAACTTCACTGCGTGGCTTTTAACGTAGCCAACACGAAAAGATAATCCAATATGAAACACTAGAGTTTACAGAATACAAGTAGTGTTGTTCTCAACAAACACTTTCACTTAGCAACACATGCTAACTTGTTTTACAACCGTTCTAACTTCTAATCCACAATTCTAGATAATCTATCTTCAACTTTTCTTGCTCTCGAATGAGTCACTGATCTTGAGAGTAAATATGAATGATCATGCAATGGAAATACATGAAACAGGTAAAGAAGGTTTTTCAAAAATGATTTGAACACATAGTTCAAAAGTAGACGATTTTATGCATACAAAAACCCTGCATGAAACTTTTGTTTTTGAGGCCTTTTATAAGGGAGAAATACTCCCCCTTAATCGAATCTTGTCTTAATTATCAATTAAGATAAATTTTAGGAAGGTTTAAAACTGTTTTTGAATATACAAACAAAACTTTCCTAACCAAGATCAATCAATATCTTAAATTGATATGCATGATAAAGACTTTTAATGCAAATGAGAATATTGAATCAATCTAACCAATATACATATCAATTAAAATCATGCAAAATGATATGGACTGAATACCATATTTGAACTCAAGATCAGTGAATCAATTCTGCTTGATCTTCTCTTCATGATCCGATTCTGTGATCTTCCTCTTTGTAATCCAAGTCCACTTCATCTTTTGTTTTCCTTGTGACAATGGGAAATCATGCATTGAATGGTTATAGCCCAATATACTTACAATCTCCCCCTTTGGGCATTCCCATTCAACTCATGATTTTTCATCTTTTACCCTGCATGTTAGTTTTCACAGATAAATACTAATCACCAAACAAGGAGTGCTACTTGGATTAAGGAATCAGTTTCCATCCTTTTCCAGATCCAAGTTGCCAAAATAAAATTACTAAAAAAATAAGAAAGCATCCCAAAAGTATCTGTGCTTATGCACTTACAACTTCAAAAGAAAATAACTTTTGTCCATCAAAAATTAAAAACAGAAAACAGAAATAACAAAGAAAAAAAAATCTTTACTTCTCCCCCTTTGAATGGGAGGGCCCGTCGAACTCCTCAATAAGCTTGGTGACAGTGTCGAGAAACTCCTCTTCATCAATGGAATCCGAGCTCTCCTCTGGTGCGACAGGCTCCTGCATGGCGTTGGATGGACGGGGAGCGTCAAACCCGGGAGGGTGACGCTGCATGTTCCGGATCTCCTGTGTGAGAGTGGTCAGAGCATGACGAGTACGAACCAGGAGGGAATGCATGTCGTCCATGTCCGTAGTGAGGCAGGCAATCCTCCAGTCAGCCACCATGATCTGGTCACGAAGACTATCCAGAGAGACAGGAGGAGGAGCAGCAGAGGTATCAGAAGAAGAGGAGCGAAGAGGAGGGCTTCGACTGCGGTAACACTGCATGCCGGGATGGAGAATCCCGGCCCTTGCAGTGGCCTGACGGCCTTCCTCTGGAGGAGGCAGGCGACGATGTCCACCAAGTCGAGTTGTTTGCTGCGTGCGAACCATGGTGAGAGAAACCAGTTAATGAACGAACCTGCACACAGAGACAACCAAGAGTAAAATCCGAGGGAGACAAGAGAGGCTATATATGGAATAGTTAGGTTTAGGGAAAACCAAAGAACACACCGATTGGGATAGCGTCTCAATTGAAGAGAGAAGTTATGACAATTTATTTTTCCTAGAAGTACGCATGCAGAGAACTTCTCCCCCTCAACTTAGGCATAATCATTATGGAAATTAAGTACAGTCAGATAACCATCAAGGAAGGAAACGAAGAGACAAAAGACAATCGTAGAATCAGCAATTATAGCAGATGATCGTTTCCTTTGCTAAGAATCAAGACAATGAATGCATAGGTCATATCGAAGAGAGAGAAAATAGCATAGTTTAATCACAGAGAGCACAAATCATGTAGTGAAGTGAACATAGTTCAAAGTGTGGAACATGATGTATTCTATCAACAAAGAGAATTGGTACTCATATTCAGACCTTAGAGAGTAACGATGTGATAAAAGTGAGTATAACCAGCAAGTGGGGCTTAGAGACACGTTTAGTGACAGAGAGAAAGAGTGAAATATGAGATCGAAACATATGAACTAAGCTCATGAGATCTCCTTAGAAGGGGTAGGAAACATTGTCCCTAAGCACGTATTTTATTGAAGTCATAGACCGCTCTTATTTAGTGACAAGTAGTACTCATGTAACAAGACTCTTCTCAGCAACTCCCAGAACAGATATTCTTAGGGTACTAAACATAACAAGGATGCTCCATGGAGAGAGTCTCCAGTAGTTGTCGGCATATTTTATTGTACGTGCACATATCACTCACCGACTCGTTTCTTGCAAACCTTAGAAAGTTCACCACAACTAAGGCCTGATTACTCAAAGAGATGGGATGTAGTTATCCATTCTCGTTTCTTACAAATCCTAGAAAGTTCACCACAACTAGGACCTGATTACTTTGAGAAGAGGGAAGGGATCATTTGAGCAATTCAAGTAGTTCACTTATTTCACCGAATCTCTCTGAATAGTAAACAATGAGCAGGCCACCACATATGCTATAAGTGAAAGTGCATATGAGGATTTTCTGAATAAGATACTAAACATGAGTACACAATTTTTGTCCAGAATAAGGCATGTCAACAAAGGATACATAGCGGAAAGTATGTACATTTCACTAGAGACTGTGGTCAAAGGATACTAAGATCACAAATTTCTCAAACAACAGTGGACAGTCATTCTTGTGCCTTAGTGCTTAGAACATATCCCAAGTGCATTTCTCAACACCTCAAACCTAGTAGTGTCAAGAGGCTTAGTGAACAAATCAGCAAGTTGATTTTCAGTGGGCACAAAGCTTAATTCAAGTATGTTTTGTTCAACTAAATCCCTAATAAAATGATATCGAAGATCAATGTGCTTTGTTCGAGAATGTTGAACAGGATTCTTAGTAATGTTGATGGCACTGGTGTTGTCACAAAACATAGACAACTTACCTTGAGAGATGCCATAGTCATGGAGCATTTGCTTCATCCAAAGCATTTGCGTGCAACAACTCCCAGCTGCAACATACTCAGCTTCTGCAGTAGAAAGAGAGATGCAATTTTGTTTCTTGCTATGCCAAGCAACCAAATTGTTGCCTATGAAGAAACATCCCCCTGAAGTACTTTTTCTATCCTTTAAGTTTCCTCCCCAGTCAGCGTCAGAATATCCTGCAATTTCTACGTTAGTGTCAAAGGTATAGAAAATGCCACAGTCAATTGTACCTGAGATATATCTGATGATTCTTTGGGATTTGCTTGAAATCGAGCACACACTCCCACACTGTAAGAAATATCAGGTCTACTGGCTGTTAGATACAGTAAGCTTCCAATCATGCTTCTATAGAGAGTGGAGTCAATTGATTTTCCATTTAGATCCTCGCTCAGCTTTGTGGTGGTGCTCATAGGATTTGTAACCACCTTCTTGGATTCAAGCCCAAATTTCTTGATGAGATTCTCCGCATATTTGGTTTGAGAGAGAAAGATACCTGTATCAAGTTGCTTTACTTGCATCCCAAGGAAAAAGGTTAGCTCCCCACACATGCTCATTTCAAATTCACTTTCCATGACCGATTGAAATTCATTTACAAGATATTTAGACGTAGAGCCAAAGACAATGTCATCAACATACACCTGAGCTATGATAAGATCATTTTTCTCATGTTTAACAAAGAATGTTTTATCAATTGATCCTTTTGAGTACCCTTTTTCCACCAGATAGGTGGAGAGCCTTTCATACCAGGCTCGTTGAGCCTGCTTTAACCCATACAAGGCTTTCTTGAGTCTATAAACATGATTCAAATTATGTGGATCTTTGAAACCTTAAGGTTGTTCCACATAAACTTCTTCCTGCAAGACACCATTTAGAAAGGCAGTTTTGACATCCATTTGAAACAACTTAAATCTTAGGTGACAGGCAACAGACAAAAGCAACCTCACTGATTCTAACCTTGCAACAGGGGCAAAGGTTTCATCAAAGTCGAGACCTTCAATCTGTGAATAACCTTGTGCTACTAGTCTAGCTTTGTTTCTGGTTATGTTCCCTTTTTCATCACATTTATTTCTGAAAATCCACTTAGTGCCTATTATATTGCAGTTTCTAGGTCTTGGTACCAGGTACCACACATCATTCCTAGTGAACTGATTTAATTCTTCCTGCATAGCACTAATCCATTCATCATCTAGTAGAGCTTCCTTGACATTCTTTGGTTCAATTAGGGAAACAAAACCACACTGAGATATAACATTCATTGTTATTTGATTTTCTATGATAAAACAAAGTAAGGCATTACCTCGACTTACCTCATCCACACATACCTGTGGAGCAGTTTGGCTTCTAGTTTTGAGACCATCAGAGATTTGTCCAAGAATGTCTAGACGAGAATGATCTTTTTGGACTTGCTTGAACCCTCTTTTCATTTGAAGAGCTGGCTCGAGGATATTGTCAGCATTCTCTTCCTGTTCATCAGTAGTTGGTGAGTCTTCTGATTCTGATCTGAAGGTAGGTGATGTTTCTACAAAAATTTCCTCCTGTCTAGTGTAGTAATCATCAATAGACACGTTAATAGATTCCATAACAATCCTAGTTCGTTTGTTATAAACTCTATAAGCACGACTATTAATAGAATATCCAAGGAAGATACCATCATCACTTCGAGCATCAAATTTTCCTAGTTGCTCTCGATCTCTCAATATGTAACAAGGACTTCCGAACACACGAAGGTGGTGTATGTTTGGTTTCTTACCTTTCCACAGTTCATACGCTGTTTGGTCAGTTCCAGGTCTCAAAAAGACTCTATTTATAGTGTAACATGCAGTACTGATTGCCTCAGCCCAGAAGTTCGAGCTTAGGCCAGCTGAGTGCAACATTAGCCTTGCCATGTCTAACAGCACTCTATTTTTACGCTCAACTATTCCATTTTGCTGTGGAGTGATCGGGGCTGAAAACTCATGGGAAACACCTAACTCATGAAAGTAGTTAGCAAAAGCAGCATTTTTAAACTCAGTTCCATTATCTGACCTTACTCTTACTAAGCACATGTTGGTGGACTGTTTTTCAATTATCATTCTTTGGTTGAGACCCTTGAATGATTCAAATGTTTCAGCCTTGTCTTTTAGGAAGTTAACCCAAGTGTACCTTGAGAAGTCATCAACTATCACAAGTATGTATTTCTTACCTCCAATGCTTTCTGTTTGAGCTGGTCCCATGAGGTCCATATGTAGTAGTTCCAATACTCTTGTGGTAGTGGCAGAGTTTATTGATTTATGAGGAGATCTGGCTTGCTTTCCGGTTTTGCATTCTCCACACATCTTGTCAGTCTTACCGTTTAGTGCTGGTAGTCGTCTAACACATTGCTTAGTGGATAATTTGAGTAGATCCTGATAGTTTACATGTCCCAGTCTTCTGTGCCATATTTCGATGGTTTCTTCGGCAGATCTCACAGACAAGCAATCCTGTACATTTAGAAGTTCATTAGATTGAATGTGATAACAGTTATCTGAAGATCTCTTACCTCTCATAATATTTTCTCCCTTTTTATCAAGAATCACACATCTTTGCTTGTTGAACCAAACATCCTCATAATCATCCGCCAAGTGACTGACACTTATTAGATTTGCAGTTAAACCCTCAACATACAAAAAATTTTTTAGATTAGGAATTCCAGGGGTATTGACTGTTCCTCGTGCAAGAATTTTGGCTTTTCTTCCATCACCAAAGGTAACTGATCCAGTAGTGCTTTCATCTTCGAACGAGGTGAACCAAGCTTTGTCTCCAGTCATGTGTCTGGAACAACCACTGTCCACATACCAGAAATCCTTTCGCTTGTCTGCCAATGCAGTGAGTGCTACCAGGCAGGTTGCTTCAATATATGTTGAAGGGTTATCTGTACTTACACTTGTCATGAGACAAACATCACTAATAGAGTTAGTTGAATCAGAGTGATTAGAATGAGTAGTATTCAAATCCTTTCTAATCCAGACAGGTTTATCTCTATTTTTCATGTTTGCTTTAGTAATTAGGTTAGCCAATTTGTTGATAAGCTCCTTCTGCTCTTTAAGCTCACAATGTAAAGATTTTACAGATAGCTTTTCTTCACTAAAAGGAATTGACTTATGTCTCTCAATGCATCTTGGTCTGATATGTCCTAATTTACCACAGTAATGACATGTAGGAATAAAGGATTTAAAGGTTGAGTACCTGTTATGATCAGTCGAAAGCATTTGGTTCATTCTTACCTGAGAGACATTCTGAGAAAGTTTTGGTTCCTTGTCAGCCCATGTGATATTATCCTTGATGACTTGGGTGACTGGATCACTTTTCTCCACTTTTGAACTTGACTCTCTCACAAAGTGTGTGCCTTTGGAGCTTTCTCCAGAATATCCAAGTCCGAATGTATCATGGTGAGCTTTTCCGGAGCTGAACAGTCTGGATGCTGTTGCAGAGCTGATTTCAAATTTTGTGAACTTCTCTTGAGTGGACTTCAGCTCTTCCTGCAATGATTCATTTTCAGTTAGCAGATTTAAGTTTAGAGAATGTTGTCCCTTTACCTCAAGTTCAAGAATCTTGATTTTGTTTTTCAATTCATCACATTTTGTCTTCCAGGTCTGGGAATTTTTGTCACTTTGTGAGTTCTGCAGCTCATCCATGAATTTGTTCCTTTCTTGTTCCCAAGTGTTTTGAGAAGTCCTCCATTTAAGCTCTAACTTCTCATTCTTAGCCTTCAACATTACAATTTCATCTTCCAAACCTGCATTTTTGATTAGTGTGGCTTTTGACGCTTTATAGAGTTGTTTGCAGCGGACATTTGTCTCATCATCTGAGAATTCTTCATCACTTTCAGAATCCAGTGAAAGGGACGACACGAAGGCAACATTTTCAATCTCCTGATGTTCATCATCACTCCATGTCGAGAGGAGGGATTTATTATTGCTATTTCCATGCTTCCTGTTACCACAATCAGTAGAAATATGGCCATAGCCACCACATTCATAGCATTTTATTTTCCCAGATTTATTTGATCTAAAACTTCCTTTAATGTTGTTATCATTGTTAATAACATTTTTCTTGGGAGCATTGAAATTTTGAGAGGAGGATTTATTTCTAAGGAATTTTTTGAACTCTTTGGTCAGAAGAGCAAGATCAAATGATTCATCTTCCTCTTCTTTCCCTTTGACAGCCTTGAAAGCCACACCTTTTGATTTCTTTTCAGGTTTTAGTCTCAGTTCATAAGTTTTCAAATTTCCAATGAGTTCATCCAAAGGGTATTCATCAATGTCAAAAGAATCCTCTATACTAGTGACTTTGGAGTGAAATTTTTCTGGTAAGGCTCTAAGTATTTTCTTGACTACCTTATCTTCATCAAAGGGGGCACCTAGACTACGACATTGAC
Organism: Rosa lucieae; assembly: GCA_024704745.1. Taxonomy (NCBI): domain Eukaryota; kingdom Viridiplantae; phylum Streptophyta; class Magnoliopsida; order Rosales; family Rosaceae; genus Rosa; species Rosa lucieae. The sequence continues at coordinate 47,928,278 of CM045492.1, forward strand.
CAGTAATCTTTAGTATTCTACCATGGAAGTCATCCACAGTTTCATCATCTCCCATGGTCATAGTTTCAAATTCATATATCAGACCTTGCAGTTTTTGTGCACGTACCTTTTTGTTTCCTTCATATGTAGTCTGCAGCAGATCCCAAGCTTGTTTTACAGTGTCGCAGTGACTAATCCTCAGCTTTTCACGTTCAGGGAGAGCAGTGAAAATGCTATTTTTGGCTTTGAAGTCGGCTTGAAGATCACGTATTTCTACGTCAGTCCAGTCCTTTCGTGACTCAGGAATAGAGACTGATGAGCCCTCACCTTTAGCTGGGATTATTGGTGTCTTCCAGCCATTTTCCACTATGTTCCATACATATTCATCTTGCGCACACAAGTATGATTTCATGTATATCTTCCATTGAGTGTACTTTTCACATCCTCCATCAAACCATGGAGGACTATTAACAGATCCACCAGTAGCCCTATCTCGATGTTGTTCCATCGTCCCTGCAATCTACTAGAATATTCTAGAACCTGCTCTGATGCCAAATGAAAATACTAGATGGAACAATAATTGTACAGAACTTTTCACATAAGAATTTATCTAACGAAAATATAATTCATAATACGGAGAATTGCTGATGCAGTGTAAACCTCTCCACTGAGGAAACTTCACTGCGTGGCTTTTAACGTAGCCAACACGAAAAGATAATCCAATATGAAACACTAGAGTTTACAGAATACAAGTAGTGTTGTTCTCAACAAACACTTTCACTTAGCAACACATGTTAACTTGTTTTACAACCGTTCTAACTTCTAATCCACAATTCTAGATAATCTATCTTCAACCTTTCTTGCTCTCGAATGAGTCACTGATCTTGAGAGTAAATATGAATGATCATGCAATGGAAATACATGAAACAGGTAAAGAAGGTTTTTCAAAAATGATTTGAACACATAGTTCAAAAGTAGACGATTTTATGCATACAAAAACCCTGCATGAAACTTTTGTTTTTGAGGCCTTTTATAAGGGAGAAATACTCCCCCATAATCGAATCTTGTCTTAATTATCAATTAAGATAAATTTTAGGAAGGTTTAAAACTGTTTTTGAATATACAAACAAAACTTTCCTAACCAAGATCAATCAATATCTTAAATTGATATGCATGATAAAGACTTTTAATGCAAATGAGAATATTGAATCAATCTAACCAATATGCATATCAATTAAAATCATGCAAAATGATATGGACTGAATACCATATTTGAACTCAAGATCATTGAATCAATTCTGCTTGATCTTCTCTTCATGATCCGATTCTGTGATCTTCCTCTTTGTAATCCAAGTCCACTTCATCTTTTGTTTTCCTTGTGACAATGGGAAATCATGCATTGAATGGTTATAGCCCAATATACTTACAATCGGTTTACAAAGTATTGTTCTTTACGACTTTATCATTCTCCAATTTGTCCTCACCAAAATAAGGTGTTTACACTCTCGTAAATGTGAAAATAGGCAGCTTTCAGATATGGTTAATTATTCTCATAAAAGTGTTTTATTCTTTTTTATTAGGCTCTTCTCAAATGGTTTGCTTGGTCATTCAATGCCCTCTAACTTGGAGCTTGCTGGGTCAGTCAATGGAATCACAGGTGGGAATACGAAGCTTCACATTGAACAAGAATATGTTCTCCTTTATCTTCACCAAGCTTTTAATTGGTTTCTTTACATCAGTGAACTTCACCAATTACAAAGTAAGAGAAAAGTTTTGTCTTGCATATTGATCTGCTTGCATTGCCTTCTAGTTTAGATTGGAGCTAATGCAAGTTTCCTTTTTGGATCTGAAAGTTTTGTGATTTGGCGATATCCAAAGAAGCTGTGGGAGGGGAGGGGCTTGTTTTATTATATAGTATGATCACTAATACAAAGCTAATGCGTATATGGATTGGAATATGCTACATATTTCTGTCATATTTTGTTTGGTTATATTGTCAAACTTAAATGTTTACATTTAAATGGATACTAAGTTTTCTGATCTTGGTGTTGGGTAATTTTGTCAAGCTGAGGAAGTCAAAGGTATAAAATCATTTTTCTTTCCGTCGAATTGGTAATTAATATTGTCTAATTGAAATGGTCTTATAGTATTAAGGATCTGAAATTTAGCTTCATTTTATATGCGTATGGCATATTCTTATATGTTATATTGTTTATTGTTTCAGACAATTGTCACGGGAGCAGGAGATGAAACACCTAGATTTTGGAATGTGTTTCTTTCCCCTAAATCTCAAGTACAAGATTTAATAGATTATGACAAATTTTGATGAAAATTCAATATTGAAGTGATGAACATTGTCCTGATGCACATTAATTCTCCATATATATCTTGTTGATAAGATTTTTGTATTAGGTACATCTACCAATTACTCAGTGGCTCAAAGTGCTACTCAAAGATTGATAGAAGCTAAGTATTGACCAAAACAATTTTACAAGATTTTGCTTCTTCTATACATGGAAGTTAGCCTTGGACAGCTGGATCACCCAGATCTTGTAAAACTAATTGGTTACTGCCTAGAGGATGGCATGCGGTTTCTGGTGCACGAATTTATCCCTCAAGGCAGCTTGAACATGCATCTACATATAAGTGAGTAATGAACTTGCTTTACTAGTTAGCCATTTGACCCTTTAAATAATGCAATACCGTGCTTCGTTGATAAGGAAATGGAGTTCCATCTATATGGAGTATATTGCCTTTAGGGACTTATATATCTTGTTACTGCAAGGACCTCTCGATTTCCACTACTTCCATGGAACGTCTGTATGAAGTAGAGATGATGCGTAGTCTGCAGAAAACAAGTTGTGAAGTCTTTGACTAAGGCAGTAGATACACTGCTGATTACTCATGGGACAAGTACACCCTTCATGAAGGACCTTTTGAGGAGGTTGGAGCAACCGTGCTTAAACTTTTATCAATGGAGTAGATTAGTTGATATATACTGCTGTTAACAGACTATATTTCATGGTTTGAGTATGACTTTTTCATCATTGGGATATATGATAATACTTTGGAAGTTATATATGTCTTTTTTAATAATATTAAACAATAGAAAGTTACCAACAACTATTGTTTGAAACAAGTACAGACAACAGAAAGACCAAAGACACTTCAAGCATCTACACATTCAAAGGACATTTAACTGTCTTTTTATAGCAAGAGACACAATAGACAACTAATAGTACGTGGATGTTGTTTCAATAAACACTACTACACAAAGTGAATCACACGACATGTATCAGACGACATACGACATTTTGGTGTCGTCTGAGTTAGTCAGACGACACATTAGTTATACTTGTCGTTTCTTCTCAAACTCAGCCAACACATTGTAATCAATTGGAGTTTGGTGAAATTGATAACTGTAAGACAACAGTTATTAGGACATGTGTTGTCTGAGAAATCAGAAAAAACCAAAAAGTTTAATTTATATTTATTTTTTGTAGCCAAAAGCCCAAAACACAAATCGGTCAAATCCTTTTGAGCTAGCAGATCTCCTTCCTTGGTCGTATCGAAGCCAAAAACTTCCCTCCGTTTCTTGAAAGAAATTAGGTCATTCTCCCTCCTTTTTGCTCTCACCTTCTCAGCAGCCTATCGAAACCAGACCTCACTCTCTCTCGCTCTCGCCACACTCTCTCTCCGCCTCTCACTCTCACTCTCTCTCCGCTCGAAGTCGCTACCTGGTCGAGCTCGAAGTTGCCGAAGCTTAGTCGCTACCCAGGTGGTTTACTCTCTCCGCTGCCTGAGCTCGAAGTCGCCGAAGCTTACGGCCGCATCAACTCTGGTCGATTAGTCTACAGGTACTATATCCCTCTTTAATTAGGCCTTTGTTTTATTAGGGTTTGGAAATTTTCAATCTGGATTTGTTGGGTATGATTAGGTTTGGGTTTTATTTGAGTTTGAGATTTTGAGATGTTGATGTCATTGCTTGTTCTAGTTATAACGTGAATTGGGTGGTGTTTGGGAGGTCCAAGGGTAAAGAAGGATAGCCGACTTGTCTCTCTTCTTCTCCTCTGGTCTGTCTTCATCTTCTTGTTCTGATTTTGTTTGGTTACTGCATGTCTTTGTAAATGCTCATAGTGATGTTTGTTTCTAACTACTTTTACTAGACCAAGACCCCAGAATGTAGGTGAGTCCCTAATCTTGAGACATTTCCCATTCCATTAGCATGAATCATGTGTTCAATGAGATTGGATAAGATTGGTTCTCTAATCTTGGGAAACGATTATCAAAGGTTCACCCTGCAATTGGCATTTCAAATATCTGGTTTTATTGAGTACGAAGGTTGTGAAAGTCTAAAGCAGCTGGGGATTTGGAGGCTGGAGTTCAAGATTTGTTTCATGTCCTCATACTTGCCTCTGATCTTGGTTAAGAGCTATAGGGGTGGAACCCAATTTGAGTTATGTTGTTTTTGTTGTTCAAACTCACTTGGAAGGGACATCTTCTTTGTTGCCTTATATACAGCTGCAAAGCGTTGTTGGGAAGGAATTGAATTAGTCTCCTGTGTCTCCTCCCCCATACAGAGGCAGCAAATCTGTGTTGCTCCTCTCCTGAATTTCCATTTTAGTTGAGCATTTTTACATCCATTGCTGCACTGCACCAGCAAGAAAAAAGGTATTGCATTTTTGGTAGTTTAGGTATGTCAAAGTTATCATCAGATACACCTAAAAGTATAGAATCATTATAGAAGGATTGAACCATTGGTATACCTGACCTGACTGCAGTTATAGCTGTTAGGCTTCCGGTAGATATTAGAGATTTTAGAAGGGTCTGCTGCTATCCATCATTGGACTTCTAGGAGATTGACAAGATGACACGTCCCTATCAGAAGCTAAGATCTTGTGGCTAATGGTATTGTATCTATAAATTTCTATTTTCTGTTCCTCGTGTACTCCAAGGATGGCACTAGTAAATAGCTGATCCAGCATCTTGTAGAGGACAACGCTAAAATTTTCTTATATTGCTCATGCCTGAATTCTTTGTGTACCAAAGACTTCATTTTGACAAGCTAGTTGAGATGTTTCTTAAATTTTTTTTTTTAAAAAGAAGTTGTTTCTTTAGTCAGCAGATAAAGATGGTGGCAAACTGATAGTAAACATATTCTTGTTCTTCAAAAAGCTTCAGTTCCACATGCTAGAGAGATGTATAAATCGTCATTTCATTATCAACTAGAGTTTTTAGCCCTATGAATTGCTCACATGGATAATAAAGCTACAGTTTACTTGAACTGACATTTTTGGATGGATAATTTTCAGTTATCCTAATACTGCAGTTTTCTGATCAACAAATTCCTGATCTTTTATCATCAGAAGCTATTGGTAGTGCGTAATAGATCAAAAATTTATATCACTTGGCTACACTTTTAGCTTCTGAGCAGTTCTTTTAAGGGTTTTGGTGTTGTCAACTAGGTGGTGATCACTTGTGAAAACTTAGGAGTGTAGTTAGAGAAATGTTTAAGAGTCATTGAATGCGATTTTAGACTATGGTGTATATGATTAGCCTCATCTTTGGGATAACAGTAAACATAAAAAAGGAAAGGTCAACTAAGGTCAAGTGGGATGCAATTAAGTCAAGAGTCCATCTTTGCATGACTTCATGTAAGTGGAACCAAGCTTGATTACTGAAACTGTGTTCAGCTGCCTTGTTTTCTAATATGCGATTCATTTCAATTTCTATTGTTTTAACTAGGATCAAAAGCTTCTGGTTGTTGCTCTTAAGTTGTCATCGGCTTTGCTTCTTTTCAACTCATATTTGTAATTATGTATTGCCAACTCGATTTAGTTCAGGATGAAGCTGGTTAGTTATGTTTCATTATTCAGATTGTGTGTGTGCATTGACTTAGGGAGAGGAGGTTAGAAACTTAGAATTGGATATGGGTTGTGTTGGGTATTAACCTGCTGTATAGGTTTGAAATGGGAAACTGCCACTTGTAGACCTTGTAGTGTGAAGAGAGTATCATGCTTGGTTTGTCTTATCGTCTAATAGCTCGGGCTTCCCTTTATATTTTTTGCTATGCTTGTCCTTCATCTTGTCAAGACTATTTGCCACACGTTTTGTTGAGTTGTGAACATGCTCTGAAATAATAACTTGTATACCGAAGGACCTCTCCTTGTTATCTAACTTAAAAAAATGCAACTAATATAAACATGATACTTTATCAAAATAGAGATATATAGTGAATTCAATGGTTGCTTAATACTTTGCAGTAAGTGAATTGTGTGATTACTAGCATTAATTTGTTGCGCTGGAGCAAAGATGTGGTTATGATATTGATCTTGAAATTTGTTACCATGTTAGGTAGATTTGCCTAAAGTTCAAAGGGTTGAAGAAGGTCAGCTGGTGTTGGTTGGACTAAATTAAGCTTGCTATCCTTAAGGTATATCACTTATTTTCTTCTTTGGACATGAATGTATAAAAGGCCTCATGACTGTGGTTTGCTGCTTGTGGTTGTCAGTTATGTAATGTATATATATGCTTTATAATATGGCTTAATTATCCTTAGTCTATAAATATAGTAATGGTCGGTTAGGAAATTAAAAGAGAATATGTAGCAGTCTTCTAATATGCGACGTTTTATGTTTTGGTGGAATACGGAAACATTTGAATTGAATTGGCTTCTTCTGTTTTTTTGTTTTCTTCGTCTTTTAAAGTAGCTGCATTATGTTGATAGATATATCAGATAATGCTTTTTGAAGTTGGCAGATGTGAAGTTTTTATTTTATTTTTAATATGGATAAGTACTCGTGTATATATTGTGTTGATACATTAGAGAATGCTTTTTTAAGTTGTCTAAACTTAAGTTTGTTTTCTTTTTAATATGGATAAGTCTTGGATGCATGCTGATAGGAGATCACATACATATAAGCTAGGTGTTCAGGAATTCCTTAAGTTTGCTGTAGAGAATGCAAGCGATATAGATCATATCTGCTGTCCCTGCGCTAAATGTGGGGGTACAGATGGGTTTTTATCAGCTAGGATGATAAAAGATCATCTATATTGGAATGGTATAGATGAGAGTTACAAAGATTGGGTATGGCACGGAGAACCTTCTAGGGCAACGATGAATGCCATTGAAGGGATATCTGAAGCTACTGTTGATATGGTAGAAGATGGAGATGGGGCAGATAATATAGGGCTGGAAGATCAGGGAGAAAATAGGGCTGGTGAGGATGAGCAGTTTATCGATAATGGTGAGGAAGAGCAGTTTGTTGATAATGGTGAGGATGAGCAGTTTTCAGTAGAATCGAATGACTTCATGAAGCTAGTTGAGGATGGAGATAAAGCTTTGTACCCTGGTTGTACGAAGCACACAAAATTAAATGCACTTATACAGACCTATAACCTTAAAGCAAAACATGGCATGTCTAATGTGTGCTATTCTGACATGTTGATCATGATCGCCATGTTTCTTCCTGAAGGTAATGGGATACCAAGTTCACATTATGAGGCCAAAAAGACTTTAGTTTCATTAGGAATGGACTACAAAAAGATACATGCATGTCCTAATGACTGCATATTGTATAGAGGACAGCATGCTGATGAAACTAGTTGTCCTACATATGGGGAGTCAAGGTGGAAATTAGGGAAAGATAGTACTGTGAAGCAAGGGGTACCTGGGAAGGTATTGTGGTACTTTCCCCCAATCCCAAGGTTCAAGCGCATGTTTCAGTCCACAAAAACTTCCAAAAGCCTAACTTGGCATGAGTATGAGAGGAGGAAGGATGAGTTTATGCGTCATCCGGCAGATTCCCCCACTTGGAAGTTAGTGGACCAAAAATGGCCAGACTTTGGCAATGACCCTAGGAACCTCAGACTTGCACTTTCATCCGATTGTTTCAATCCCCACAGCTCTTTGAGCAGTAGATATTCTTGCTGGCCAGTTATACTAGTTACGTATAACCTCCCACCATGGCTGTGCATGAAAAGGAAGTTCATGATGCTAACTATGCTGATTTCAAGACCTAAACAACCCAAAAAATGACATTGATGTGTACTTGCAGCCCTTAGTTGATGATTTAAAAGCTTTGTGGGATGGGATAGATGGAGTCTATGATGCATTTAGAGGAGAATACTTCAAACTGAAAGCTGTTCTCTTTTGGACAATTAATGACTTTCCTGCTTATGGGAACTTGTCGGGCAGTGTCACTAAGGGATACAATGGCTGTCCTATATGTTGTGAGAACACAAAACCTCATCGGTTGTCTCATGGACAAAAGATGAGCCATATTGTTCATCGGAGATTGTTACCGCGCCATCATCCTTATAGAAGGCAAACTAAGGAGTTCAATAACCTACCAGAATATGAAACTGCCCCTGAACCTTTAAGTGGAGAAGAGGTCTTGCAAAGGGTTGAGGGGATGAACCGACCATTCGGTAAAAAGAACCCTTCTCCAACATATAAGGGTCTAGAAGATGAAAGCAGACCTTGTTGGAAGAAGAAGTCCATATTCTTTGATCTTCAGTATTGGAAATTTCTTCCGGTTCGACATAATCTCGATGTCATGCACATTGAGAAGAATGTATGCGATAGCATTATCGGTACATTATTCAACATTCCTGGAAAAACAAAGGATGGAGTCGCTGCTGTGGTGACCCGAAATAGCGGTCCCACAGCGCCGCGACCCCGAGCCAATGAGAAACCGACACGTCACTAACGACATCCCGATAACTCATCAACCCGAAATCACAAGGCCTTTTAGGTTCAGGTTGTTGGTTTACAAAACACTTTCTTGGACAAATCATTCTAGCAACCAAACAACACATTTTCAAAAGCGGAATTTGAAATGGGCTAAGAGTTTTGGGCTTGCAATCGGAGCCCAATTTGGAGAATAAAACAAATCACTAAGTAATTACAAGCATGGGAGACGCGCCCCAGGGTACGGGTCTCCCGGAATTTTTGTAAGCGAGTAGGAAATAAATAAACAAATAAATTAGTGAGAAAGTAAATAAACAAGATACTTCAAAATCCGATAAAGGACCAAAACCATTTCTTGATAAAGAAAAGGAGAAATGCACCAAGCTGAGCCATGTGCCTCCTCTGTATGCTCCCCGACCACATACTCGAAACCTGCACACTGTTGTAGGGGTGAGCTTTCGTCCTCGCATGCCCAGTAGGGGCCGACCCAACCATGCTAGGTTTGAAAGATAATATACTTGAAAATATCTACTACATAATATTGTGCACGTTTATCGAAAATACTTTAAAAATAGGCAACCACAAACATTTATTTCTTTTATAAAGCATATGCAGTATGCTTCACACAATTTGGAGCTCCGAGATACTTACCTGCCGGCTAATATAAAACAAATCGGTGACCGACCTGGTTCGTCCTGAATTCGAGAACCGGCCAACTACTCTGTAGTACTTCTGACTACAAGTAGCGAAAGTGTCCATTTCCTGGCCCTGAGTCTCCTATGACTGGTTCACTGTCTATACTTATCTTTCCTCGACAAACATAGGAGCACGGCCCCCTCCGGAGGTTCACGGTTATCGACACCGTGGGATCCCTAGGAATCTACGCGTCTAGGTCCCATTCACTTTCAGGTCACAAGTATAAACATACGATGGGTACAGTATCTCAACATGCAAGTCTAGCCTCGGTTTTTGAAATGAGCAATTATCAATTATGAAAACACGGATATCACGAGGCATCGACTAATGAACAACCAAAAACGCACTTGCAGGCAACATACTATCTTAGTATAGCATTTCACATATAGCGAAAACCTCTAACAAGGAAGGGACAGCTCACCCTACCTGGAATTGGAGTGCTTGTCCACTTTTAGGTTCGTCTCCGACTATCGATCCTTTGTCCCAATCCAAGTGCACACGCACAAATCCATTCTTCTTTTCCAAACTAGAAGTTAATTCCAAATGCTGCAACTCCAACATCACCAATCATTCATATCCCCTTTTCTTGACATCAATCGAATTGACCCAACAGTTTCTCTTTTGTCCAAAACTTCACAGAATGCAGAAATCCACCAAATCCTTAATCCATTTTCAATGGATATCGGCCCAACACTCCTCTTCGCCAGAACCTTACAGTTTGGCAGACCTAATTGGGGCTGTCGGAAACTCCAGCAGCTAAGAGCGGTGGCGCGTGAAGCGCATACGGCGGCTCTGGTCGGAGTCGGAGGTCGAGACGATGGGGTTTTGGTGAACAAGAACACGCTGACTCCATTCACGGTGGTGGTTTGGCTCGATTTGGACTGGAGGCCGGAAAACGAAGACGAGCAGAGCCGACGGCTCCGATGATGTGTGTTTGGCGTCGTTCAGCTTCGGTGGGTGGCAGGGCTTCTGGGTTTTACTCCTCGTCGCTTGTTGAGTGGAGATGTGGTGGCACTGTGGCGAGGTAATGATCGAAGATCGACGAAAGAGGAGGGGCAGTGAGGTCGCGACTGTGGTGGTCGTGTACGGTGGAGGTTAACGACGATGCTTAGTGGCGATTTCGGTTGGGTTTTGGGCGGATTTGTACTCTGGGTCAACTGGTGGAGGTGGTGTGTTGAGATGGTGGCCGGAGCAAGTCTCCGGTGGTGGCAGAGGAAAGAAGAAGAGAGGGAGGTTGATGCATGGTTAAGATTTTTCTTGGGTTTAGGTCGGATTCAGGAGCTGGTTCGAAGGGTGGAGGCTGTGTCAAAAGGTGGTGGCCGGAGATAGGGTTTTCCGGAGTTTGCAGAGGGAAGTAGAGAGAGAAAGTGCGAGAGGTTGGGGAGAGAGACGCAGCCGAGAGAAGAGAGAGGGAGAGAAATGAGGCTAGGTTTTTTTTTCTCTAGTTCCTATTTATACTTGTTTGCGAGAAAAGTCAAATTTGCCCTTGCGACGAGTTACGAAACTCTCCCAGCTAATTGCCTTCGGTTTTGGGCTTGTAACTTTTCTTTTATTTGTTCTTCGTCGGAAACTTCCTAACTTATTTCTCGACGTCGTCCTAGGCCCAAAACTCAATTTCGTTAAAATTAAAAATTCAAATCTTCACTATAACCCAATTCGCCTTCCTTTCAAATTTGCTTCGACGATCATTCGCTCCAATGAACTTTAGTAACCTTTTAGGCCCAAAACGAAGGACTCTGGCCCAAACTTAAATTGTAAGGCCCAAATCGAAGTCTCGACACCAAATTAACCTCCAAGGTCAATTTCTTCACTTAAATCAACTTGCGGAAAAATCTTATTGGCGAAAAATTACCTTCGAAAATTAACTAAAATTTTTCAGGGGCTCACACTCTACCCCCCTTAAAATAAATTTCGTCCTCGAAATTTGCCCAACGCATGAATGAGAGAGGTTACTTATTTTCACCTCGGACTCGATTGTGCACAAGACATAGTTTTTACCTTCCTCTGATACCTTTTGAACATTTACCTTTCATATGGTACATCTTACTTCTCTTACCGGGACGAGCTTATCAAACTCGTTTCCGCAAGTAAATGACCAACACATTAGTGTAAGAATTCCTCAAGCGTTACTTGTAAACAATTTGCCTGGAATGCCCCATCACGCATCAGGTTACGCAACATGATGACATTCGTAAAACTTCCACAATTTTGTGCCTCCATTAGCCACATATCCAAATCTCAAGGCTACTCTTTCCACTTCTCCAAGTGTTCCTATTATACATTTCATAGGATACACTTCTCTCCATGAATCATGATTCTTTTCAATCAATAACTCGCTAAATAGCAACTTCGTTGCAGCCGTGCGATAATAGCTTACTTTTCAAAATAATCGGAAACAAATTGACGTCTACACCAAACTTCCACTTCATTACTCGGAATTGGAACCTTAAATATGAGTAGCAACCAAGAAAGAAAACAAAGCTATCTTTGCATGTCTAACATAAATAAGTTTCGTAGAACGTCACTACGAATGACACGTCAACGATGTCATCACCGACGTCAACCTCGTAGTTAACGATCTTGGTTGTCTAACCTCATGCACCCTTATTCGTAACTTAGCGGATGTTGTTTACTCCAGTAACAAATAACCGTGACAGCTTGTCCATATGACGTCGAAACCAAGCACCCGATTCAGTAGACTTGATGTCACATTGTAACATCGCAACACTTAGGTATCTACCACACAACATGAGACACCAATCAATTGGTTGCTTGGTATTGACCAAATAGACTGTCCAATGCTCAAAGCGTCAAGTTGCAACAATACCTTTCGATGATGCTCAACGAAATTCGAGGATCACCAATCAAAGCTGACTCCTCAGAATTTGTAAAGTTCGTAGCATTTCCATTCATGGTCCCAAACTTGAACTATCATTTTTACCCTTACGAACTCGTTTGATGTCAAAACTCAGAAATTAAATCATAAGTGCTCCTTCAACTTTTGATCAAGTCAAAACAGTTGAATCGGTTATAAGCACTTTATTTCCTTGTGTCCTCGTTTGACAACCAGAAAAAGTAATTTCTAAATATTCTATTCTAAAGTAACTCTTTACTTTCAAAATGAGTGTCCTGAGTAAATTCGTAGGTGAACAAACATTCTTCCAACCACCAGTTTTACACAAAAAGAGTACCAAACGTAAAAGAAAACCACAACGAGATTAACATTTCAAGTTTCCAAGAAGTTGGAAAATAATTTTGAATGGGTTCACGACTAAAATTTTGGATAAGCAATTTCAACCAAAACAAGATCCATAGATTCAAATCTTGAAATGCTGGCTGAGACCGTCGTCAAAATTTTAGAAATTTAAAAGTAGTAGAGGTCGGACCAAACTACATTTCAAGTAGTTGCGGAGACAAAATAGTAAAATTCTCGAAATTCCAACTTTGCTTGAAAACAGACTAGAGAAATTTCCAACTTTTGTATTTTTCGAACAAGATTTGTTGGCAAGAACGTTTAGGTAGGTAAGGGAATAATTTCAAATGCATTTTGCTAAAATAGTCTCGAAGATAGTTTTGAGTTTGTTTTCAAAGTCTAGGCTGCAGAACTTCTAAAGAACCTAAAATTGTTCAAGCTTCGTAAAACAAAACACTTTAGTAAGGAAAACTCGATTGTTTAAGGGGTAGTCTCTTGACTTATGAGGAAAACACTTTGAGTAATGAGAGAGGCGAAAATCAACTTTTGTGGTAAGAGGCAAGAATGTACAACAGCTAATGTAAACCCCTGGTGTGGAAGAAATGTTACGAATACTTTGTCTCAAAAGCGAACGCGTGGGGTAAATGCGTAATTTGTCGCCTCGATTCCCGAGCTCGTACTCGTATTCGCATTTTACCTCGATATGCCTCGAATCCCGGTGTAGTGGATTTCTCCCCAAGCAAAATTAGGAGATACATCAATCCGGGAGAGCTACTGTTGACTTGCGATTTTTCTTTCAATTCGAGTCTACAAAGGTTCATACTTACGTTCCTAATTACGGTGTACCTCTTCAAACGAACCCCATACCAAGGTATCGAACCGAAGCTTTAGGCTCAACCACGCTAATCCCTGTCGTCAAGAGGAAACTAATTCGAACTTCAATCCTTTAAGGTAACAAAACCTTTGGAACGGTTGTCCCAATAGTAGACTCATGAGCTCGCCAATTGCACACAAGTATTTGTGTTCAAACCTTTCTCGACTTTTCTTTTCTCTTCTTCTTCTCTTTCTTTTTTTTTTTTTTTTTTTTTTTCTTCTTCTTCTTCTCTCTTTTTTTTTCCCTGTTTTTTTTTTTTTCTCTTCTTTTTTTTTTTTTTTTTTCCTTCTTCTACTTCTCTCTCTTTTTTTTTTTTTTTTTTTTTTTTTACAGGTAGTTCTACATGGCACGTTGACCGTCTTTCTCCACATCCCTGTAGAATGAGGTCTTAAATCGACTTTTGAATTTTCAAATTCTCCGGAGACGTCACCATTTCAACTTCATTGTAACCACGTATTCGAAGTTGTCTTTCAAGAGTGCGCTACCAACTCGTCCACGTTCCGAAATTCGTGGCGGTATTGATTTCAAAGAAATCAAAGATTCCTTGAAGTAAAGAAAACTGGCTGCTAAAGTTATAATCCTTTAAAGATCTTTTCTTGACCACTTTTAGAGATGTTGCTAGTACCGCAATCATTTATTTTCCCGACAATTTCTCCAATTATAGGGAACATAATTTCTCAATTCTCTGCGGACCAATGGCAACCCAAGAATAGTTTCTGTAACTCTACTAGTCATTTCTCACTTTTGTGTGTTTCTCAACAAAGTAATCATGTCAACACAACGACACTACATAACACAACAATAGATTCTTCCAAAGCAACAAAGTTTCATATCGTTCCACCAATTAACAATAAGATTGGGGAGATGTCGAGCTCAAGCAATACTCAATTTTTATGTTTGTGTTGCCATTACAAGTTTTCCCCGTTAGTCCACTACTTGGGGAACACTTGAGAGGTGTCTACCTTACTCGAAAATCACACCTTCTTTCCGTAGAGCATCGATGGGGAACCGCTGCAGTCGGGCCATTGCTCGGAAGGAAGAAGAGGAAATCAAGTGAAAATATGAACACCACTGATCCAAATGACTGTATAGAGGTCATTACCTCACTTTTTACTCAAATTTTCACTTTGCTCCACACTACACTCTATATTTTTCAATACGTGCAACAATATACGTAGAACAACAACTTTAATCCATCAATAAAATTTACTCTATAACGCTAGCATGGGGGTGCACAAATATTCCCTTCAACTTCATCTCTAACCCACTTTTTCGAGTATCAACTCACCTAACATAACATCGTTAACTCCTTAATGCTCAATCCCCTAATAATTTACCCAACACTTTATCTAGTGTTCATACTTACTATCTTTGGAGCGTTTGTGGTCGAGTGGCACCATGACGGCATTGGCAATTTTAAAATTTAAACCAAACTTTAAAGCACCACTACAAAACAAACTAAATAATTTTTCCAAGGAATCTCAAGGGTATCTTTACTTTTCAAATCCAATGGTAATTCTTTGAACAACTCGAAAATAGCCTCAAGGAAAAATATTTGCAAGTGAAATGAGGTAAAAAGGTATCATCCGAAATGAGTAATTTTTTTAATTAATTTTTTTTTTTTTTTAAAACCCAAGAAAACCGTGTGTTTTGCTCAACCAAATTTGACACTTGAAAATTTTGAAAAGGGTTGCTAGTTTTGCAAAAACAATTTCCAAAGTACTTCGAAACCTAGAGCTCTGATACCACTTTTACTGTGGTGACCCGAAATAGGGGTCCCACAGCGCCGCGACCCCGAGCCAATGAGAAACCGACACGTCACTAACGACATCCCGATAACTCATCAACCCGAAATCACAAGGCCTTTTAGGTTCAGGTTGTTGGTTTACAAAACACTTTCTTGGACAAATCATTCTAGCAACCAAACAACACATTTTCAAAAGCGGAATTTGAAATGGGCTAAGAGTTTTGGGCTTGCAATCGGAGCCCAATTTGGAGAATAAAACAAATCACTAAGTAATTACAAGCATGGGAGACGCGCCCCAGGGTACGGGTCTCCCGGAATTTTTGTAAGCGAGTAGGAAATAAATAAACAAATAAATTAGTGAGAAAGTAAATAAACAAGATACTTCAAAATCCGATAAAGGACCAAAACCATTTCTTGATAAAGAAAAGGAGAAATGCGCCAAGCTGAGCCATGTGCCTCCTCTGTATGCTCCCTGACCACATACTCGAAACCTGCACACTGTTGTAGGGGTGAGCTTTTGTCCTCGCATGCCCAGTAGGGGCCGACCCAACCATGCTAGGTTTGAAAGATAATATACTTGAAAATATCTACTACATAATATTGTGCACGTTTATCGAAAATACTTTAAAAATAGGCAACCACAAACATTTATTTCTTTTATAAAGCATATGCAGTATGCTTCACACAATTTGGAGCTCCGAGATACTTACCTGCCGGCTAATATAAAACAAATCGGTGACCGACCTGGTTCGTCCTGAATTCGAGAACCGGCCAACTACTCTGTAGTACTTCTGACTACAAGTAGCGAAAGTGTCCATTTCCTGGCCCTGAGTCTCCTATGACTGGTTCACTGTCTATACTTATCTTTCCTCGACAAACATAGGAGCACGGCCCCCTCCGGAGGTTCACGGTTATCGACACCGTGGGATCCCTAGGAATCTACGCGTCTAGGTCCCATTCACTTTCAGGTCACAAGTATAAACATACGATGGGTACAGTATCTCAACATGCAAGTCTAGCCTCGGTTTTTGAAATGAGCAATTATCAATTATGAAAACACGGATATCACGAGGCATCGACTAATGAACAACCAAAAAACGCACTTGCAGGCAACATACTATCTTAGTATAGCATTTCACATATAGCGAAAACCTCTAACAAGGAAGGGACAGCTCACCCTACCTGGAATTGGAGTGCTTGTCCACTTTTAAGTTCGTCTCCGACTATCGATCCTTTGTCCCAATCCAAGTGCACACGCACAAATCCATTCTTCTTTTCCAAACTAGAAGTTAATTCCAAATGCTGCAACTCCAACATCACCAATCATTCATATCCCCTTTTCTTGACATCAATCGAATTGACCCAACAGTTTCTCTTTTGTCCAAAACTTCACAGAATGCAGAAATCCACCAAATCCTTAATCCATTTTCAATGGATATCGGCCCAACACTCCTCTTCGCCAGAACCTTACAGTTTGGCAGACCTAATTGGGGCTGTCGGAAACTCCAGCAGCCAAGAGCGGTGGCGCGTGAAGCGCATACGGCAGCTCTGGTCGGAGTCGGAGGTCGAGACGATGGGGTTTTGGTGAACAAGAACACGCTGACTCCATTCACGGTGGTGGTTTGGCTCGATTTGGACTGGAGGCCGGAAAACGAAGACGAGCAGAGCCGACGGCTCCGATGATGTGTGTTTGGCGTCGTTCAGCTTCGGTGGGTGGCAGGGCTTCTGGGTTTTACTCCTCGTCGCTTGTTGAGTGGAGATGTGGTGGCACTGTGGCGAGGTAATGATCGAAGATCGACGAAAGAGGAGGGGCAGTGAGGTCGCGACTGTGGTGGTCGTGTACGGTGGAGGTTAACGACGATGCTTTGTGGCGATTTCGGTTGGGTTTTGGGCGGATTTGTACTCTGGGTCAACTGGTGGAGGTGGTGTGTTGAGATGGTGGCCGGAGCAAGTCTCCGGTGGTGGCAGAGGAAAGAAGAAGAGAGGGAGGTTGATGCATGGTTCAGATTTTTCTTGGGTTTAGGTCGGATTCAGGAGCTGGTTCGAAGGGTGGAGGCTGTGTCAAAAGGTGGTGGCCGGAGATAGGGTTTTCCGGCGTTTGCAGAGGGAAGTAGAGAGAGAAAGTGCGAGAGGTTGGGGAGAGAGACGCAGCCGAGAGAAGAGAGAGGGAGAGAAATGAGGCTAGGTTTTTTTTTTTCTCTAGTTCCTATTTATACTTGTTTGCGAGAAAAGTCAAATTTGCCCTTGCGACGATTTACGAAACTCTCCCAGCTAATTGCCTTCGGTTTTGGGCTTGTAACTTTTCTTTTATTTGTTCTTCGTCGGAAACTTCCTAACTTATTTCTCGACGTCGTCCTAGGCCCAAAACTCAATTTCGTTAAAATTAAAAAGGGAAAAATTCACCAACGGTGTCTAGACACTTAGGGGACTTTCAGAATGATACCTGAACTTACAAAGTTATCAATGTGATACCTGGACTCATTTTTTCGTATCACCGTCATACCTACGACCAATTTCCGTCACGGAGCCGTTAACATGACAACGTGTCATGCACGTGAAGCACTAAATGAGGACAAAAAGACTTATTTACCCTAAAAAATATTGGGTTTTTTTTTTTTTTGTTCTCTTTCTCTTTCTCTCTTTGTTTCTTTCTTTCTTCTTCTTTTTCGACTTCTTCTTCTTCCTGATTTGAACCATCAAGATCTCAAACACATTGATGCCCAGTAACTACATAATCATATGATGATATGTACAATCATAGTCCCCATAGAATAATCCAGATTAAACTCATTAAAGAAACCTTTCACAATCTATTCACAATGTCATCAACATCAAGCCAGTCATTAGATTCTTTGGTCTCTAACTCTCTATCAGTTTACGGGAACTTATCTGCCCAGTCCCAGCATGTCTGCTTTGAGAGGGTGACCTTGAGAGGCTGCTGGTAACTCTCTCTGAAGAGAACTATCAATTCCAAATTTCAGACTATAATTGGAAGTTGATCAAAATCATTACCCACATACATGTACGCCTCAGTAGTCTCACCTCATCTCTCCTCATATCCATTAATATTGAATAAACCATTAAAATACAATCTTGCTCATAAAGGATGGGTTGAATAGCTGAGCCTCAGTTCGATTAAACAAAGCAAAAAGCTAAAGAGTGACCCTATTTCCAGAACTAATTATGAAGCCTTAAGCTTCATTCACCACCAGATCTAGAACCAAAAAAACAAAAACAAAAAAAGCATCCCAGCCATATCACTGTAAGTCTGTAATTCCGGCAAGCCGGCAACTAAACAAGCCCCAAGGCCCTTAACATCCTTCATGGTCGTCGTCGTCTCTCAGAGATGGAAATTTGACGGAACCATTGATTGCTGTTATCGGACCGTCGACATTGGCGGCGGCTTCATGGCCTTTGATGAAGAATCGAGCTCCAATCAGCTACTTGTTGCAATCGGTGGCTAAGAATTTGACTCCAATTGCAATTGGTGATTATCTCACAAACACTTTTCCAACGGTTTGGGATCAGACTGAAATTCAAAGAGATAATCACCTCACATCAGAGATCAGAAGGACGAAGCTTTGATGACAAACAATCTCAGACTTCAAGCAAAGGGAATCGAAATGAAACAATGATACTTTATTTGCCCAAGGAAACACTAATTCTTCTGATCTGGGTTTCTTTCTTTGGCCAAATTCAGATCTGGGTTTAAGAACTCATCATGCTTTAATTTTTTTTGGTTTTTTTGTTTTTGTTTTTGTTTTTTTTTTCAGACATAAATAGACAATTTTGCCCTTTGAAATTCAGTCACATGCATGTCACGTGATCATTTTCAACCGCTCCGTGACGGAAATTGGTCGTAGGTACGACGGTGATACGAAAAAATGAGTCCAGGTATCACATTGATAACTTTGTAAGTTCAGGTATCATTCTGAAAGTCCTCTAAGTGTCTAGACACCGTTGGTGAATTTTTCCCAATTAAAAATTCAAATCTTCACTATAACCCAATTCGCCTTCCTTTCAAATTTGCTTCGACGATCATTCGCTCCAATGAACTTTAGTAACCTTTTAGGCCCAAAACGAAGGACTCTGGCCCAAACTTAAATTGTAAGGCCCAAATCGAAGTCTCGACACCGAATTAACCTCCAAGGTCAATTTCTTCACTTAAATCAACTTGCGGAAAAATCTTATTGGCGAAAAATTACCTTCGAAAATTAACTAAAATTTTTCAGGGGCTCACAGCTGCTAGGTTGGATATGGT
Organism: Rosa lucieae; assembly: GCA_024704745.1. Taxonomy (NCBI): domain Eukaryota; kingdom Viridiplantae; phylum Streptophyta; class Magnoliopsida; order Rosales; family Rosaceae; genus Rosa; species Rosa lucieae. Next base: position 47,947,720 of record CM045492.1, read on the forward strand.
AGATATGGGCATAAGGACTGGTTTGGCACCAGAACCTGGGAAAAAAAAAAAGACAAGCTGCCTTTGGCAACTTGGAATCTGCTGGTAGAAGAGAAAAGAGCAATGTGCATGTCTTTTTTCAGCATGAAAGGTCCTTACGGAATTTCCTCAAATATAAGGAATCTTGTTTCCTTGGATGACCTAAGGCTGGTAGGGCTCAAATCACATGATTTTCATATGGTCATGCAACAGCTACTTCCTATTGCTATACGTTCAAGTTTAGAGAAGCCAGTCCGGTATGCAATCATTCGGTTTTGTTTGTTCTTCAAGGCTATATGCAGTAAAGTGATAGATGTTAGAGAGCTAAAAAAAAATGCAAGAAGACCTCGTTCTGACAGTTTGTGAGCTTGAAAAGTATTTTCCACCTTCGTTTTTCGACATCATGATTCATCTCACAGTTCATCTTGTCAGAGAAGTTGAGCTTTGTGGACCAGTATTCTTTAGGTGGATGTACCCTTTTAAACGGTACATGAAAACCCTCAAAGGCTATGTTAGAAATCGAAACCATCCAGAGGGTTGCATTGCTGAGTCCTATATTGCTGAAGAAGCCGTGGAATTTTGCTCAGAACGTGCACTTTCTGAAGATACAGTTGGCATCCCATCAGTAGGCATATTTGATGTAACTTGCAGCAAACCCTTATCTGGTGCTACTATTGTATCTGTCTATGGAAGGGAGTTGGAGCTAGCACATCTATGTGTGTTACAGAATACAGAGGAAGCAAGACCATACTTCGAGTAAGTATAAATTACACTTTCAATCTATTGTTTACATTTGTACAGCTTTTCGCAGTTAAAAATGTTAGTTTTGATCACATTTATAATTTTGCAGAGAACATATGGAGATTTTGAAGCATACCTATCCAAGGTTCAAAAAAAATGAAAATTGGCTGACCAATAAGCAAAATTTAACTTTTGTTAGCTGGATAAAGGAGAGGGTACGTGTCGTTAACAAAAGTATCAATTTTAATACCTAGGAACGTGATGATGTTAATATGTTTTGGTGGCTGTGCATTAATATGTTTATATGTTTTCATAGGTTCTTGAAGAATTGGGCAATCCTAATCATGGAATCTCTGAAACTTTGAGGTGGATTGCAGATGGACCGAATCCAGATGTACCTACATTTTGTAGTTACATGGTCAATGGGGTTCATTTCAATACCAAGGAACGTGATGATGTTAGGAAAGTGCAAAATAGTGGTGTTTTCCTAAATGCCCGTGCTTTACAAGTATCTAGTGCGAAGGACAAAAACCCCAAAATGGATGATATGCAATTTTATGGGGTGATTACATCAATTTGGGAGATGGACTATCAACAGTTTAGAATCCCTGTGTTTAAGTGTGATTGGGTTGAAAATGCCAAGGGCATTATAGTAGATGAGTTTGGGTTTACGTTGGTAAACTTGAATAGGATAGGTCATGTGGCCGATCCATTTGTTTTAGGTAAGGATGTGAAACAAGTATGGTATGCATCTGACCCTCTTGATGATGATTGGTCAGTAGTTATTCAATGTTCTAATAGAGATTATGCCCACGATGGGGATGAAGAAGAAGAGCTTGACAATTTGGAACTTGAGCAACAGCCCTTTGTAGCAAGAATGCCAGCAATTGAGTCGTATGACAATGCAGTTGGTGATGATGAGAATCGCTACTTGCGAGAAGGGAATGAAGGGATATGGGTTGATAAATGATAAATCTCCCCTAAACCCATTTGTAGTATAGGCAGTTAATGTTGAGGCACTTTTAGCATGTGTAATGATCATTTTTTGATGATGTCTGATAATGCAAAATGGTTGAATTCTCATTTACTTATTAGACGTTATAAATATTATGAACTTGATTGTATTTGCTTTTGTGTTTATTTTTGTATCGCAACACTTAATTATTATAAATGAAAAGCTGACTGTATTTGGTTTTGTGTTTTCAGATTATGGCACCTTCAACGCGAAGACCTTCATCTCAAGCACTAGCAATGGCTAAGAGAATGAGAGAAATTCAGTTGGGGACAAGGTGTACTACCAAGAGATCAAAGGGAACCAGTAAGGCTTCAGTACACGGTGCATCAAAGGCCTTGTCATTGAAGCGACGACGTCATTCGAAGGGTTCAAAAGCTGTCAGAAAAGAAGGACTGAAGTTGCTTAAACGAGGGTGTGTAACTATGTGTGCATTGTGAGGAGAAAAATTATTGGAAAGAAGATGACAGTTAGCTTTAACGATAAAGAGAACCAATAGGGAAAGCTGGTAAAGAAATGCAGTCATATATTGGGGTGTTAGCTCGCAAGAAGGTTGCAATCTCGAATCCTACATGGAACGATGTTTTAATGGAACATAAAAACAAAATCTGGGAAGGCGTAAAGGTATGATCCATATTTCCTAATTTTTGATCTTTTGGTATTTCTGATGTGTTGCATATGATTGATGCTTACTTGTTCAGTTACTTATGCGTTGTTGGTTGCTATTTTCATGTATATAGTTGGCGTTTCTGTTGCGTCCAGAACACAAAACAATGGTTTTAATCTCAGCAGGACGGAAATGGAGAGAATTCAAGAGTCATTTGACTACCCGCTACATTCTCCCTTATAGGGATAACCCTGAAATGATCGAGTCTCGTCCAGAGGACTATCTTTTCATTAATCAACGGGATTGGGAGATTTTTGTAAAGGATAGGTTGTCTGACACATTCCTGGTAAGTAAGAACTATTTGGCAGTTACTATTTTGTACATATTGATTGAGTGTTTACAAGTTAAGCATGTAATGAGTGGACCTTGTTATGTAGGAACTGCATGAGAAACAGAAAAAAAAAAAAAAAAAAAAAAGGGCCTTAAATAAGTATCCTCATCGGATGTCACGTAAAGGATACGCTGGATTGGAGGAAGAACTGGTTAGTAATCAGTTGCATGTTTCATGGTTTGTACATACTGATTTATTATACAATGGTATAAATATTGACTTGATCAATTTATATAGTTGGATGTATGAGTGACTCTGAACTTGATCGTGCAACGATGTGGATTAAGGCACGTCAGGACAAGAATGGTGGGTTTAAAGATCCTTTGGTAGAGGAGAAGGCCAAAAAAATTGTAAGTCGTTTCAATTTGGTTTGAGATCAGCCCTTTGAATGTAATGTTACACCATCAATACTTTCGTATATATCTCACCCCCAAACACATGTATTTTCAGGCTGCTTTGAAGAAAAAGGAGGTTGAGGGAGAGTTAAGCACTTCGGGTGCAGATGATGTATTAACCTTAGCATTAGGAAATCCTGAAAATACTGGAGTAGTAAGAGGAGTGGGAGGTAGTGTGAGGAAATCTATATATTTTAACCTCCCAAAACGTCGAAAGCAAAGTGTTGAACAAACTGTTAGGTTAAGTGTTCAGAAGATAATGGAACAAGAGAGGGAGAAGATATTAGCAGAAGAACGAGCAATTTGGGAGGAGAGATTTAGGAGGTTAGTAGAGAAGCTTGGTGCGAGTGCTTTGCAAACTGAGTCCCCCAAAGTTTCCACCATTGACAAGCAAGTGGGTTCTGGACAAGGAAGTTGTTCAAATTTGCAAGAGAAGGCCGTTGTGGGAAGTGAAAAACTGATTTCTGCCACTGTTAAGAAGTCTTTGGATTTAGAACATCTTCAGGAGCCATCAACAGAATTTTTGGAATTAAAACTTCCTCTTCAGGAGCCAGTAAAAGATGTGAATCCCATTAGTGGAGTGAAGTTGAATGCTACTGCGAAAGATGTCAAAAATAGTGAGGTGGTTGTTGATCTGGAAATCCAGAAGGGTTCAATTCAGGTAATTGTAAATGTGTTCTACATTAAACCATTACATCGTTTAGTTAGATGATGTGTTATGCTGCCATGTTACATTATTTGATCAACTATCTTATATAGTGTCTCATTATAACACTTTATCATTTTTAGGTAGAAACAATTGAGAAAGAGTGCCGATTGGCTACAGGTTCAATCGATAATGTTGTAGCAATTGCAACAATTACAGAAGTCAATGGTGAAAACAATAGCCAGCTTATCCATGGTGTTCCATTGCTCAAGGGAAATAGGCGTGTGTCAATTGTCACTTCTCTAGTGGATGAAGCTAAGCTTCCATTTCCGATCAAAGATGAAATAGTGACTGTTCAAGATGCTATCGGGACTTATGTGGCCTGGCCTGAAAACCTTATAATTTTTCAATGCGAGTCTAAGGTAACAAATAGTACTTATAACTTCATTTAAATGTACCTTAAAGTTAATTCTTGCTTTGATGACTTGTCCCTACTGATTTGTACCATTTTCTGTTACACAAGCAGACGGCAGCAAAGAGTAAAGGATTGAAGAAGAGAAAAATTGCAGTTGAAGATGATGATGAAGAGGAAGATATAGACACTGCATCACTGCCACCAACTACTCCTGCATCTCTTATTGCGGTATGCAATTGGGCCAAAGAAAGAATGAGAAATGCTCAAACAATTATCTGCGAGTTCGATGAAAAGATTTTCGGACATCCTTCCAAAACTTTTATTTGCAAACATGATATTAATAACTTTGTTACCATGAAGGAAGTATCGGGCAGCTGCATAGGCATCTATATTCGGTAACCTACTCGCATTAGTTGGAATTTACATATACGTGTCATAAAACTTATGGTTTAATGTTGCGTTCTTTCATTTGTAGCTACCTATATTGTGTGTTGAAAAATACAAAAATGGTAGATATGGTTGGATTTATGGACAATACAGATGTTGGTGCCATTGGGTGTGGCAGTCCAATTGAGCGTTCCCGTGCTATCGCCGATAGGCTAAAACGAGCAAAGCGTGGTCAGATTATTTTGGTGCCATATAACTCTGAGTATGTAATCTCCATGCATTGGATACATGCTTTCTGAAATTGATATGGTCCTGAATATATTGTGATTTGATGTCCATTGTCTTGAAATGTGAATTTTTTTTTTCTGCTTTGAAGATGTCATTGGATGCTAACTGTACTCAGTCCTGAAGAAGACATTGTCTACTTCATGGATCCATTAAAGAGGAGACTCTGCACAGGAGAGTGGAAGAATATTGTTGATAAGTAAGTGGATGTTTTTAGTAGTAATGGACTTAATTTAAACTGATGTTTCAGCTGCATATTAACTCAAATTTTCTGCTAATTTTAAAGTGGCATCAAAATACATAATGCTCAACTCAAGAGGCAGGGCAGAAAGACAACTACTTGGAAAAACTGTGCGGTATGATTATGAAACCTTTTTTTGAAACAGTTTTTATAATTTTTGTTCGAGAAGTTGGTTATTCCCGAATGAGTTTTGCCCATTGTTGGTATTTAATATACTTTTTTTAGGGTATTCCTGAGCAAAAGACGGACAAAGACTGTGGATATTATGTAATGAGATATATGAAGGAAATAGTGGAAGATAAGAGCTTAGATTTTTTCACCAAGGTAATACTAGTTGAGGTTGCTTGGAATATAGTTACTGAAATTTTGGTTGCTATTGTGTTTCATGTGTTTGGGTGAATATGACTTTTGGTTGGTGTTGGTTGCTTGGATTATGTCAAGGTTGTCCAGAATGCTTGAAATTTTGGTTGCTGTTGTTTTACATGTCTTTTGTTGAACAATGACATGTATATGTAATTTTTTGGTTAATGTCGATTGCTTGGATATGTCAGGAAAGTCCAAAATCCCTTAAATTTTGGTTGTTGTTGTTTTGAATGTGTTTTAGTGAAGATGTCATATATAATAACTGCATTTGCTGTTGGTTGCTTGGATTATGGTTATTGAAATTTTGATGTCAATTACTAAGTGGCATATATGCTCAGATTACAAAACTTTGTCAAGGTTGTCCAGAATACATAATGCTCAATGACGTACAGCTATAGATTCTTTTTGCAAATTTGTCCATTACTAACTACAAACTAATTTATTTCAGTGGGAGAGAAGAGGCAAAGCAACATATACCCAGGAAGATATTGATGTGGTCAGAAATGAGTGGGCAAAGTTTATGGTGAAGACATATATGTAAGCATTGCGCTTGGTACTTATGGAGCTATATTTCTTTTTAGTTCAGTTGAAACTTTGTTCTATGGATTTGGTTGGACATGAGTTGATGCTTGTACTTTGAATTGATAATGTAAGATTTGCGAGAATGATGTATGAGAATGATGATCAGTAAATGACAACTTTGAATTTCATATCTGCCTATTTCCAGATCAATTGTGCAAACTCAAGTCCAACAACATATATATGAATGTAACTGTTGTAGTGCAAACTATCACACAACACAAAAGAAAGGTCCAAATAAAGCTTATTGTCTAAGGAGAATTCAGACAACACCTTTATATACCAACTTGTCATCTTAAGCCATTCAGACAACATAGGCATCTATTAACTTGTCATCTCAAAGATATTCAGACAACATTTGCATCTACCAACTTGTCATCTTAAGCTAGTGTAGACAACAATGGCATCCAGCAATTTGTTGTCTTAAAGGAACACCGACAACAAGAAGGAAGGAATATTGTGGTCTGAGGTTCATTCAAGACAACAAATTCATCAACATTAATGTTATCTTAAATTACATTTAGACAACATCAGTATCATCAAACTTGTTATATAACTGTTAATTCAGACAACAAGAAGAAGAAAAAATGTGTTGTCTGAAATTCATCTGATACAACACATGCTTAATTAATTTTGTTATATTAATTGAATTTTAGACAACATTGGAATCTAGATAATTGTTATCTTAGAGATATTCAGACAACACACGGTAATTGAAGATGTAGTCTGTGGTTCACCCGAGACAACACCATATCGAGCAAATTGATATTTGTAATACATTTCACACAACATTTGGTAATCAAAAATGCTTGTGTGATGTTTACTTCACACATCAGGTCTCATACAATATTGTCGTTGAAAATATATAGCAGACAACAAAGGCTTGGAAAGATTGTTGTGCTTGGTGAATTTCACTCAACACCCCGACAATAAGCTGTTGTCTGAGTTCATACCCGACAACAGACTACCGTCATGAATCGAAATTTGGTAAATTTAGACAACACATATTTAGGTACACATGTTGTGTGAATGACCAGAGAGACAATTAAAAAAGAATGTTGTCTGATGGGGGAGATCAGACAACACGCCAGTTTACAACATCTCCATTTTTATTCAGACAACAGGTTTTTGACTGTTGTCTGATTCACTTTGTGTAGTAGTGAAAGTTCACACAACAGATTTGGCAAAGAAACATGGAAATTCTACACATTCAGACGACATTTTATTGTCGTCTCGCATTAAAACAGACAATAGATTATTTGTGAAGTCTGTTGCTAGAGTTTGACAATAAGTCAATAACAACATTTGACTGTCGTTCTATATCATATCTAACCACATATACTTACAATTTGTGCATATTTAAGCACACTCAGACGACAGATTTTTTTTAGGTGTCTGTCGTTTGAGTGAATTTTTGACGTCGGGCTTTATCCGTCGTCTGAACATCAATCAGATATCAGCTTACTAGACGACAAATTTTTTGCATATCAGACGACGGTCCTAGTCTGTCGTCTGATGAGGTTATTGGCATTGTGCATTTTACTAATGTGGCCATATCACTACCACCACAACTTAATTATCTATACTATATTTAAAAGAAGAGGTTTTGTTAACCAAAGTAGGAAATTACATATAAATTATTACGTCATATCTTAATTCGAAATTCTATTTAATAATTAAAGGATAAGTAAATAACAAAAACAAAATCTGTTGTAAATATTATTTCTTATGTGGCTGTCCACGTTATTGGTTAGGGACCTACATGTAATATATCAATAGTTTAAACACTTATCATGTAAACCCTACCTCTATATAAGGGAGGCCTCTAAGACTGAATAATACACTTCTCTATTTTCCCCTCATCTCTCTTTATACTTTTCTTACTCTCTACAAAGTAAGCCAATACTTTTTAACACGTTATTAGCACGCTCTGCTATTTTTCTTAAAACTCTATGATGATCTACGAGTTTATGGTGCAACGTTGTTGCTCTTAACTATAACTCATGATCTATGAGTTTATTTATAATCTATATCAATTATGCATATTAGGGTTTATGGAGATATACGGCATCATATCAATGTTTTGTTAATTAATAGCACGGGAACTGTCCCTTGTATGTTGGGGTTTTGTTTATTTTTTTTTCCATTCTTCATCTGCCATGTGCTTCTGCAATCCTATATATATATATATATAGTTTAATATGGTTGTTGGCTTGTTGCGATATGGCATCATCATATCAATGTTTTGTTTATTTTTTGACTTATTTTTTGATATACGGCAACATATTACACAAAATGTGGGCGGCGCCTTATTGCAGTTGCTTCAGTGTCATATTAGGGTTTATGGAATGTTTTATTTTTTTGTGCTTTTGCAATCCTATATATATATATATATATATATAGTTTAATATATCCTGGGTACAAGTATCGTCTATAGTTTAATATATCCTGGGTACAAGTATCGTCTATAGTTTAATATATGGTTGTTTTGTTTAATATAGTCTATTTGCTTCACAAACACGCTCCTTTATACATATATATATATATATATATATATGAGGTATATGTTGTTAACATAATGGACATATTTTTGCTGTTTCATTCCTTATAGCATATCTGATATTTATTTAATTAAATTTATTTTATATGTTTTATCAATTAAGCATACTTAATATTCATAATACAAGTGAACCTGAAGTTTCACTACTGCTACTCGAGCCAGAAGTTTCGAGTACATATCCGTTTGAACCCGAAGTTCAAAAATACGGAATTTTAGAACCTGAAGTTCTAATCATAAGACCACGAACCTGAAGCTTCGTGTATATAATTGCGATCCAATGTTCATTTTCTTTTCGAACCTGAAGTTTCGATATTGATTACTTATTTGTTAAGAACCTGTAGTTCTAACACTATACATGGATCCTAACATACCTCATCTTCATTGTGGCAGGAAGATGACGAATTTGGCAAAATTGGATTTTGGCGCCCTTGACATCTCTGGCAAGAACTACCTGTCTTGGGCCCTTGATGCAGAGATTCATCTCGAAGCCCAAAACCTTGGGCCTACAATCAAGGAAGGAAACTCAGCGTCCCCGCAGAATAAAGCTAAGGCTATGATTTTTCTGCGCCACCATCTCCATCAGGGATTGAAGGACGAGTACTTAACTGTCAAAGACCCACTTGAGCTATGGACAGGTTTGGCAGATAGGTTCGCTCACCAAAAAACTGTTGTGCTCCCTAGAGCACGTTACGAATGGTCGCATCTGCGCCTTCAAGATTACAGTTCTGTGATAGATTATAATTCTGCCATGTTCAGGATCACCTCCCAAATGAATCTTTGTGGAGAAACTGTAACTCAGGCCATGATGCTTGAAAAGACCTTCTCCACCTTTCATGCCTCAAATATGGTCTTACAGCAGCAATACAGAGAAAGAGGATTCACCAAATATTCTGATCTCATCTCTTGTCTTCTGGTGGCTGAGCAAAACAATGAGCCCTTAATGAAGAACCATCAGTCTCGCCCTACAGGATCACAACCATTCCCTGAAGCGAATGCTACTTTTACTAGTGGTTATGGCAATAGACGTGGTGGAAGGCATGGCAAAGCCCGTAACCGTGGTCATAGACGTGGTCAGGGTCGACAAAATGGCCAAGCTCGTGGGGGCTACAACCAGCAGTTGGGCCCAAGGAACAATGCCAAGATTACTAAAGGAAATGGTCAGATGATCAAACCTCATAAAAATGAAGACAATGTTTGTCTTAGATGTGGTGGTAAAGGCCATTGGGCTCGCACCTGTCGTGTAGAAGACCATTTGGTGGCCCTCTACAAAGCTTCCTTGAAAAAGAAACATGTGGAGACAAACTACATTGACCACTCTGACCCTTGGGATTCATCTGAGCCTATAGACATTACTCCGCTCGATCTCTCAGATTTTTTTGCGAACAATGGAAGCAATTTTGATGATATGACCAGTGGTGGAATTCTTGACGACTACTAGTTGTCAGCCTATGTTTAGGCATTTTTTTAATTTTCTTTCTACATTAGTCACCTTTTGTTTAGGCCTCTGATTTTTTTAGTTTGGTTTGTTCCTAGCTATTTTGCAAGGCAATAAAAAGAAGTTTTTTTTCTGGATACTTTTTGCTCTATCATGTGGTTTATGATGCATCTAATTAAATTGCATATGTTTTTCATGTGGTCTATGACGCATGTGGTCTATGATGCATTAATTAAATTGCATAAGGGGCCTCCCTATTTTTTTTTTTTTTTTTCTGGAGCTCATTAATTAAATTGCATGTGGTCTATGATGCATCTATTTTTTTACGTCAGTTTGCAAAAAGGAATTATGATGGGTATATATATTTTTTTTCTCTCGTATCCAAATGAATGACTAAATTGTTTTTATCTATAAATGATCTATAATATCATGTTTTATTGCCTTAGTCAGACTAATTAATTAAATTATTATTATTTCTTTTATGAAGGCATGAACATGGATTTTGGATGCTCTCAACTTATGAAGGATGGAGAAGAAATATGTCTTGCTGACAGTGCCACCACACATACGATCCTTCGCGATCGGTTTATTTCTCCACTTTAACACCTTCTAAAGCCAATGTGACTACTATCTCAGGTCCTGCAGACCTGATTGAAGGCTCCGGAAGAGCCCACATTAGGCTACCCAATGGAACTCAATTGTCCATTCAAGAGGCTTTATACTCTTCGAGATCCAGAAGAAATCTCCTCAGTTTTAGAGATATCCGTTTAAATGGATACCACATTGAGACCACAAATGATAATCATGTGGAATATCTTTGCATTACATCCAATAAAAACTGCCAAAAGCATATATTGGAAAAATTGGTTGCCCTATCATCTGGGTTGTATTACACAACCATTCAACCAATTGAGGCATACCATGTTGTGAACCAGCAGTTCAAAAATCAACATACATTTATGCTTTGGCATGACCGTTTGGGTCACCCTGGATCCACCATGATGCGTAGGATCATTACAAATTCCAATGGACATCCATTGATGACTAAACATATTGTTTTGCCAAGCAACCCTTGCAAAGCCTGCTCACAAGGGAAATTGGTGGTTAAACCATCTTATGCAAAGATAGATATCGAATCCCCATCTTTTCTACAAAAATTCAAGGGGACATTTGTGGACCTATTGACCCATCTTGTGGACCATTTCGATATTTTATGGTCCTAGTTGATGCCTCTACAAGATGGTCACATGTTTGCCTCTTGTCTACCCGTAATGTGGCATTTGCCAAACTACTTGCTCAGATAATTAAATTACGAGCTCAATTCCCGGACTACTCTATCAAGTCCATTCGTTTAGACAATGCTGGTGAATTTACATCTCAAACGTTTGATGATTATTGCATGTCTATGGGAATTGAAATTGAACATTCAGTTCCTCATGTTCATACACAAAATGGTTTGGCAGAAGCTCTTATTAAGAGACTTCAAATAATAGCTCGCACTTTGCTAATGAAAACAAAGATGCCAGTTTTGCATGGGGACATGCAATTTTGCATGCAGCAGCTTTAATTCGGTTGAGGCCCATAGCCAACCATCAATATTCCCCATTACAACTTGTTTCTGGGAGCCAGCCCAATATCTCCCATCTTCGAACATTTGGTTGTGCTGTTTATGTGCCTATTGCACCGCCACAACGAACAAAAATGGGCCCTCAACGTCGATTGGGAATCTACATTGGTTTTGATTCACCATCCATTATTCGGTATTTAGAACCCATGACGGGTGATACCTTCACCGCACGGTTTGCAGATTGCCATTTTGATGAGACAATATTCCCGCCGTTAGGGGGAGATAAGACTGTTCCAAATGAACGTCGTGAATTAATGTGGACTGTACCCACTATATCTCATCTTGATCCTCGTACTAAAGAAAGTGAAATTGAAGTACGAAGGATTCTGCACCTTCAAAATATTGCTAACACAATGCCTGATGCATTCACTGACACAGCAAAAGTGACAAGATCACATATCCCAGCAATAAATGCACCGGCAAGAATTAATGTCCAAATTGGACAAAATAATGTGGCGGCCAATGAGCCATCTGCTGCACGCCTGAAGCGTGGCAGACCTGTAGGTTCAAAAGATTCAGTTCCTAGAAAGAGGAAAACAAAGGCACATCTGAATCCTAATGAAATCGCCCCTGAAGAGAATATTGGGCAAGACATTAATGTCCGATCCACAATTCATGATTCTGTGACTACATAAGAGGAAAATGACATTGGTGAGACACCAGCCCATGAAGAGGCTCAGGTACCTGAAAATAAGGAAATTTCCGTAAACTATGTGTACACCAATGAGATGTGGGATCGTCGAGATATGATCATAGACAATATATTCTCATTCGCAGTAGCTACTGAAATAATAAAATGCGATGACACTGAACCTCGCTCTGTTAATGAATGTAGACAGAGACATGACTGGCTCAAATGGAAAGATGCAATCCAAACTGAATTAAATTCTCTAGAAAAACGCAGTGTTTTCGGACCTGTTGTCCAAACACCACCCAATGTCAAACCGGTTGGATATAAATGGGTATTTGTGAGAAAGCGTAATAAGAAAAATGAGATTGCAAGATATAAGGCGCGACTTGTTGCGCAAGGTTTTTCACAAAGGCCTGGGATAGATTATGAGGAAACATATTCTCCTGTAATGGATGCTATCACATTCCGCTATCTAATAAGTTTAGTAGTTTCAAAAAAACTTGATATGCGTCTTATGGATGTTGTTGCTGCATACCTATACGGTGAGTTAGATACTGATATCTACATGAAAGTCCCAGAAGGACTTAGGTTGCCTGAAGCAACTGCAAAACCACGCAGTATGTACTCAATCAAACTGAGATGATCCTTATATGGATTGAAGCAATCTGGACGAATGTGGTACAACCGCCTCAGTGAGTATCTACTTAAGGAAGGATATGTCAATGATCCTATATGTCCTTGCGTGTTCATTAAGAAATCAAATCCTGGTTTTGCAATAGTCGCAGTTTATGTCGATGACATGAATCTGATTGGAAGTTCTTCAGAACTTGGAAAAACTGCTGAATATTTAAAGAAAGAATTTGAAATGAAAGACCTTGGAAAAACAAGGTATTGCCTCGGGCTGCAAATTGAGCATTTGGATAGTGGGATTCTTGTCCATCAATCTGCTTATACAGAAAAAATTCTGAAGAGATTTGGTATGGAAAAGGCTCACCCACTGAGTACCCCAATGGTTGTTCGGAGTCTTGACACTATGAAAGATCCATTTCGTCCAAGACAAGATGACGAAATTATCCTTGGTCTAGAAGTACCATATCTTAGTGCTATTGGTGCCCTTCTTTATTTGGCGCAATGTACAAGACCAGACATTGCATTTGCAGTTAGCGTATTGGCAAGATATAGCTCTGCTCCAACATCACGCCATTGGAAGGGCGTAAAAGACATTTTACGCTACCTTCGTGGTACAACAGATATGGGTTTATTCTATACAAATAAATCTGTTGATAATTCCACGATTGTTGGATATGCTGATGCAGGATATCTCTCTGATCCGCATAGAGGTCGCTCTTAAACAGGATATGTTTTTACTTGTGGAGACACAGCAATTTCATGGCAATCATCTAAGCAAACACTCGTGGCAACTTCCTCTAATCATTCAGAAATAATTGCTTTATATGAGGCTGGCCGAGAATGTTTTTGGTTAAGATCCATGATTCGCCACATTCGAAGCACCTGTGATTTACCTTCAGTAACTGACAAACCAACAGTCATGTATGAAGACAATACTGCTTGTATTGCTCAGATTAAAGAAGGATTCATCAAAGGTGACAAGACTAAGCATATCGCACCAAAGTTCTTTCACACTCATGAGCTTCAAAAGAATCAAGAAATTGCAGTGAAGCAAATTCGATCCGACAAAAACTTGGCTGATTTATTCACCAAATCTCTACCTAAGTGTACTTTCCAGAAGTTAGTGGAAGGGATCGGATTGAGACGACTCTCGAAGCTATCAAGCGACGCATGCAAAGATCAGGGGGAGATTGCAATCAGGGGGAGCATCAAGAAACATTCTACCTAGGACATATGCGCGTTGTGCTCTTTTTGTCCTTCGACCAGGGTTATTTTTATCCCACTAGGTTTTTGTTACCTGGCAAGGTTTTTAACGAGGCAACAATAAGCGCGTCCAATGCCATCATCAATTGGTGGACATCCAAGGGGGAGTGTTGTAAATATTATTTCTTATGTGGCTGTCCACGTTATTGGTTAGGGACCTACATGTAATATATCAATAGTTTAAACACTTATCATGTAAACCCTACCTCTATATAAGGGAGGCCTCTAAGACTGAATAATACACTTCTCTATTTTCCCCTCATCTCTCTTTATACGTTTCTTACTCTTTACAAAGTAAGTCAATACTTTTTAACAAAATCAAAATTATAAAAATAAAAGAAAAAAAATTCCACTTCTCTATATGAAACTTTCCACTATATGTACATTTCACCTATAGAAAGCTTCCCACTATTTATAGAAAACTAATTATTACACATTATTGATTAAATTATGCTGCATGCACAAGCGTCTGGAATTAAAAGAACTAAAGAACTTACAACACTCCACTTAAGTTCTTCCGAGTATAGAATGTGCAAATAATTTATTGAGATCGAGAAGGTTTTTAGCACTGATAAGAGGGATGATTGATTAACACATTCAAAAAGGAAACATAGCTAGGGGGATGCAAAACCAAACTCAGTAAGTAAAAGAAATTACAAAAATAAAGCTGGTTAACTTTTTATTAACGACTATAAGGTACTAATAAGCAGCTGTGTACTCTTCGACCCATCAAGGGAAGCATAAATGCCCTTGTCTCAGAAGTTGATGGAGCTGAAGATAAAAAGTAAACAAGCACTAGTCAGTTTGGAAGAGAAAAAGTTACAAGAACCAAATGAATCTTGATCATGATGAACAAATAGACTTGGAGATTACCGCTTCAGATATTAAGCATATCCTTATTTCATTGCCCGCCGTCTGATCAAAGCTAGCCTCAGAGAGAACCAATCACGTACTCAAAGCTTAAGTAGAAGTATGCATACCTCCATGACCTGATGAAGATCAAGCTGCCACAAGCACCCCAAAATCCAACGACAAACCCAAGCACCATGCTGATGTAATCTCCCAGTGTCGACATTACCTCCTTCTTATCTTCCTGATTCTCCAAGTTCGCTTTCACTGGACTTGCTTCTTCTTGAGAACACGAATTATGTAGTGGAGGTCCACAGAGTTGAGGGTTTCCCACAAAAGCTGCTTCAAAGGTTTGGAGCTGCGTACCAGTTGGAATTTCGCCAGACAAATTGTTATATGCCAGGTCCAAGTAAGCAAGTCGATCGATCTGAGCAAGGCTTGTTGGAATTCCACCATCTATCTGGTTTCTGGAAATATCAAGAGAATCTAACGACTGCAACTTTCCAATCTCTGGAGTTATTTGGCCGGCCTGTCAATTGGTTTCTCGACAAATTTAAAGAAACCAAACCAGAAAGTTGAGCAATTTCACTTGGAATCTCTCCACTTAATCTGTTGCTAGCGAGATCAACAATCTTCAGAAGTCCCAGAGTACTTTTGTATTTGGACATTGCTCCTTTCCATATCAAAGACACTTCATCATCATAATTCTGGACAAGATCCATATGATCACTATTAAAGGAGATAAATGGATGGCGCCTGATGGTTAGATGACTTGGATCTGAATATCCTTTTTCAGCCAAAGTTGTCAAATTGTTAAGACATTTGGGTATACTTCCACATAATTCCAATGAGAAGCTTCCATAAAAGTGATTAGACCGAAAGATGAGGAAAGCCAAATTTGGAAGTCCAACCCCTAACCATTTAGGTATCAGCCCTGATAACTTTTTTTTTTTTTTTCTCATTATTTAAATGAGGATCAAAGGGTTTCACTCCTACCCCCATGGTGACTCGAACCCATGACTTCGTACATAGGTAGTGGGTGCTCTAACCACTGAGCTAACACCACTTCGTCATCAGCCCTAATAACTTGTTCTCTCCAATATCAAAAAGTAATAGACTTTTGCAATTATTGATGGACGAAGGCAATTCTCCCTCAAATTTGTTGTGATCTAGTTTCAATGTAATGATAGAAACTAAAAAGCCCATTGTGGTCGGAATTTTTCCAGAAAAACCGTTGTTACTCAAGTCAAGAAAGACTAGATTCTTAAAAGGCTCCAACAATCCGGAGCTTCTCCGGATAAAGAGTTGCTTGAGAGATTGAGAAAGGATAAGTTACTAGCCTTGGTTGCACACAAGAAAGAATCCAACTCTGAAAATTTATTATTGGAGAGATCTAAAGATAATGCTTTTGAAAATAATGAAGGCAGTGGACCTTCCAATTGGTTCCAACTCAAGTTTAGATGAGGGTAATATGCAAACTCAAATCCAGAATATGCAATTGTTCTTCTAAGTTGATTACTAGAAAGATCCATATCAGCTACCTGATGAGAGAAATCCCAAAACCAACTTGGAATGGAATCCGAAATTCCAGCATCAGAAATATCAAGTTCGGTATATTCTTTCTGATTTTGAAGCCATTTAGGAAATCCGGCCCCAGCTTGCAAGATTCTAAAGATATGAAATCCAATTGAAATGGAAAAACCCAATCAGAATGGAAGTCCAAAACTAGTGAATTAGAGGATAGATCTAAATTCCTCAGTTTGGATAGTTTTGAGAAATGAATATCTGAAATCACCCCTTCCAAATGATTATTACCCAAATCGAAACTCTCCAGCTATGATAGTTGTCCAATACTTTCCGGTATACTTCCACTTAAGTTATTTCTCCTGAGATACAATTCTTTCAACGATGTAAAGTCTCTAAGATCAGGTAAAGATCCTGGAATACGAAAATTTTCTGAGAGATCCAAACTCTGTAATGAGTTTCGAGCACATGAATTAGACAATAATCGAACAAAGTCAGAACATTGTCCTTCCAAATTGTTGCCCGAAAGTGCCAAGAATTGCAAACTACATAACTGGGCAAAGAATGGGGGATGATTCCTTCAAGTTGGTTAAAACAAGTTGGTTAAAAGAGAGATCAAGATGTACAAGAGAGCTCATGGTTTCAAACACATCGGGAATTGAACCAGTTAAGTGGTTGGATATGAGGTCAAGATAAACAAGGCTTGTCTTAAATAACCATGGGAATATTGAAGAATTAAGATAGTTGAAAGAAAGATTAATTCTACCAAGAGTCTTCGAAGTATTTATGTGAGGAAGAGAGGAAGATTGATCAATTGGAGGTAGCAGACACCTCCTTAATGCCAAAACTTTTAGCTTAGGGAGCTTATTAACTGTTTCCAACCAATCGAAAGCATTAGAGAGATTAAGAGAATTAATTGTTAAGTGTGTTAAAGAAGAAAGATGAGGGAGCCAGTTGAGGTTTTGCGCAGGAGTAGAGCCATAATTAAAGTGAAGTTTGAGATTTTGCAGGTGCGTCAGTGTAGGTACAATTCTTGTACATGTCCCATGCATCTGCATATGCATGGGATTGCAACGTGTGTTGCAATCCCCGAGTCAGTAGTCAGTTTCATGTGGAGTCCGATTTTGAAAAGTAAGTTTTAAGTTTTATGTATTTATGTCGTTAAAAGATTGGTGTTTGATGCCCTAGGGTTTTTAGGACTTGTCTATTCCTAATTGATTTTCTTTAAGATTTATTGGATTTCATATATGGAAAGTTACTTTCCTAATTAAAAGACAATTAGGGTAGAATCTTTACTTGAGAGGTTTTGTCGTTGGTGCTTGATATATATTTAGAAAATATGCATGGCAGAGGGGTGTATCTTTTGAGGCAAGATTTTTGATAGAGTCTTGCATGTTAGTTTGAGATTGAGTTTTCAAAAAGAGTCAAACACTTGGTCCATGTGTAAGTGTTATTGATCATGTTTTCATATGCATAAACAAACTCTCTTGAGATCAGTAGAGAGACTGTGAAGAAGGAAGAACAAGATTTGGTCATCGTTCAAATTGAAGGAGTTCAAGAAGATAGACAAATTGTGTGTTAGTTTTTGTCTAAACAAGATAGCCGAGCTAGTGCTATTTGAAGTTGTAAAAGAACATATCCTTTTAAATACGATGATTCTTATTTTGGGTTTTCAAGAGTAGGAGCCCCGCAGTGTTTTTAATCTCATATTTGAGGTTTTCACTGCGTAACCAAAATCTGGTGTTCTGTTTATTAATTTTGGTTTCTACTGGCCAGTAAGGATTGATCAGTGCACTGCAATCCCCATTTTCCAGAAATCACATTCTGTCCTTGTATTTTCACTTGGCATCAGAGCGGGTTCTAAAGCTTTTTAGTTGATCTGTGGTTAAGGATGGAACGTGAACGTGACAGAACCTCTAGTTCTATAAATTGCCCGCCTTTGTTTGATGGTGAAGACTATTCACAATGGAAGATTAGGATGAGGGCTTTTCTCTACTCTCAGGACGAAAACATGTGGAATATAGTTGAGAATGGATGGGAACACCCAACAAAGGCAGAAGAATCAAAGAAAGTTTAAGGGTCATCTGCAAGAGTTCTTAAGCCTAGGAAGGAATGGACAGAAGAGGAGGTTCGGAATAGAAGTTGTGATTTCAAGGCACAGAACTCCTTATACACAGCTTTATCCAAGAAAGAAAGGGTGAGAATCAGCCATTGTGACACCGCTAAACAAGCATGGGATCTTCTTCAGGTCACTTATGAAGGAAATAAAAAAGTTAGAGGTCAGAAGCTTCAGAGACTTGTCTTGGAGTTTGAGAACATGCAAATGGAGGAGGATGAATCAATAGATGACTTTCATGCTCGTCTTATGAACGTGACAAGTCAGTGTCACAGTCTTGGTGATCCTTTTGAAGAGCATCGGATTGTCAAGAAAATTCTTAGGTCTCTTTCATCAAAGTTTCAATCCAAACAGACAGCTATAGAGGAGACTCAAGACCTGGACACCTATTATCTTGACGAACTAATAGGTAATCTGAAAACATTTGAGATGAGGATCAAGCCCGAGAAAAAGGTAAAAAATATTGCTTTCTCTTCTGTTAAAAAGAAAGATTATATTGTTGATGATTCTGTGGATTTAGCTTTGTTGACTAAAGAGTTCAAAAAAAATTTTAAAAACAAAAACTCTTCTGGAAACTCATCGAAAAATTTTCCTAACAAACCTAAATGCTTTGAGTGTGGTGGAATTGGACATCTGGCTGCCGATTGTGGCAACAAGAGGTACAATTTGCGTGGAAATAAGGCTTTAAAGTCTACTTGGAGTGATAGTGATGAAAACACTCAATCTGATGGCGAAGAGGTAAATCTTGCTCTTACTTCCTCCTTTAATTCTGAATTATCTGATGTTTCTGATTTAGAAGATGATACTTTTGATGAAGAAACAAATGAAAAATGCAAGCAATTATATAATGCCTCAAAAATTGTTCTCAAGAAAAATAATAAACTTGAAGAGGAAATTGAATTCTTAAGGGGTGAGAAAGAAAAAATTGAGAAAAGATTTGAAATATCTTTGAAAGAGTGGGAAGATGAGCATACTGACCTTGTTGCTAAGATAAATGTTTTGCAGGGTAAGGTTAAGTCTCAAGATTGGGACAAGGAGCATGATGAGATTACTAACAAAATCAAAGTTTTGTAGGTTGAAATTAAGGCTCAATCCACCTTAAATGTTTCTTTAACCCTTGAGAATGAGAAATTGCAGGAAGAATTATTGAGGGTCAAGGAAAGCTTTAACAAGTTCTCCATTGGATCTGAAAAAGTCTCTAAGATGATGGGAATTGGCAAAGCTCATGGCAATAAAGAAGGATTAGGATATAATGGAGAATCCTGCAAACTGTTGGCTTTTGTAAAAAGTATGGGAGATGAGAGTTCTTCAAGTCAGTCACAAAGCTCAAATGACAACACGTCTGGTACCAAATTGACTAGAAGAACAGAACCTCATGAAGTCATTTATTCACATCAAAAAGGTCGCTCGGTAAGTCCTGATAAGCACACCTTTGTGCATCAACCCAGGTATATTCACAACTCCAAAAACTTTGTTCCTACTTGTCATTATTGTGGAAAATTAGTACACATACGTCCTAGATGCAATATACTTTGCAGGGCTACTCAAAATCAGAGGAAATTGTTGGGAGTTAACTCACATGCCTCGTTGCAAGCTGAGTTGAAAGAGGGTCTGAATCTGATCACCAGGATTGCAAAGCTGGCTTCAATCCCCTGTGGATCTGGAAACAAAAACAAAGCAGAAGCAAATCTAGATTAAAAAAGGTTCAAATAATCATTTTTCTGCTCATACGGATAATCTTGATAATATGCTTGAGCTTGCTTTTGTTCCTACTGAACATCAATTGGATAATTCATTTACTAAGCCTTTAGATAGAGCTCAATTTGAATCACTTAGAAGCACCTTTGGTGGATGTTCTAAGTATTGATATTCTCTCTTCGCTTGATCCATTTTGCATGAATTCATAGTGTATGATATCATATTAGTATAGGTGCATTGCTCTTTTTATTTCTGCATTTTTGTTTTCAGATTTCTGGAGAATCAGAATTGCATGTGAGATTTGTATCCCAGCGTGTCTGACAGATCAAATTGAACTTAGATTGACAAGTGTTCTAATACTTTCCTTAAATATGATTGTGATGAGTCGAATAACATGTTTTGAATGGGTTCTTGCATCACTTTGTAATCTAGAGCATGAACAACATATTCTTTATTACTTTGTATTCTCACATGCACACATACTCTTTTGTGGTGGTACGTCTCTTCTTAGTTAATTTGATTTTAGTTCACAAATACTAAGTGAGTGATTATTGTTATTGCTCCCTGTTAAAAAGGTACAAATATTTGGAGCAAGGCGAGGCTATTCTCAAAGTAAACAGGCCTTGGTCGTGGTGAACGATATGAGGTTTGGGAAGAAAAGGGAATGGTTTGGTCACCCCGGTGGATTGTAAAACTATTGACTCAAGTTGATATGTCCTTTGGGATGTCCTTGTTACATCTAGTACCCTAAAGTCAACTGACTTGGGAGTTGCTGGCATAAAACTTATTACATGAGTCTTAGTTTTCTTGAAAAAAAAAAAAAAAAAGTTAAAAAGTTTCATAGTGTGTGAAAGGCAACAAGAAAAAATATTATGCCCACACGGTGTCATAAGGGGAGATTTGAGTTGAGTGTGATTATCTTTTTTCACTTCTTATGTGTGTTGTACTTTCTCTGATTCTGAGTTTCTTACAAACCCCACTTTGAGTTATGTTCACTTACACAACAAAGGTACAGAATACTCGATCATCTTCTTGCTTACTTTGTTGTTGTCAAAATCTCTTCACTCATGTGACCTTAACTTCTTACTTTCATGTTTGAGAATTGATGCTAACACTCTTGTCTGCTATATATGCTTTTGTCTCTGTCATTTGTACAATGATACAAACCCACTCATTGTGTGTGTGCATTTCATTCTTGCATCTTTCATAACATGATCACACTTAGGGAGAGTATTAATACTTGGACTATCTTCCTCTGATTGATTCGACTTGGGCTAGTGTCTACTATGCCCCATCTATTTGTGATCCTCCTTCTACATTGCTTCCGCTATTTACCTTTGTCATTCCTATTCACAAAGGGGGAGAAAATAGATTCATAACTATGATAATGTTATTCTATCTTATGCATCTTACCAAAGTGTGATAAGTGTTTCAGGAAAAGTATGGATTGTGATTCTCTCCTCCTGTACTTGTTGAGGGGGAGTTTGCGTTGATTAGATGTGTTTTGTATAGGAATGCCAAAGGGGGAGATTGTAGGTACAATTCTTGTACATGTCGTGTTGGCATTCCCATACAAAACTATGACAAAGTCCCTTTACTGATCTTGGAGAATCACAGGTAAATGCATCTGCATATGCATGGGATTGTAACGTGTGTTGCAATCCCCGAGTCAGTAGTCAGTTTCATGGGGAGTCCAATTTTGAAAAGTAGGTTTTAGGTTTTATGTATTTATGTCTTTAAAAGATTTTTCTGAGTGTTAAAATCGTGGTCTTGATGCCCTAGGGTTTTTAGGACTTGTCTATTCCTAATTGATTTTCCTTAAGATTTATTGGATTTCATATATGGAAAGTTACTTTCCTAATTAAAAGACAATTAGGGTAGAATCTTTACTTGAGATCGAGGTTTTGTCGTTGGTGCTTGATATATATTCAGAAAATATGCATGGCAGAGGGGTGTATCTTTTGAGGCAAGATTTTTGATAGAGTCTTGCATGTTAGTTTGAGATTGAGTTTTCAAAAAGAGCCAAACACTTGGTCCATGTGTAAGTGTTATTGATCATGTTTTCATATGCATAAACAAATTCTCTTGAGATCAATAGAGAGACTGTGAAGAAGGAAGAACAAGATTTGGTCATCGTTCAAATTGAAGGAGTTCAAGAAGATAGACAAATTGTGTGTTAGTTTTTGTCTAAACAAGATAGCCGAGCTAGTGCTATTTGAAGTTGTAAAAGAACATATCCTTTTGAATACGATGATTCTTATTTTGGGTTCTCAAGAGTAAGAGCCCCGCAGTGTTTTTAATCTCATATTTGAGGTTTTCACTGCATAACCAAAATCTGGTGTTCTGTTTATTAATTTTGGTTTCTGCTGCCCAGTAAGGATTGATCAGTGCACTGCAATCCCCATTTTCCAGAAATCACATTCTGTCCTTGTATTTTCAGTCAGATTTCCAAGGTGGTATGGAATTTGACTACTAATAAAAGTAGTCCCAGAAAGATCGAGGTATCTTAAGCGTCTAAGAGAACTTCGGAATTGGACTCGAACCAAAGTTATTGTCACTAAGGTCCAAATATTCCAAGTGCTGCAACATAATGAGTTTAGGACTAAGCTTACCTCGCAACATTTGTTCTGCAAGATCTAGTTTAATGACATGGCTACTTTGATTGCTACATGAGACTCCTTTCCATTTGCAACAATCTTCTTGTAGGGCTTCACTTCCCCATGAAGAGAGTCCATTGTAGTCCATGATCAGGTCTTGCTTGATAGCAAGGAGTGCTTGCCTTTCCGTCGCTATGCACTTCGTCATAATCTTCATGCTAGTATCTGGATGAGCGACTCCGGAATGGAGTCGAAGAGAAGGATTCGTGTGTAGTACTAAAAGCACCACAAAAGCATTAAAGAGTACTTGGAATAAGCACCTTGTTAGTGCAATGTTTATTTGATTGGCATTTCCTATGCACAACACCAAGAGTCATGTTTTCTGTAATAGCTTTCTACTTTTGGATCCTTAGGAGAATGGAATGCTTCAGGCTTCATGCACAACTCTCATCAATCAGGTATGTCTTGCATACATGTGCATGCTTGTCAAGTGGTTAGGACTGAACTTGCCTTTAAATCCTATTGTAGGATGCGATTCTCTTTTCAATCATAATGTACTGATATGCGAATTTTTAGAAAGTTTTATCCAAAGCATTCAAACTTTCTTAAATTGGTTTATGGGCTTT
The DNA here is from genome assembly GCA_024704745.1 of Rosa lucieae. NCBI lineage: Eukaryota > Viridiplantae > Streptophyta > Magnoliopsida > Rosales > Rosaceae > Rosa > Rosa lucieae. The sequence continues at coordinate 47,971,356 of CM045492.1, forward strand.
TCCTGTCAAACGTCTGATTTTAATCCATGGATAAAAACCCATTTTGAAAAGCCTTTCCGTATTAGAAACCCTAGGAGACCCTAGTTCATTCATATCTTATTTATATGTATTTTTCACGTTGTTACGGTTGACACACCAGAACAGAAAACATATATCTGCTACATTTATAAAGAGCTTTCTGATCTTTCATCCTCAGAAAGTATTGAGCCAAAATCATTGTTGAGAATTCTTCATGAGCTGTTCCTTGTTTAGCTCTTGAAGGATTATCAAATCCCAAACTTTTTATGTCAAAAAGTTTTCTGGTTTTATGCTTCATGTGTGTTGGTAGTTCATGCATGATTTGTGTCTTGAGGTGATTGACAACCGAGGTGAGAGTTGTGCCATCTCAAGATTGACAAAGGAGAACAAGGTCGCTGATTTGGAAGTAGCAAAGACGAGGAGACACCGCTGCCCACTAGATTGGTTCTAGTCGATGAGTTGTGTAAAATCTTTATGTACTTTCATATTCATATAGTGGATTGTTCACCGGCATAGTGCCCACAGTTGTTTACCTCTTTGGAGGGTTTTACTGCGTCAACAGATCTTGTGTTATGTGTGATGATTTTACTTTGGATGGTTTGGCAAATTGAATAAATCATAATATCATCAGAGATCTGCATCTTCGATTAGGACTCAAGTATTCTACTGCAATCCTGTATTAGGATGCGAACAGGCCTGCACTCCTAAGACTGATTTCTAAAGTTGTTGACATATTGATCTGTTGCATTAGTTGGGAAATACATATATCCATTCTGTAATTTCACACCTTCCGTCCATGATGAATGAAATCAAGATGAACAGAAGAAAGATGCAAAACTTCAAACGTAACTGAGATAAAGCACAAATACTTGCAACACTTGAAGGTTGAAGCTAGTATGGTTTCTAGCTATGAGTACTCCTCGAAAATACAAGCATCAACTATTTATATGCGGAAGTATGTATTGAGATTGGTGTTCATTCTGATGCAATTAGGACCCATGTAATAGTACGGTGCAACAACTTTTGACTTGGATGAATGGCTATAACATATTTACAAGGCATCAAATGATACTTTAGGAAATTGGAGGTAAAAACGTGGTTCAATTTAGTACTGCTGTAATTTGAATAGGAATTAAGAAACCAATTACTTATAATTTGGCAGTCTGATAAATCATTTGATGCGCACAAAAAGCGTTGGTGGGTTGTGCATGAGAGTGAGACAAAAAAGTGTTTGAGAAAAATTCTCTTACATGAGATATTGTGTTTTTGGGTATTTTATGAGGGAGGGTACAAGAATTTTGAGATTTGGATTATGAGATTTAACTCATGTATATTGTACTAATTTTATTCAAATAGTAAAAGAGAAATTATCTTGAGCAGACGTTGGCAAGAAAATTTTCGAATCATGTTAAATCTTATGTCAACTATTTTTCTCTTAGTTGTTTATTCTACTTTATTGTTGCATTGTTACAGAGTGTGTCAACTACTGAATCTCGATTCATTCGTGGGGTTAAAATCTCGACAGTATGCTTGCCGAGTTGTATCTGCACCTATAACTTGTAACTTTGTTTATTGTAGTGTTTGTCATGAGACCTTACAAAGCGAGTGTAATGTCTCACGATCACATGCACGTGTTGCACGTCATTCAATATAAGTTATCTACATGTATAACTTAAAATTTCACCACACATGCAGAAACATGTTTATATAGAGTGTTTATTTCACATAAACATGTTTATATAGAGTGTTTATTTCACATTCTAATGTGAGATTTACAATAATGCTTATAAAAATTTAGATTTCTCCAACTATTATCAATTAATTTGAGTGGGATACTCATATTGCTTTATCAACAACAATAAACTAATTAAGTATGATAAAAAATATCACTTTAAATTCCTGTCCACCCAAATATTATAAGGTAGTTCCACCAAATCACCACATTCTTTGAAGATAATGGGTCTTCTTTTATGAAAAGCACCCAGACCTAGGTGAGTCTTTACCAAAAATCTAATATTTTTTCCGATTCACCGAGGTAGTGCATCCACTAAAGTCTCTTTAAACATAAAATAGTTTTACCAAAACCATATCTTCCAAAAGTGAATCTCTTTCCGAATATATATGAAGGTTCTCTAATTAAAAAAAAAATATATATATATATATATATATTTATGAAGGTTCTCTTAAAGGTAAAATTAGCCCGCGCTTAACATGATCGAAAGCTCATGATCTTGGTCTCTACTATATACACAGAATATCATACTATTCGTCGGAATATACAGTAAAATCTTGTTGGTAAAAGAGAGAGGCTACGGCTTAGTGGAAAGATTAAGTTAGTAGAAAAAGTATACGTATGTACAGATGTACCGATCTTGGGCCGAAAATATCTTTGAAATCTGTAACAGCCCAAAACTCAGGATCGTCCATAATCTCTTAAAGCCTCCGTAATTATAATTAATTCAGCTATTGGGTGCCAATTCAAATACCTCATTGCCTGCATAATCCTAGGGCGCGCATAATATTTCAATAAGATATACAGGCTTATTGATATGATGTTCGTATGTAGCGGCCTATGAATATTTCGATTTTGCTTCTCTCTTCCCCTAGCCTGATTGTGGACATTGAACTCAGTAGATCATATTGGCTACAAACATTATGGAATCAAATGAGTTTATTTGGTTATTGGAGTTTTACTTGATTAATAGGTTGTTCTATCTTAGTAATTAGCCTTCTCTACTGCTTTGGTTCTATATGCATTTTATTTACTCATCTGCATCTGTTCAGTCACCTGCATGTTATTAAACTTCTCCTTTGCCTTGTTTCTCTGTCGGTTAATTGTTTTCTGCATCTTTTTTCTTGCCAAAATATCCTATGAAATATTGTTGACTTCCAAATTTGGTTATTGCATTTATTTGTCTCACTATACAAATACCTGCTATTACATTAGTTTCAGAAATAACAAAAGATAACTGAAAATCTTACCTGGAATGTCAACACGGTAGTAAATGAAATTGGTAGTTCAAATCCAAATGTATGCATGCTAGTGTGTGAATAGACCGTCACAAATATTAAATTTCAACCCAGCTAGTACATCGATCTAACCAAAGCAAACAGACATTTTTTTTTTAACATACACTATGCCAAAATGTGCTTCAGACGACACACTTCAGACGACATAAGTTTAGTTTTATGTCGTCTGAGTTTTTCAGACGACATAATTTTTTTTTGTGTTGTCTGAATATAGACTAAAACCATACTCGTTCAATTTGAAAAAATGGTGAGCATTCAGACGACACATTTGTGTAGTTGTAAAAGATGATCATTTCCTATCTCAAAGATCGTTTCATTTTGAAAATATGGTTAGATACAGACAACACTTATATGTTGTTGCAAAATATGGGGATATTTCAAATCTAACCCTACGAGAATATTTGGAATTCCCTCCAAAAAGTTCTAGTCATTTCCCTCTCAAAATGCCGAGACCCTAGCTGACTAGTTAATGGGGGTGATACTCAGACAACACAATTGTGTTGTGTGAAGAAGGTGAATTTCACTTTTTTTTTCCAACTCGTTTTTGGCATTACTAGTACTGCACATTTACTCCTTCCCATCTCGGCTCACTCTTTCAGCCACATAAAATCCCCATTTTCTCTCTCCACCTCTCGTTTGCTTCCCCGAAACCCAAAATCCCTAGAATCTCTCAATTCGGAAATTTTGTTCAGATCCAGTCCCCGGAACTGTGAAATCAGTTGGAATAACACCATTAGTGAAATCAGAGGACTGAAAAGGAGCGTGAGACTGGCCTGTGAAATCAGTCCTCTGTATTCTTGTCTATCTCTTAGAAGCCAATCTTTTCTTCTCTCATCTCCCCTCTCTCTTCCGCTCCCTCACTTCTCCCCCACTCCCCACCACCGATTCTCCCCACCCATCATCTCCGCTGTCCAATTCCGCCACCCTCACGCCCTCCCCGCCGTCCAATTTGAGGGGGACGAATGTTGAAAAGGTTTTGTTGTGAGTTGTGAGTTAGGAGTGAGTGGATTGAGTTTTGAGTTTTGAGGGAGTGAGAGAATTGCAAATAATGTTTAGTGGTGGTGGCTCTTGTGTCTCGAATCACCTACGGCTGCGAGACAGCGACCTCCGCCGCTGCCACAACCCCAACTTGGTTTTGGGTTCGTCTTTGGCTTTGGATTGGGTACTCAAATCACTGGGCTACGAGTACGACGCTCTCTTAAATCCTTGTCTGCTCGTAGAATCTCGTCCTTTCGCTCTATCATTCATTCCAAGTCTCCTCCCGACATTCCTACACTCTCCCACTGTTTCAGGTACTTAATTACTCCTCCATCCCTTTCCACTATTTCTGTTCCCATTCAACCTTTGCTATTATTTATTCTGATCTTTCTTCGATATATATAGTCTATCAAATAATGAAATTGACGACTTGTTTAGAGGTAAGACTAGTATTTGTTAAGACTTGTGGGGCAGCAAGTAACCCATAATGGGTTATCATCTTTCTAGTCTTATTGATTCAATGGAGAGATACAATGTAGGGATCAGTGTTAATCAATTGATTCATTTGTGCTTATCATGGTTTGGTTTTGACTTTTAATCCTTCAGATACACACACATGCAATGTATGTAAATATTTTGTATGTGGTCAAACCTCTGATTCCTTTTCTTTTGCAAAGCCAACGAGAAGATGAATGCGAGCTTCCCTCCGATGTATTGTCCTCAGTGGCAGGTTTCTTTCTTTCCACCTGTTTCCCTGTTTCATTTGTTCACCATATAGCTTTTGGGATTTGCCATATACTTTACTACATAAAATCCGTCATTTTGTGATTAAAGCTATATACATAACTACATAGATATAGATTATGAACAACAACAAATCCCACGATCTTCTGTGATTTAGATTTTGTCAGCTGATAAGTGTGTTATAAGAGTCTGCCTTTTGGTGGAAGTTAGGAAGCTGATATTTGTCAGCTTTTGATTATCTGTGGGGGAATTTTGGTTTGTGGTTTTGAATTGATTTGATTTGCAGAGGGAGCTAGAGTCGTCAATTTTGTTCTGCTGGAGAAACAACAAATATATCAGCTATTATAGTGATGGGATTAGATTGTGGTCAAGTACGTTTCCTTTCAGAAGAGGAATTTGATTTGTTACTTAGCCAAAAGTCCATTATGCATGTGCTTATCCTTTAAGAACGATTAGAACAATCTTATCCACTTCCTTCACTATGGAGTTCTTACTGGGATTAATGCATATATACTTTCGGTATAGTGAGATACTCTAATCTAATTAATTGTTGTGTTTATCGTTTTCTAATCGAAATTTTTATGAATTACATCATTGATTGATTGATAAGTTGAATACTGCTCGGCATATTTTCAATAGCTCAGCTAGCATTTAGAAGTGCATAAAGATTTCTTTCTTTAATACCATCTGTATTCTGTAGGTATGGTTCCAACATACGGCATCGGATTGTAGAAGATAAGTTGATGAGGCAGCAGGCTCAGCTCTTACTTGATGAGGCTGCTTCCTAGTCCCTCCTGTGTTACCTCTTTGGAAAAGGTAATCTACCTCTTATCCCTATTGTCTTATGATATATGATGTACTTAACACACACACACACACACAAAGATACACATTGTGAGCGATGACTTCTAATGTGAGAGTTCTTCTTTTCTGTGTAGGGACCAAAGAGATCCCTAAAGAGCTCATCTTGGTAATTCATTTTCCCTAAAGATCTAAAGCATATTGATTCTTTAGCATTATTGCAGGTATGTGTGTCTTGACTGGTTGTGATTTCCTTCCATCTGTTCCTGGAATTGGGATTGGTAAAGCTTATGCCTTGGTTTCTAAGTATAGGGCCATTTTTGTTTTATTATAAATTTTTGCTTATTTAGAAGCATTATTCAGACGACATAATTTTTTGATACTATATTGCCATACATTACTTTTGGCATTTGACAGGATCAAATTTCTATATTGAATAAAGAGAATGGCTCATTGAAACAAAATCTGGACACAACTATTGCATCTCTAAATGCCTCTGGAATTGAAAACTACAAAGCGGCAGCAAATGGGACCAGCTTGCACAAGGTAGTGGCTTATATATGAAGTTAATTAAGTTGCATCAGTTAACATCAATTCCACTCAATGTCAGCTGCAAGCTTGCCATTGTTTAAATTCTGCTTCAAGTCGCGTCAAACTTCTTGATGAGATATCTACTATCATATCTACATGGGTTTGTAGTTAGAAAAGTATGTCACTAAGACACTGTGTACTAGTTTTGCTGGTTTGAACCAACATTTTAGCTATCTGGCAATGTCATGGTAGAATCCCTAGCACTTGAATGTTTTTTTTTTTTTTTTTTTTTTAGCATGTCTTGATTCTGCATCAACTAAGTGAGCATGAACCCTTTTATATTTATTTTTTATTAATCAATAAGAGACGATGCTTGAGCTATGTTAGTTAACTAAGTAAGCTTGGATTGTTCAGGGAAGTAGTAATCAGTCACCCAACCGACAACAAAGATTGACAGGTCAAGCAAAAACCAGCTACTCTGGACACCAGAAACAAAATGGTGGTGTCTATACACAAAATGGGAATGGGATAAGCAATGGGATTGCGCATCTTTCAAACATGCAGGGGAATGAAACGGTAATGCACATTGTTTTCTGTTTTATCTTTTAGCTTTGAAAAATATATATATATATATATATATATCTCACTGTCCCACATTGTATGTTTAGTAGATTTAGGATCAGAGCTTTTCTAGTTGTGATTCTGCTATAATTTTCATCTGAACAGAATTTTATGGTCTATAAGAATGAACCTTTTTTTTCTTTTTTCTTTTTTTTCCAAGAAAACCTTAGTATCCTGCATATGTCAATTATGTTCTAGTTTAGCTAAGGCGCACTGTTTGATTTTGTTGACAATCTTTTTCGGTTTGGTTGTAGCTGGAAGATTGTTCTTGTAATTAGAACTGTATGCTTTAATGTTTACTGCCCTTTTGCATTGATTTGTTGTTTTGGCTGAGCTTATCTGGGTTTTCATTAAAGATGCTAATTGGGTCTTCAACTAGAAATCATGGGTTATTTGCATATTAGTCTAACGTTTAGATTGGGGAATTGAAGATGCTTTGTCAATTGCATATCAACTTCTCACTACTCTGTCGATTTCATATCAGCTTACAACTACATTGTATTTGCAGGAGCATCTACAATTCAGTATCATCTCTTTATCAGCATATATTGCAGGATTGGGGTCCTAAGGGAAATTGGAAAAAGGTGGTTTGATGCTCTTCTGTTGTTGTTAAAAGTACTAAGAGCCACTCCAATTGTTAGCTACAATGCATGGTGCATTAAACTAGCTAGAATTCTGCTGGTGATATATACTTCCCACAATAACTGCGCTTAACTTTTCAGCTTTCACCGATTTTAAGCTCAGTTAAGCTCAGTTATTGTGGGAAAAGCATGGCTTGAAGCTATCCAACAGTGAATGTACCCTGTTAATGGGTATTAGTTTGGGATTCAACCCCCACAAAAATGAGTATGTTTACTTGCGTGTGTGTGGTTCAGAAAGCGAGAGAGTACATATCTAATAACCATCAAGTTTTGATTGCTTTGAACAGAGGATATCATTACTAATAAACATCAAGTTTTAATTGCTTTGAACACAGGATAATTATATATGGTATTTGAATGCTTGGTTTACTGGAAGTGTACATGCATATGGTTTTCTGTAATTTAGTTTGTAGAGGCACTATTCTTCCCCATTAGCTGTCACCAATAATTCATGATATATTAAAACCTTCATGCAAAAACTAAACTTATTGTTTGGAAACAAACATAACCATTGCATGCATACGTTATTCGTTTCAGTCAAGTCTAACTTCTTGTTGATTTACTAATCGCCTCGGCAACTCAAGAAACTGCTCTTGCTTCCACCACAGTTAGGTCTATTTCCATCACCTTGACCGACCTGGATGTGCTTGATTATCCTATTTGCTATGAATCCTTGACCATCCCCGTCTTTCAGGTCGCTTCTTTTATAATCATTTCTCATTCTAGTTTTGAAATTTTGGGTTGACTGCTTGTTTATTATTATAGTTCCTGTTATTTTGATTGCCAATTGGTTTCTGAATTTAAATCAGGTTGCATTTCATATGATTAATGCTTATAAGTTGATAGGTATTCCTTGTGATAGATTGTGGGGCATCCTAGTTATTGTTGTTAATTAAGTTGGGGTTGTAGGTTTGTGGGTTTATGGAAATGGATATTTCCATTTGTTTTTCTGCACAGTTAAATGCAACCCTTCACCAGTTGGCATGATTCTTTAATAAACTGAGCAGAAGGTCTACATTTGAGCACAAAGTTAGGATCTCTGTATTGTTGTGGTTTCTGAGTTTCAATCCGATTCTAGTACTTGTCAGTGGTCACTTTAAGTTGCTTGGATTCTTTTCCAATAACGTTGAAATCTTCTGTTGTCAATATGTATATTTCTAGACCTTCCTATTTTCAAGTGGTCTTCAGTTCTTCAACTTTTCAAAAATACATGCTTATATGATCTCACTAGATAGTTATATGGCCTTAATTTGGCTTCTGCCTAGCTATTCCATGGGGAGTCAGGCCTAGGATCTAATCATGTTAGTAATTCTCATTTGGTATAAGCAACAAGTAATTCATATTGTATGCAAAAGTTCAAAGTGGCCTCATTTCTATTGTTATCTTTTGGTTCATAACCATAATAACCTATATATTGATGGCCGATTTTGCGGTACCAGATTACTATTAATACAATATCCGCTTAGACTATGGTAGTCAAACTTCTCTCTTAATTGATAAAATGATACTAAATAGAAGGTATGGTTTGAAGTCATTGAGGACTATCACTATTAGGTATCCAAAATGGTAATAAGAACATTAAAACTGACAGAGTTTTGGTTAGGGACTATCAATATACCCCATCTTTAGTCATGAAAGTTAACATCACACTTTTTGTTGCAGTGCTCTGGTTTGGCCGTTTGGGGGTCTAGCGCAAAACACAAGCCCTAAAGAGTTGGAAAGGTTAATTTTTTCTGAATCCAGCATGTTATCTCTTTCGTTTGCTTGTGCTTAATTTATTAAAATTAATAAATATTCCTTGTGTCAATCAAATGCATGTTTTGTGTTGGTTTGGCAACAGGAGCATCTGCTCGAAGATGAGGATATTGTTTAGATTATCAAAAAGGTGTGATTTGGCAGGAACTCAGAAATATGTGCAACCTTAGCATCAAGATATCGTTTGTAGGACTAAAGCTTTTGAGACACACAAGCTTGTACTTTGCAGAGTATACAACACTCTTTTTGTCTGTTCTTTTAGTCGTAAGGGTAGGTAATGTTTAAGGCAGCTTGTTAAGTGATATCAAGGAATCTTACTGCACCTTTTTGTTATCAAAGCTATTCTTGGTACGTAGTGTGTTCTTTGTGAATGAATATCATCTACTATGAGATTGAAAGATTGCGCATATACGAAAGGAACTTGATGCTATAAAATGTTTTCTGTGCCAGATATATAAGGAAGCTAAGAAGTTTGCTTATTAGAATGGAGCAAAGGTGGTTGCTGTTTATGGTGGAGCGCCAATGGGTCAGCAGGTTTGTGTCTCTGCAGGCTCATTGGCCATTCTGTTTTCTATGACCACTTCTATGATTCGGGTGATTCCATTCATGATCAAATTCTGAAACTGGTACAGCAGTACACCTAGCTAGTTCCTTTATTAACTTGTGTCTAGTAGAAATTTTTCATTCATTAAGCATTTGAACTTGTCTGCAGATCAAGATTAGTGGATATGGGTTATTTTGAACTGATGTTCATGATTAGGTTTGTGTACATGAGACAATGGTGGATTAATGGAAATTGCAATGAATGATTTTGGATGTGGATTTTATGGTTTCATGAATGGGCAATTTTAATTTCCAAAATGCATGCATACCAATTGTAACAGAGGACTACTAATATATGTTATCTCAAATTGCAAGCTACAACAAAAGCACACTAATGTGTGGTTGCAGCTGCACAAAAGCAACACAAAAACCAATTAGAAGTCTATTGTCTTTTTGGCAGTGGGACGACAGAAAATTGTAGTCTAAATGGCAAAACAACAACATAAGTTAGATGGAATTGTTGGCTAAAGAGTATAACAACAACAAATAAGTGTGGTTGGACTTGATCACAGACAATATAAAACACGTACTATTAGTGGTCCTTTTTATATTCAGACCACAAATATTTGTCGTCTTAATAACCTCAAACGACAGTAAATTGTCGTTGTAATGAGACTGACATAACAGAAATAATATGATATCTATTGTCTAAACCATTTCCCAACATCACATAAGTACAATTTCAAAACCTTTCACATAACACTTAAATGTCATATAAACCTACCCTAGAACGACACTTAATTGTCCTCTGATGCACTTTACGACCACAGATAATTGTTGTTTAAAGTCAATTTGCACAACATTTAATTGTTGTTGTATGCTAGAAGACACAATAGCATTTAAAAAATTCTGTGGTTGTTTTGTCTATCAGACAATACAAAACGGTTGTTTGAATGCTTTTAAAGATACAGATCACAATGTTCCCAAAATGCAAAACTCATCAGACAACACAAGATTTTTAGTTTTTTATGTCGTTTGATTTTTCAGACGACAGAACACTTATGTCGTCTGATGCCCCCAAGAGACGACATCGTACTAGACGACACATTTTTGTTCGTTCAGACGACAGAACAGTAGTGTCGTCTGAAGGCCTTTTTGGCATAGTGATAGGGGATAATAAGCCACCCCAAGGCCAGCCCAGTAGGCAGGATAAAACTAACAGGAAACCGGTTCCGATGGACACAGCCATACAGAACAAAAATAACAAAGGAAATTTAATTTCCAAACTGAGCTACACAGAGCCAGTAAGAGGGAATTAAACCTGAAGATAAAAACTATAAAAACACAAAGCAAACAGACATAGCAAAGCCTTAATGCATATTCCCTGGGGACAGATAGTTCTTACTTCAGAAAAATCCTATGTGGATTAATTATTTAGATATATCAAATGAGTTGGACTTTCTTGCTCCTTGATTTCTCTGTGGTATGGTGCTGATGGTTGCTTCTACAGGCAATTCATTGATGCTGGAAACATGGTGTTTAACCCACAATTTTTGCCCGTTGTAGTTTGTCTAGTCTGATGGATGAGATGAAGCTTTAAATGATATATAAAATGCCCAAATATGGCACATTGCATCATGATACATCCCTTTCTGCACTAATGGAGAACAAACTACAGTCGGCACTGAAGGAGGGTCATCTGCGAGCTTGAACCAAAAAGGACCACTGCAGCTGAGCACATTATTAAGTAAATATATATCAAGGCTCAGGTACCAAAACTGATACTTTTATTTTGACATATTTAGATGTTAAAATAAGGTTCCCAAATCATTCACATTGCTCTGCTGTTTGATATCCTTTGGTCATTTTTAATTTCCAGTGCACTGGCTAGCTGTAAATGAATTCCTTTATGTCATATGATTCAAAAAAACATGGACGAATAAGTTGTAGTAGAAGACAGTGGGAGGAAAAGATCGATGTTGTTCAGAAACCTGTGATTTGGGTATAGACACTTTTTGTCTATTGCTTCTGTAGTTATCATTTATATATCATTACTTAAACTGCACCTCAGATATGTCTAGAGTACAAACTAGCTACATTATTAAATATTCTAGCCAAACTGTAGTTGCTTGGAGAAGTCCTCCAATATAGTTGTTATAGTAACAGTACAAATCACATGCTAAAAGAAAATTTTAGGTTTCATTATGGTATGAGGGATGAGTGAATGAGTGATCATAAATTTTTTATGGAATCCTGGACGATACCACACATATATATAACAAACCCCACAAGGAAACAACAAGATAAAGATGAAGAAAACAGCGAAACAACACAACAGCAAAACAGAAGTGAAGAACATTAACAGAGAGACTAGTACGTATATCTTTATTCCTGAACATATACTTGTCCATCAAAACTCCGTACTCTTCAAGAAGAGAAGCATGCATGTTCTACTTGGCTTACAAGATGCTGGCCCTGTGTATAAAAAGAAGTCATAAAACAGTAGTCAGGTTGGAAATTAAAAGACCAAACTATGATGAGTAGATATATGTAGAACCTAGAGAAATTACCTGCTTAGGATGTATTATTAAGCATATCCTTTAAACGCCGTCTGATCAAAGCTACCCTCACGTATAGCCAGTCATTTATAACATTTAAGAACTTGGTGTATGCATACCTCCATGACCTGTTGAATATCAAACTCCCCAGAATCCAACAACAAACCCAAGCACCATACTGATGTAAAACCCCTTTGTTATAAGCTCATCCTTAGCTTCCAAGATCTGTGGATTTGTATCTTCTTGAGGACATGTCTGTTGAAGTGGTGGTCCACACAGTTGAGGATTTCCTTCATAAGCTGCATCAAATGTTTGGAGCTGAGGGCCAATTGGAATTTTGCCAAACAGGTTGTTATAGGATAGATCCAAGAAACTAAGCCGATCTATCCAAGCAAGGCTAATTGGAATTCTTCCATCTAGCTGGTTGCTTGATAAATCGAGAGAATCTAATGACCGAAAGTAAGCCAACTGAGGGTATCGGCACGAAGAAGGGGATTATATTGGAGGTCCAGATATTGCAATTTAGTAGGGTTTCCAAGCAGATATGGAATTTGACCACCAAAACCTGCCCAACTTAGGTCAAGGTATCTTAAATTGGTTAGAGAACCAATGACCTCTGTAATTTGGCTCCCATTGAAGTAATTTAAACTGAGGTCCAAATACTCCAAATGCTGCAATTCAATGAGTTTAGGACTAATTGTACCTCGTAAAAATTTGTAATGAAGATGAAGTTGAATAACATGTCCAGTTTGGTTGTCGCAGTGGACTCCTTCCCATCTGCAGCAGTCTTGCGTCTGGGCTTCTGTTGCTGAACCCCATGAAGTCAGTACTTCCTTCTTGCTATCAACCATGACGCCTTGTTTGAAAGCAAGAAGAGCTTGCGTTTCCCTTTCTATGCACCTCATCCTGCTCGTGGTAGCATCCACATCCTGGTTCCCAAGTACTACTCCTGATGAATTTTTGAATCCAAGGAATAGCAAAAGCATCAGTAATATCACATAAGCAAGTTTCAGGTACCGTCCTACCATTTTAATAGCATGCATGCATATAACTAAAGGAGAAGCACAACTAGTCACAGCTTTTCTAATGACTAGCTAGCTATCAAGCAAGAGATTGATGATCTCACTGCGAGTATAATTGCCAAATTTGTCAAATCTCTCAGAATACAATTAAGCTTATCATGAATTAATATTTTATAGGAGTCTGCTTCTTCATAATGATCAAGAAACTGTTTCATGGAATATTAAAAAGGAACATCGCCTTTTTGCCGGCCGGTGCCTCAATCGTTTGGAAACTGCGTGGTATTGACAGACTTGACTTGCTGAGTCTGTCATAAGCATAGTATATTACCATGATAGAGAACTTTCTTGTCTTATATTTATCTTGTATGAACTTGTTGAAAGAGTTTTGTTTTATTTGAATAATTGTGGAAATCCTAATCTGGTTTGTGATGACCACGTCTTTAGGAAGACCAATTCTTTAGGAATATCCCTAAAGATTAGGAGACATAGTTTAGTTGTTGTTATCAGTTGAGTGGACTAGTCATATTGTAGTGGACTAGCTGTTGCTTTCTTTTCGTAGAGTTGGTTGTAGGTTTACTATTTAAACCAGGCTGATTAGTCAATAAAGGTACTTTTGAATTCCAGAAAATCCTCTTCTTGTTTACTACTTTCTGTAAAAGCTATTTGCTATCAGTGGTATCAGAGCCCCCACTGGGCCTGAGGTCGGGAGAAAGCAGCAGCTTTCAATTTGCAGCAGCAAATATCATGGCCACAGAATCAAATTTTGTGCAGCCTTCGATCCCAAAGTTCGATGGCCATTATGACCATTGGAGTATGCTCATGGAAAACTTCATGCGGTCAAAGGAGTACTGGTGTGTTGTTGAAAATGAAGTCCGTGAACCAGCAGCTGGAGTTGCACAGACAGAGGTTCAGCAGAAGAAGTTGGAGGAGCTGAAGTTGAAAGATCTCAAGGCTAAGAACTATCTGTTTCAAGCAATTGATCGTGATCTTTTGGAGACCATTCTCCAAAAGGACACATCTAAACAGATTTGGGATGCCATGAAGCAGAAATATCAGGGGTCCACAAGAGTGAAAAGGCAGCAGCTGCAAGCTCTTCGCAAGGAGTTTGAGGTTCTCCACATGAAGGAAGGAGAATCTGTTGATGAGTATTTTTCAAGAACACTCTCAATAGCCAACAAGATGAGTGTTCATGGTGGAAAGCTTGAGAATGTAGCAGTGGTGGAGAAGGTCCTGCGATCCATGACATCAAAATTTGATTATGTGGTCTGCTCAATTGAGGAGTCGAAAAATGTTGAAGAGATGTCCATTGAGGAATTGCACAGCTCACTTTTGGTGCATGAACAGAGAATGAAGAGCAATTACCTGGAGGAGCAAGCATTGAAGGTATCCACAAATTGGAGAAATTCTGGTAGAGGTCGAGGATGGTTCCGGGGAGGACGAGGAAGAGGCAGAGGAGGCTTTGATGGTGGCAGAGGAGGCTTCGAGTCCAATGTCGAATGCTATCGATGTCATGGGTATGGCCACTTCAAATCTGAATGCACCTCTAATTTGCGTTATGGTAGAGGAGAGAAAGCTAATTTTGCAGAGAAAGAAGAGAAGGAGGAAGAAATTTTGTTGATGGCATATCATGAGGGGACAAATACAGATGTGTGGTACTTAGACTCTGGTTGCAGCAATCATATGTGCGGTAACAAGTACTTATTTTCAGATTATGATGAATTCTTCAAAGATACTGTGAAGCTTGGAAATGATGCTAAGATGACTGTTGTGGGGAAGGGCAATATCAAACTGAAAATTGGAGGTCATGTTGTTAAAATCTGTGATGTTTTCTACGTCCCAGACTTGAAGAGCAACCTCATCAGTATTGGGCAGTTGCAAGAAAAGGGATACACGATCATTATGAGGAAAGGCTGCTGCCAAATCATGCATCCAGAAAAAGGACTGATAGCTCAGGTTACCATGACAACAAACCGTATGTTTCCTCTACACATCCAACATGATATTCAAACTTGTTACACTATGCAAATGTCAGATGCATCATGGCTGTGGCATATGCGTTATGGTCATCTTAATTTCAATGGCTTGAGAACGCTGCAACAAAGGAGTTTAGTGACAGGTCTTCCTCATATCACTTGTTCTACTAGAGTGTGTGAAGAGTGTGTAATTGGGAAGCAACACCGAGACCCATTTCCGAAAGCAAGAGCATGGAGAGCCAAAACGGTACTGCAGCTTGTTCATTCAGACATATGTGGTCCCATCCTTCCAGTCTCAAATGGAAACAAAAGGTACTTTATTACTTTTACTGATGACTTTAGTAGAAAGACATGGGTATACTTCATGGAGCAGAAGTCTGAGGCTTTTTGTGTGTTTTAAAGTTTTAAGACTCTAGTGGAGAAAGAGTCTGGGAAGGAAATTAAGATTCTTCGGACTGATCGTGGTGGTGAATATAACTCAAGTGCATTCATGAGTTTCTGTGCTTCTTATGGCATTCGCAGGCAACTGACAACAGCCTACTCACCACAACAGAATGGCGTGTCCGAAAGAAAGAATCGCACTATTCTAAATATGGTGCGAAGCATGTTGAAGACTAGTGGGATTCCAAAGGAGTTTTGGCCTGAGGCAGTAAATTGGAGTGTTCATGTGCTCAATCAAACCCCAACTGTTGCTGTGAAACACATGACACCTGAGGAAGCCTGGAGTAATAGTAAACCGGCAGTTGATCATTTTAGAGTGTTTGGGTGCGTAGCATATTCCCATGTTCCGGATGAGAGAAGGAGGAAGCTGGATGATAAAGGAGTGAAGTGCATCTTTCTTGGGGTAAGTGAAGAATCTAAAGCTTACAGATTGTTTAATCCTATTACCAAGAAAATTATTATTAGCCGTGATGTTGTGTTCGATGAGGAGAGTTCATGGGATTGGAGTGGTATTGGACAGCAACAAGTTCCGCTAATTGCTGATGAAGGAAGAGTTGACAGTGAGACAAATCATGAGTTGGAAGCACCAAATGAAAGCCGATCACCTGTGGCAGCAAGAAGTCCAAGTGAGGTCCAGCCAGTGAGTCCACGAAGTCCAAGAGCCCAACGTGAGAGGAAGAGGCCTGCTTGGATGATGGATTATGAGAGTGGAGGTGACCTAACAGATGATGAAGCAATTGTTCATTTAGCTCTGTTTTCTGATTGTGATCCGATAACTTATGAAGAAGCTGCTAAGGAGACAAAGTGGAGAGAAGCTATGGATGCAGAGATGAATTCAATTGAGAAAAATGATACATGGGAATTGACAAAACTCCCAAAAGGTCAACAATCCATTGGAGTGAAGTGGGTGTATAAAACAAAGCTGAGGCAAGACGGTGAAGTTGACAAATACAAAGCGAGGCTCGTTGCAAAGGGTTACAAGCAAAAATTTGGTGTTGATTACCAAGAAGTGTTTGCACCAGTAGCGAAGCTTGATACAGTGCGGATGGTGTTGTGTTTGGCTGCTCAGAATTCTTGGCCGGTTTATCAGCTTGATGTGAAGTCAGCATTTTTGCACGGAGAGCTGGAAGAAGAAGTGTACATCAATCAACCCCCTGGATATGTGAAGCAAGGCTTTGAAAATCAGGTATATAGACTAAAGAAAGCATTATATGGCTTAAAGCAAGCACCAAGGGCTTGGTACAGCCGTATTGATGCTTTCTTTGTCAAAGAAGGGTTTTGCAAATGTCCTTATGAGCACACACTTTATACTAAGTTAGGAGATGATGGCAGAATACTTGTTGTGTGTTTATATGTGGATGATCTCATATATATCAGTAATGATAGCCTTATGTTGGATGCCTTCAAGAAGTCCATGATGGAGGAGTTCGATATGACAGACTTGGGGTTAATGCGTTACTTTCTTGGCATAGAAATTCTACAATCATCAGCTGGGATTTTCATCTCACATAAGAAGTATGCACTGGAGGTTCTAGAGAGATTCAAAATGGGGAACTGCAATTCGGTTTGCACTCCAACTGAAGTGGGTTTGAAGCTTACAAAGAATGGGTCAGGAAAGAGGGTGAATGCTACACTCTACAAGCAAATAGTTGGAAGTTTGATGTATTTAACTACCACAAGACCAGATATTATGTTTGCTGTGAGTATGGTTAGTCGGTACATGGAGAAACCTATGGAGGATCATCTGGTAGCAGTGAAGAGGATACTGCGCTACTTGAAAGGTACTGCTGATCTTGGAATCTTTTATAAGAAGTTTCAAAGTTCAAATTTGTGTGGCTTCACGGATAGTGATTATGCGGGTGATATGGACGATAGAAAGAGTACGTCTGGGTTTGTGTTTATGATGGGTTCAGGAGCTATCTCATGGTCAGCAAAGAAGCAACAAATAGTGACATTGTCAACTACTGAAGCTGAGTTTGTTGCAGCTGCTTCGAGTTCATGTCAGGCTATTTGGTTACGAAGGATGCTTGGAGTTTTACAAAACCAGCAGCAGAGTCCAACCATTATTTATTGTGACAACAATTCAGCAATTAAACTCTCAAAAAATTCAGTTTTACATGGAAGAAGCAAGCACATTGATGTGAGGTATCATTTTCTCCGTGATCTTATTAAGGAAGGAGCAATCGAACTGGTGTATTGTCCTAGTAATGATCAAATGGCAGATATTTTAACTAAACCTCTCAAATCAGCTGTTTTTGTGAAGTTACGTGGAGAGCTGGGTATGTGCTCTTGGAAAGAAGCTGTGGATTATGGAGTCTGTGGTGGAGAAGTGAGCTGCTGGAGTTTTCTTTGTAAACTGATGTCCTAGGACTTCAGTTTAAGGGAGAGTGAAAGAGTTTTGTTTTATTTGAATAATTGTGGAAATCCTAATCTGGTTTGTGATGACCACGTCTTTAGGAAGACCAATTCTTTAGGAATATCCCTAAAGATTAGGAGACATAGTTTAGTTGTTGTTATCAGTTGAGTGGACTAGTCATATTGTAGTGGACTAGCTGTTGCTTTCTTTTCGTAGAGTTGGTTGTAGGTTTACTATTTAAACCAGGCTGATTAGTCAATAAAGGTACTTTTGAATTCCAGAAAATCCTCTTCTTGTTTACTACTTTCTGTAAAAGCTATTTGCTATCACTTGTGTGTTCGTCCGTTACTGTTTAGAATTATTCAGAATACCATGCTTCTATTGACTTGCTGAGTCTCTGACGATATCACGATAGAAATTAACATTTGAGAAACTGACAATTGGACATGATTGCTCTAATATTTGTTGTGTGCATGATAGAAGCTTTTGTTGACTTTGTATGGATCACTTCTGTTTTTAGTAAGGTTGAAAACTATTTGTTATGTAACTTGTACTTTAGGATTTTGCATGGACAGAAGGTAAGCAATGCTGTCCTTGCATGTAGTTAAATAGTGCAGCTCCATATGAACCTTCTAGCACAGGTTTCGCTTATGACCAGTTGTTCTAAAAATAGGCCGCCCAGGCCGCCTAGGCTCTGGGCGGCAGCTCTCCGACTCGAATAATGCCAAATCGGCGGGGTTGGGCGGGCTGGGCTTAGGCGGCCGCCTAGGTGGCCTAGGCAGGATACTAGTCGCTGGGCGGTTGGCCGGTTAGGGGCTAGGCGGGTTGAGAAAGTCGAAAATCCGAAACTCATCGTCTACACAGCTGCAACGACGGCAGCTGGGACTGCTGATGCGGCTGAGTCAATTGCTTCTGTTGCTACAACGTGGAATCTGACCCGTTGGGTTGCATGACTTGCATCTCTTTCTCCTTCCACAAAAGCCTTCTTCAAACTAAAGATTCAATAAATTTGAGAGAGTTGAGAGTTGCAGAGAGATCGGAAGAAGAGAGGGAGAGAGAGATGATTTTGCAGATCTGGGGGTTTAGAGAGAGAAAAGGTCAAAGAAAGTAGGGCATGGGCTTGAGCCATTGGATGAAACGGTGAGGTCTTATCTCCACCGTTGAATACACACACTAAGTGAGATTTTTTTTTGATGACATCACACTAAGTGAGATGAGGTTGGACACTTTTGTAGTTTTGTTGATCTGCCGCCAGCTACTTTGGTCTTGGTTTTGGCGTTTTGCCCTCAAGTACTCTTATAAGAGTTATATTCTTATTACTCTTATTTTAAAATTATAGTAAGTACTTGTATATTTTTTAAGTCTATATGTACTTTTATTTATATCTTTTCTATGTTATAAAAACAAATTAAACATTAAATAAATAAAACCGCTTAGGCACCGTCTAGGCACCCGCCTAGGCGTCTGGGCGCTAGGCCCCTGGCAACAGCCCGACTAGCGCCTAGCGATTTTTTGAACCTTCAACTATATATATATATATATATATATATATGTATGCAGTCTGACCTGATTACTAAACCCTCTAGTTAATTTGATGCGGGTGCATATGGGGCAACATCAAATGCATTATTTTGTTGTTTTATTATAGATTTGTAATATTTGATATTTCATTGTTTAGATATTTTTAGGGTATCTTTTTACATTTAATTTAGGATTTACATTTAATTAGCTTTCCATTTTAGCTTAAGTCTACTTATTCTCCAAGTATTGTAAACCCTATAAATATGGGTAATGTAATCGTTGTTAGATAGCTTATGGTTTATGAATAATATCAGTTTATTTGCGGCATGGATTTGCCCTTCTTTAAGAGTTTGCTACTCCTTATTTCTGGTGTCTGTTGAGTGACTGTTGGAGGCCTGTGTTCGATACCTTTTCCCCATTAATTGGTATCAGAGCTTTGGCAAGAGCTTGGTGGATTCCATGTCTCAGGTCGGGCGAAGAAGGGGAGGTTTTCGAATGGAGGGTCGTGACATCAACAACGACATGGATGAAATCAAAAGGATGCTTCAGCAACTTGCGGTACGTATCGATCGCATCGAAACTCGACGACGAGGTCATAAGAGTTTTGACGGGGAGAGAAACGTTACCACTTATCATCAACGTGTCGATCGCATCGAAACTCGACGACAAGATCGTAAGAGTTCCGACGGGGAGAGAAACGTTACCACCTATAATCAATGTGTCAATCGCATCGAAGTTTCACACCAAAGCAGTGAGAGTATTGAGGAGGAACAATACATTGATCTCTCTCATCGCTGTGCTTCTTTGTGTGAGCCAGACATACAGGATGAAGATAATTAGGATTCTGAAGATTGCGATGAAAATTGCTTGGAGATTGACGTGTTGATTATAGGTGGTAACGTTTCTCTCCCCGTCGGAACTCTTAGGATCTTGTCGTCGAGTTTCGATGCGATCGACACGTTGATGATAAGTGGTAACGTTTCTCTCCCCGTCAAAACTCTTATGACCTCGTCGTCGAGTTTCGATGCGATCGATACGTACCGCAAGTTGCTGAAGCATCCTTTTGATTTCAGCCATGTCGTTGTTGATGTCACGACCCTCCATTAGAAAACCTCCCCTTCTTCGCCCGACCTGAGACATGTAAGAGTTCCGACGGGGAGAGAAACGTTACCACCTATAATCAATGTGTCAATCGCATCGAAGTTTCACACCAAAGCAGTGAGAGTATTGAGGAGGAACAATACATTGATCTCTCTCATCGTTGTGCTTCTTTGTGTGAGCCAGACATACAGGATGAAGATAATTATGATTCTGAAGATTGCGATGAAAATTGCTTGGAGATTGACGTGTTCGACCTGCCCATGCAAAGGATTCATCTCCCAGTGCAACAAAATATCGTTAAAGCTATGCCAGCCCATCTTGTGGAAACATCATCAGCAATTGTAAGTCATGAAATTAATTCATGCATGGGTGATATATTTGAATTGGATGATCATGTGGGTAATTCAGATCCAAAGCCCAAACTAGATGTGGATGTTGACATTGTTTTAGGATCTCAAGAAATAGAACATAGTATGTGTAATTACAGAATGGATGTATGTAATTCTCAACTAACGAAATTAATCAATATGTCAATAACTTTAGAAATCAGTCTTAGGAGTGCAGGCCAGTTCGCATCCTAATACAGGATAGCAACACAACTTGAATCCTAAACGAAACTGCCGATCAATCTTAATAAGTCTAACGATGTTATGCTTTACTCAATTTGCCAAATCATTCAGAGTAAACTCATCACACATAACACAAGATCTGTTGACGCAGTAAAACCCTCCAAAGAGGTAAACAACTGCGGGCACTATGCCGGTGAACAATCCACTATATGAATATGAAAGTACATAAAGATCTTACACAACTCATCTACTAGAACCAATCTAGTGGGCAGCGGTGTCTCCTCGTCTTTGCTACTTCCAAATCAGCGACCTTGTTCTCCTTTGTCAATCTTGAGATTGCACAACTCTCACCTCGGTTGTCAATCACCTCAAGGCACAAATCATGCATGAACTACCAACACACATGAAGCATAAAACCAGAAAACTTTTTGATAGAAAAAGTTTGAGATTTGATAATCCTTCAAGAGCTAAACAAGGAACAGCTCATGAAGAATTCTCAACAATAATTTTGGCTCAATACTTTATGAGGATGAAAGATCAGAAAGCTCTTTATAAACGTAGCAGTAATATGTTTTCTGTTTTGGTGCACAACCCTTAACAACGTGAAAAACACATATATATAAGATATGAATCAACTAGGGTCTCCTAGGGTTTCTGCTACATAAAGGCTTTTCAAAAGAGGTTTTTATCCATGGATTAAAATCAGACGTTTAAAAGGAAAAGCCCAAAAACCAATTTAAGAAAGTTTGAATGCTTTGGATAAAACCTTCCAAAAATTCGCATATCAGTACCTTAGGATTGAAAAGATTTTCGCATCCTACAATAGGATTTAAAGACAAGTTCAATCCTAACCACTTGACAAGCATGCACATGTATGCAAGACATACCTGATTGATGAGAGTTGTGCCTGAAGCTTGAAGCATTCCATTCTTTCAAGGATCCAAGAGTAGAAAGCTATTACAAGAAACATGACTCTTGGTTGTTGCGCTTAGGAAATGCCAATCAAAATAAACATTGCACTAACAGTATGTGTGGGTCAATACGTGAGCATCCTAATAGAATTGTTGGTGTTGATCTTAAGAAGTCATTTGTCTCCAACAAGCTGGCGAAGAGTGTTGAATCTAAAAGCAAAGATGCATCCCTCAAATTTCATGATCCATCACAAGAAGATGCAACTCATCAATTTATTGATTTCATTGGGGTTAGTATTTTCTACTTACAGATTCCGAAGATATTAATTGATATTGTCAATCATATCAAGAAAGGTGAGACAAATTTTGGGTTGGCAAAATTTATTATTATGAGCAGATTTCTCAAGTCAAGATTAGGAAGGTATTCAAAGTATTTATTTATTTGGAATGGAAGGAATCAATTGCAAGCTAATCTGTCAACAGAAGATTTGAAGCAATGGAAGATTTTGTTGAATTTTCTTCAATCAATGGCTCAAATTCGAGGACGAATTCTTTCCAACCAGGGAAGCCTGATGCGGGTGCATATGGGGCAACATCAAATGCATTATTTTGTTGTTTTATTATAGATTTGTAATATTTGATATTTCATTGTTTAGATATTTTTAGGGTATCTTTTTACATTTAATTTAGGATTTACATTTAATTAGCTTTCCATTTTAGCTTAAGTCTACTTATTCTCCAAGTATTGTAAACCCTATAAATATGGGTAATGTAATCATTGTCAGATAGCTTATGGTTTATGAATAATATCAGTTTATTTGCGGCATGGATTTGCCCTTCTTTAAGGGTTTGCTACTCCTTATTTCTGGTGTCTGTTGAGTGACTGTTGGAGGCCTGTGTTCGATACCTTTTCCCCATTATAATTTTATGTAGTATTGCAGAACTAAGAATATACTTGAGAATTTAAAATTCCTGATCAAACCCAATTATTAAGAACTCCGGCCAAATACGGGGGGTTACAAAGTGAATTTGAAAGTGTGCACACTTGATGCGTGGGAATTCAAATACCTCATTATTAACACCATCTTGGTACGTACTTACTAGTTTATTCAGATAACATAAAGATGAAACTACAAGAAAAATCTAGCTTCGTGATACAAAATGAGTGGTTGAATCCACTTTCTCTGCGTTTGAGCACAACATGAAAGACTAGTTAGTTCGATGCTTTCTTTGTCTTAGAAATGGAGGATTGTTCTTCAAGTTTCTTGCCATATAAGTCAAACAGCTCATCTAAGATGTCATCTCCAATTTGCCTCTTAACAGTCCTTCCATGGCAGTGATGCAATTAGCCGGGCACTTTTAGTGACAGTGTCAATTGTCAAGACATAATTAAGGAACTTTTTTTAGGCCCTCTATGCTAAAACCTCCATTTAGTTTTACAACAGATTCAAGTTCTTGGGGAGACATACGTACGGTATATGACACAGGTATATTGAATGAATTTACCTTCTCTTCATCAACTGCTCCCTGCACAAAGAGAGAGAGAAAAAGAAAAGAATGTGTGTGTGTGTGTGTGTGTGTATATATATATATCTTAGACAATGTGTATTCTGTTGTAGGAAAATATGATTTGAGAGAATGATGAGAGAGTTTATTATTGATAATAGGAGCTCTTTATATAGGGATTTACAGAGTACATACAAGGTAATAGAATCTGAATACAATTAGGGAACCTAGTATCTTCTCCTATTATAACTCTAGAACTAAACCCTAGTTTGAAGAGGCACACTAGAATACAACATCCTTTAACACTCCCCCTTGTGCTGTTCAAACTTGGTGATGACGCTTTGATCGTTGCCTCACGACAAAAATTACCCTGGTCGAAGGACAAAAAGAGCACAACACGTCCTTCACTCTTCGAGATCGAACATGTAGACATCATCCTCCCCCTGATGTCGACATCTCCTCGTGATTGCTACAATCATGGGAGTTCGGATAACTTTCTCAATCCGATGCTCTTCACATGTTTCTCGAAGGTGGATTTAGGTAACGACTTAGTAAATAAGTCCGCTACATTATCCTCTTATCGGATTTGATTTACTTCAATCTTTAGAAGTGATTGTTGTTGCTGATGGTAAAAGAACTTAGGCGATATATGCTTGGTGTTGTTGCCCTTGATGAAACATAATTTCATTTGCTCAATACATGCTGCATTATCTTCATAAATGCATGTAGGTTTTCATCTGTGGTGGACTTCAAACCACAAGTTCCTCGAATGTGTCTAATTACAGACCTTAGCCATATGCATTCACGCACGGCTTCATGTAGAGCAATAATCTCCGCATGATTCGAGGAAGTAGCAACAAAGGTCTGTTTTGTAGACCTTCAAGATATCGCAGTGCTTCCCATGGTAAAGACATTACCTGTTTGGGAGCGACCTTTGTGAGGGTCAGAGAGATACCCTGCATCAGCAAAACTCATCAAGACATTACTGTCGTTTTGATGGAGGGGAAAAGGAGTAGGACGCCGGCCATTATGTGTAGTGCCGTCGGCAACTGTATCACGGAAATTGGCGTTTTGCCTTATGGGGTCCGATCCCAAACTTCCGTCATTTCTCTTCTCTTTGTAGGGATAAAATAGGCTCATATCAATCGTACCTTTTAAGTATCGAAAGATTGTCTTTACACCAATCCAATGGCGGCGTGTTGGCGCGGAACTATGTCGAGCTAACAAGTTCACTGCGAATGAGATATCAGGTCTTGTGCATTGAGCAGTATAATAATGCACCTATTGCACTTAGGTGGGGCACTTCTGCCTCTAACAACTCTTCGTCCTCATCCTTTGGACAAAACGGATCTTTTCCGGGCTCAAGACTTCGGCCAATCATGGGAGTACTCACAGGCTTTGCTTTATCTTCATTAAAGAGCCTTAGTAATTTCTGAGTGTACGCTGACTGATGGATCATAATCCCATCACTACGGTGCTCGATTTCTAATCCAAGAGATAACCGTGTCTTCCCAAGATCTTTCATCTCAAATTCGGATTTCAAGTACTTAGCAGTTTCTCCTAACTCATCTAGAGTTCCAATCAGATTCATGTCATCGACATAAACTGCTACGATTGCAAATCCGGAACTTGTCCTTTTAATAAACACGCATGGGCATATTTCATCATATCCATTCCCAAACAAATAGTCACTTTAGTGAGAGTTTCAACCTCGTTGCAAACGCGCTCCGTGATAGGAGCATTTTAATGCGACATTTTAAGTGTTATTTCCTCATATTTACTTAGTTATTTCCTTAAATGAATCCTTCTTGTTTAGGAAAGTTATTATTATGAGGAAGTTTCTATTTTTAGTAATAGTTTCTATTTTCAGGTCCGATGGAGCAAACAAGCTGAAATGAGCTCAAAAAGAGAAAGAAAAGCTAGAGGGCGTTCGGAGAAGATTCCTAGAGGCACTAGGAGACCTTATGTCTTGAAGATGACACATGGAGGCCCAAGAATATTCTTCTGGATTAATGTGGAATTTCGGCAAATGGAGGAAGCCTATTGGATTTAGGGTTTTGTGGACATCAAAGAGGAATTTCTAGAAGAATAAATCTTTTATTGCCGTGAAAATAAAGAGATGATCAAAAAGATTACGCAGGAGAATATCAAGGGAGAATTTCAAGGAAGGGTGAAGTGTGTGCAACAAGATAAGGCTCAAAACAAGTCCAGATTCTTTCCTCAATTCCCTCAAGATATGTTGGCCGAAATTAAGGAATTAAAATCTGCAGTATTAATGTGAAAATCAAGAGAAAATCAAGGGGAGGACATTAAGGATAAAGCCGTGGAGAGATTTAAGGGAGAAAATGTCCAAAATGTGTCCAGATACATTGTCTAGGTTCATGCCTAGATATTTGGCCGAAAATTGTGAATAAAATCAGATTAAATCATTGGAAATTTGGCAACAATATATTAGGGATTTATTTTGGAGCTTTTTGATTGGTTGGATGACACAACAGAGCTGACGTGGCGCTACGTGATTGGTCAAAGCTGTGTAGCATTATCAGATTAATTCCTTGGGAAATTAAAAGAAGGATCATGAAGCTTGGCCGTTCCCCTATATATACCCCCCTCTCTAGACGTTTTCAACACACCACAACACACATCTCTTCCTTCTCAGACATTTCTAAACACCACAAAAATTCTCTCCATTCTCTAGTCTTCAGAAGCTCTGCGTCTCAACCAAGGAGGAGAAGAAGTCATGCAATACATCAAGATCCTAGCCGCCATCCACCCTTGTGTCGTCCCTAGAAGATTGCTTGCTTTCAAGGATCTTCAAGTTCTTTGTCTCAAGACTTGTCATCCATCTTTCACGGTGTATTTCATACTTTCTTTTGTTTTCCTTTGTTTGATTCGTAGAGTTATGAATTCTAGTTAACATGACGTTAAGGGAAAAGTTTAAAGCCTGTTTATATGTTTTGAAATAAAGTTATGATTTCTATATGTTGATTTATATGTTGCTTATGTGAGATTGCTTGATTGATTTTGGATTACAGAAAACTTTTGCATGTTTATGTTCTTTGGTGGCCAACTTAGGATATATGCATGTAATTGGAGCTAGATTTAGGTAAACAATTCACCTAATAGTTTTGTGACCCTAAATCATAAGTAGTAAAGGCTTTGGACAAAAGTTGAAATCAATTAAGGAGGATTGCAAATAGATGAACTTTTTCATACTAGGTTGTGCATTTTAGTTGACATCCTTTCTTTGTTTTTCATGCGTTGAATGTGTTCTTGATTAGCTAGCTTTCTAGACTATGATTGCATGTTCAATAGGTTTAATTTATGTGCTTTCACTTAGATTAAATATTGAAGGAAAGTAAAATATGGGAAATCGTTTGCTTTCTAACGTTTCACATGGTCAACTTCTTTCTCATGACATAGAGAATCAACTATAGGAATTGTAATTGGATTTCATGCATATGATTGTGGTTTTCATCTTTGTTCCTTCCGCCCTTGTATATGTGTTTTTACATTTTCTTTATTTTCTTTATTTTAATTTTTGATTTTATAATCAAAACCCCCCTATTTGTGTTTACATGTATATATTTCTTTTCTTTGTTTTATTTTTGTAAATAATACTTTATACTTATTTTAATTCTTTATTTGTTTTTCCAATTAGAATGATCCCTACTTATTCTATACTGACAACTACATTTTGCAGGGTTAAATTGCGTGCTTCCTTTTTAGCGTTATTACTCCGTGTTCTAGAGCCACTTGACTTGGGTAAATGAAGTTCACAAAAACCTTCATTATATTCCGTATCTAGATCCCCATAAAGATACATTGTGACCACATTCGTAAGCTGCATGTTCAGTTATTCGGAAAACTACCAAACTGACAAGGTAGTGGAGTGCAATGACATCCATTACGAGAGAATATGTCTTCTCGTAGTCGATTCCAGGGCGTTTTGTGAGAAGCCTTGCGCCATAAGGCGAGATTACCATCTCTTTTTCTCATCACGCTATCTAACGAAGACCTATTAATGTCAACATGTTTTATGTTAGGAAGTGTTGGCATCTCAGGCCCGAAATCCTTCCTCTTCGTTAGTGGATCCAATTCAACCTGGATCACATCTTTCCATTTAGGCCAATTTTCTCTATGTTGGCATTTTTCAACAGAGCAAGGTTCGATGTCATTAGTCTCAATAATCCCACGTCCTCATGTACACTAGTGTAGTTTGTAGAGATCTCTATATTTACAGGAGTGGGTTCTAACGTTGAGGCGTCCCCCAACGATGTCTCTTGGACATAATTATAATCCAGAATATTCTCATGAGACGGATTTTGAGTATTAATTATCAATGGATCAAGTTGTGCCAAACTTACTCTCTTCTTAGGGCGAGAATCCATCGAACCTAGGGGTCTCCTACTCTCTATAGCGGAACCCATGGCCTATGACGCCATTATGCCACATTGTGGCATCACTATACCACCATCCATGGTGGTGGTGTCGTGCCCATCATTTCTGGGTGGAGCCATGTCCTCTTGAGGGGACATCGACCCTTGCAGGCATGTTTGCAGCAGGTATATGTGATCTCGTCGCTTTTAGGATTAAGATGAGACATAGTGGGGACAGACCACAATAATTCATGTTGTTCCTATTGAACGTTGACGTTCTAATGTCCCCCTAACGACCGGAAGACTGTCTCATCAAAGTGACAATCCGCAAATCTAGCGGTAAAGAGATCGGGTTCTACATAGCGGACAGATAGTTGGAGATTGATATCCAACATAAATATAATATATTTATGCATTCGTTGTAATGACCCATTTTGATGCGCTGTGGCAGCGCAATTGGCACATAAACTGCACACTCAAATATGGATAAGTACAAGATAGACTTGCACCCAGTCACTAGCTGTAACGCAAATAAAAGTTGAGTGGCTATGAGTCGTAGCCGAATTAGCATAACTGCATGCGATATTGCATAACCCCAAGTGGAAATGTTGGTGCGTATTACCAATACCCGGGCCATCATCGTAGTCGTTTAATGATGGCATTATCGTGAGACCATTTAGGTGGGTACATTGGAATATGATGTCCAACATCAATCTCCAATGATATGCAATAGTCATCGAAAGTCTTCGATGGAAACTCTCTAGCATTGTCAAGCCAAATTGACTTAATGGGATGATTTGGCTAATGAGCCCGTAGCCATATGATTTGGGCCAGGAGTTTTAGCATAAGCAGCATTATAGAGGGACGATAGCGCGACACGTGACCAAAGTGTCTACGCATCAACCAACACCATAAAACATCTAAAGAGTCCGCAAGTTGGTTGAATCAGTCCACTAAATCCCCTTTGATTCTTTGTAAGAATGGAATGAAATTATTTCCTTTGAGTCCTTTGCATAGGATGGTCTCGATCCTAATTTTGCTAAAAAGCAGGCTTTGCAAAATGAACAATGGGCCTTAGAAGCAACCAAGGAAGAATTTGGTTGAGCCACGAAGTCACTATTCAATTTTTACTTCTTTTCGTTTTGAAAATGGATGTCCGTGTGAAGTCTTTAGTATACAGATCATCATATCATGACCTGGGTGTCCCCAACGGTCGTGCCAAAGCCTATATGTGTCAGAATCCCATAAGTCATCTCTCATGACATGGTTGGGTTCAGTGATGCGAATAGTGGTTGCATATCACCCACCAAAGCGACACATAAGTTTTTCTAATACTCGTTTATGTCCGTAGTCATTAGAGGTGATGCAAAGGAACTCTTGTCCATTCTCACAATATGTTTCCACATGAAAACCATTGGCTCTTATATCTTTAAAATAATAATGTTCGAATTAAGGCATGTCCAAGATTTTAAAGAATCGATACTTTATTAATAGCCAATGATTACATCAAAGTTTCGTAACCAAAAATCTAATCCAAAATTTACATAATTATTGGAAAATAAAAGACTATAAAAATCTGCGGCATTTAATAGTCTTCTTTGACTCAATGTCTTGATCACCATGAGGTGGCTACCTTCTTAGGGACATTGCAAACTCAGGTCCATTGATCAGACATTTCATATCAGAAATAGACATCATGAAGAGGATTCTCCCTTGATTGAGGCGCATTGGCGCAATGTGCATGGTCCCTAGGACCTGAGGTGTTGGAAAATTATGACCATGGCCAATGTTGGCTCCATGGTTTCCAACCCTTCGTCCCTCAAAGTCACGGCTCCTACGGTTGCCTGATTGTCGCCTTTGGTGATTACCTTCATGAGCATTTCGATCGTATGGATCATGACGTCGATGGTGACTTTCTCTAGCCATGGGACGATGCTCTTGATGGCTATCTTGAAGCCTATCAATTTCTCTTCTCACAAGCTCATTACCATGTCTTTCAGCAGTGGCCATAGCTTCAATAAGCTGTTGAAAACTTGTGATCTGTCTTGCGATTACATGAGTCCAGAATAAATCAGAGGACCTCATAGCATAGACAGGGAAGGTATTGAGTGTTTTCTCAATCAATTGTTCTTCTGTGATCGCCTTTCCATAGAGATGCATCATTGCTTTGATGCGGACAGCTTCCGAATAAAATTGCATGACTGAATCACAGTCAGAGAAGCAAAGATCATTCCATTCTGCTTCTAAATTCGGAAGGATGTAGTCACGAACATTGCCATAACGTTCACGAAGCGCTTGCCATATGTAACGCCCCAAGCTGCACCTCACCAGCCTAGGCACGTCACAGTGCCGCGAGTCTCTAAAACATAAACCGACAACTTGATTTACATCCTAGAGAACCGCTAGGTATTTTGTTTGAAAAACTTTTCGTAAAAACACAACAGAAGCTACAAATGTTTTTGAGGTGAAAATCCTTGAGTTGTTAAAATTTATTTCGTTCATCCAGGACTTGAAATGAATGCTCACACAAGAGGTACAAACTTCAAGGAAATGAGAACTCAACGAAAATTGGCACAAGGCTAACTATCAACGTCTCAGAATATGAAGTTCAAGAAATAAAGATTAGCACAAAGTCTGAACAATGGTTTACCGAACTTATTCCGCTCACGCAGCTCCGTCCGCCATTGTCCCGTCACCAGTGCACAGTACCTGCATCCACACTGTTGTAGGGGTGAACTTTCATCCTCGCTGCTCAATGGGAGCTCTAGCTCAATTAGATTTGAAACCAATGAATACATTTTTGAGGCCTCAGTATGAAAACATGCTTAAAGCAAATATTTAAATGAACGACGAACTTTGAAATAGTTTCTAACTTGAAAACCGATGCATGATGATTACATAAATATGGCGCCAAATCTAAGTATTACCTTATAGCCGGTCCCATAGACCCACTACACGACCTTACCTCAAATTAAATTAATTTGTAACCAGGTAAGCGTAGCGAGAGCGTCCACTACCAAGCTACACACACGTACCGAGTCCGACATTATAAGCGAATACTCAGACGACCGGCATAGCTAACCCTCCGGAGGCATAGGGAATCGAACCCAAGAAAGTTAATGCCCCTTTCGCTCTCAAGCCATCAACACATCTCTCGAGGTTTGGTTAGTATGCATCGTATTTTAACATAACCAAGCCATAACATGCATCATTTTATAAACGTTATAACAAGAGAAAATTTCTAATTGAGGAGAGTCCCGAATCCCCTACCTAGATTCCGATGCTTTCTCTCACGTACTCTGAGAGTTGCGAACCTTCCGTTCCTTGGGCATCTGGAGTCCTAAGTTCCGACATTCCGATAGTTAATATCTATTGGACAAATATTATAATTCTCGATGATTAATAAATCGTCCAACCAACTTTTTATGGTTTGACCAGGAGTTGACTAAAGTTTGACCAGTCTTGACCAATTTGACCATGTTTGACCAATCCCGACAAGTTCGATAATTAACCCCAAATTACCGAACATTTACTTGAAGTTTACAGTATAGACCAAATATGCATTGAGTGCACCCAACTACTAAGGCCACCCAATATACATATATAATAATTCCTTTCATTTACTATCAATTTAACATATACACAAGCAAAGATCATGTTTCCAATTTCGTCAACGATTTATCTCAATTCACCCAATACTTGGTCTTTTATTTCCATTTCGCATTTTATCGCATAGTAAATTCCGTCGAATTACTATGGACACCCACATAACTTAAACCATCCCTTAGCAGTTAGCACCCTTTAAATTCCCTCTCAAGCATTCAACATCACAACCAATTCATAATTTCTGTGTTGTTACCTCTCAAATAACAATAGCCACAGATCAAACATAACAACACAATACCATTAATTCATTCATAACCAATAATCAATTTCACAGAAACCTCACGCACAGACTCACAATCTCTGATCAACAATGCAACCAATTTCTCAATCCATAACTCAATCGATTCTCCATCCAAACAAACAGAAACATTTCCATCAAAATCTCGATATTACCAAGATTGTAGAGAAATCCTCAAACCACCAAACTACACAACTCGATCAAACTATGCATAACACCATGATTCAACCAAATCTCCAGGACAGAAATAATTCAAGAGCTCTTCAGTCCACAATTTTCGAATTCATGAGCAACCTTTTATTTCAAGGTTTTGAATTTTACCTTCGAAAGTCTACGTTGTTCAAGCTCGGGTTTACAGAACCCCTTGCTGGAACTGGAATGTTGATGAGTTGAGGATTTTGACGCCAATAACCCAGCAAGCCTCTAGATTTCTGGTCCACAAGTGCAGCTAAGGTGAAAACCAAGCCCAGAATGGCCAGGAAGATCACCGGTGTCGAAGAACACGGCAGCCCGAGACGAAACCTAGAAAGGAAATCGTCAAAACCCCATCAATTTCAAAGACTAATTAATATAGCGTGTAGAGAAAGGCAAGAGGAGGAAGTTCCATACCGAAGGCGGCCCAGACGGTGGCCGAAAACCACCACAGAACCGGTGGAGCAGGCACTGCTTCTCGCCTTCGATTCTCCGTTCACGATCGTTACATGGACGATCCAAGGATAGGAGGCTGTTGGCGACGGCGAGACGAAGAAGATGGTGGTCGTCCGTCGTCGATCGGTGGCCGGACGACGCCACTTTGGTCGGGTTTCTTTCTCGGTTTGGCGACTTCGTTTCTGGTCAGAAGCTTCGAGCTTCTATCTCGATCCTTCTGGTCGTCCAACTGAGCCAAGGCCTCTTTATAGGCTGCTCTAACTTAATTTCGATGGCTGTGATCAATCGGTGGGTTTATGGATGGCTAGGATAGCGCCTGGTGGATATTCCCTTGTCAAAATATTTTCCTTTAATCTAAAACTTCCAAAATCACCAAAAATAGCTCAGAAGCCCAAAAATTTCCACGAACTTGTCGTGTCGTACTTTATCATTCAATCCTTAAATTGAGGATTTCACCTTACAAAAATTTCTGAAAATACTCTTGATCACGTTGTCAACGTTTATCGAGATCGTCAAATAATTTATCGTATGATCTCTACTAAGCTCAATACATTTTTCTAGCGCTCACACCATAGCTTTATAGTGTTATGAGATTTATCTCATTTCATGGGTTCTTGTTGTCATTAGGAGATGATGAGTCTACTTTAACGTGCATGTGTTGGCACGTGAAACAATTAGGGCTTGTTAATTAATCATTTAGCTAATTAAGTTGCATTAGGGTTTATTAATTAGAAATGGATGATGCGGGACACGTGTCCTCATCTGTGTGAGCAGGATATAGGTATATATTTCCCAGCTTTGTATTCTCCACATTATCGATCAATACAGCTTTCTTCTTACTTTTGCAATTCTCTTCTTCTCTTTCAATTCTCTCAGTTAGGGCTACGGTCCTAACAATTGGTATCAGAGCCAGTCATGGTGAAGCTTAAGGGGGAGGGGAAGCCTCCCTCACCTACCCACCATTCCGGTGAGCTCTCTCACATGCAATTTGAACTCCAAGTCCATCGCGACGAAACCGCTACTCACTTAGCTGAAATGCAAGCTAGCATTCAGGATTCTGTGGCCAATACCTTAGCTGGGTTCAGATCCTCACTCTTGGAGGACCTCAAGCAGCTCCACCTAGCTCAACAAGGCAGCACTGCCGTCCCTCAGCCGGATGGGATAGTTCGTTTTGGATCGGTACCCTCTCCCGTTATTCCACAGAAGCTCACCTCAAATTCTGAAGGATCGTCGTCTACGATGGCTAGATCTGAAGGTAGCTCATCTCTTATTCCTTCTTTGAATTTGGGTAATGATAATGTGTTGTTGGGGTTTATCAGTGCAGCAGTACCTACGACTTTGATTGAGGCTTCATTTGTAGTGCATAACAGTGGTCCCATGGATTTAAATAAGCATGTGGCTAGTCAGTATGAGTCTCAGAGCATCCATAGCAGTAGTTCTATGGCTTCTTTGGCCCAGAGCGGTGGTTTGATTGGAGAGCCTCCTGCTTATCATTTTCAGCATGTTAACTCTGGTTTTCCAACATATGTTACCTCTACCGGAGCTTACTCCACTACTCATTCCATGCATCCATTGCATACTCATGCTAGTGGTCAAGCACTAAGTGACTGTGATCCCTTTAGAATGACTTACTCAGGCCCTTACTCTGCCACTATGCTTAACTTCCCTTGTTCTGCCAATACCACATTACCATTTACTATGCCACAACCAGTTGGCTCGACAGCTATTCCACAATACACCCACAATCCACCCACAATCCACCTACATATGCCACCACCACTACCACTCATGCATCACCTTTTCACTCTCAACAAGTACTACACACGCTGCATCCACCTGTTCCACCTTATCCTTATCAGGGCATTCCTCCCAATCACTACTCCCAAACACCCTATTTCTACCAAGCAAATCAGCACTAAGTCACACATGTTGATCCATCACTCCCTACAATGAAGCAAATGCGGTTGGAATTTAGTGTTTTTAGGGGTGGAGATCCAGTGGAATGGCTTAATAAAGCGGACTAGTACTTTGAATTTTACCAAATCCCTGAAGATAGGAAACTTGCCATTGCCACCATGCATTTAACAGACAAGGCTTCAGATCGATGGTATATGTTCAAGCATGAATTCCCAAACTCCTAGCAAGGATTAGCTGACTTGCTTATGCGTGAATTCAGTGGATATAATAGGTCGGAATATCAATCAGCCTTGGCAAGGATGAATCAAACAGGTAGTGTTGAGCAGTATAAAGAGCAATTCACTAAGCTCTCAAGGAGAGCTCCAGGTTTCCCTCTAGAAGTCTTACTGGCTTGCTTCATTGGGGGACTCAGGGAAGATATAAGGGTGGATGTCCAAGCTCAGAAACCTAGGTCTTTGTATGAGGCTTGTGAACTAGCTAGAGTGTACGAGACAAGAAATGAAGGGCATAGGCATTTTGCCAAGGTTTCTAACAGCCATAAGCCATCTGGGGGGGCTACTCTTAGTTCAACAAGCAGTAGATTCTCATCTGCTGGTAATGTTTCCAAATCCGCCGGTTCTCCTTTCCAGTCTAGGAATACTTCCCTACATACAAGGCCGCTAGGGGATGGCCATAATGTCAATGGGGGAGGCCGAAGACTATCACAGGCTGAATACCAAGATAGAAGGGCTAAAAATCTATGCTTCTTCTGTGAAGAAACCTATAAACCTGGCCATAACTGTAGGAAAGGCCAAATTATGCTTATGGAAGTGGTACAGGAGGAAGAGGAGAATGAGAGTGCTACTACAAGAAGGGACCAGGACCTAGTGGAAGTTCCTCCAATTACTGATATTGAGGAACCCTTGATAAGGCTGCCAGTGATGGGAGATAGTAACTCTACTCCAGCTACTATGCAGCTGAAGGAAGTTTTCAATGGCAAAGCAATCCATGTTTTAATTGACTCAGGAGCTACACACAATTTCATCCGCCCTCAATTACTCAAGGGCACAAAAATACATGTGCAACAGTTCTCTCCTTTGAATGTCATTCTGGCCAGTGGAGCAAAAATGAAAACTAAAGGTGAAGTTAAGGTAGACTTGAGGTTACAACAATTCTCCTTTTCTGATGATTTCTATATCCTACCGGTTACAGGCTGTGAAATTGTGCTAGGAGCAGGTTGGTTAAGGTCTTTAGGAGATATTCTATGGAACTTCGAGACGATGAGGATGAAGTTCCACGTGAAAGATGTAGTCTACCAACTGCAGGGTGAAACTTCAACTACAGCCACTGTCATTAGTTGCAAAGCTATGACTAAGCTGCTAAAAAAAGAAAGAGAAGCTATGATGATTCAAGTTCAGCCTACTCAACAGGATCTAGTTGCAGAAGGGCCCAATAACCAAATTGCAGCTCTTATCAACAAATATGCAGATTTATTCGACCCTCCTACATCACTGCCACCTGCCCGGCTCCAAGATCATAAAATTGAACTTCTGCCTAATGCCTCACCAGTCAGTGTTCGACCCTACAGGTATCCTCACTTTCAAAAGACTGAAATAGAAAAGATTGTGCAGGAATTGTTGGATAATGGTGTCATTAGGCCTAGTGTCAGTCCATTCTCTTCACCTGTGCTGTTGGTAAAGAAAAAGGATGGCACCTGGAGGATGTGTGTAGACTACAGGTCTTTGAATGCAGTAACAGTTAAGGATAAGTACCCTATACCAGTGGTGGATGAACTATTGGATGAAGTGCATGGTTCCACTATCTTTACCAAGTTGGATTTAAGGTCTGGCTACCATCATATAAGAATGCATGCATCTGATGTGAGCAAAACAGCTTTTAGGACTCACAGTGGTCACTATGAATTCCTTGTCATGCCATTTGGGCTTACCAATGCACCTTCAACGTTTCAATCTGTTATGAATGATGTGCTTAGGGACTATTTGAGGAAATTTGCATTGGTCTTTTTCGATGATATTTTGGTATATAGTTCTTCAGTTGAAGCTCACTTGGAGCATCTGGAAAAAATATTCAAAAGGCTGCAGCAACATTCCTTAAAGGTGAAGAAAGGTAAATGCAATTTTGGAGTGCCCAAAGTTGAGTATTTGGGGCATGTTGTGAGTGCAGAGGGAGTCGTTGTGGATCCTGCGCGCCAAAATAGAGTGTATTAAGAACTGGAACCAACCCAAGACAGTAAAAGGGTTTAGAGGTTTTTTAGGGTTGGCCAGATATTACAGGAAATATGTGAAGAATTTTGGTATGATTGCTAAGCCTCTTACCAATATGTTGAAGGCTGGGGGATTTGAATGGAGTCTTGAAGTTGAGGAAGCCTTTGATAACCTAAAAACAGCTCTGATGAACACTCCAGTTTTAGCACTACCAGATTTTTCCAAAGAGTTCACCATTGAATGTGATGCTTCAGGAATTGGAATTGGGGCTGTATTGTCTCAAGGCGGTCATCCAATAGCATTCTTAAGTAAAGCTTTGGGCCCTAGACACATAGCTCTCCCTGTGTATGACAAAGAAATGATGGTTGTAGTCTTTGCAGTTCAACATTGGAGGCCTTACTTGTTGGGGAGGCATTTTACCATCTTTACTGACCATAGAACTATACAATACTTCTTGAACCAAAGAACTACTACCCCAGCCCAGTAGAAGTGGCTGCTTAAACTCATTGGTTATGACTATACCATTCACTATAAAGCTGGCAAGCACAATCAAGTTCCTGATGCATTATCTAGAAAGGAAGAACTTGCTCATCCCAACACATAAATTATATCCAAGTATGCTGCTCTTAATGTGAGTACTGGAATTTCTTCTCCTATTCATTCTTACATTCAGGACACACTACTAAAAAGAATTGCTTTTGCGACGCCTATTTTGCGACGGCAAATTGGGCTTTTGCAACGGAAAAAACTTTTCGCAACGGAAAATTGAGCTTTTTGCGACGGAAATGTTGGAGTTGCAATAGGTGGCGTCACAAAATCTATTTGCGACGGTAAAATGCCGTCGCAAAAGATAATTGCGACGGTATTCTCTTGCCGTCGCATCAGTTATTGTTTTGCGACGGCTATTTCCTACGGTGACTTCCGTCGCAATGTCTGTTTCAGGATAATCCATGTGGAGGTATTTGCAACGGCAAGGTTGCCGTTGCAAAAAAAGAAATTTAAAAAAATAAATAAATATGGTGCAAAATTGCACCATATTTTCATTACAAGAACATGCAAAAATGAAAATTATTATACATGCATTAGAGAAGCACAATGTACAATATTCTGACGGCAAATCATTTATAACAGAAGATGTAGATCATTTGGTCACCTGAGATCTAATCCCAAGTGCTTTCCAGATTTATTTCCAAGGAAATATAGTTACAGTGAAAAAAATATTTTACAGTATATGTGATACACATACACAGAGAAGTTGCAGTCCTGCAACAGGCATGAGTAGAATTTTCTCCCTTTACTGTGTGGTATTAGCAATTCGCAGACAAAGTGCACCACATGTATATGAGACTGGATATTTGCCCTGCTAAAATAACACAATATAAGAGAGAGATTCATAAAAATCAGGAATGCAGAGTGCAAGGTAAGGATCGAATGAGACAAAATGAGAATGTTTTTTTTTGTCTTCTTTGAAGGAAAGTAAATCTTCAGCTCCATAATATTTCTCATTCCACATGATATGGTCATACTTGACATAGGGGTATGACACAAATTTATCGAACTCTGGAATGTATTCCTGAAAACCTATCACTAATATAGGATCCATTTCTTGAACCTTCATGTCAACTTAGTTACTGCACACAGGTAATACTCGAAACACTTTTTAATCTGATATTAGCACCTAAACATACCAGAAATCTTTTTTTTTTCTTTCCTAAAACTTCAGAAACTATCATTTTGGTTATTCAAACCTCAGTTGCTGCAAGAGATGCATGCTTTGAGTTGTTCTAGAAACAAATTTTAAAATTTTAAAGCATGCATCTCTCACACATGTCCTTGTATTGAAATATGATTGAAAAATAATCTTCACTTTTGCCCAATCTGCGATCATTGTTCAATAATACTATGCAATAGATTATATTTGATACCGAGATATTATAGTGAAACTGAAAATCACAGTTCTATGAGCAGTTGATCTGTTATCGACTCAGATGATGCTAGCAATTCACAACATAAGTTTCGGTGTATGTATTCACAGTTGCATCGTATTCACAACATAATACTTTCTAGCTCAAGTATTTCACAAAAAATATGTACATACTGAGCTACAAGTAGGAACTTTCT
Source organism: Rosa lucieae (assembly GCA_024704745.1). NCBI lineage: Eukaryota > Viridiplantae > Streptophyta > Magnoliopsida > Rosales > Rosaceae > Rosa > Rosa lucieae. Next base: position 48,010,149 of record CM045492.1, read on the forward strand.
ATTTAACTGCAATTAAATTATACCTGAAGTAGAGGATTTATGCTTGTAACAAACTTGATAAAGCCAACTGTGCAACTATAGGATCCCTTAAATGAGAATGGATTGGTGAGATAAGAAAAATATAGAGCAAACAGAAGCAAGCAATAACAAAGTTCAAGTCAAACATACTTTAATAGGCCTCTCAGAATGAGAACCCCAAATACTTTGAGTCCACCAAGTCCAACGACCATTGCTCTCTTAGCAATACTAGTTTTTCTGCAAAGAGAAAGCTTAGTTGCTAAATTTAATTGCAGATGGAACTCACGGAACAATTGGAAAAGGCAAATAGAATAAGCACCTGAATTGCCATTTCTCCTTAAAAAAATTATCAGCTCTTCCAACAAACTCTGGACATATTCTCATCTTCCTAAAAGCTATGCGCCGTAGAGATGGAAACTGGTACAGAATGTTTCCCCGCATAATATGCATTTTTTACATTTAAATATTTCTGAATGGATAATATATTTCCTTATCTTAAGAGAACTAAGCCATTAAAAAAAGGCATGAGTGGGATTGCATGAAGCATAATGACTTGAGACCCAAGAGTTAATAGTATCAACACCATGCAAGAAACACTACTAACTAATGTGATGATCTCATAAATTGCAAGGATATCACAGTCCAAAACAGAAATTGATTTTTCCAATACTTCTTTATTTATATAAATAAAAATATGGAAAGACTTATCGAGTAATAAAATTGCATCTAGAATATTCATATTTCAAAAGAGTCCTCAAAACAAGATACATTACACATTTACAATTTATCTCCAAAAGGCCAAAACTGAAACAGCAGCAGAAGCTGCAGAATGCATTAACAAGAATAGAATTGAACTAACAGGCTAGCATGAAGCATTAAGCCATAATTCCCATAAACAAACAGAATGCCATGATCATAATTCATTAACAGAAAGCACTCAATGCAACATGAATAATTGATTAATTGAATAGAATTGAAATAGCAGAGCATTAACAGAGCTAGCACAAAAATCTGGGTTATGAACTTATAACTATATTTCAGGGACTAGGATTCCAACATTAAGTCATCAACACATTGCACTCAAAAATTAATTACTATTTTTGCTTCAAGAACATGGTACATGATACATAATGTCACTATCTTATTCCTCTTTCAATTTCAATATAAACCAAACACACAACAAGCTAAAAAGAAAAAAGCAAGTTAACCACCAGTCCACCACTAGATGCAGTGCCGCAAACACTAAATTGATGCATTCACCCAGTTAAATATCCAAAATGATACTAAATCAATAAACCCAATCTAGAAAAGAAAAAAGAAAAAACATTTGGCACCGAAGGAGAAGGACAACAACCAAATATCGAATCAAACATTAGACCTGAAAAATTAATGCAGCAGTCAAATACATATACCGAGTTACAAAAGGAATTGGATACAATCTCTTTGAAGTTTAACAATAATCATTCCCTAATCTTTGAGACCTTATATGGCTAATACATATCTCCAAAAGGCCAACACAAATCCAATAAAAAAAACTACCTCAGAAAGAAAGAAGCGGATTCTTTGGAAAATTGGAAGTAATTTGGACACTTCTGGAGGAAGAAGAACATGCCTGTAGTGCAAACATTTTAGTTTAAGAACCAATTAGTGAAGACGAAGAACCAATTCAAAGTTTCAAACAGATACGAAGAAGTGAAGAACTGAAGAACAAATTCTTCTCTTCAAATTTCAACCCCAATTCAAAATAGATTCAGTACCCAACTACCCACTAACTAAAATACCAATTCAAACTTAAAAGTTGGAACTTACGTTCAGAGAGTTAGAGATTGAAGGCGGCGCGGATTAGAGGGTGTCTGAGGCATAGAACCTACAAAATCAAAACAAACTAATCATGAGCACCCCAAAACAAACCAATCACCCAAAAAAATCGAAACCATATTAATTGAAGGAGGCAGTGGAATCGACGGAGGCTCTCCGGAGGGAGGAGGCGCATCGGAGAAGAGCCGAGCAGCATTATGGAAGTTGAGAAATTGAGCTGGAAGCTAAAGACTGGAAGTTGATGACGCGCTTTTGGGAAGCGCACAATTTAACCCTGAAATATCGTTAGTAGTATAAGCAAATAGGGATCGTTCTATTCCGGGGATTGAGGGTACACCTGTCATTGTCAAACAATTAAACAATTAAAATTAAAACAAAGTATAATATTCACAAATATATTCACAACTATAAACATTATTTACGAAAAATGGGGGATTTTGTTTTTGGTTTTTTTCGAAAATAAAACTAAGTTAACAAAATAATTAAAATGCAAAAACATAAAAATACAAATGGAGTGAGAGAACAAAGATCAAAAACCGAAACATATGATTAAAATTGATTCAAACCCTAATATTGTTCATCTAAGTCATGAGAGAGGAGTTGATCATGTGAAACGTTAAAAGCAAACAATTTCCCATATTTTACTTTTCAATGCTAATTAATCTAAGTGAAAGCACAAAGACTAATCCTATCAAACATGCATTCAAGCCCTAGAAAGCTAGTCAATCATAACATGTTCAACGCAATAAACATAGAGAAAGGCTATCAACTCAAGTGTACAACTTAGTATGGAAAAGTCCACCTAATTGCAATCCTCGTTAATTAAATTCGATCTTTGTCCAAAACCTTTACTACTTTGGTTCAAGTTTACACAAAATGAAAAGTAGATTTCATGTTCTTAAACCTAGCAACAATTATGCATAAACCCTATAAGTGTCGACCCAAATAAGATTAATACACAAAGGATATCTATAATGCAAATTTAATTAAACAAACCCACATAAGCAACTCTCGAAGAACAATAATATGAATCTGAAAATTCTCAATTAATCATAAAAATTCCAGAAATTAATATTTGTTCAAACACATGTGTCAACTAGTTCATAACCAACGAAATTCAAAGCAAAGGTTACAAAGGAGAATCGGATTACACCGTGGATGAAGATGAGATGGATGATAAACGTTGTGGGCTCTTGAATCTTGAAAGCAAGCTTCAAGGATGGATATGGATGGTGATGCTCACGGCTTCTCTTCTTCTTCCTTTGGCCTTGCTTGAACTCGTGGAGATGACTAGAGGATGGATGGGAAAATGGAAGGGAAATAGAGAGACAAAGAAGATGAAATGGATGAAGAAATTTGTGTTATGGATTCAGCAATTGGTGATTGAGAGTGAGAGGAGAAGGTGTTTAAATAGGGAAGAAAAAGAAGAGTGAAATGATGAGATGAAGAAAAATAATGAAAGTGGAGTATGAGAGTGGTTTGTAAAATATGTAAAAGATGAGGTAATGATGAAAGCAAAGCATGAAGGTGAAGAAATGTGGAAGTGATGATGATCTTTTAGAGTAGAAAAATGTATCCAAGGAAAAAGAAATGCTTTCTTCATGTGGGTGGGAAACATGAATATGTGGTGTTGAGCTGTTTTCAGGTCAGTTTCTGCCCCTTTATTCCTTCAATTATTTCTCCATCAAACTTCATATTGGGCCTCCGATTTCTTCATATCAAATGTTCCTCTATGAGTGTAGATCATCCTGAAAAATTTTCAGAGCTTCAATCCATGTGGTTGGGCCGGAAATGCTGCTGGACCTCTTACAGGTCCAGTTTTCCGGTTTTGCTTCTGTAGAAAATTGGGCTGATTGTTTGAAGGCCTTCCACTCATATTTTGCTCTGGCACTCTTCATAAGAAATGATCCTTTGGGTGTCTAGAATGGATCTGGAAGGTTTCAGCTCATTTGAAGTTCATTTGGTCAGGCGGCCGCTCCTTCTTCTTTGCTTGGCTTGGTTTCTCCTAGCCGGAGTAGGAATATGTGTAAAATTGATCTTTTAGTACATTTCACCTTCATCTACTCCAATGTACCTTCATCTTTGCTCCCCTTGGTGTTCGCAAGCTCCTCTTTCCATTTATGAGTTCATTTCCACTTTTTAGCTCGGAAGTCCTGAAAATAGAAACTAATAAGAAAAATAGAACTTTCCTAAACTGAAAATGGAAACTTTCTAAAAATGAAAAATAGAAACTACAAAATAGAAACTTTCTACAAATAGGAACTTTCCCAATCGAAGAATGGAAACTTTCCTAAACAGGGTTTTAATAAGGAAATAACGCAAGAAATGTAGGGAAAAGCAAGTAAAACGTCGCATTAAAATGCTCCTATCAGTTGACAAAAAAAAACGAAAATCAAATCAGATCTGGAAGCTAAAGACTCAGATACAAACAGTAAACGAGCTATCAATTCCATCCAACTCAGTTCATAACTATCAGATCGACAGTGATGAATCCCTAATAGTAGCCAAATCAAACCCTAGAAATTGAGAAATTGAGAGAACTGAAAATGGAGAAACTAAAGTGAAGGACCTGTTTGGGGAGCATTGAGGCGTGGGCCTTGCTGCCCATGATGTCATGCTTGTAGAGGGCTTTGTCGAAGGAGATGGACTCGGTGAAGGGCTCGACGGCGTCGGTGAAGCGCTCGATGGCGTCGGTGATGCCCTCCTCGAAGCGGCCTCCCTGGAGCTTGGGCTCGGTGGCAGCGCAGTGGAGGTCGAGCTTGGGCATGGATCTGTGAGAGGAGGGTGTGATCAATAGTTGAGGTTTGGGAAGGGAGTGGCGGTTAAGTGAGGAAGAGGAGTGATAGGGAGGTGGTTTTTTAATAAACTAGATATGTATATGTTTGCGACGGCAACATGAAAATGCGTCTCAATTAATAACTAATTCTACTACGGTAAAGATTTACCGTCGCTAATAATAAAAATTATTCGCTACGGAATATTTGCCGTTGCAATTGATAACAATTGCGACGGAAATCGCTGCCGAAGTAAAAAACCGTCGCAAATGCAATTTTTTTTAGTAGTGACATCCAAAGCTCATGTTTGTTGAACAATGAAGCTAATAACATCATCCAACTGTTGAGACAAGGATCTTCTGTTAGCCCTCATTATTCTATGGTTAATTCGCAATTGTTATACAAAGGGAAGATCTTTGTCCCTATACATAATGACTGGAGGACCAAAGTGATGACTGAATTCCATGGAGGCTTAACCGGAGGGCATGCTGGTGTATATAGGACTGAAAAGAGAATGACTAGGTCATTTGCTTGGCTAGGGCTGCACAAGGACATTAAAGCTTTTGTGGCTACATGTCATGTGTGTCAGCAGAATCACTATGAAACATCCAGGATTATTGCAACCAAATGTAATCCCTGAGAGAGCGTGGACTCAAATATCAATGGATTTCATTGAAGGACTGCCCAAGTCCAGTGGTAAGACGGTGATCATGGTAGTGATAGATAGGCTCACCAAATATGGTCATTTTATTCCTTTGGCCCATCCATACACTGCTGCAGGAGTTGTGCAACACTTCATTGATGGAGTGTTTAAGTTACATGGAATGCCATAATCCATTATATCAGACAGAGATCCTGTGTTCCTCAGCACTTTTTGGGAAAACTTCTTCAAGGAACAAGGTACGACCCTCAACAAGAGCACTGCTTACCATCCACAATCAGACGGCCAGACCGAGAATCTAAATAAAACCTTGGAGCAAGACTTAAGATGCACTGTGGGGGAGAAACCACACACTTGGGTGGAGGCACTTCCTTGGGCTGAATGGTGGTACAACACAGCCCATCATTCTGCCATTGGCATGTCTCCTTTTCAAGCTTTATATGGGTATGAACCACCTTCTATTCAAGTGTACCCCGGGTTCCACTGCTGTTGCAGCTATTGACACCCAGTTGAAAACAAGGGATGAATTGCTGGCTATATTAAAGAGGAATCTACAAGTTGCTCAGGCTAGAATGAAACACTTCTATGACAGGAAACACACTGAGAGGTCTTTTGAGGAAGGAGATTGGGTTTATTTGAAACTTCAACCTTACAGGCAGCAATCAGTGGCAAAAAGACTTGTTCACAAACTTGCTCCCAGATTCTATGGCCCATATCAGGTTGAGAAGAAAATTGGAACAGTGGCCTACAAGTTAAAGCTTCCTAATTCTGCCAAAGTGCATCCTGTCTTTCATGTTTCTCTGCTAAAAAAGAAAGTGGGAGATGCAGTTGTCATTTCTGCTCACTTGCCACCTGATGTTGATACCTATAACCCAAGGTGGTACCCCAACAAAGTGTTGGCCCGAGGGGTGTTTAAAAAAGGCAATGAACCAGTTACCAAGTGGTTAGTACAGTGGCTTGGCACATCTGAGGAGGAAGCTACGTGGGAGGAGGCAGAGGAGCTGCTGCAGCGTTTTCCAGACTTTGAAGCTTGAGGACAAGCTTGAATTAAAGGGGGATGGATTGTTATGAGATTTATCTCATTTCATGGCACTACAACAAAAGGTCTTTTCAGCGACCACATTTTCAGCGAGAAATTTATTTTCGTCGCTAAATATCATGTTCTACTAGGAATATTTCAATTTCTCGCTAAATGCTTTGAATTTTTTGCGAGGAAAATAATTTCCTCACTAGATGTCACTTTCTACGAGGAATTTTTAAGTTTCTCGTTAAAGGAAACCATAATTTAGTAGCATCAATTGTTCTATTATTAGCGAGGAAATATAAGACTTTAGTGAGGAAATTTTTCATCGCCAAAGCTACATTTAGTGAGACCCACCAAATCTAGTAGCGAAGAAACTATAGATTTCTCGCTAAATGTCAATGTTCAGCGAGGAAACATGTGGTCACCAAAAGATGTAGTTTGTGAGAAAATAATTATTTTGTCGCTATAGTTTTGGTGGGAAGTTTTCTCAAACCCGCCAAATTATATGGCGACAAAAGAATGATTTCCTCGCCAATATAGGACTTTTAACGATGAACGATTTCCTCGCTAAAAGAGCACTTTTATCGATGAATGATATCCTCGCTAAAAGAGAACCTTTAGCAATGAATGATTTCCTCACCTTTGATATATTTAGCAAGAAATTAATAATTTTGACGCTATAGTTTTGGTGGGAAGTTTATGTCAAATCCACTAAATTTTATAGCGACAAAAGTACGTGTTCCTCGCTAAAAAAGGAGTTATACTGATGAACTATTTCCTCGCCTTTGATAATACACTTAGAGATAATCTCATAAAGAAGAGACGAAATTATTAATAGCGCTGCAATAATTTTGGCGGAAAGTTTTTTGAACCTGCCAAATATAATAGTTTCATTGCTAAGTTTTCCTCACTGATCTAAACTATTTTATTGATCAAAGATATTTTTATCACTACTAATGCATTTAACAATTAACCAATTATTTTGTCGTTATTTGAGTACCTTAATTAATTTTTTGTACCAGGCCTCTAAGACCATAACAAACCATTCACTACTACAATAAGTTAATCAGACGACAGACATTTTGTGTTGTGTGATGACCAGCCTCACTGTGGTCTAAACGAGTGTTGTGTGATTGAAAAATCACACAACGGTGATTTCACCGTTGTGCAATATTCATTTCCTCAACAGATAATTATTTCTGTTGTGTGAATTCTGCGCAGGCATGTGCCTGGCATAGCATGCGCGGGGATGCCTCGGCATTGACATGGCCATTCAGACAACAGAAAATGAAATTTAGCTGTTGTCTGAGATTCATAACACACAACAGTTGTGATTTCTTTGTTGTCTGAGATTCATAACACACAACAGCTATATTGTTTATTTGTTGTCTAAGATTCAAAACACACAACAGATATAATTTGTTCTTTGTTGTCTGAGATAAGTAATAGACAACTACAATGAAATTATCTGTTGTCTGTTAATTGATTCAAACAACAGAGATAATTTTATTTCTGTTGTGTGTTATGAATCTCACACAACAGAATTTTGTTATTTTCTGTTGTTGGTTGTTAGTTCACACAACAGCTATATTGTTTTAACTGTGATGTGAATATTGTAATTGAATTGGCTAACATCTAGTAACTGTTGTACGAGAAGCCTTAATTTTGAATCCTTTTACAATCAGACAACATATTATTATGCATTGTGTTGTATGACTAAACCTTGGACAACTGAGATTGCCTCATCAAATGAACAATATATATTACCGAATGAACAGTACATATAAAGCCACATTGATCCATATAATTAGTGTAACTATATGAGTTGCGTTTGTCAAGTACAACCAAACATCCAAACTAGATAATTAAACTATCAAACAAACAAAGAAAGCATTCCTAGTCTAGCTAGACCCATGCATGCATGAATCAAAGCTGATAATTGTTGTATGTCATATCTATCAGCACAAGTAGAAATTCATGATGTTGAAGTAGCTATACATGAATCAAAAGCTGATACAATATCCTTTGACATCAACAAAACCTTCATGTGCCATTTTATCAAGCATCTTGTGCACTATATTCTGACTTGCATGACCTCCAAGGTTATTGTGAAGCTTCGCAAGTAGCACATACTACAGCAGAAGAGCATGATACATACAGTACCTACAATAGAAAACTAAACTCATCTAAATGAAAATGTACAAAACAGAAATTCAATGAGAAAAACTCTAATAGCTAGATTTAAGTTTGATAATCTCTAACAAGGGGGGCAAACAGAGTTTTCAGATGAGTGTTGTACTTTCTACATGCCTAAATTCTTGAAAAGAAAGAAATAATCATCACAAATAAATTCTTGAAAAGAAAGAAATAAGCATCACAAATCCAAATGACAAGGAATCAGTTTTCAAACAAGCATTGGGATGTCTAGTTCAATATACAGAAAAACCAGAACTTAAATGATTCAAGTAGAAGTTCAAATCTCAACAGAAAATCAGAGGAACATTTAAAATTCTGGAACTTTCTCAATTACAGACCAAACTTGGAAAATTCACAGAACATTCACTTTATGTCAAAATAAGATGAAACTTTCCAGATCCTTTTCTAACTAACAGAAGTAAAACATATCAAAAATTCAGGTCATTTGGAGTTCAATAAGTCAGGAAAAAGAAATACCAAAGAAGGCTGTACTGCATGACAGTTTCTACAGATTTCTTTCAAAATACCAGAGTTCTTGGTATCATAATCCTTAAACTGATGGAAGGAAAATGATTATAATTTCACAATGAGCCCTATAGTTAACAATACCAGAGTTCTTGGTGTCCTCTTGCCTCATCCACTTCTGGGCATTGAGAATCCGAATCAAAGCCCCGGAATTATGCGACGGCAGCTCCTTACAAAGCCAAGCCAGCTTGAACCTCCACCACTGCTCCGGGAGCTCATCCAGCTCATGAACCTCTAGATTGGGCGATGCTATGATCATCACCAAGTAGACCACTCCTATATATATGTAATGCCCTGCGTCGCCTGAGTAAAACCAAAGAGAAAAGGTAACTTCATCAAACTACATGCATAGCGGAGTCAGGTTTTTTGATTAGGGTGCCTGCAAGAGTGATCAACCACAAGCTTGGCCCTGGGTTCATTGGGGTGACTGATACCCTTTAGTTGGTTAGGATCATTGAAGGAAAGACTCTAAATTTATATGTTCAGAGGTGAAACTTAAAGTGTCAGACAACTAATTCAGATTTTTTTTATTTTTTTATTGGTTATATTATCAACAAAACTCTCAAAGACAGTCCTAATAGAAGTTTGGCAGAATCTCATAACTATGAAATCTCAGCTCTCCCAAATGAGATTGGCAGAACTCAGTCCCTCCCACAAGTGGGCTCTAAATCTCCATCCATATATTAGAAGTGCAAAATTTAGAATACTACTATACATGGTTTCTAACCTCAACAGCATATCAAAGCAAAACAAAAATTTCATGATTGCAATCGGGCAACAATGTGTAGCCATATATGTATAACTATTACAATTAATTATACATGCATAATCCATACAATCAATTATACATCAATTATATCTACCAATGGTTTGTATGGAGATTACAACCATTGGTAGATACATGCATAAATGCACACAGTTGTTTATGTACAACAAAAGTGAAAAGAAGAAATAAACAAGGAAGTGAAGCTTATAACGAAGATGGCAATAAGACTAAGGAAACTAATCGATCCACCATAGCAAGTTTAAAGATAGCAAGAAGGATATACTATGCATAATATCTTTAATTCAGTACAATCAAGGCTGAAAACCTGAATCTCCACCAAAGTGAACTTGCAATGAATCTGATTACTTAAGTCAAAGAAGAAGAGTGTCAATCCTTATATGAAAAGAAGGAAAACTGAACTAAACTACAGCATTGAACTAAGACACATGGTATGCAATCAAATACAAATCCAAAAAGATATCATGTCGAAAAGAATGATAAACCAGTCCATGACTCCTCAATACATCAACATGCCACATAGAAAGAAGAGTTTATTTTATGTTAGATATGCCTGCTCAACAAAGTACATTTAATGGGTAGTATATCTTTTGAAGTATAAATTTTCATTTTTTAATAAGGAACTCTATGAGCTGCTTTCAATCATTATGCAGTGACACCACACAAATACACAGATTCGTAGATTCAATGAAAGTAAGGTCTCCAAAGTTATTATCAGGATACAAGAATCACATGAAGGCATGGCAGCATTAACAGACCTCAAGCCCCTCATCCTGCTCCCAAGTAAGGCCAGGACCATTGTACATGTTCTTGATAAGCAGTGTGGATGATTTATCTGGGTAGAAAGGACTCTGCTGCAATGCCGACCAAGCCGACAAGCTCCGGCCAGTTTTCAAATGGAAAGGACAATGATCTTTATCCTGACATGCACATAAGCTCAAAGATTAAAGACTATAACCCTCACTGATGAATAAAATTATAGCAACAAATCACAAAATATAAGATAAATTGGCAGAGATATAACAATTACTAAGATAAAATTGGATAGTATTAACAGACAGAGGAGGAAAGAAGCAAACCTGTTCAGTTCCAAAATGCAGTACTTGTTCAGTCTCAAGCAGCTGCACAAAATAAAATGCAGAAAAAAGATCCACCTTGTAGCCGTTGAGTGCACTTTGGAAAAGTTGCGATATTTCCACAAAAACATCATGTAGTGCCACATGATCAAATACTTTGTCAAATGTAAAGTGATACTTTTGCCCTGCATCAACTGTCTTGTGCTCTTCAAATTTTGTGCTTGTTTCTTAAGCAGATAAATCAACCATCTGAAAGAAAATAAAAAATAGTGTACATGAGATAGATACATATAAGCAACAATTCCACAGTTCAATGAGCATTGACTGTACCTCATGAGCAGAACCTCACTCCTGCTTTAATACATCTCTTTCATGCCTTAATTGATCTCGGTACCACGTTCTTCATCTCCACCTCTTAAGAAATAAACAATGTTTAAAAAATTACAAATTTGTTGCTTCTGATAAGAAGATGAAACAATTGAAAACCAAACAAACATTCAAAGGAAATTAGTTCATCATTGACAATGATTTCCTTTGCTTATAAATCCCTGATTCATTACCAAAATTAAAACTTATTCTACAACATCTAAAAATTAAAACTTTATAAGTTTATGTACATTTGCTTTCTGAATTGGCTGCCCTCTTGCATCCTCCCTCATCAAAGCATCAACACATGCAAAAAAAAAAAACAATTATCAGCAAAGCATAAGAACATACTCTTCTCAACAGCCAATCTTGTTCTTCAGAATCTCAGCAATGATAACAACTAGCAATAGCTGTCGATACAAACCACAATTTGTTGTCAATCCATCAGTAAACAACATGGAAACAAAAGCTCCCAATCTCCTAATGGAGCAAAAATTGAAGGATAAAGGAAAAAAAACATAAAAGGGAATGTACATGACCCCTAAAACCCAACCGCCTCCTGCTAAGCCAAAACAAAAAAACACCCAATTTCTGATTTTGATTTCAATATTGGAAACCCTATTCACCACTGAAACGACATCGTACCTGGAAGATATTGCACTTGGGCATGTGGGAAGCTGAAAGTAGAACCCTCTGGTGTGAGCTTATAGTTGAGATTAACTTGATACAGAAACTGCAGTACCAGCAAAAAATGAAACAACCAATTCTACAAGTAAGTTCCTCATGAAATGAACCAAAATAGTTGATTACAACAGACAGACTGAGTAATCATCCTCCCTAGGAAAAAATAGATAAATAACAGAAAAATCACAAATGATTGGTTCCTCCACTGAAACTCCATAAACTAGACTTCTCACTTTGATTATTTTGTGGGTTCAGAATCTACTTAACTTGCACTAAATACAAGTCACAATGCATCATTAGGGACCCCAAAATATCGCGCCCATGAACAAAAACAGTCATTTTTGCAGCAGAAAACTTGCACAAATTTGAACTCCAACTCCAGTTTGGTGTCTTACGCAATAGAAAAGGAAAAAAGAAAGAAAAAAAAAGATTCCGCTTCCTTTTCACTTTTTAACTGGGTTATCAATCCAGTCATATCTAATCACCTACAACCAACCTGATTCTTAAGCCACACCATATATAATCGATCACTTTCACTTTTTACTATTCAGAAGTCAAGAATCAGTTGATATTTGTTGTTTCCCATCATTTTTTTTTCAAACCGTAATAGCAGCAACACTAAGGAACCAGATTCATATTTGGTGATTCCAATGGTGTGATAGATTTAATTGAGCATCATTCATTATCAAATTTTCAAATCAACAGTTGGCAAAAGTCCCAGAATCAAAGCAGCAAGGAATGAATAAACAAACATGAACCCAATATCAAAAGCCGATCAACTAACGAAACCCAGAATGAGATAGAAGAAAAATAGAGAAAGGTACCTGTGTGGTGGGATGGTTCTTGTCTTGGGAGAAATAGCAGATGCCGCAAATCGATCAGTGTAGTCAATTGAGCTCGCTAGCGTCATATACCATATCAAGTTGTAGAGTTTGTCTCACAAGATAAGCTGCTTTATCCGTCTCTTGCCAAAACTACAGGAAAACTCAATTAGAATATCAATGTTGAGCCCCGTTCAATGAAATTGGAAAGGAAATTCAATGATATTGGAATGAACCTGGAAGGGCCAAGGGTGAGGGTGATCGATGGAGTCACCGCGCTTGAAATAAACCTTGACTGAAGAAGCGTCCGCGACCTAAAACCTCTTCTGCATCTAAGACGACTAGGAGATAGAGATAGAGCCAAGTGGATCTGGGACACTCTATCTCCTCCATCACTGAAGAGGATTTGGATTTCGGGGGATAAAGAATAGAAGCAAGGAGATCGAGAGACTAAGAGAGGTTTCAGGAGAGAGAGAGGGGTTTTGCGGGGAAAGAGAGAGATAGAGAAGGGAGGAATTCGCGACTGAGAGAGCTCGAGAGAGGTTAGGTTTCGTTTTGTTTTATTTTTTTCATTTCTTTCGGACACGATGTGGCAAGGACTGGGTGAGGGCACAATTAAACTTCAATAAATTCTGAAGTCGCTCACACAACAGAAACTTCATCAACTGTCGTATGAGTGCACTACATAAAATCAAAATGCCAAAACATGGAGGGAAACATGGCGCCTACAATATTTTGGCTCAAAATTTTTCCGCCCAGTTTCAAGTTCACACAACAGAAAAATTTAAATCTGTTGTCTGATGACCACAACTTACACTAGGCCTATCTAGGGGAAGACATTCAAGCAAGCTTACTCAAACTTTGGTGCTTAGTTTTTCAATCACACAACGGAAATAACGAAACCCGTTGTACCTAGTAGCCCAAATTTTAGTGTTTCAAGAGCCAACCAAGACTCCAAAATGGAGGGAAATCTGCCGCTAAATTTTTTAACACTTAGACGACGGACAATACTTTATTCCGTTGTGCAATGTAGTTTTGATAAAAAAGTTGTCACTTTGTTGATATTCACACAACAGAATATCTATAATACCGTTGTGCAATCGATCTTACTTAAACACACAACAGATGATTTCTGTTCTGTTGTGTGAATAGTGTTGTGTGATTAACTTTTTGTAGTAGTGATTCTATATAAAAATGATTGCTAGTAGTCAATGAAACTCTAGTTCATCTCTATATATACTAATTTTATATACTTTAGTTTTTGTGTGTGTCTATATATATATATATATATATTTTTTTTTTTTTCTCTTTTTTTTATCCAGAGCGAAGCTTCACTTTGAAATTAAAGTGCACATTTAGAGTTTAAGGTCACTTTTCGGTCACATATTCACATCTCGACCGTTCAGTTTTTAGGTACTAATATATAGATCATCTCTACAAATTTTCAATCAAATTGATGATCTTTAAGGTATCTAACTCACTTAAACCAATGGACGAACTGAATCTGTCCAACCTGAACCATACTAGCTTTAAGGCAGTTATCAATGCCTTAATGATCATCAATTTGGCTGAAAATTTGTAGAGATGATCTATATATTATTACATAAAAACTGAACGGTCGAGATGTTGATATGCGACCGAAAAGTGACCATAAACTCTAAATACGCACTTTAATTTCAAAGCGAAGCTTCGCTCTGGATAATATATATAGGGCCCTTTTAGTGAGTGATTCATTTTTTTAGTCATTTTAAGGGATCAATTATTAGATCAACTTTTCAGTTACATATCGACATCTCAACTGTTTTATATATTGTACTTACATAGCCATTTGCAAGCATAATTAGCTATAATGAGCCACGCTTATGCTACCGCCAGCGGTACCATCTCCCACCAAAGGAGTGACATACGGGAACACAGCCAGGCAGGCTACCGCCTGAGCCCCGGCTCACCCCCAGATCACCGCTGACGCGTCGCGCTAAGATAGCATCAGAAGCTCCTGAAGCTGGGGACTGAAGCACATCAGTCCCGCATCGAAAATATGAAGAAGATCAGCTCCTTCTTCACCTATAAAAGGTTCTCTCTTCTCTCCTCATTAATTACGCATTTAATACTTACCTACTGTTACTTTGTCAATATAAATACATTGACTAACTTAGGCATCGGAGAAGAGAAGACCGCCCAACGCGGTCTCCCTCTAACGCCCCTTTGTATTTTACTTAACAGGTAGCGGAAGCTCTGATAAACATTACAAGTATCGATCCGCCCATCGGATCAGCGTTAGTAAAGGTTTAGCTACCGCTGAACTTTAAACATTAACATATATATATATATATAATATACATGGGCCTTTCTAGTGAGGGATCTCTTTTTTTGGCCATTTTAAGGTATCAAAAATGATCTTGCTTTCTAATAACAATAACTTATTCTCACTCCCCAATTTCTTCGCATTCACTTTGCATACATGACATTTCCACTAAGGGACTCTTCTTTGTACATATCAAGGTATTACATGTGTGACCTACTATGTAATTTGAATTTGACGGTTTAAACAGCTCAAGTTTAATGTAACTCCTCATTGCTCAAAATTTGCAGAGGATTTAAGAGTAGTGTCGTAAGATTTGAACTATTGCAATTATTGAAATAGAATTTTCATAGGAGATTCCGCACTAGACACTAAATAGTTGACACTATGCAAATTAATTTTGACAAATCGTTCAAGATTTAGGTCTACAAAACCTTTTTCAAATTGAAAATCATTTATTTAACTATTGTCGTGACCTAAGTCTTGAATCTCTAAACCCTAAACCCTGAATATTCTAAGGAGAAAGATATATTAAAGCTGGATTCGGAAAAAATGAAAAAAATTGAAAGCGGAACATTTAAATGTTCAAAGCGGCAATGAAAAAAAAAATGGCGCCCAAGACGAAAATGAAAACTCAATTAATAGAGAAACACAAGAAAAAAAAGAACCCAATTCTCCCGACCCTGCCTCTCTCTCTCTCTCGACCCTCGCTATCGCTCTCACCGTCGCTCCCAATCAAATTAGGGCTTCCCAATTCTATACTCTTCTTGCTGTGAATTTCATACAGGTAAAATTCTAATAATTCAACTTCTTCTCGTCAATTTCTTCTGGGTTGATTAGGTTTTTTTTTTTTTTTTTTGACGAAGACTCCCTAGAAATTAACCCACAACTGATTATCTCGAATTTTAGATCAATCTGATGAGTTTTGTTTCGTGGGTTCTCTTTTCCCCCAATTTGAATTGAATTCACCATTCTGATAAATTGATGATGGTAAAGCCCTGGATCTCCCGTGATACAGTGGTTTTGGGAGGTTGTCCAAGCTCTTAGTAAGGAGGATAAAGGTCGTCTATTGCAGTTTGTGACTGGCACCTCAAAGGTATGGGCCTGCATTCTTTTTCTTTATTTACGATATTGCAGTCATGACCTGAGAGTACATCTCTCTCCAGTGGAATCCATGCCTTGGAGAATATATGGGGTTTCTAAGTTGAATTGTTTTCTAGGTTTTTAGTTCTGCTTTACATATGCGCTGCGATCTCATTACGCTGCATCATGTTATTCGATCACATGTATGCATTGGTGCATTGGGAAGTATAATGTGTTGAGCAATTTTTTTTATTTTTTTTTATGGGGAAATTACTGGTCACTCCCTGTACTTTTAGGGAGTCGACAGTTCAGTCCCTGCTATCCTAATTTCGACAAGTTACTCCTCAGACTTTCAAATCTCACACAATTTGGTCCAAAATGACTATTTTGCCCCTCCCTTCCTCTTTTTGTTTTTTATTTTTCTCTCCTCTCCCCTCCTTTCTTCTAAAATTCATAATTAATTCATACGAACTCCGATATTTGCGTTCCATATATGTACGAGATCGTATCGATGAGCTCCACAACTTTTATGAAGAAAGTTTTTCCAAATTTTGTATGTATAAAAAGTCAATTTTCACGACCGCTCCAAATAACATTCGTTTCGAAAATCCACTTTCTTCTAAAATTCATAATTAATTCATACAACTCTGATTTTTGCGTTCCATATATGCACAAGATTGTATCAACGAGCTCTACAACTTTCATGAAGAAAGTTGTTCCAAATTTTGTACGTATAAAAAGTCATTTTCACTACCCCCCTAAATAACGTTCGTTTCGAAAATCTCCTTTCTTCTAAAATTCATAATTAATTCATACGAACTCCGATATTTGCGTTCCATATATGTACGAGATCGTATCGAGGATCTCTACAATTTTTATGAAGAAAGTTTTTCCAAATTTTGTATGTGTAAAAAGTCAATTTTCACGACCCCCCCTAAATAACGTTCATTTCAAAAATCTCATTTCTTCTAAAATTCATAATTAATTCATACGAACTCCGATATTTGCGTTCCATATATATACGAGATCATCGATATGATCTCTACAATTTTTATGAAGAAAGTTTTTCCAAATTTTGTATGTATAAAAAGTCAATTTTCACGACCCCCCCTAAATAACGTTCATTTCGAAACTAAAATTGATACGAAACCGAATTTCTCGTACAACTACTTATGAAATAGTCTCAATATTCATAATTCAAATATTTGATATTTCTTGGGTTGAAATGTGCATAATGAGAGAGAGAGTGTGTGTGTGTGTTATTTTGTGGTTGGGGGGGGGGGGGGGGGGGGGGTCGTGAAAATTGACTGTTATACATACAAAATTTGAAAAAACTTCCTTCATAAAATTTGTAGAGCTCATCGATACGATCTCGTACATATATGGAACGCAAAAATCAGATTTTGTATGAATTAATTATGAATTTTAGAAGAAAGGAGGGGAGAGGAGAGAAAAATAAAAACACAAAAAGAGGAAGGGAGGGGCAAAATAGTCATTTTGGACCAAATTGTGTGAGATTTGAAAGTCTGAGGAGTAACTTGTCGAAATTAGGATAGCAGGGACTAAACTGTCGACTCCCTAAAAGTACAGGGAGTGACCAGTAATTTCCGCTTTTTTTATTTTTACCATTTTGTCTAGGTACCTTTAGAAGGGTTTAGCGCACTTTAGGGGATTTCAGGCTCACAGGCTCACAGAAGTTTCAGAATACACAAAGCATATGGAAGCCCTGATCACTTGTCATCTGCACATACTTGGTAACTTCTTCTCCCATCTCAATTTTTTTCTTTGATTTGCAAATATGGTTTACTTTATCATGGCCATTTCAAGCCCCTTTCCCTCCTTCTAGTCTCATCTATCGTTTCTATTTCCAATCCAATCCACTTTCACTTTATCATGGCTCATTAAAAGAGTTACTGTTATTTTCCTTCCTGTAGTATCAGTTGAAGCTTGTAGGAGAAACATCAAGTTCAATGGTTCGGTTTATGTTCAAAGGTGGAATCACATCATGTTGATGCTCATGTCATATGCTCACCCACCCAAAAATATTTGATTGGTATGCATATGATAATTTTTCTCAAAGCATTTGTTAAGAATTGATTACCTGAATATGATTAACAAGTGCTATCAATACCCCAAACTTGAAATAAAATAAAATAACATAAGAATTTTAGGGACATTTACTGCTTGGGTGGATTTTACTATCTCTGTTCCTTAGGCTTCAGGTTTGCACTGCCTCTGTTTCTAGCCTACATTGAGGTCTTCTTATGTCCTTGATTATACCTTTTCCCTTGAATATGCATACCATGAAACTTTTTCTTGATAGCTTTCACTTTCACCAGAAGTTAAGTGTAACTCGTATTATCTTGGTAATGTAGTTTTTAGCATGTCTTTTTCATACCTACTAATTTTTAGCATTAGGAAGGTATAGCTTTCTACTAAGATATCATTTAAGTATGTAGACTCTATTTTGCAATTTTTTTTTTTATAGATGTTTTAACTGAAAAGACTCACAATTTGATCTTCTTGTTGGGTTTCAGTGCAATGGTTCAGGGAAGGGCATACAAGGAGCGATCTAGGTTTGATTGTCAAGTATGCATATCTACAGATGCATTTAGATTCCAGTATGGTTATTAGAGTTCCTACCAGTAAGGTTACTAGAGTTCTGATTCATGGGCGTGAATTCTTATTCTATATGTCTTTTATTTCTTTGTTTTGGTAGCCTAGTGTAATTAAAGACACATTAAATGGTTTATGTGCTTCATGATTTAGTACTAATCTATTCCTGGATATGAAAGATTTATTGATTGATAGTTTTGATTTGTTAGATTTGTTGGATATATTGAATGTGGTGTTGAAGTTTTGGTTTTGCAGCTTGATATCGGTGCTTCTTTTGCTCATAGTTTGTTGGTTGATATCGATTTATGTTATTTGCACTCGAACCAAATATCAAACATTTTCAGGTTTTCTTGATATTTGGCACTCCAATCAGATCTTTGCCAATGAGTCACTTGAATATTACAAAAATTGTGCAGGCATGCTGTAAAGGTAATTTATGACAATTGTATGTGAAGCACGATATGACAATTATATGTGAAGCACTATATGTTATATCCTCACCTCTACTAAACATTGTAGGTACAGGACATGAAGTTTAATTTTCCATTTTGAAGAGCCTTGTGAATAATGTGAAGGATGTGTGAGGCTTGTCTTGTTAAGCTTTCTTGAATAAGAGCTAAAGCTGCTACTATGTACTTTTGCCTTTGAGGCTTTGAAATATAGGTTTGGATCTTTTCCTTCAAGTCTGTGTGAATAATGAACTACCAAGAGAGTTTTGTACTGTAAACCATGTTTGCTGCAATATAAGTTTCTTCTGTTCCAAAATCCTTGTTATGTTCTTTTATTTCCTTTATTATTTTGTTTATTGTTTAACTAGTCTTGAATAAGAATCTTTTGTAGAATAAAATAATATGTATCGCCCACAGACCATGTCGTAATAAGTAGACAACCGCAACAAAAAGAATATTTCTTCACTATAGACTAAAATTAATAAGGGGAAATTACTGGTCACTCCCTGTACTTTTAGGGAGTCGACAGTTCAGTCCCTGCTATCCTAATTTCGACAAGTTACTCCTCAGACTTTCAAATCTCACACAATTTGGTCCAAAATGACTATTTTGCCCCTCCCTTCCTCTTTTTGTGTTTTTATTTTTCTCTCCTCTCCCCGCCTTTCTTCTAAAATTCATAATTAATTCATACAAACTCCGATTTTTGCGTTCCATATATTTACGAGATCGTATCGATGAGCTCTACAAATTTTATGCAGGAAGTTTTTTCAAATTTTGTATGTATAAACAGTCAATTTTCACGACCCCCCCCCCCCCCCCCCCCCCCCCCCCAACCACAAAATAACACACACACACACACTCTCTCTCATTATGCACATTTCAACCCAAGAAATATCAAATATTTGAATTATGAATATTGAGACTATTTCATAAGTAGTTGTACGAGAAATTCGGTTTCGTATCAATTTTAGTTTCGAAATGAACGTTATTTAGGGGGGGTCGTGAAAATTGACTTTTTATACATACAAAATTTGGAAAAACTTTCTTCATAAAAATTGTAGAGATCCTCGATATGATCTCGTACATATATGGAACGCAAATATCGGAGTTCGTATGAATTAATTATGAATTTTAGAAGAAAGGAGATTTTCGAAACGAACGTTATTTAGGGGGGTAGTGAAAATGACTTTTTATACGTACAAAATTTGGAATAACTTTCTTCATGAAAGTTGTAGAGCTCGTTGATACAATCTTGTGCATATATGGAACGCAAAAATCAGAGTTTGTATGAATTAATTATGAATTTTAGAAGAAAGTGGATTTTCGAAACGAATGTTATTTGGAGCGGTCGTGAAAATTGACTTTTTATACATACGAAATTTGGAAAAACTTTTCATAAAAGTTGTGGAGCTCATCGATACGATCTCGTACATATATGGAACGCAAATATCGGAGTTCATATGAATTAATTATGAATTTTAGAAGAAAGGAGGGGAGAGGAGAGAAAAACAAAAAACAAAAAGAGGAAGGGAGGGGCAAAATAGTCATTTTGGACCAAATTGTGTGAGATTTGAAAGTCTGAGGAGTAACTTGTCGAAATTAGGATAGCAGGGACTGAACTGTCGACGCCCTAAAAGTATAGGGAGTGACCAGTAATTTCCCCAATTAATAATGACAAAAGTAAATTCCTCACTGTAGACGTTAGATCCTACATTGACGGAAAAAACATTCCTTGTTATTGATTATCATTAGTGAGAAAACTTTTTCTCACTGAAATGACATATATTGTGATGAAACGAAATTTTATCTCTGAAAACGGCTTATAGCGAGGAAAAACGTCCTCTCCTAAAGCTATTTATAACGACGAAAATATATTCGTCCCAAAAACTAGAGTTTAATTAATTTATTTATTTATAAGTCTTTAATTATTAATTATCATTAGCGAGGAAATAAATAATTTAGCGACGAAATCTAGTTTGCCGGAAAATATATTTAACGACTATTTTATAATCCTTAGACTTTTTTAACGAGAAAAAAGTATGAGTTTGGGTGAAGAAAAATATTGTCGCTAATGAATAACAACGAGAAAAATTAATTTCATCGCAAAAAGGGTTTGGCGAGGAAATAGTTTTTTCGTCGTTAAAACTTTTCTTGACGAGCTTTCTCCGACGAATTGAAGACGAAAAAAATTTCCTCGCGGAAATACTACGGCGACGAAATATCGGTTTTCAGCAAGGAACTTATTCATCGCAAATGAGGTTTTTTGTTGTAGTGTGGGTTCCTGTTGTCATTAGGAGATGATGAGTCTACTTTAACGTGCATGTGTTGGCACGTGAGCCAATTAGGGCTTGTTAATTAATCATTTAGCTAATTAAGTTGCATTAGGGTTTATTAATTAGAAATGGATGATGCGGGACACGTGTCCTCATCTGTGTGAGCAGGATATGGGTATATATTTCCCGGCTTTGTATTCTCCACATTATCGATCAATACAGCTTTCTTCTTTTCTTTCAATTCTCTCGGTTAGGGCTACGGTCCTAACATATAGCTCTATTCTCATTCATGAACTCAAACTGGAGGTCCTTATCCATGTGACGCATCATCAGGGCAAGTGCCCTGGAATTGTCGATATCAGTTTGAGGGTCTGGAGCAGTTCCTTTAGAACAAAGCTCTTGGATTGTGTGCAATAAATTCACGGGCAACAAGGTGGAGCTCAACGTCCCGAGCCCATATTAGGTATCTTGTACCTGCATAATCCAATGGAACAAAATTGAGTCCGTTTGAGTTTGACATCCTGAAAAGTGAAACAAGAACGAATTAGTTTCGGAGTCAATGATTCCACGAAAACTAATATTAATAAGATTTCCGAGCTATGCTACCAAGAAATAGATTTCCAAGAACATTTGGATTAGACCGAAACAATGATATTTAATATGGTCAAATTTGCTGAAGCATCTGAATGCGACATACATCGGGGGCGGCCTGCAATTGTTAGTACGATCAGTTCTCCTTGCACAATCCCCTGTGCCCTGGAATGCAGGAAACACTCCATGCACCCCGCAAATTGAGTTTCATAAGCCCTCACTACTTCCTCTGCTGAATTTGAGTAATGGATTTTTCCTTTATTCCAAGCTGTACAATTTTTTTCCTGTACCACTTCTGGTACTCTTGAAAGCCAATGGTTGGTATAAGAACAGCGAACAGAGGGAACTGAAGCCCTGGGAAATATTAGGCCGTAGAAACCCAATACATAGTTTTTGCTGTTCTGAGGGAGGGATTTGAATAGTATGTACGTTGAAGTCATTTGTTGCATTATGGAATATATTGTACTTAGACTGTACAGATTCAACTATGTTTTCTACTATGAAAAATGTAGGACAAAATACTGTTTACTCCCTATACTTATAGGGTTTCGACGTTTCAGTCCCTGACGTTTCAATTTCACCTAAAAACTCCCTAAACTCTCCAATTTCACTCAATTAGTCCTTACCGTCAACTTTCCGTCAAATGCTCGGTTACTTTGCTGACGTGGCATGCTTTTCACATTAAAATGACTGTTATACCCTCACTTTCTCTTTTTCTTTTCTTTTTTATTTATTTATTTTTATTTTTATTTTTTCCTCTTTCTCTTTTCTTTTTACCTCTTCTTCTTCCCCTCTCTCGTCTCCATCCTCATCATCACCGCCGCAACTCTCGTCTTCTCTTGTAAGTCCCTCCCCAATCTCCGATCCCTCGATTTTACTCGTTTCTCCCAAGAACTTTGATTTAATTTCTGATCTTGCCACAGGCATGGGCGCGGTGTACTGGACCGCCAAGAGTGGCGTGGGCGTGGCCTCGATGGGAGTGATGCGGCAGGAGCTGGTCATGAAATCGATTGTTCCGGTGGTCATGGCTGGAGTGCTTGGGATCTACGGCCTCATCATAGCTGTGATTATCAGCATCGGGATCAATCCAAAGGCTAAATCTTATTACCTGTTTGATGGATATGCTCACTTGTCCTCTATCCTTACTTGTGGCCTCGCTGGACTTTCCACCGTCGTCCCCTTCCCTCCTCCGATTCTCAACCTTCACAGTCGCCGGTGCTCTTGGGAGTTCGAAACAATCTTGCGGAATTGGGTAGGAGCTTCAAGACAGGCCTCTCGTTTCTCTCCATCGCCGAAATCTCCAAATTGGCTTCGAACTTGATGCCAGTTCGGAACGGATCTTCGGAAGAAGACGGCGGCGGTTCCGTGCCAAGAATTACCAATGAAATTCTCGGCTTCGTCGCTCAGATTTTGAAGCTTTCGGACTATTGGACCCGCTTTCCTATACCACTGGACCACCATGGTAAAATTTCTCATCAACATTTTTTATTTGTGTAGTCGAAGACTGTATAGTTCATCTTTCAAGTTGATTGCAGTTTGGGTTTACTTATTTTGTTTGATTTTGTTTTTGAAGTTGTGGATTGTGAGTTTAGAAGTTCGAGTTGATTTCATTTGAATCTGGTTGTGGTCGCGCGCAATATGAACAATTTGAGATGATGAATTTGCAGAAGTCGAAATGGAAGCTGAGAAGAGGGAACCTATAGCAGAAGAACTGGAAGGAGGTGGCCGACATCGTGGGTAGCAGAGAGAACTATGGCAAAACCCCCTAAAACTGATTCAGTGCAAGATACTTTAAATTTCAATTCTTTGTGGTTTTCAGGTATATATGTTGGTGGTTGAAGTTTGAATCAGGGATTTAATTAAATATGAATAAGTTCTTGTGAGATTGATGCTACGTCAGTATGACTCTATTTGTTTTCTCTGATCTGCTAGTTTGCTTGTTTTGTTCAAATTTCGTCTCGGAAAAGAGACTGGGTTCATGTTGGTTGTGGATATTTGTTAAATGGTAATTGGGATGTGTGGGATTTGAATTGATGGTAGTATAAGCTTTGCTTTTTCCTCCCGTTGGTTTCGCCTTCTGGGTAAATGAGTTTTGCATGAACAACCAAGAGCAGGGACATGGAGGAAGAAAAGGCCGAAGAGGAGGGACACGGAGGAAGAAGAACAAGTAAAAAGAAAAGAGAAGGAGAGATTTTTTTTTTTTGTCAGTGAGGGTATAACAGTCATTTTAATGTGAAAAGCATGCCACGTCAGCAAAGTAACCGAGCATTTGACGGAAAGTTGACGGTAAGGACTAATTGAGTGAAATTGGAGAGTTTAGGGAGTTTTTAGGTGAAATTGAAACGTCAGGGACTGAAACGTCGAAACCCTATAAGTATAGGGAGTAAACAGTATTTTGTCCAAAAATGTATTAGGTCCAATAGAACAACCCAAGTCTGCAATGCAAAAGGTGTTTGAAGATGACAAAATTTCAGTGTCAAGCTTTTCTGCAATTGCCTTTCTCAGAAGTTCTTTGGGAGCATGAACAACTCCTCTCTGCAAAAGTAATGACAGGTTACCTTTACTATATTGTGAAAAGCTTGGTCTTCCTGATTTTCATTAGTTGATTTGTTCTTCTTCTTCTTCTTTGTTATTTGTTATTTAAAGTTTCATTTACAGGAATTGTCCTTATGCCCTGTTCTTGAGGGGTTGGACTATTGTCTTCCCTCTTTGGTTGTAGTTCTTTCCTAATTTTCATTCTTAATAAAGGGAATTTGGGGCTTTCTCAGCTCTGTTTTAACCAAAGAAAAGAAAACAAAGTACCGTATTGGGAATCCAAAATTTCATTATTTCTTTTCAACAGGTGATGATCTTCTTATCAGACATGTATTAAACTCAAAACAATATTTCTGTGATTATAGCTGTTACTAATATTGATGTCACATGCATATACCAAAAGTGTCGCTTGCTTTGCAGTTTAAAGAAAGAAAATAGAGGTCGGTGCTTCCTTTGTTTTGGCAACTTAGTTTAATCTACAAGGAGTCTAGGACTGATTAATTCATGCTCTGGTTACGATTCCCAGTCAAGATTACAGAAAAGGGCTAATTGATAGCAATATCGAATAAGCTTTAAACATCAACAAGGCGACTAACTCTACAGTCCACACCTATAGGTCACCGTCGAAGAACCTGGAAAGTGGATCGAGTTTTTGGCATAGCTAGTGGGGCTATCTCAACCTTTCATTGGACATGCTTCTGAGAAGCTGCTGTCCTCTGCTGCCATCTCTCTATGTAGAAGTTTCAGATCGGGGGCTATCGCATTATAGTTATATTCTTCTACTTCTGTTTCACTAATCAAAGACAACAAATCAAAGAAGAAAACAATGGAAAAAGCCTTCCTAGGTTCTCCTCTTTGTTGTTGCTTATTCCGTCGCTTCTTCTTTTATTATATTCTTTTACCTGTCTCTTTGCAGAGTTAATATACCGTCACCTGAACAAACACATACATAAGTACATTAAATTTCTAGTTTCCAAATTGATATATCTCGTCAAAAAAAAAAATAACTGATATATATATATATATATATATGAATATTATGGTTCAATGTCCAAACTTTTGCAGCTCAGCCTCATTTATGATCTGCTAGCTAGATCATGCCTCTGTTTAGCTAGATCACGCCTCGTTTATGTACTATGGCTAACATATTTTCGGGTGGGTGATCGATCACATTTAGACTACAAATCACTTATCTTGTTTCAAAAAGTGATGAAACAATAGTGCCAAATGTGTGTATAAGATAAAGTTTGAAGCGCCTTCCGTCAAACATGTAAATTGAAGTCATGATGAAGGCGAAGAAGCACAAGAATTACAAGAAGTAATCAAGATATCCAAGTAGCACAACCAGAAAAGCATGGATGCAACTGTACGTGCCAGCATGGTAGTCCGCGTACATTTCAGAAATGAAAGCAACGACTATCTGTATGCATAACAATATGTGCTTGCAGCTAGAACAAACATTTTTCTTCTGCTCGACAGCATTTTTTTTTTTTTTTGTTACTTTGGAGGGGAATCAACCAATTACCGTAGTAGGTCCAACACCTAATTTTGAGATAGGATAACTAATTTTCTTGACATGGTTTCAAACGGTGACGTTTATGGGTTTAGCACTCAAAAAAGTATTTGTATGATAATTCCACCATAACCATTTTTTTTTTTGCTTGAACCTCAACGGTGCGAGGGAAATTTATTAAAAAGAAAAAAGAGTACACCTAAGTTGAAAGGACGTAAACCTTATCTTGCCGAAACAAACAATAAAACCTATAACTCACAACTAACAAAGAAAGCTAACAAAAATGAAAGTTTGGAACACCTCCCCCCCCCCCTCTTCCCAAAAAAAAAATCCAATCACTATTACAAAATGAGATAACAGAATCCAGTGGCAAGTCCCACTATGTCAAACATGATGAGTTTATCCCTTGATTTTCCAAAGCATCTACAACTCGGTTGCCTTCACCAATAATATGAGAAGAGCGAAACTACAGTTGAGAAATCCGATGCAAGCAATTACTCCACTATACCCTTAGTTGCCAAGGCAATAAAGTAGGACACTACTACAATTCTCCCCAATAGCACCTTTCTTTTAGCCACCACAAAATCATCAGTGGGAATGAAGAATAGTCTTCCACCCTTTTTTCGGATCAGTGACTCATTTGGGCATCACACTGATCATCAGTGGGTTTTGACAAATTACCTCCAACATCAGTGGCCCAACCCATCAAATATAATTTAATATTCATTATTTATTAATTCAATCTTATTATTTATCGGATTTTTTCCCTATAATGCGTACTATGCCCTCTCTACTCTCTCTCTCTCTCATAACTGAGTTAAAGGTCACTCTTGACCAAAAAAAAAAAAACTCAGTTCACTCACTCCGCTCTCTCTTATCTCTTCCATCTTCCACCGCTATCTCTTTTCCAATTTGGAACCGACGAAAGAGATATGAGAATCGATCCAATCTTTGACTAATCGCCGAAGCTATGTACTGGCGGTTAGACCGATACCACTGTTCATCGGCGATCTGAATACATAGATCCGGTCCGATGGTAAGATTCATGTACTGAACCCACTCAGCCAAGGTTTTCTTATTTCCAATTCTGGCTTTCTGATGCTTTGGTCTATATTTATATCCTAGTTAGTTTGATTGAAATTTGGTTTTGTTATATATGATTGGATCTGCATGTCAGATCTGGAATTCAAAATTGACGAAAATAAAAATTAGGTTGCTAAGTTTCCCTCTGAAGTGGTATAGTTCATTCGAAGCACCTCTCATTTTTCTCTTTCCATTTTCTATTTGGTTTGGGTTTTGTTCTCTAAGAAATCGACATGTCAATCACCTTCTTCTCCGTTAACTTTTCTAGTAATAAACTATGGTCCCATTTGGTCATTTCCATTTTCCTCTGCCTCGGTCTATTACGTTTTTTTCGATATATATATATAACATCAAGGTAATTCACTCGTACCAAGTACCATCTCTAATATCATCAAAACAGATTCTTGATTCATTTTGCATTAGATTCTGGGCCTTTTGATAACTGGGTTTCTCTCTGATTTTGCTAAGGAGGTTTGTTCTTTTTCATTTTTGACTTTGATTAGAATGTGATTGAACATTGAAAATGGAATAAAGGAGAGATCTTTCAATGTTCCTTTTTGCTTTAAAGCAAATATTGGGTTCCTTAAACATAGTCCTGTTATTACTAATTTTTTTTTCTGATTTATGATTGTGATGCATGAGGTTGATGAACATGTTTATCTGAGATGTATTAGCTTGTTGTTTCTCCTAGCAATGTATAAGTTTGTGGGTTGTTGGGAAAATTGTATGATTAACATTCATCTAATGTGGGATTTGACTTACACATTTGAAGGGCTAAAAGTCATTGAGAGAGAAATGTTATTATTCCCCAAAGCTTTGATCATTTGTATATTACAAGTTGCTTTGTTCCTATTTGTGTAATCGTTGTACTTTTGTTATTTACTTGGGATATTTATGATTGTTCAGAATAGCTACTGCTGTGTTTCACCAATCCATTGGAACTCATCAGTCCCATGGACATCTCTAGACCTCTGGCATGGTGAATCATTGTGGAATGAAAAGAACTTGTTCACTGACTGTGTTGATGTGCATCTGTGCAGGAAGGGTATAGAAGAAGAATCGAAGCTAGCAAGAAAATCAGCAACATACCTATCGACATGATCTATAGATCTGCACTGATTCATGCACAGATGACTGCCATGTCTGCCAGGACATAGCACCTTTGTAAGAAGGTAATTTTAGGGGGAAAAATGGTTTAGTGTCATAAATTACCATATGATGTTGCTATTTGGAGGCATTGTGATGGTTGTAACTTGAAACTGGTGTCTATAGATGATCAAATTGGTTCCAAACCATTGATCATCTATGCAATAGTTAGCTAAGGAATGCAGATAAAAAATCTGTATCAAAGGGGAAAGGAAAATGAAAAAGATACC
Source organism: Rosa lucieae (assembly GCA_024704745.1). Lineage (NCBI taxonomy): Eukaryota > Viridiplantae > Streptophyta > Magnoliopsida > Rosales > Rosaceae > Rosa > Rosa lucieae. The sequence continues at coordinate 48,038,717 of CM045492.1, forward strand.
TATTAACTCAAATTCCCGGTTTTACAATTGTATTAATGTCTGAACTCTTCTTAAGTTTGTTACTTCGTCAGTTTGCTATAGTTTTTTGAATGCTTCTTTAGGATCAACATTGTTTGAGTTGTTTGATTTTCCCAAATTCATGATTGAAATATTAGGTTACTGATTGACTTGTCTTGATTTGGTTTATTTCAGTTCAGTAGTATCAAAATTCAAAGTTTCATTGTTATTCTACTATACTTGTGATCTTTATTGATGTGTTCTTGTATCAACGATAGTTGGTAATATTTGGTATTTCTAATACAGTAGCTCTCAGCCTCTATTGGTAATTACTTTCATGCGTACTCCTTGCTTAACATATCTGAGTCTTCTTCATCAGAGTTGTGAGGACCTTGTTGATGTAGTTAAATTAATTAATTATAGTTTGCAGGGGTTGATGTTAAAAATGAAGAGATAATTGAAGCAACCTCAACTGGCTCCAGTTCAATGATTTCCAAGATTGTTCAAATGGTTAGTGAACTTACTTTTACTCATAACACAAACAATTGTTTTGAGCAACCTTTCTTTTGTGCAAAAATACCAAGTCATTGAGGATATTTATGTATCTGTGCAAGGAAAATCTCTTTCTTTTGTTTATTTTTCATGGGAAGGGGATTGCAATGCAGGAAGTTTTATGTTTGATATCTTAATCAGTTAGCATCTTTACTCATTAGAGAGTACCTGCATTTCATTTGTCAGGTTGAGGATGCTCAAGGCCATGAAGCACCAATACAAGGGCTTACTGATTCAATACCTGGATCTTTTGTATACAGTATAATGACTCTCAGCTACAATAATTGGTTTTTGGTATGTGGTGATTTTTCTTTCACGTAATACAAGTGTTTACAAAAATGTCATTATATATGGTGAGGTTGAAGTTTTGGATAATTGTAAATGTCAATAGAAACAAAGGGAGGTGGAATCAGAAAGGATAGAGAAGATGCCGGAGGAACATGCAGCCGTGAACCTGCTTTCTAACTGTGCTCGAGGCTCGACATGGTAAAATATTCCATCTACTAACTTTGATTTTCCTTTTTGTCTGCATGCCGTCAATTTCAATTTGTCTGCATGACTGTTGTTAATACTTGTAAACATGCGCAGTGCATTTGCTGTTGCATTTGTGCTTAAAATGTGTCTGACATGGTTAATATGAAGCTTATTTTTAGGCAAGTAATTGAACACCACCACTTAAAGTAATGCTTTGTTGTTTTTATGCATGCAGAACATCACTGGCAGATTCATTGGCAGATATGGTATGATTGCAGAAAAGAATACATCTACTTTTTTTTTTTACGAGAGGTACTAACTTCTACATATAAATGTGTTGGGATAGTGATTTAGACTGTTGCTTGAAAGTGGCTATTAGTTGTCGATTGTTTGGTTTGGGGATGGTATATTATTCTGAGTATCTTGTTTTGCTATCAATGTGGAGTTTTATAATCCTCGTGTACAAGAACTCATTATTTTCCTTCTTGGACAATTTTTGTTATGTGCTGTTAAGATGTTAAATTTTGGATACTGATTGAATTGAATAAATTTGCTATGTTAGCTGCTTTATATCTCAGTTTCATTCTTGTGTATGTTGCGAGTATTTTATTGAGCTTTTCATTTGTTTGACAGAAATTATATAAAAGTTGCTGGAGGAGAGGTAGCAGATGCAGCTATGGGGAGGAACATGAAGATTTAAGTTTTTTTATGTTGTATTTTATTTGAAGTTGTATATGAATTGTACAGTATATTTTAGAATTATACAGTACATTTTGGTGGGCCAAATTGTTATTTTTTTTTATATATTCACCAAATTTTGCCACTGATGTTGGTGGCATTGAGAAAACACACTGATACAATAACAGTGGGAGAGAATCATTGGTATGCCACTGTTGTTTTAACAGTGTGGATTGTCCCAATAGCACCTGCAATAGAGGGGACTGATATCTCATTAGTAGCTGCATAGTGGCTAATGGCATTAGCCACTATTATCAGTGTGCTTTGTCCCAATAGGGACTAATTCAAATCAGTGTGCTTTGGGGAAATTTCTAGTAGTGGGAGAGTGAACAAAATTAAGGACTAGCTCCAAGTCCACTTCCAACCAAATATGCTTTCACTCTCTTACTCAAGCCAAATCAATAGCTTGGATAACAGCCATAACTTCAATGGCAGCCGAACTTGGAATGTCAAATTAGAACAAAAAGTTACCTAGAATTCCACCAAAACCATAAGATAAATATGAGGATTACCAAATTCACTTTCCACCCAGCAATTGATTGGAGGACTTGTGATACTTCAAGATCCGAGTTAACTTTTTGAGCCCCTTGTAAGTTTCACATCCGAGTTAGGTAAAGTAGAATTTGTTTTTTTTGTCGTGCATATGCCATTATGTAGGGCGTTTTTTTCAGTGTATAATATAGGCTAGACAGTCGAGCAACACCAACCTAGTTCTTCTCTTGTTTCGTTAGAGATGTACAAACCAAAGCCTTTTGTTTTCTCTCCCCTCTTTTCCTTCGACAGCGGCGGCTAGGGTTTCTTTCTAGTCACCATTTTCAAACACCTTGGGGATTCTGCTGCCCTCGGCCCTCGTCCCTCGATTTCCTACCTGTTGGAGAATTTGTTTTCTAGTTATTTATGTATTTGTTTCTTTGAAGAAGAAGAAGAAAAATTTTGTATAAATAGGCAGAGTGAGAGGTTTTGTTTCAACGAAGAGCAACGTTTTCTCTTTCTACTGAGACCGCTCCGGGTACAATTTTTCTCTGCGATTCAGGTTTTGCTCGGGATTGAAAGATATGGATTCAGGTATGTTCTCTCAAAAGGATCATATATTATATTTTTCATATAGTTTTTTTTTTTTATTTAACATCAAATTTTTGATATATATCACAAGGCCCCCTTTTATACGATCTAATATTCTGATAAATGGTATATATATGTACTACATCGTCTTTCAAAACAAGATCAGTGATTATTACTGAAAATGTGATCGATCACCCACCCCCAAATATTTTATCCGTACTAGTTTGTCTAGAATTGCAAGTTGTTGATACCATGAATGAATTGATACCCTAATTTCCCAGATAGGAAACTAATATACAAATCTTTATGCCCTCGTATGCAACTCATACTAGGGTCATGATATCCCTATTGTTTATAGGGATACATACGTGTGTGTGTGTGTAAACAATACTATTAAATTAAAAGCTTAATCTACCAAAAAGCTTTACAAATAAATTTATAAGAGGGAAGCCTTCAGCTTCATCGTTTATATAAATTATTTCATATAATGGTCAAGAATCCCCGTCTCCATTACCATCTTTATCTTTAATTCATTTTCTTTGTTTTCTCAGATTGGGCAAATCTGCCGATGCACCTTCTGGATTCAGTGTCAGACCGATTGGTGTCGTTATCAGACTATTTGCGATTCAGCATTGTTTGTAAGTCATGGTATTGTGTAGCGAAGGATAATCAAAAGGCGCATCACCAATTTCCGATGCTTTTGATTTCTACAGATAAAGAAGGTACATGGAATGTATACAGTGTCATGGATAACAAGGTTCTTGATTTGCAAATCAGATTGCCAAATAAGCGATTTTGCGGATCTTCAAAAGGATGGCTGGTAACTGTGGAAGAAAATTTTGCAGTAACCTTGTTGAACCCATTCTCTAGGGTTATAGGGATGGAAGAGAAAGAAAATTCAATAATTCATCTTCCCCCTCTAGAGGGTCCAAAGCAAGGAAGGGAGCAATGGGTTAAAAAATGTGATTATTATGTCTACAAGGCTATGATTTCAGCAGATCCAGTAGTGAATGCAGAAGATTGTGTTGTTGTGGTCATATATGAAGAACAATGTCGACTGTCTTTTATTAGACTTAACAAAGACAAAGCATGGACTTATGTCCATAGACCGCGCCCAGTTCAAGATGTTCTTCACTTTGGAAATAGATATTATGCTGTTAACTATTGGAGCAATCTTTACTCCTTTGATATTACTACTCAATCCAACTCAGATGTAAATTGTTTTGTATCATCGATACCACTGCAAAATGTATACACCAAGAGATATTTAGTGGACTCAAACGAGAAAGAATTGATGATGGTGCAAAGACATATGGCATATGAAGGTAGCAAACTTGTGACAAAGAAATTTAAAACTTTCAAATTTAAGTTGGATGATATATTTGACTGGATTGAGCAAGAAACCATGGGTGATGTTGCTCTGTTTGTGGGCGATAACTCTACAGTGTCTGTTGTTGCTTCAAGCTTTTCAGGATGTCAGCCAAATTGCATATACTTCAATGACGACAATAATTGTATGAAGGGTTGCTTTGAAGGTGATTTTGGTGTTTATAACGTTGGAACAAAGTGCATTTCACAGCTTTACACCGTAGATGCTATGAGTTTATTGGAGAAGACCAAACTACATCCAATATGGATTGTGCCAACCCTTCAACTGTAAAATAGCAGCCTGCTTCCATTGCTTGTTCTAATCAGTTTATATATACTAGCCTTCTTCATACATGCTCTTGCATGTGTAATACTTTTTTTTTTTTAAGAAAATTAAGAAAATAAATGAGATAAAACAGTTATTGCAGAGAGAAATAGTGGGAGAGAAAAGTGGGAGTTGTGGGATAATTTCTTTTTAATTTTTGTAATGAAAATCCATTTTGTAATTGTCATATTTAACCTTATGATTTAATTTATTCTCAAAGTTTTTTAATCTTTCAGGGTTAAATCTGTCAAAAATTTGATTTTGGCTAACAAAACCTTCTCTCTTAATAATAGTATAGATATGAATAAATTCATTCATGCTAAGGTCTTTTGAGCAGTAATTATTCATTCTGATGTCACCCAATTTAATTTTGCAGAAAATTTCATTTGCTAATCATTGGGTTTGTTTTTTTTTCGATTGCATTTGCTAATCATTGAGTTGTAGAGATAGCAAATGCGACTATGTGAGATAGCAAGTAAAGATCATAAGCTGTTGATTTTTTTTTTTTTTTTATAAATGTAAAAATGAAAAGAGAGAGAGAGAGAGAGAGAGAGAGAGAGAGAGAGGAGAGAATTCCGACATCATGAACATTTTGCAGAAAATTTCATTTGCTAATCATTGAGTTTTTTTTTTTTTTTTCGATTGCATTTGCTAATCATTGAGTTGTAAAGATCATAAGCTGTTTCTTCAAAAAAAAGATCATAAGCTGTTGATTTATTTTATTTTATTTTTTATAAATGTAAAAATGAAAAAAAAAAATATAAAAAAAGAGGAGAAGGGAGAATTCGTACATCATAAACATTTTGAGTACACCCTCCAGACATCTGATACAAGGTCTGCCCTGCACTTCCGGCTCATCTAAGCCTCAATGCTCAGTGAGCCAACTTTTCAACCTTGAAAATGGCTAGTCTCCTGCTAAAAGATCCAAGAGGTTTTGTGATTTTCCAGAATCCAATGTACATTGTACTTCCATTATCATCCCCAAAGCTGGTCTTCCAGTTACCATTGTAATATTATGATTCCAAATATATACACATCTGACTTTGGTATAAAGATCTCCTGATCGATGAGAGAAATTCAGGATCCATGTAGCCGAAAGTACCTTTGGGGCCAGCTCTGCAACAGTGTTGTGTTGTTGCTTGAAGCTTCACCATGAGACAATAGCCAATGATTCCCAAAGTCACTAACGCCTTGCTACAGAGTTGTTGAAATTACAGAATGGATGTATGTAATTCTCAACTAACGGAACTGATCAATATGTCAACAACTTTAGAAATCAGTCTTAGGAGTGCAGGCCAGTTCGCACCCTAATACAGGATAGCAACACAACTTGAATCCTAAACGAAACTGCCGATCAATCTTAATAATTCTAACGATGTTATGCTTTACTCAATTAGCCAAATCATTCAAAGTAAACTCATCACACATAACACAAGATCTGTTGACGCAGTAAAACCCTCCAAAGAGGTAAACAACTGCGGGCACTATGCCGGTGAACAATCCACTATATGAATATGAAAGTACATAAAGATCTTACACAACTCATCTACTAGAACCAATCTAGTGGGCAGCGGTGTCTCCTCATCTTTGCTACTTCCAAATCAGCGACCTTGTTCTCCTTTGTCAATCTTAAGATGGCACAACTCTCACCTCGGTTGTCAATCACCTTAAGGCACAAATCATGCATGAACTACCAACACACATGAAGCATAAAACCAGAAAACTTTTTGATAGAAAAAGTTTGAGATTTGATAATCCTTCAAGAGCTAAACAAGGAACAGCTCATGAAGAATTCTCAACAACAATTTTGGCTCAATACTTTCTGAGGATGAAAGATCAGAAAGCTTTTTATAAACGTAGCAGTAATTTGTTTTCTGTTCTGGTGCACACCCTTAACAACGTGAAAAACACATATATATATATATATAAGATATGAATCAACTAGGGTTTCTGCTACCGAAAGGCTTTTCAAAAGAGGTTTTTATCCATGGATTAAAATCAGACGTTTAAAAGGAAAAGCCCATAAACCAATTTAAGAAAGTTTGAAACCTTTGGATAAAACCTTCCAAAAATTCGCATATCAACACCTTAGGATTGAAAAGATTTTCGCATCCTACAATAGGATTTAAAGACAAGTTCAGTCCTAACCACTTGACAAGCATGCACATGTATGCAAGACATACCTGATTGATGAGAGTTGTGCCTGAAGCTTGAAGCATTCCATTCTTTCAAGGATCCAAGAGTAGAAAGCTATTACAAGAAACATGACTCTTGGTTGTTGCGCTTAGGAAATGCCAATCAAAATAAACATTGCACTAACAATCTCCCCCTTTGGCATTTCCTAGGCAAAACAACATATACATTTAATCATACACAATAGTTGATCCTATGCTACCATGACCCAAGAAATATGAACTTCCAAGTTGTAATCTGTACACAAGAAACATAACACCCGTGAAGAACAAGTATGGTTGAAGTAATGTAAGCATAAGCATATGGAACATTAAGAACATTAAACTTCCAATCTCTCCCCCTTTTTGCCTGGAAAGGACAAAGGGACCAAAGCATATTGTGCATAAGATTTCACTCCCCCTAAATTCAATACTCATGTATTGGTAGCAGCGGAAACAAACATTAATCAGGGGGCTAGGAATAAAATGTCAAACTGATCCTGCAATAGAATTGAACCTTCAAACACTCTTGAATATCAGTATGTTATGACAAATTTCAAAAGATCAAGAAGAATAGTGTATATGTTTGAACCAAGGTAACCTGCACTTTGTAGCAGACACAATTAAGAAGAACCAAGCAAAGATGATGCATGAGACAGACCATTACCACACACAGAGCAATCAAGCAGAGCTTTTCCAAGATAACATCAACATGAACACTTCTCAAGAGCATCAACCAGCAGATTTGAAAGAGAGCAGGTCTCAGTAACGAAACACTATTTATTTCAAAACCAAATTGAGTTAGGGTAATAAAAGTGCTATGCTGAAAAGTGAACCCAGATCATCAGAGGCTTTAGAGAGAGTATCACTAAAAGGCACAATATATATATAAATGGAGACATGATCTAGGAGGGCGCATTGAGCGTTGAGCAACTTATATACATTTTTTTTTTTTTTTGGTTGCGACCCCCACTTTCCTTTTTTCTTTAATTAATTTTTTTTTTAACAGAAAGATCATGAGTCAAACCATCCCCGTTTCGACCTGAAACACACTAGCTTTACAAGGCAGGTGTCCCATCTACATTTGGAGATAGCCTGACTTGCCTAGACCACCACCGTTTCGACCTGAAACACTCTAGCTTTACAAGGCAGGTGTCCCATCTACATTTGGTGGTAGACTGGATGTCTCCTTAAAGAACAACTGGTGCCATTACAAGAGTGATAACTCGGTCTGCATACCCCACTCAACATCTTAGGTGTGCAAGTGCAAGAGACAAAGCAAGGCTTCAGTTGCCATAAACACAAGAAGGGAGGGAAAAGAATAGAGTTTAATTCTGGACCTTTAAACACTCAAACAGCAAGAACATATCACTACAGGAGAAGGCCAAGTGATTTAACTAAATCTCGGTTCATGAGTTTCTCTTGAGGTGATAATGTACGACAATGCACATATTAGGATTGCAACAGAACACGCATCCTAAACTAGGATTGAAATAAACCTGGAATCCTAAATGCAGAAATAGCAACACATATGCAGATAGTCAAGTAACTCGAACCTAAATGAGGACAACAATGATCAAATCTATACTACATGCAAACACACAGCTGCTACAAACACAAGTTAAAACAGGAAACCAACTTTGACCACAAATTCTAATGAATCTCTTGAAATTGTCAACACATACTTGATACAAGGGCATTGAAAGTTGGCATTCATTTAACATGAACTCAAGTACAAGAGAACTTCTTTGAGCACCATTTAAAACACCACATGATATGTTCATATTATTAACCTTACCTGTCAACTTACCACAAGATAGATTGGATTAACCTGATTCACACATTCAGTAACACCATTGTGAAATTTTTCAAGACATTGAGTTGTTGATACCAAAGTTCCAGACCTTTTTTTTTTTTTTTTTTTTTTTTAAACTTTGGCAACCTAGCTTTCTTTGGAAATTGAGCATCCAAGCATTCATCCATTAATCCTGCAACTCAACATTCTCAAACAGAAATACCCGTGAGGCATGGTATGGTATGATATAAAATCAAAACATACACTTCAGTTTTTTTTTTTTTTTTTTTTTAAATAAAGTCCCTACAAAAACAAAACCCAAAAAGAGAAAAGAACATCCATAAAGAAAAATGCAGAAATAAACACAAGCTACTAAGATCTTAGGATTGAAAAGCATATTCAGTCCTAACAAACTAGAAAATATTAGCAATAAGAAAACTAATGTAAACAGAAAGACACTACTCCCCCTATATATGTGCTTATGATGGAAAAATCATGCTATTGGCAACCAAGAATATATTTTTCACAAGCACATATTGGAGGAGTTCACTTACCTGTATGTGGAAGCTTAGAGAGATGAGGTTCTTTTCGTATCCAGACTTGCTTCATCTTGGGCACAGGTGAGAATGGAACCGAAACAAGTCTTGCTATCTTATTTACTTCTTTCAAAAGAGATTCCAGCTTTTCTTGAAGATGTTCTTTCTTTTTGTTCATGAGTGGCTTCTTGTCATTCGAAGAATTCTTTCTTAGTTGATTGCACCTCGGTCTTATATGTCCTCTCTTTCCATAATGATGACACACAGGCACAAAATTTCTTGGCTTATCATTCTGCTTGGGTGGAATTGGGAGAGAAGCTTGAGAACTGGATTGCATAATGGCCTTTACAAACTTCACAGGTTCAACTTTTGATGTGGATTCACCCGTGTATCCCAACCCACTCTTGTCACCAGCTTTCTTTCCACTGGTTAGAAGATTATCTAACTTTTCGCCACTTGAAAGGATACAACCAGCCTTAATCTTCATTTGCTCGAGCTCATATAACAGACAAGCCTTTTCAGTTTTAAGTTCCTCAACTTTATCACATCTCTCTTGGTACTTTTGTTGAAGGGATTGAAAGTCCTCCACAAGAGACTTTCTCACTGCATCACTTGCCTCCAATTGGGATTGAAATCCAGCTTCAGTCCTACTAATATCAGTCTTCAAGTTCTCAACTTCATTACTCAATTCTGAATTTCTTTTCTTCAATTCTTTTGAAGCCTCAGACAACATGATATATTGTTGCATTACTTCCTCAAGATCAAATTCTTCAACTTCAGACTCATCACCAATAGTCGTTAATCCTACCAAGGCCACCACTTCAGAATCACTTTCAAGCATAGAGTCGTCTTCACTGTCACTCCAAGTAACATTCATTGCTTTATTCCGTTTATTCTTGGACTTCTTCAAGGTATTTGCACATTCAGATGCAATGTGACCAAACCCTTTACATGCAAAACACTTTGGAGCATTGTTGTTTCTTTTTTCATGTGCTCTTTCAAACCTTAAAACCTTATTACCCGGCTTTTCTTTTATTCTTGTATTCTTGGAGCTTGAGTCAAACCTTGATTCACTTCTTTTGGATTTCCTATCCTTGAGAAATTTTCTGAATTTTCTTGTGACAAGATCAATTTCATCTTCATCAGCATCCTCTTCATCTGTTGACTCATCTTCAATGTCTTTTTTCACTTTAAGAGCTATGCTTTTGCTCTTCATTTCATCAGGGAGTTCCATCTCATATGTGGTTAAGTTTCCAATCAATTCTTGCAGATTATAGGTATTCAAGTCCTTCGACTCTTGAATGGCTATCTTCTTGGAATGATATTTCATAGGAAGAGACCTGAGTATTTTCTTGACTATTCTGTGCTGAGGTATGGGATCTCCTAAGTTGAAACAACCATTCACAACAACACTAAGCCTAGCATAGAAATCAGCAAACTTGTCATCATCACCCATCTTCATATTTTCAAATTGCTGGATAAGTTGCTGAAGCTTGGATTCTCGAACAGCTGTAGTGCCTTCATGAGTAACTTGGAGAATATCCCATGCTTGCTTTGCAGAGTAACAATGAGAAATAAGCTGAAATTTATCAGAGGATACCGCTGTGAAGATAGAGTTTAATGCTTTCTGATTATTTGTACTCTTGGTGTTCTCATCTATAGTCCATTCACTCATCGGCTTCTTAACTTTGGCTTCAACAGTAGAACTACCCTCTCCAATCTCTTTTGTGTCAACTTTTTCAGTCTTAGTTGGATACTCCCAACCACTTTCAATAACAGCCCATACAGCTACATCCTTTGCCCACAAAAAAGCTTTCATCTTAGCCTTCCATGCTGCATAGTTAGTTTTGTCATCAAGGAACGGAGGGTGACTTGTTGACCCAGCAGCACGATCACTTATACCTTCCATTCTGTTTCCTTTGAGGATCTCACTAAGTCCGTCTAGTGACCTGCTCTGATGCCAATTGAAATTACAGAATGGATGTATGTAATTCTCAACTAACGGAACTGATCAATATGTCAACAACTTTAGAAATCAGTCTTAGGAGTGCAGGCCAGTTCGCACCCTAATACAGGATAGCAACACAACTTGAATCCTAAACGAAACTGCCAATCAATCTTAATAATTCTAACTATGTTATGCTTTACTCAATTAGCCAAATCATTCAAAGTAAACTCATCACACATAACACAAGATCTGTTGACGCAGTAAAACCCTCCAAAGAGGTAAACAACTGCGGGCACTATGCCGGTGAACAATCCACTATATGAATATGAAAGTACATAAAGATCTTACACAACTCATCTACTAGAACCAATCTAGTGGGCAGCGGTGTCTCCTCATCTTTGCTACTTCCAAATCAGCGACCTTGTTCTCCTTTGTCAATCTTAAGATGGCACAACTCTCACCTCGGTTGTCAATCACCTTAAGGCACAAATCATGCATGAACTACCAACACACATGAAGCATAAAACCAGAAAACTTTTTGATAGAAAAAGTTTGAGATTTGATAATCCTTCAAGAGCTAAACAAGGAACAGCTCATGAAGAATTCTCAACAACAATTTTGGCTCAATACTTTCTGAGGATGAAAGATCAGAAAGCTTTTTATAAACGTAGCAGTAATTTGTTTTCTGTTCTGGTGCACACCCTTAACAACGTGAAAAACACATATATATATATAAGATATGAATCAACTAGGGTTTCTGCTACCGAAAGGCTTTTCAAAAGAGGTTTTTATCCATGGATTAAAATCAGATGTTTAAAAGGAAAAGCCCATAAACCAATTTAAGAAAGTTTGAATCCTTTGGATAAAACCTTCCAAAAATTCGCATATCAACACCTTAGGATTGAAAAGATTTTCGCATCCTACAATAGGATTTAAAGGCAAGTTCAGTCCTAACCACTTGACAAGCATGCACATGTATGCAAGACATACCTGATTGATGAGAGTTGTGCCTGAAGCTTGAAGCATTCCATTCTTTCAAGGATCCAAGAGTAGAAAGCTATTACAAGAAACATGACTCTTGGTTGTTGCGCTTAGGAAATGCCAATCAAAATAAACATTGCACTAACAGTTGCAATATATCAAGGAGAAGATCGGAAGGTTTCAAATCAACATGTACTATGCTGTGAGGTCTACTCAAAATTTTGGAGTGGAGAAAGATTAGGACAGATCGAGCACAACTGACTCTGTAACATGCTGATTCGAATGATAATGCAGAAGTATTGTCCTGACAGCTGAGTCGATCTTCAAGGCTTCCATTGGGAGATACTTATAGACCAGAACTTCTGGGCAGGCACCAAATGAGTGTGACAAGATTGGAATGCCTCGACTTGCTAAATGAATCCACCTGAGACGCAATCAACTAATGTCATCAAATAGCAAACATGTGAATTAAATTTTTTCAAAAGCAGTTTCTTCCTCTAATTTTTAAGAACTTGAAGAAAATATAATAATAGATGTCCCAAAAAGATAAAAGTTTCATGGAAATCTAAAATGATCTGTGTCAATTAATTGCTTCTCAATGGGATCAACATATTAAATGATTTTAAAGCTACAAAACTTCCTTACGATGATACCATTGTAATGACAACATAAGAGCAGGCAGGACTGTCCCTGCTCCAAAAAAAGAAAGTAGTTCAAGAATCAGATGCATGAATTTAGCCAATAAACTCTGAATATGTCACGTCAAGTCGTGTATCCCAGGTACTGGAGTAATTGTAGAAGCAACTTAGCTGGCCATCTCGACACATACATCTCCATCAGCTAGCCGATGACCACAAGGGCTCTTCTTACCCTGTCAAAAAGGTATATTCACAACTTGAGCATACAATAAGGTGCAGTAACCTTGAATGAGGCAACATGGCATGACCAAATTACTAGTTACATTCTTTAAGACCCAAATATATCTGAAAAACTAGTCAATGTTTCATTTCATGTTCACAGATGTCGGGGAAAATCAGCCAAAATTTGTTTTAAGAAACAGATCTAACACTAAACTGAAAGGCATCATGTATTTTCATTGTTTTAAGACAAGGACCTTCCAATATATCTGACAACCTAGTCAATGCTTTGTTTTATGATTACAAATCTACAGAAAAATTGCAGAAATCATGAATATGTAATGGAACTTTGAAACTTTCATCAATTCATGGAAACTAAGTGTAAGTATATTGGGTGATTTCCATTCAACACACACTTTCCCAAGACTACTAGGAGAGCTGAGGTTCAAAAGGTTTAGGAGAGTACTTCTCTCCCTCTTTTCCGGTGGTCCTCGAAGTTTGAAAGATCGAATCAGAAAGCAGATATCAAAACTCACTGATCTTAGGGTAAATGTAATTGGCATTCCATGTTAATATGCATGTGTGTGATTGGATCTGATTTGATATATAGTTTGTTAAAATGATTTCAAAATCTGATTTGCTTTAAAATGTTCTAAACTCCATATGGGATAAAAGATCATGATTGATTGCATAGCAAAGATTTTGTTTAACAAACTTTCCTTATCTCATTCCATGAGTAAAGGGTTTTTGATTAAGAGGGAGTCATAAAAGGTTTTGAAACTGTTTTTCTTAGGTAGGGTTTTTAGATCTAAGCATTGTTCATTTTGTGTGTCGCATAGTACTCACAAACTGTTTTATGCATAAACTCTCTTTGATTGTTATTCACTTTCCTTGCTCACTGTATTCATTTCATACATCAATCTTAAGATCGGTGAGTCCTTGATACAAGGGGTGAAGGGGAAGATCGATCCAGTAAAGCCTACCAGACATTGAGTCATTTGAGTGTGTAGTGTAGGTCTTTCAAATTGTAAAACAAGTTAGCTGTGTTGCTAGTGAATGTGATTGTGATAAACATCACTACTTGTATATATATACTGTAATCTTATATATTGATTCATAGTGAATTTGTTTCTCGTGTTGGCTATGTTACAAGCCACGCAGTGAAGTTTCCTCAGTGGTGAGGTTTACACTGCATTAGCAATTCTTTTGTTAGTTGTTTCAATTATCTACATAGTTAATTCCATCAGGTGTTTCACTAAGCATGCCTGAATCTAATGCATAGAACATGTACATAAAACATGGCTTCAGTCTAAATCACACATGAAACCATGTATTAGACCTTGAAACCTCATAGCAATACAGCCTGGAGTTAAATCAAATGGAACATAAAGAATATGCCTCAATGGGTATAGAGTCGAACTTTCTTCAGATCATAACACATGCACCTACACAGGGGCGGAGCCACGTGGGAACCCAGTGGGTCTCGTGCCCCACTAAGTTTTATATATATTTTTATTTCTATACATGAAAACGATGATAAATAGCTTGGAGTTCATAATAAATCACTGCCAGTCGACTTGGTGTAGTGGCAAAATATGTATGGTTTTTGCAGATGCTCCTAGGTTCGAAACATGCATGCTGGTCCCAAGTTCGAAACATGCATGCTGGGAAGTTATTTTTTCAATTGTTTTATTTTCCTTTTGAGAACATTAACACCGTTTTTTCTTATAGTTTTGAAGTTAAGAACTCTTATAGTTTTAAAGTTAAGAATATATTATGTCTCTATAATGAGAAATTGTCTAATATCTAAAACTATAAATTTTATTCATAAAGTATATAATTTTAAGAAAAATATTTATCTTACCGTAATTTTATTTTAATTTATTATCTTTAATTAAATTGGTATATATTTTGAATTCAAATTTTTAAAAAAAAAAAATTCTGAGTGCCCCACTTGATATGAAATTCTGGCTCCGCTGCTACACCTACATGACTAACAATTTTCGATTTACTAGCTGGAAGACTCTTGGTTATACACTTATACGTTATAACGGATGACTTGAACACTCTCACGGAAATAACGACTACCAACAAAACTAAATAGTTATTCTGTCATTTACATAGCATGATTTCACCAAGAAAGCAAAGTCAAAGTTCAGAAATAGTAGCGGAACAATATGGATGCCATGAATCGAGGTGTCCTCATTGAGCAATTTTTGTTCCGTGGCATCCATCCTCCAAAATGCACTTGAAAAGAATTAATTCCCAGAGATTCAGATGCTAACAAGCTTACAGAATAGAACATAGTATTACAAGCTTACAAAATTCACCCAAAAGAAAACTAAAACGAATTAAAGATCCGCATTTGTCTAAACTCATAAAGAATTGCACACAAGGGAAGATATGACAAAGGGGTTTATCAATAGCAAATTAATGACTAAAAATTATGCACATTTGAGAAGTCTAAACACGTACTACTCAATTCCAATTTAGATATCTGAGCATTGCTCTATTTATACCATTACACTGTTCAATAAAATAACTCAATTTTCACCCAAAGTCAGTAAAGATATCAATCCCTGACCTGTGAGCGAAGGCGTTCCCTGTTTTGTCCACCAGAAGTTCTATCTTTTCCCCACGATCAAAAACTGCAAGGGAACACCATCAATCACATGTCAATGGTCATAACACCAACTTGATCACAACTTATAGGTTGTTACCTAGCTATGGAAAGAGATATCAAAGCCTTACCTTTTCAATACTTTCCATCGATCATAACACCTTTAAGTACTTCCGAGACCTGAGCTTTCACGTTAGCAAGTTTGCTGATCTCCTCGATCGGGATGATCCACACAATATTGCACATGCTCCTTCAGCTTAATTAGACCTATATAATTGCCACCAAAATTGTGCATTAGAAAAGTACTTAATAGCAAATGAGAGGCACATTCCATTTGATGAATGAAAAGATAAAACAACTGTTACCCAAATTCCTTGTTCAGCTGCCATTGCAGCTTTTCTTACACCATATCTATTGGTAAAATCCTCCTTGATTGGCTCAAGGAAGGCAATAGGAACTTGTCGACCAAGAGCCTCAACTGCAACTATGCAGTACGCTGTGGCATTCAAAGGCTGAAGGTAGTTTAACTCATATACAGTAAATGTAGTAAAGATCAAAGAGGTGATCGAGTAAAACAATAAGGAGATCCTATTATCTAACCATGCATTTACAGTGATAAATTTCTTATATTATAAAAACTACATATATCACAAAAAATTACCGAACATGAAATTGCCTTCTTGTGTGTTTGTGGCCAATAACCTGAAACTATCTATAACTAGTAGCTCTAGGTACGTAGTCCTTTTCTTTAAAATTTGCACGTCATAAAAGAACGGTTCGAGGCCATGCATAGTTACATAAAACTAAATCAGAAAGGAAAAGGAAAGAGATAAATCTCTGGTTTGCATATGAAAGTGTAACCTAGCTAGGCTCTTATTTTGGAATATGGAACACCCAAATGTTAGCTAATTAGATGAACCAAAGGAATATCATAACTTGGGATATATAGTAGTGCGAAATACTCCACAGTTTTTACCAATTTGCAGTGAATAACTAGAACAAGTGATTATAACATCTCTAAGTTACCAGGAAATGAAGAAAAGGGTAAGAAGAATCTTCGCAAAGGCGCATGGCTCTTACCTTAACATCTCTACCTGATGCCCTCATCAATTCCGGGCCATTCCACCACGCGCCTCTACAACCCCAACACCACGCGCCTTCCACCAAAAACAAAACGGAGGAGCTAGGAGGTTTTTATAATCCGAGAAAAGAAAATGCCACGTGGGACAGTTTTACTCTTCTTCTTCTTTCTTTTTTCATTCTCTCAGGTCAAACAAAAGTCAAAACTTGTAAATGAAACGAACAGCTTAAGCCAGTAGTAACCGAATAATATTCCGGCCCGAGTATTTCTCTTTTATACACACTTCCCAGTAGCAAAGCAGCTCACCACGCTCATCACACCGATTGGTAACTACCTCTCTCTCTCTCTCTCTTCTCAACTAACCTCCTCCTCCTCCTCCTCCTCCTCTTCTTCTTCTTCTTCTTCTTCTTCGATCGTCTTCGTCTTACTCTGTTTCGACGGCATTTTGTTGCAGAGGTCTTGATCGTCATCTTGACTTCGCGCGAAATCACTAGGTAACTAATCTCTTCTTCTTCTTCGTCTTCCTCAGGTTTACTAACTAAAATTGCAGCTTCTTCTTCTTCATCTTCCTCAGGTTTACTAACTAAAATTGCAGTGCATTTGGTGTTGCAGACTATCTCAACCGTGATTTTCATTTGGAGACCAGTCAAGAAACTCTAAAATGGAGAAGAATTACTGTAATTTACACCTTAATTTGGGAATTTACTTCTTAATCAAGAAATCGTATCGTACTAAACTTCATTGAAAATAACATGATGAGAATCCGAAGGCTTTTGTGTGATTTTTTTTTTTTTTTTTTTTTTTGTGCTTTAGAAATGTGCGTGTGATCTTCCTGATCCTTTTCAGATCTCTCATGTTGATAGTTTAGTTTCTTCAATTTCTTTTATAACCTTAATTTCTCTGTGATGGTTGGGGATTCTGCGAATTCCATGATTGATAGATAGTTTTTTCATATACCATATTGCATTTGATTTGGTGTTGCTAGAAGAGAGATGTGTGGGTAACCATTTTAGTCAGTTAAACAGTTTCTTAGTTAGAGATCGATCATTGCTTAATTCTCACGGTAATCTGGTATCGTATAAAGGGGGTGTTGGAGGTGAAAAATTCCGTAGAGGAGTTTGACCCAACAATTAATGCGGACTGGAGCGGGAGCTGACCTGGGAACAATCTAGAAACTTCTCTCGAGCGTTGACCTGGAGTTTGACAGTCGACTCGAGGAGAAGGGGGGGGTACCTGCAGAAAACCCTCCGATGCCTAAGTCAGTACGTTTCTTAATTGTGGAGTAGAGATAGTCAGAATCAGATGGATTACCTGGACGTCGAGCCTCCTTTATATAGGCGATGACTTACTTCGGGAACAAGCCGCCATTATTTCTGCTTTGATGGCTGTATTTATTTACACACTTATAACGACAATTATTGCTGCACTAATAACAGTTAATCATTGCGTACTTACGACCGTCATTCATTGCGTATTTATGATAGTCATTCATTGCGCACTTATAATCATAATCATTGTGAGTAATTATTGTCGTAATAATCGCCGCATTCATGACTGAAATTTAACGTCATACTAACTTTGGAGTTAATAGCCTTAATTGCAGACCCAGCAGAATTTTCCCACTCCCACAATGCCCCCAAATTTTCTCTTTGGACACTCGTCCTAAGAGGAAATTTCCATTCTCTAGCTGCTTCAAATCTTGCCTTGAATATTTCCTCGAGCCCTGGCCGTCCCGATTCTTTCCTCGAGCCCTGGCCGCCCCGATTCTTTCCTCAGGCCCTGGCCGCCCCGATTCTTTCCTCGGGCCCTGGCCGTCCTAGCCGCCCCGAATCTTTCCTTGGGCCTTGGCCGTCCTGAATCTTTCCTCTGGCCCTGGCCGCCTCGATTCTTTCCTCGGGCCCTAGCCGCCTCGATTCTTTCCTCAAGGCGAAGATTCATTTTCAGCATGAGACATGGAATTGCCCCCATTTCCGTTTGAATCTGATCAACAACATTTATTCACCTTGGCCACCAGCCTTGGGTATTTACTCCGGCCACCAGCCTTACACATACATTTCAACAACACTGACCACAAATATGTTTCAAATATAAAAGGAAACAGTCAGAATATGATTATTAAAGGAAAGAACGCTAATCTACGTTACCCAGACTTTTGTCACTTCGGGCTTGTATTCCATCACTCCCAGTCCTTAGTGACAGAAATAGGATCCCGTCAGGGGCAGCTCCCGCCATCACTTTTTAGGGAAAAGTGCTTCCCACAGACGGCGCCACTTGTTGGAGGTGAAAAATTCCGTAGAGGAGTTTGACCCAACAATTAATGCGGACTGGAGCGGGAGCTGACCTGGGAACAATCGAGAAGCTTCTCTCGAGCGTTGACCTGGAGTTTGACAGTCGACTCGAGGAGAAGGGGGGGTACCTGCAGAAAACCCTCCGATGCCTAAGTCAGTACGTTTCTTAATTATGGAGTAGAGATAGTCAAAATTAGATGGATTACCTGGACGTCGAGCCTCCTTTATATAGGCGATGACTTACTTCGGGAACAAGCCGCCATTATTTCTGCTTTGATGGCTGCATTTATTTACACACTTATAACGACAATTATTGCTGCACTAATAACAGTTAATCATTGCGTACTTACGACCGTCATTCATTGCGTATTTATGATAGTCATTCATTGCGCACTTATAATCATAATCATTGTGCGTAGTTATTGTCGTAATAATCGCCGCATTCATGACTGAAATTTAACGCCATACTAACTTTGGAGTTAATAGCCTTAATTGCAGACCCAGCAGAATTTTCCCACTCCCACAGGGGGTTACTAGTTCTGTGATTAAGGCGAGAAGAGAGAGAGAGAGAGAGAGAGAGAGAGAGAGAGAGAGAGAGAGAGAGAGAGAGAGAGAGAGAGAGAGAGAGAGAGAGAGAATTTAGTGAAGAGGTGAGTGCATTATGAGTCCATTTAATCAAACATTTTGTCATTTTTCATACCTCTGCTATTGTATGAGTTAGACCAGAAAATAGGCTAGTTAATACTCTGCATATGAAAATAGGCTAGTTACAACTATAGAGTGTTAGATTAACAACATATAATTAAATCTAGTCATGTGCTTGAGCTAATGAAATAGTCAATGGCAGGAGATTCCTCAGAAGCTTATCTTGCACGGCTCTTGGATGAGGAAACGAAAATATGTGCCGAGTGCCTAAAACTGTTCCCCAATGATCTGGAGCTTGATAACCATGTTTCGGAAAAGCATATCAGGTACGTACATTCACTTCTTACTTAATGAGGAGTCCTAAGTCCTGATTTAGATGGAATATATCTCATGCAGTCATAAAGAGAGACTAATACACGCATAAATTCACTTTACTTCTAGGAGCAATGAGGACAAGCAGGCTGCTGCTGCGGCTAAGTTGATCATAAAGCTAATTGAGTGCCCTTTGTGTAAAGAGGAAAAGAAGTGCTCCAAGAAATTTAGCAAGTTGGAAGAACTCAAATCACACTACAATGTTGTTCATCACTTCAGTGCTTATGGGCATTGTAATATATGCAGCCAGCCCTTCCGCTCCAAGGCGGAGCTGGATTTGCATGAGTGCAACTATTAGATTGCTGCTGGCCCAACTTGGTCTAAAACTGTAATAAGAAAGAGCAGAGTAGCAAACTGCATCTTCTTTCCTTTCTAAACAGTTAGTGAATTCAGTAATTGAAAATACCAAATGGAACGATATTGTGTTATAACCCAAAGAACAACTTAACTACAAAAGTACTTTATCAATAGGGACACAGAATTTGCTAACGCAGTGTAAACCTCTCCACTGAGGAAACTTCACTGCGTGGCTTTTAACGTAGCCAACACGAAAGATCAATCCAATATGAATCAAATTTACTATATACTAATTCTTAGGGCTGGGTTCGGTACGGTACCGGCCCTTCAAGGCCAAAACCACCTACCGTACCAGAACTTATTGGTACACAAAATGCAGTACCATTACCAGCCACAAAAGTCGGTATACCAACTTCTCGGTATCGGTTGGTATCGGTTGGTATCGGTTGGTTGGGCCTCTAACCGAGTTTAAGATTGGGCCAGCTTTCAGCTACGGCCCAAATGAAAATTTTAAATCTCAAACCTGTCAGCAACAGAAAAACTGAAAGCAAATGAAAAACAATCAAATAACTTATATGAATTTAAGGGCCCAGACCATAACCAAATGTAAAACAATCAAATAACTTATAACTCTCACTCTCTCAGTCTCTCACATCAACTGCAGTTCAGCACTTACACTCTTACAGTCCATCTCATCATCAGTTCATCACTTCATAATTCATATCATCACTTAGTCAGTTACAGTTCATCTCATCATCAGTTCATACCATCACTTACAGTTCACACAAATGAATGAATGATACAATAACAAAGCGGACAATAGTTGAAAACAAAGTATTCAAAGACTCAAATTTGAAATTTCATCTCATCGTCACTGCATATTTGCTTGTTGTGCTCCCTGCCTCACTCAGAGTCAAAGTTTCTGCAAATCCATTTTAGTTGAAAAGAATAAGAATGCTGGCAGTTCTGTAAATTCAATTAATGAAGAAGAATTTAGGCAGTTTTTGCAATTTCTAACGTTGAACAAAAATGCTTACGATGTTGGCTGCTGGCTGCTAGGCATCAGTGATCAGTTTGTGTAGAGCTGATATTGGTCAATGTTGACTCCATTCCTTGATTAAAAGCATTTTCTGCAAAATAACAAAGACAAGGTTAAAAACAATATCATGATTCATAAAATAAGAAACAAACAATATGAGTAGCTTACCCCTCTCAAGTTCCTCCAAAGTGTGGTTTGGATCGGTAGAATTTGCCAGCCCTACCTAAAATCACAATATCAATGAGATTATCTCCATTCCAAATGTATACTTTTAGTAAATTAATAACTTGTTCTAAGCTGTGCAGCGATTAAATTCATAATCTGGGAACCTAGGCTACATTCAAGTTTCTTTAACCAAGAAAAAGCAGCATGGCTACAAATCCTACAATAGTATATTAATGAGACACTCGTTAGTGTATGCCTAAGCCCCTCACGGTATAACTATAATGCATGTAACTTCACTATATATGCGATTATTCATTGTACATCTAACAAACTAGCCAACAACCTGCATTAGAAATTAGAGACGCAAAGCAACAAGGATCCAGAAAAGGCATGATATCCATACCTATTTTCTAACTTGGGGGTTTCATTAATAGGTCCACTGAATTACTGAGATATCACCATTATGAATAGAAAAACAGTAAAAGCAAAATACTTCCAAAGTGTTTTCAGTTTTCACCTGCCGGATAGGCTCTGGCACACGATGACACGATACTTGCAAGTAAGTTTTACAATTTTGATGGCAGTATCAAGCGAAATGCGGTGACCAATTGAAATAAATATAGGCTTCACGCAGCCGCCTGTAGATCTCATTGCCTGGGACATAAAAATAGAATGTGGTTTCAAAATAGTTGAATCAAATGACACTTGGAACACAAGCATATCTGTAGAGAATAGTTATGGTAGCTTTATATATTCTTACCACTCCCCATATACTCCCTGAGCGTCCTGTCAAATTAATAAAATCTTCAGCTATGAAACCCAATACATAAAAATCAAAGATAGACCCAATCAGAATCAATACATAAAGACACAATCTTTTTATAGAGAGAAGAATAGAGAGACTGACTCTGCTCAAGAACACCGTCTTTGGGCTTCCTTGCTGGAGTCTTTGATTTGGGTTTCTTACTGCAGCAATTGTTCAGCTACTTTGAAGCGAATCGATTTGACGTGAAATGAGACTGAGGGAGACAGGGAGTGGTCGAGAGAGGGACTGAGGGATTAGGGATTAGGGTTTGGACCAAGAGTTTGAGAGAGAGGCATTAGTCTCGCTCGGGTTCGAGAGAGAGAGAGAGAGAGAGAGAGAGAGAGAGACGAGGTGAGTCGAGAGAGGCAGACTGGCAGAGACTGAGAGAGGGACTGAGGGAATGGGATTAGGGTTTGCAAAGTTTTAATCTAACGGTTGTTAGTTAATTTGGAATAAAATCAACGGTTATGATTAATAATATAAAAATATTTAAAATAATTAAATATTATATTAAATAAGTGGTACGGTACGGTATACCGTATTTCTTTAAAATTTCATACCGATACCGTACCAATTACACCCACTCGGTACGGTTGTACCGTACCATAATCTCGGTAACCGAAACTCTTGGTAACCGACTTGCTTGGTTCGGGACGGACTCGGTTGGTTGGTTTGGATCGGTAGAATTTGCCAGCCCTACTAATTCAATTCTCAGTTAACTGTTCATCAGCTTAGTAACAGTGCCGGCTCGAGCCGAGCCGGTATTGTGAAATGACCGTTTTGCGTCGAGCCGGCAGGTATTGTGAAATGACCGTTTTGCCCTCCATTCTTTGCTTAATTACGGTATTCTGTTTGACCTAGGTATAAAAGGTGTTGAGGGTGATAGACGCGATCTGTTTCCTCTCTCTTTCTCTCTTCGTTCTTAGCTCGGCTCTGCGCATCTGGAGGTATGTAGTTGTTGGGTGATGGGTTCTACATGTCGTTGTTCTGTCTATTTCTATTCGATTTAGAAGGGGCTTGATCAGGTTTCGGTGTCGCTGGGTTTTGAATAATCGTGCTAGACCAATCGGTGAGGGGTTTTGTGTTCTGATTGAGATTTGTGCATGGGTTTGTCTTCATTAGTAGTTGGGTTTCTCTTTTGCTATAGTAATTTTGCATTGTGTTTGGCTTCAGGATAATTGTGTCTTCAGTTGGTGATCTGCTACAAGTAAATCAATCGTACCTGGGTTTAGAAGATAAACGTGTTAGATCAATCAGGTGATGGGTTTATGCTTTGATTGTTGCATGTTCTTCAATTATAATTTTTTTTTCTTGGCTGATTACCACAAGCCTTGGTAGATCTTTAAGATTCAAGAGAATCAGATTTGGGAAGTTGATGTAGGTGTTTCTGATTTGTCATCTAGATGATTAATGATTTCTGATGCAATTTTTTAGATCTACATGTTTCTACCTGATCAAGGTTTGGCTTTGATTTTGCTCTCTGTTGCTATTGCTTTCTGTTTCTAGATGCTGGATACCAATAGAGTTGATCAATGCTGGTTTTGTTTCTCAGTTGAATTGCAGTAAATTTTTTTTCCATTTGTCTATGCAGGTTTCCAAGTAGGGATTTGGGTGAATGGGACTATAATGTGCCGTTGCCTGAAAATTTTGGCATATCAATAATCAAGTATTGAATTCAACAGTATTAATGAATCATGAGGTAACAAGGTTCGAAAGTTGGAACTGCCTACTAATCATCTGAGATGAATTACAAGGTATGACTTTTTCCATTTCAAATATTACCTCTGCTGGCTATGTATTTTCTTGCAGTAGTTGGAACTGGCATAATATATACGAATTACAGAAATATAATATATAGTTTAAAATAGGAACAAATTCTCATTTCCAACTTAATAGGCCAGTATTACTCATCCATAAGCTCCGGTTGGTGGAGATCATAGCATGTATAAAGGCGTAGTCTTCTTCTGATGGCTGACCAAATCATGTAATTTTGGTTTTCTGACATTATCACATTGATTACATCCTTAAACTAAAATATAGTATTCATTGAAACAAGCTAAAGAATCAGAACACAAAGAAAATATCTCTATATTGTGTTGGTAAAAAAAGTATAGCTGAGCAATAAAAGATATTTGTTCTTTGTACAATATTGAAAAGAATATCATGAAAGTTTTACTGCTTAGTGATGTTTTCGGTGTTTATCTTCTAAGCTTGAACTTTTTTACTTTATGTAGTAGGTTCTTGAACTATAATCATGATTGTCAAGGTTTTGCAATACACTCATTTGAATTTGTGGTTTCAGCCATCATTTTGTGATTTCAATTATTATAATATTTATGCATTGTCATTGAAAGATTATTAAGGTTCCTCAGTTCCTCACAAGTTAGCAAGATCTGCAGTTACTGAATTTTATTCAGACATTATCTCCTTCATGTCATGTACAGATAATGAAGATAATTAGCTGGGTATTATGTTCAAAAAGAAAATTGATCTTCTGCATATAGTTTTTCATATTGATGGAGATTTTACTAAGTCTTCAGCTTCAATAATACAAGAATGCTTTAAGTTGGTGGTTGGTAATATGTGTTAAAAAGATGTATGTATCATGCAAATGAGACATGTAGCATATATACTTGCTTTCAAGGTAGAAAATGACTTTCAATGGTTGGAATTTCTTTCAGTTTGCTAATGTAAAAGTGAAGCAAAGTGTGTAGAATGATCAAGAGAGATCAATGTCTGAATTAGGCTTCATTTCCTGTTCTTCGTTTCCATCAAGTGTTTTATAAATGGAAGAATCAGAGATGACATTTGTGCACGTATAAAGAAATTGAAATTGTTAATGGACGCTAATATTGCTATGCTGTGATGGAAATAAAATTGTTGACATTTCCTTGATCAAATGAAAAGAAAAGAAAAAAAAAATAGATTAAGACAAATGTACTGCAATAGCCTTTGAAGCAGCCTCATTATACATCAGCTTAAGTTTTTTTCCACTGCACTGTACAGGTTTGCTGACTGCGGTGCAGAAGGACTACTTTAGACTTCTACATTATCAAGAGTTGCATTTAGATGATTGTGGAGATCGTGTTTCTCAGTTGTTACATGTTGAATTAGCTGCCCCAGCTTCACAGTTTAAAAACAATGATATTCTAGAAGACCTCATGATTCAAATTTGTGTGTAGTAATTAGCTAAAGTACCAGATTTTGGATCATGTAAAACAATGTTTGATGTGTATATGCAACACATTTATGTAGTGTACCTAATATTTGTGAATTTAGTATTGAATTCAATAATAAAGTAGTCCTCATGATTCAATAATACTGTTGAATTCAATACTAAAGTAGTCCTCATGATTCAATAATACTGTTGAATTCAATACTAAAGTAGTTTTTTTTTTTTTTGTTGCTTCTGTGTTTTTTTTTATCAAAAATAAGATCTCTTTGGCTGTGTGAAATCAATCGTGCCAATTGAAGAAAATACCAAAAATGGATTAGAATCAAAATGTGAAATTACCCTCCAAAACTTAAGGTACAATCTACTCTACTTTGCACCACCACTATATAAAAATTTCCAAACCTCTCGAACTCAACTATAACATCTTCCTGACAAATGTATCATGTTGGTTTTGCATAACTCAAATCTAGGAGAGAAGAGATCAAGGTGACATTATGAGGAGACAGTGCTAGAAAGATTGACATAGAGACTATTGAAAATCTACCTCCACTCGTGCTTATGGTGATGACCAGTTTGAAAGTTAAGAAGTACAAAGGTAATACATGCATAAGAATTAATTACACTGCATTATTGAAATTTATAGTCCTACTTAATTGTATTCTTCTATTCACAGAAATGCCTGCACCATCAAACACCAATCATACTTGTATTTTCATAAATCCAGAAATCCCACAGGCAGAACCCTACAAAATCGAGTAAGTTGAATATTTAACATTTTTTTTATACACCACATCTTCCTCCTCACTGCATGTTTCCTACCAACATTTCTGCAAAATTCAAGGTTCTCCAAGGCAACAGATAATATCAAAAAACTGCCCACTCCATACAAACAATTAACAGCAGCAGAAGTCGAAAAAGAGGATAAAACCACTGTGCGTAAATTGAACAAGCTTAACCCCAAAGAATACAAGGTAAAAAATTGAAGCTATGTCTATATACTTGCTAATCCAAACAACTCACAAAATGACTCAAATTTCTAACATATTTATGTTCTAATAAAGAACCAGTTGGTGTACTGCGAAGCTTTCATTTCCAGATTTTCAACACATGATGGCTGGTGGTACGAGGGATGCCCACAATGCTACAAACAACTGACAGTGAAGAAAAATAGTGACCTGCAAGTCTGTCTAGACCACAGCATGCAAATACCTCTTCCATGGTAAAATCCAAATTTCTAATATCCACTTTTCTGTTAACGATTCGTGAAAATGTATACTGCTGATGTTAGAATTGATTCTGGGAACACTCAAATCACACAAGTGAGTTGGGTTTGATTGGTTTGCCTCTGTTATTCAATAGAGAAACACAATGCAGACAGAGAAACTTACTTTCTACTCTCATATATATGAGGTTATTATTCAATTTACTCTCTCTGTACCTTCTCTTCTAACTTTTCAACATAAAACTGCTCACAAAATTAGCAACCAAATTTATTACTTACTAATAATGATGCATACTTTTACAGTTATAGAGTCCATGCCACCATTGAAGATCCAAACAGTGAAGCCACAATAACAGGGAAGGAAGCACTGAATCAGCAATATCATCCACAAACACTCTGAACAAGGAAAAAATGGACTGAAATATCATGTCACTGTTTGTGTAAATAGAAATGGAGGCAGCAACTTTTTGGACAACCTCCACAGCTAATCATCGCTAAGCTAACAAGCTCTCAGTAACTGATGTTACTTTTGATATAGTCACTACATTAGCCTATAAGTAGTCACTGTATTTTGGAGAAGCTGTTTTAACAGCATTTGTAATATATATTTCAACATTACCAGAACATCTATATTAATGGCAATGTTAGCTCCTGATATGGAACATCTATATTCATGGTAATGTTAGCTACAGTTTTAACAGCAGTTGTATTATATATATGAACTAAATTTTCTGTCTTTCAAAAGTTGCACAGTCCGTTCCAAAACCCGCAGCAACGCGCGGACACGTATGCTAGTGAGTTTACAGTACACAAGTTGTGTTGTTCATAACATACACAATCACTTAGCAACAAATGCTAACTTGATTTACAACTGATCTAACGTTTACTTGATTTTCAATCTATCAACTCTAATCAAATCACTGATCTTTCTTGTTCTCAATGTCTCACTGATCTTTGAGAATAATTTATGAAAGTACTGGACATCACTAGATAAAGCATGAAACAAATAAAGAGAGTTTTCAGAAAAATGGTTTTTGACAGAAAACCATGGTTCAAGAATGAACAAACATTTTTATGCTGCAGATCAAAAACCCTAAACATGTATTAGTTTCGAAGCCTTTTATACAAGAGGAAAACTCCCCCTCAAACAAATCTTTTCTTTAAACACCAAATAAGATAGATATAGAAAGATATCAAAACTTATTTGTTTTGCATGCAAAAAGTCTTTAATACAAAATGCACCAAATCAATTTAATAGACACGTAAATCAATTTAAAATGTGTAACATGATTTGGAACGAATATATATTAAACTCAAGATCAGTGGAACAACTTTGCTTGATCGTATCTTCCTCTTTGTTTCCTTGAAGTTCCGGTTTCCTTGTGGCAATGGGAAATCATGTATTGAATGGTAATTGCCCAATATACTCACAGTAATTCTTGATCTCTTTGTGATCTCTGGTTTTGTTACTATACTAGAGTATTTGTCAAAATGAAAAATCTTGTGTTGTGGCTGTACGATTTATGGATGACATTTAGACCTACATCAGAAAACTTTTACAACAGTTTGTACAGATCCTTCTTTCTTGTTACAGTGAGTGAACTCTTTGTTCTAAATGTAGAAATAGAAAGAACTTACAGTGAAAGAAAAGTTGGTTCGATTCTTCTACATTTTTACAGATCTACCTTCTTGTCCATTCCATTTTTTGTTATGAACTGTTGGTAAATATGTTGGTCTAATTGCTATATTTATAAGAAAATCAAGGAACATTTATGCAGATAAATCTAACCAAAATAAAACTGATAAAAGTTAGAAAAACCTTAAACAATTTGGTCGAGTCTAGAACTTGGTTCTATGTCCTTAAGACGAAATTGCCTCCTCATCGGTGCTTCAAGGTTTTAATGGCAAACGTCTCCCAGGATACAACGACCTTCTTCTTGTGGTAGTAGCACTCCAAACCTCAAGAATAGCGAACATAGATTGTGTATGAACTCTCTCTTGAAAAAGACTCAATTGGTTTTCATGACACTAGGAAAACTCATATGTAAAAGAAGAAGAGGAAAATGAATTCAAGAAGTCATTTTCAGAATATGGTGTGGCAAGTGTTTTATAGATGTAAGGTGACTTTTGGAGGAGAGATGACTTTTCACCAAAAGTTATCTTTTGTGATCAGCCATGATTTCTCATAACAGTCATTTACAAATATTCAACTTCACACCTTTTCACTAATTATTCATCCACAAATTATGGAAAATAAAATACTTAATATTAAATTTTCCAACATGAACTACAACTAGTTACTCTCCAGTCTACTGCCTCATTCTTTCCGAGGCTTGTTTAACCTTTTCATATGTTAAAATTGGCCACAGCCTATTTTTCGAAAAACCAAGTCGTTTTGTACACACTAGAACTTACCGCTTTGTTCTAGTTGGTTTGGCAAACAATGTACAAGAGGATCAGTGTTTACAAGGCTAGGATGTCCCAAGTATCACCAAATTCCCTACAATATTAGCAGTACTGTTCGTTAGCTTGGGTCAAAACTCCAAGGGGCTAGAATTATGATAGCTAGGTTAGTATAATTAATACTATTAACTTTTAGTTCATGTTAGGTTTGTTATAGTAATGATGCAGATGAATAGACTTGTCAGAGATGAACAATGAGAAATGATAGTTTACCTCCACTCTCATACTTGTTTTGTTACCAAGAAGAAACCCAAAGAGATAAACCAACAATGTAATAGCTAAACAAGTTTATGTAAGTCACCAAAGCTTGCCACTCGATCTCCTCCAACAGCAACACCTGCAAATCATTGTGTTATTACTTCAAGTACTTCAAGGGATGATATCCACATATTATGCTTTCGGAGTGTCAATAAAAACCGCACAAAAGACACGATTTTAGTCAATCAATGATCCTAATTCGTAGTCTGCTTACAAAGTATGTATGTGACCTGAAATAACCAGCTGAACACTATCGAGTGTCATTGTCATACTGAGAAGGAAAGCTAAACGAGAAACTGCTTGTTGCATCTCTTTAATTTGTTCAGAGTAAAGATGATGGTAAACTGGTCTTTGGCCGCCAAGATAATCACCTCGAAAAAGATTCCAATGATGAGAGACTCAATGATCGTGACAATGACAGAGTACTTTACAGCTCTAGGATGTGTGATCCAAGCTCATTGGAGACTCGTACGCTGCCCAAGGACTGACATGCATTGAAGAACTTGTTCTCGTAGGAGCTGATAATAAGAAAATAATATAATTAGTTGCCAAATGAACATTTTTTACCTTATTGCTGCCTTCCCAACAACATGCCTTCCCAACCATTTAGACTCATGCTGAAACAGAAACACACAAATCATGTTAAAAGCTTAAACTATAGTATGGTACTAAAAGGTCCTCTATCTAGTACATATATGTATGTATGTTGTTAGACTATGATTCTAACCATCGATCAAGTAGCTAGACTCGCTTGTATTTTAAATCAAGAGTCCAACGACATAACTTTCGAGATATCATATCTTATAAGAGAACATTAACGTTTGATGGAAGCAATCAAGATTCGTATATATTGTGTATATATATGTGGTGAGCAATAGTAACTCAAAATAAGAGTAGAAAGGGAGACAACTAAGCTGAGGAATACATTTACCATATTGAAAGGGAGCCAACTGCAATAACAGGATCATCAAGGTGACCTTAAGCTTTTAGAATTTAGTGGTTACTTATAACGAGTGACCATGCAAACAACTGAAGAGAATTTAATGACATAGTTCTAGCAACAAGTTAAATCAGAGACTCTATATATATGTGAAATTACAGTAGTTAGAAACATGATGAGTAGCTTTGCCAACAAAAAAAAAAAAAAAGAGAAAAAAGAAACATGATGAGTAGGGGTAGAAGAGCAATCAATTATCAGAAAGCCAAAAGAGAAATTTGCAATGATCTACAAAGAAATTGCAAACCATACCTCATGTATCCCATCAAAAATTCTACTATACATACATATATCCTAAAAAAAATCACACACTTTTCTTTATGAGACTTTCAAACATTAAAGAATTAGGGAAAAATGCACGAACAGTGTCTGGAGACTCTGAGGACTGTCAAAATGATACCTGAACTTTCAAACGTATCAATGTGATACCTGGACTTATATTTTCTTGTCAACGTAGTACCTACATCAACTTCCCATCACGGCACCGTTAAATTTAGGGAAAAATTCACCAATGGTGTCTGGACACTTAAGGGACTTTCAGAATGATACCTGAACTTACAAAGTTATCAATGTGATACCTGGACTCATTTTTTCGTATCAATGTCGTACCTATGACCAATTTCCGTAACGGCTCCGTGACGGAAATTGGTCGTAGGTATCACATTGATACGAAAAAATGAGTCCAGGTATCACATTGATAACTTTGTAAGTTCAAGTATCATTCTTAAAGTCCCTAAGTGTCCAGACACCGTTGGTGAATTTTTCCCAATTTTGCACGTGAGTCACTTAATGAAGACAAAATGACCGATTTACCCTCAAATTTTTTCTTTCTTTTCTTTTCTTTTTTTCTTTATTCTTCTTTCTTTCTTTCTTTCTTTCTTTCTTTCTTTCTTTCTTCTTCTTCTTTTCTGGTTTCTTCTTCCCCTGATTTGAATCATCAAGATTCAAATCATCTTGCTCGTCCGATTCCCACCGCCGCTGCGTCTCAATCCACCTTCATGCACCACAGATGTTTCTGGTTCCCCCAACTTCAAATCCTATAGCAAATTGAAATTGTGCATTGAGGCTTCACCGCACACTCCGAGTTCATCCCCGCCGCCGTCACCAATGACTTGACCACAACAACCTCCACCACCGCACAACAACGTCATCCTCCGTTGCTTCTCGATTGGGTTTGGGGATAAGGACTGCTTCTTCCTCCACCGCTAGAGAAATCGTGGAGGCTCAAGGCCACATTCTAAGGGCCACCGGCCGGAAGGACAGCCACAGCAAGGTTTGCACCACCAAAGGCCCCAGGGATCGCAGTATCAGGCTCGTCCCCCACACCGCCATTCAATTCTACAACATGCAGGACCGGCTTGGATACGACCAGCCTAGCAAGGTCGTCGATTGGCCGCGCAGGACACGCAGAACGTGAGCCTCAATTTCTCGATGGTGGAGGCTCCGAGTCCTTTGTTTACTAATCGGCGAAGCACAATGGTGGGTAGCAGCGGAGTGGCGAAGCTGGTGAATAAGAACAGCTTAAATTTTCTACAGGTGAGGATGGTGTTGAGGCCGAAGTTGTTAATCTTTGTCTGCCGAAAATTGGCTCTGATCGAAGTTGGGCTAGAGGCCGAAGTTGTCGGCTAAACCGATGAAGTTGCAGGTGAGGATGGTGTGGAGGTGGTGTTGCATGTCGGGAAGAAGGAGAGGATGGAGGGGTGTGATTGGAGCTGTGATTTGAGAGTGCAGGGCTGGTGGGGTCTGAGTTTCTGATCAATGGTGTATAAAAGGGGGTCGGAGGAGAGAACGAGAGTGGTGGTGGTCAAGTCATTGGCTGCGGCGGCGGTGATGAACTCGGAGTGAACGGTGAAGCCTCAATCCACAATTTCAATTTGCTATAGGATTTGAAGTTAGGGGAACCATAAACATCTGTGGTGCATGAAGGTGGATTGAGACGCAGCGGCGGTGTTTGATCGGCGATCGGCGGTGGGAATCGGACGAGCAAGATGATTTGAATCTTGATGATTCAAATCAGGGGAAGAAGAAACCAGAAAAGAAGAAGAAGAAAGAAAGAAAGAAAGAAGAATAAAGAAAAAAAGAAAAAAAAAGAAAGAAAGAATTTGAGGGTAAATCGGTCATTTTGTCTTCATTAAGTGACTCACGTGCAAAATTGGGAAAAATTCACTAACGGTGTCTGGACACTTAGGGACTTTCAGAATGATACCTGAACTTACAAAGTTATCAATGTGATACCTGGACTTATTTTTTTGTATCAATGTGATACCTACGGCCAATTTCCGTCACGGAGCCGTTACAGAAATTGGTCGTAGGTACGATGTTGATACGAAAAAATGAGTCCAGGTATCACATTGATAACTTTGTAAGTTCAGGTATCATTCTGAAAGTCCCCTAAGTGTCCAGACACCGTTGGTGAATTTTTCCCTTAAATTTACCACGTGTGAGGCACGTGACATACAAAATGAAGGTAAAAAGACTGATTTGCCCTATAACTGACATTTAAAATGCACGAACAGTGTCTGGAGACTCTTAGGACTGTCAAAATGATACTTGAACTTTCAAACGTATCAATGTGATACCTGGACTTCTATTTTCTTGTCCACGTAGTACCTACATCAACTTTCCGTCACGGCACCGTTAAATTTACCACGTGTGACTGTGTGAGGCACGTGAGATACAAAATGAAGGTAAAAAGATTGATTTGCCCTATAACTGAAATTTTAAATATTTTTTTTGGTAAAAACATTTTAAATATTTTTTTTTTGGTAAAAAGACTGATTTACCTTTAATTTTTTTAATTAATTTTTTTCATCCCTCCACCTCTCGTCTTCTTCCTCTCCCCTCGATCAACCACTCACTAAAAAGACTGGTTGTCCTCGCCAATTCCTCCCGCAACAACACCTCAGTACTCCTTGATTTCAGGCACACAGCGCTGACGCTGTTGACCTCGACGAAAGGATCAGCGGCGCACTTCATCGCCGATTTCAGATCTTTGACAAGCGAGGCTTCAAGAAGATAATGTCCTTCATTTTGGAGGACGAAATTGAAATTGAAATTGGGATTGAGATTGGGATTGGGATTGGGATTTGGATTTGGATTGGGTTCTCTAGAAACTTCGACAGTACTCAAAGCGGGACTTGAGATCGAGGAAGGAGGAGGACGGAGAGATCATCTATATCATTACTTGCTGGTGTTTTTGTTGTAGTTAATAAATTATTATGTTTTTATTTTCAATTTTAAATTTATTCATTTAGGATTTGATGGAGTGGAAAAGTCTTTTTTGCCCTCATTTTCGGCCTCACATGCTTCAGACGTGACTCGAACTGACGGAGCCGTGATGGAAACTTGATGTAGGTACTACGTTGATAAGAAAATATAAGTCTAGGTATCACATTGATACGTTTGAAAGTTCAGGTATCATTTTGACAGTCCTCAGAGTCTCCAGACATTGTTCGTGCATTTTTCCCTTTAGGATTTGATGGAGTGGAAAAGTCTTTTTTGCCCTCAATTTCGGCCTCACATGCGTCACACGTGACTCGAACTGACGGAGCTGTAACGGAAAGTTGATGTAGGTACTACGTTGACAAGAAAATATAAGTCCTGGTATCACATTGATATGTTTGAAAGTTCAAGTATCATTTTGACAGTCCTCAGAGTCTCCAGACACTGCTCGTGCATTTTTCCCAAAGAATTATTGCAAATTTACAGAATAGTATCAAATAAAAAGTTAGTAAATTAGTTGGGCCCCTCAACTCCTAAACAAAAAAGTAGGATACTAAACTTTGAAACGACCACGTTTTGGTATAAAAGCTTGTTTTTTTTAAATGCTTGACCGTTTGTCACTCAGGGAGGGACTTTCGTTCTTTTATTTTGGATCTCCACCCTTCTTGTGATGTATCTTGTATGTATGTAATTGAATTTTGGCATGTATTTGGTATTGATCGACTTCTGTATTCTCAATCTCGTTGATTCTTGGACGAGTTGAAGGTCTATTCTCAAAATTATCAAATTGTTCTCGATTGCTGCATGTATTTGGGTGATATAAGTAGGTCAATTTTGTTCTTCCTGTCTGACTTCCTTCAAGATTGCCTCATATCTCTTTTTGGAGATTTTGCCCCAATTGTTTGTTCAAGAACCCTAAATCTGTGATGAGATTGTGCTTGCAACCATGAGTTCGGACCATACCCAAATTGGATGCATGTTAGGTCGATCAACGTAAATTTTGCTCTCTGTGGCCTTAAGCTTGGGCTCTAAAGTCTCTGTAGAGACAGTTGAAGGAGAGCTATAAGGGCAACTCAACCAAAGTTATTACAAAGGTAGAAGCAGATTTAGTCCCTGATGGATAAAGAAAGGGGACCTGGTAATTCCACCATGATTTAATCAAAGGGAAATGTCAAAGTGCATTGTTTATATCAGCCGGTGATCTGAATAAAGATAACCCTAAAAATTCAAGCATATTTTCAAAATGATTTTGAGCTTAAATTGGCAGATCTAAAGTAATCATTCACTAAACTAGAACTGTCACCAATGATTTCAAAAGCAACAAGAAAAACCGACTGGTCAATTGGCCAAGAGGATCCGCCTGTCTCCAATCACAATCCTATAGCCTGTCTAAACAATTTAACTCCATGGCTGATAACAGATCATGAGAAAGGGTATTTAAATAAATAAATATATAAATAAAAAATGGGTAATTTTTAGAGGCCCTCCCATGACAAGCAATATATAACTGTAGCTCCCAAAGGATTTCATGTAAAAGAAGATGACATACCAAACAAATCAGAGTTTTACAACATTCTTACTGGGTGATCCCCTTTGATATATAAAGGGGTGCTAAGAACTAACAACTACTATTAATGAGAACTTTCACCCAATGCAATTGATCAAATTATCAGCTCAAGTCCCATTATACAAATATAGCGGGTAGGCTTCAGGAATTTCTTCTAGCATAAACAGCCAATGTCTAAATTCCATTCAGGAAACATCATCATAGCAGTGAGAACATTTTTTACTCATTGTTAATGTATTTCAACGGCCCATAGTGCTTTAGGATTATGCAGTTGTCAGCTTTGCTGCTTGTGCTCGAAATGACACCTTTGTCATACCATAATAGACTGGTTCCGTGGTGGAAAAGGTGATGAAGTTCCAGCCAAAAGCTGATCCTCCAACAACATAAGTCCCTTTATTTTGTTCATCTTCAGCCTGCTGCTTCTGACCAGATATACCTGAAGGGAGATTATGTTCTGATGGCACAGCAGATGAAAGCTGCCCTTCTGGCACATTGTCACATCTTGGTGCGGAAAGTGCTTGTGCTGTCATCTGTTTGTATAGTTCCATCAGAAGCTTCACCTCTGCATAAATGCCACATATAGTCATAAGTACATCTCATGAACCCATATACATTTAAACCTGACTGTCATATAAAAGGTAACAAACAATATCTCATGCAAGTAACTCCATCATAAAACCCTGGATTGTCCAAAAGGATCCAAAACTGGAGCACAAGCATACATGGAGCTGAAGAATCTAACAATGTGTAAATTTGAGAAGATGCGACATGTATCATTAGCTATAGTACGTCAACTTTGAGAAGATGTGTAAATTAGTAGCTTGCTTATATGGTTTCAGCTGTGTAGTTAGTTTCTTTTTCTTGTACTCTATTTACTCTTCAAATATCCTCCTTTGAGAGAAAAATAAAGGCTTGTATCATACTTTCTTTTTGTCTCTAGCACAAATCTTAAGATGGCTATTCACAAACCATGTATGCTATGCTAACGGTTTCTAAATAGGTAGGCAATGTGAAGACGACAATCTGACTTCAAGGATGAACTCTATATAATCATTCACAAATAATTGTTAAATCAAGTTAGCACATGGGATGAAACTTGTATCTGATGATAAACCATCCACTATGTATGCCAATTCAGGTAAGTTCTATTGAACATAATGTCACTGCATGAAAAACCCAAAAAAGAAGAAAAATATCTTGCTGAGCTTACGTTCTTGAATTTCGTTGGCTGCCTTACACTTCTGAAAGTCAGGGGTCCGGAGAACCTTCAAGACAACCAAAGGAAAAACATTCGAAGTCAATCATACATGACACAATGTAGCAAATCAAATAAGCATTTCAAAACGCTAGAATGGGAAGATCAATTGAGTGTG
This sequence comes from Rosa lucieae, assembly GCA_024704745.1. Taxonomy (NCBI): domain Eukaryota; kingdom Viridiplantae; phylum Streptophyta; class Magnoliopsida; order Rosales; family Rosaceae; genus Rosa; species Rosa lucieae. Next base: position 48,075,110 of record CM045492.1, read on the forward strand.
GTTCCATCCAAAAACTAGATACATCACATATTCCAAGAACCGAGATAACACTGATTGGTCTATCCACTGCAGTCTCTCGGCCACCTAATGCACACTAAAGCAGCTATGATCTCCTATTTCCACTGATGCCTTATTATATTACTAGTTACAATGCTTTATGCATTAAACTTCATCTTCAGTCTCAGATAATCAACCTCGATCGAAAAGTGCACAACAAATAATCACTAAATTTAAGAGTTGCATGCAATTTCATCAGCCTAAATTTTACTTCGTCACGTAAATGGTCATATTGGCTCCTCAATTAACATGTGCATTTTAAACAAACCCAAATTGGGTGCAAAGATCAACTTGAAAAATGAAATCAAGTAAAGAAGTCTTATTCCATAAAATGAAAAACCCAGAACACAAATTCTCCAAAACTAGAACAAAATGGGATAAAGATGCAAACTTGGAGAAATGGGTGTGAATAATTGTACCTCAAGAACATTAGGACGAATGTCTCTGAGGACGGCACGAATCTTGAAGTAGCCGGAGTTGGGGATTTGGGCATCACTGTCGAGGGGTCTCTTCTTGGTCTTTGGATGAAGATGAGGGGGAGTTTCGACTGAATTCGGAGGAGGATTTGGGATTTGGGTCGGTGGCGGTGGCGTTGGTTCTTCCATTGATGATGCTCTCTGGGTATTTTGGGGTGTGTTTGGCTCGCACTGTAATGAGCGACACCCAGAGGTCACTTTGTCACCAACACCAAAAAGTGCACAACAGTATTTGGTAAGAAGCCAAATACGGTGAGAAGCAAGATTTTCAATTTGGCCCCTAAACGTTTCCCCTTGGGGAAATTTGATGCCTCAACTTTAGACTCAACCAAAAGAAAAATTGGCCCAATTGAGTCCTGCTCAAAACTGTGTTAAATTGTCGCTTTTTTTTTTTTTTTTTTTTTTATGACAATTAATTGGTAGCTTGAGTTTGAAAGAGTACTTGAAAAGCCATCGGAGTTGTGAGATTGGGTGAAAAATTGGGTTTGGTTTAAGTTAAAATAGAGTAAAGTTGCTCCAAACTAATATATATGATATACCGATAATGCATCTACTATAGAAAAATTTTATAACTATAAATCTATAATGAAAAGTCAAATAAAAAATAAAATACAAGAATGAGCATGTCCATTCAATTGCCACTTCTAACATGAGATCATCAGGTAACCACAGATTTTGTAGTCACTTACTATTATATTGGGTGCTAAGAACTAACAACTACTTTTAATGAAAACTTTCACCCAATGCAATTGATCAAATCATCAGCTCAAGTCCCATTATACCAATATAGCCGGCAGGCTTCAGGAATTTCTTCTAGCATAAACAGCCAATGTCTAAATTCCATTCAGGAAACATAATCATAGCAGCAAGAACAATTTTTTTACTCATTGTGAATGTATTTCAAGGGCCCATAGTGCTGTAGATTATGCAGTTGTCAGCTTTGCTGCTTGTGCTCGAAATGACTCCTTTGTCATACCATAATAGACCGGTTCCGTGGTGGAAAAGGTGATGAAGTTCCAGCCAAAGGCTGACCCTCCAACAACATAAGTCCCTTTATTTGGTTCATCCTCAGCCTGCTGCTTCTGACCAGATATACCTGAAGGAAGATTATGTTCTGATGGCGCACCAGAAGAAAGCTGCCCTTCTGGCACATTGTCACATCTTGGTGCAGAAAGTGCTTGTGCTGTCATCTGTTTGTACAGTTCCATCAGAAGCTTCACCTCTGCATAAATGCCATATATAGTCATAAGTACATCTCATGAACCCATGAACATTTAAACCTGACCGTCATATAAAAGGTAACAAACAATCTCTCATGCAAGTAACTCCATCATAAAACCCTGGATTCTAGTGTGTCCAAAAGGATCCAAAACTGGAGCACAAGCATACACGGAGCTGAAGAATCTAACAATGTGTAAATTTGAGAAGATGCGACACGTATCATTAGCTATAGTACGTCAACTTATAGGGAGAAATTAGTAGCTTGCTTTTATGGTTTTAGCTGCGCAGTTAATTTTTTTTTTCTTGTACTCTATTTACTCTTCAAATATCCTCCTTTGAGAGAAAAATAAAGGCTTGTATCATACTTTCTTTTTGTCTCTAGCAGAAATCTTAAGATGTCTCTTCAAAAACCATGTATGCTATGCTAACGGTTTCTAAATAGGTGGGCAATGCTAAGACAACAATCTGACTTCAAGGATGAACTCTATATAATCATTCACAAATAATTGTTAATCAAGTTAGCACAGGGGATGAAACTTGTATCTGATGATAAACCATCCACAATGTATGCCAATTCAGGTCAATTTTATTGAAGATAATGTCACAGCAGGAAAAACCCAAAAAGAAGAAAAGTTATCTTGATGAGCTTACGTTCTTGAATTTCGTTGGCTGCCTTACACTTCTGAAAGTCAGGGGTCCGGAGAACCTTCAAGACAACCAAAGGAAAAACATTCAAAGTCAATCATACATGACACAACGTAGCAAATCAAATAAGAATTTCGAAACACTAGGATGGGAAGACCAATTGAGTGTGATCTCATCCAAAAAAACTAGATACATCACATATTCTAAGAAAGTAAGAATCAAGTTAACACTGATTGGTCTATCCGCTGCAGTCTCTCGGCGACCTAATGCACATTAAAGCAGCTCTGATCTCCTATTTCCACGGATGGCTTATTATATTACTAGTTACAATGCATTATGCATTAAACTTCATCTTCAGTCTCAGAGAATCAACCTCAATCGAAAAGTGCACAACAAATAATCACTAAATTTAAGAATTGCATGCAATTTCATCAGCCTAAATTTTACTTCGTCCCGTAAATGGTCATATTGGTTCCTCAATTAACATGTGCATTTTAAACAAACCCAAATTGGGTGCAAAGATCAACTTGAAAAATGAAATCAAGTAAAGAAGTCCTATTCCAAAATATGAAAAACCCAGAACATAAATTCTCTGAAACTAGAACAAAATGGGATAAAGATGCAAACTTGGAGAAATGGGTGTGAATAATTGTACCTCAAGAACATTAGGACGAATGTCTCTGAGGACGGCACGAATCTTGAAGTAGCCGGAGTTGGGGATTTGGGCATCACTGTCAAGGGGTCTCTTCTTGGTCTTTGGATGAAGATGAGGGGGAGTTTCGACTGAGTTCGGAGGAGGATTTGGGATTTGGGTCGGTGGCGGTGGCGGTGGCGGTGGCGGTGGCGGTGGCGTTGGTTCTTCCATTGATGATGCTCTCTGGGTATTTTGGGTTGTGTTTGGCTCTCACTGTAATGAGCAAGACCCAGGGGTCACTTTGTCAGTTTGTCACCAACACAAAAAAAGTGCACAACAGTACTTGGTAAGAAGCCAAATATGGTAAGAAGTAAGATTTTCAATTTGGCCCCTCAACTTTTCCCCTTGGGGAAGTTTGAATGTTTGATGCCTCGACTTTAGAGTTTAGACTCAACCAAATGAACAATTGGCCCAATTGAGTCCTGCTCAAAACTGTGTTAATTGGTCGCTTTTTTTTTTTGCTTTTTTTTTTATGACAATTAGTTGGTAGCTTGAGTTTGAAGGAGTACTTGAAAAGCCATCAGAGTTGTGAGATTGGGTGAAAAATTGGGTTTGGTTTAGGTTGAAATGGAGTGAAGTCGTTTCAAACTAGTTTACATGATATACCGATGCATGCATCTACTACAGAAATTTTTTATAACTATAATGTAAAGTCAAATAAAAAACAAATAAAATGATTGAATTGACATGCTCATTGCCACTTCTAACATGAGATCACCAGGTAACCTTGTAGTCACATACTATTGTATTTAATTTCAAGAGTTGAAATGAAAACATTCAAAAATCAATTTTAATCTCAATCTTTTTAATATTAAATCTAATTGTGAGGCATCACAAAATTTTTAATTACTTGATGACCGTGTAGATATTACTATAAAAGAAAAAAAATTTCTAAACCGCTTCGTATCGAAAGAAATTAATCGGGCAGGACATCGAAAATTTATTTAGCTCTTATGCTTAACTGATATGAGAATCGATATCAAAATGAACTAGAATGCCAACAAAAAAAAAAAAAAACATATGAACTAAATTAGTAATAGTAGGATGGACAAGTAGATGGCAAATGTGTGATATACCAATTCTGAAAGGACTGGAAACAAAAGAAAATATAAAACCCAGTTCCTTCCAAAGCCTTCTACTACACTCTCTTTCTTCCTCTTGCAAAATTGAAGAGCTCTTTCACAAAGTACCCAATTCCGAATCGTAGAGAAGCCAAAAAGGAGAAGAATCACGATGAACCCACAAGTGGATAAGCTGGTGAGGGGGACAACAATAGTGGCTACTATCACTGCTTCCTATTTTCTCTTAACCGCTGATTATGGCCCTGAGCCCAATGTTCTCGACCCTGTATGTTCTCTTTCACCCCCTTAATTTTGTTTCTTCTAAAATTACCATTGGATCTTGTTGAAAAAATGGCAGAAAGAAAATAAGAAGTTAGTAAGCTTGGGCTTAGAATTTGTATGCATTCATAATACATAGTTTCTCAGCTTGCCTTGTTTGTTCTCTTAAATTTTTGGTTTTTTTTTTTTTTTTGGGATAATTTCCAACTCTGTGTTAAGGCAAGTTTGGTTTTTTAGGTTACAAGTTTGGGTCTTTCATTGTTGGGTATGAAATTGAACTAATTGGGTATTGGTTTGTGTTTGGGATTTTTCTTCTTGATGTTGCTGACTGATGTGTTGATGAATGTTAATAATGAAGCAGTGAGATGCTGTTTATGTAGTCACTATTGTGTAGCAAATATGTTTTGATTTTATTGCATTGTGCTTACACTGCAGGTTTTATGTAAGCACAGTTGAAACTGATTTTGAGATATGTGTTGGTATTTGATTAAGCAGATGTTATTCATGACCAGAAAATCGATTTTTAGGTTCATGAGGATTCATTATAGATAAAAGCTTATACAAAGTATGATTTAGGAGTGCTGTTGGGTTTCTATGCCTTGTATAACGGAATATCAAGTAATGGAGAAAAATGCAGAATATCAATTTCAAGCAATTGAAAATGAATTGTTTATGAAACTAAAAGAACCGTCTATAGCTAAAATGAATATGAAAAATTTGTAGAGCTAGAAATAGGTTTAGTGCTGAGAAAAGGCACCACTTAGTTAGTATGATTGAGTCAAAGAAAGACCAAGATTGCGAGGAGATCATCGAAGGTTAAAGGTAGGGAGAATAAAATAACAGAAAGATGTGCTACTTTGACAATGCCTGTGTATTGGCAGTAAGCTTTCAGGTCTTTTGATAGGTATACAAGCTTTACTTTGTCTTGGTATCGGTGAAGTCATTTGTAGAGGGGGCGAATAGTAGTTGATATCTGTTAAACCACCTAAATAATCCTCCCTAAGTCATCTATGTCCAGATTCATTATATATCCTAATTACAATCAACTAGCTATTTAGATCCTTTGTCTAAGCAAATTTGTATAAGCTTGTCCAGATCCACTGTTGATTTCATAATAACTGTTCTGAGGACTAATGGCACAAATTTGTGATGGCAGATTAAGAAGGCAATACAGTCCGCAGAAAGCTCCGTTAAAGACTTCATCTTTGGATCAAAGACTCAACCTCCAGAAAGCGAAGTGAAGAAGCTGGACCCTAACAGGGCAAAGGAACATCCTTAGTTAGATAGGCAGTTAACCTTGTATAGGAACATCATGGTTTCGAGACTTTTCACTGTTCTTTCATCGTGTATGCAGTAGTGATCTTGCACCTTGTGTACCTTTTGCAGAAAGATATTTTCTTGTTTCATTTCTGTACAATATACTCCATACTGCCGAAACAAAATCCTAGTATGTCAATATGATGATGTTCATTACTTTACATGTGCTATCTGAACTATTTGAAAAGGTTTTCGGATGTGAAAACACTCAAAACAGGAATTGCAAGGAAAAGAGCCTGAAAATCTTATCTCGCACCCTCAATTTGTTGGATCAGCTTGTTCAGTTTTGCTGCTCAATGCAGCTATATGCCTATATTTGCTTGTTTTTGGCGGGTAGTCTGATTCACTGACTGAGTCAGCGCTGGTGGGGACCCACCCTTTGAAGGAACATTCTATGACTCAAACTCAAATCAACGGTTCCTATGAGCCTGGGGATCCCACTAGTTCCTGAGTATCCAACATAAACTTGAACATGTGTAAAAACCTCCTTCACACATAACTGCCATATAACTAACTCATTCATCTACTCCCTTCTTCCCTCTCAACTAACACTCTCACCCACTCCGTGAAAACCTAACCTTGCTGCTGCTTCTTCTTCTTCTTCTTCTTCTTCTTCCCTCTCCCTCCAAACCCAAACTCCCACAAATGCTGACGCAACCCACAAACTGCATCAAACCCACCTCCAACATCCTCTTCTCTTCCAACTCTATCCCCAAGACTTTCTCAGGATTACATCCACGCCTTCCCCTGCATCCCAGAACCCTCTCATTCAAACTCCACTGCTCACAGTATCCAAACCCAACTCCATCCTCATCATCTTCTTCTTCTCCATTCCAACCCCTAATCTCGATCCTCCAGGTCATACCGGACTGGGCCGACGAAATCAAAGAGCGTGGCTTTAGACAGGACAGAACACTCTATGACCATGAGAAATGGGTTCACCACAGAAGCTCCTACCGCCACCTCCGCCACTTCCTCACCAGCCTTTCCTCGAGGGTCATTTTGTCTTTAATTCCTCCGGTGATTGCTTTCACCTTGGTGGCAGTGGTGATTGCCAGCTACAATACAGCAGTTGCATTGGAGTGGCTTCCGGAATTTTTCCCCATCTTGAGGTCCTCAACTCTGCCGTACCAGCTCACAGCGCCGGCATTGGCGCTGTTGTTGGTGTTCAGGACAGAGGCTTCTTATTCGAGGTTTGAAGAAGGGAGGAAGGCTTGGACTAAAGTGATTGCCGGGGCTAATGATTTTGCCAGGCAGATCATTTCCGGAGTTGAGAATTCTGGTGATGCAGAGCTAAAGAAGGCACTTTTGCAGTATGTTGTGGCCTTCCCGGTTGCACTCAAGGTGTGTGAATCTAGATTTTTGATGTTGTCTATTTGAACCCTTTCGTATTTGCTAATATTACACTACTTGTAAGGTTTAGATTATTGAGAAAGAGATGCAAGGTTATCAAAATCGATCTTTGAAAATTTAGAAAGCATTAGCCATTGCTGAAGTTTGTGTCCTAATTATATGGTAACTATAGATTTATGGCTGAAGGAAGTGTTGAGGAAAGTAATTTTATGGCTTATGTTTTCGAGGTTTAGATGTTGAGGAAGATTAGTACTGCCAGGTACATCTAGAAATTTGCATTGGGACCTGATGCACCAACATGAGGTGTTGGTTCTTCCAATTCATTGCTACTGCCCTTGTGAAATGTTTTAGACTTTTGGAAGCCATTGCATCTTTGGTAGAACTTACCTTTTTTTGGTTTTGTTTCTTTACATTTCCAAGAAGAATTCCTTTTCAGTCTTCAGAACTGTTGTTTGATCATGTTGGTGTGATTTGTTGATGTATTGACTTTTTAATTGCAGTGTCATGTCATTTATGGCTCAAATATGGGACGTGACCTCCAAAATTTGCTTGAACTAGATGACCTGCTAGTTGTTTTAAGCTCAAAACATGGACCTGGCTGCATTATTGAGTTCATCTCCCAGAACATCCGAATGCTAAAGTTGGAGGAATCAAGGAGAAATATGTTGGTAATCACCTCCTCAATTAACAAGACTCTCAAGTTACTATTTTAACTTGAAACTTTGTTCTCAGTTATCCCGGAGCTCTAGTTCGATGAAACTTGACATAAGAGTTGCTTGATGAATTGCAACTGAGTATTCTTTTTCTTCCTAAACACTCCAGCTTTTAGAAATCGGGAAACAAAAAAAGAAGCTTTATGGATAGAGAAACTCAATCATCATCTTACATTTTCTCATCATTACGCAGGAATCAAATATGTCTTGTTTCCATGAAGGAATTGGCATATGTGAAAATCTCATTGGCACTCCCATTCCTCTCTCTTATACACGCTTGACTTCAAGGTTTCTAGTCCTCTGGCATCTCACTCTCCCTATCATACTTTGGGATGACTGCCACTGGATTGTGGTACCTGCTACCTTTATTAGCGCTGCTTCATTGTTCTGCATTGAGGAAGTATGTTCTCTTCTCTGCCTGCTCTTTAATGTTTTCTTCTTTCTTTTTTATCGTTTCTTTTTTGGTTTCTTCTTGCTCAGGATATTGATCAAGGAAAAGTTAAGCCAAAAGGATCTTTGATGCTTGATTAATTAGAAGTGTTAATATTTGGTCTGTTAATTTGAAGTCAGAAAATGATGATGCAGAATTATGCTCACTTGTACCTTCACTAACTTGAAAGTTCCTGTAGGTTAGAAGCCTATAAGAAACTTTGTCTGGCCTTAATCATTTAATATACTGTACCAGATGAATCAAAAGAAGAGTATCGGTTGTATTTTTCGGTCTTAAACTATTGATCATAAACTTATGCATGTTTCAACCTTAATCTTTTCATTCCAATGCTTTTCATGCCTGGACTCTAATATGGAGGTTGATGTCTTTAGGTCGGTGTTCTCATTGAAGAGCCATTTCCAATGCTCGCCCTTGATGACCTTTGCAAATCTGTTCAAGAGAACGTACAGGAGGCTCTTGCAAGAGAAAAACTAATTCAAGCGCGGCTTACTGCAAAAGGAAGGACCCAAACCAAGAAGCAGCACTCACCAAATGGTCAGCCGAAATCCTAGTTAGATGAGAAACTTCACCAGAATGATCTTCTCCACATCATTATACAGCCGCCTATACTTCCACGAGTCTGCAGAATGACAAGTTTATTGCAGTTTCTGTCATCTAGAGGATGCATTACAATCGAGCCACAGGATATAAGTGTGTAAATATGAATTAGACTATCATCAAGGAATACTCTAGTCTTGCCTCGTCTGTTCAAACAGAGGAATACGTTTCATAAATGTATATGTTTATAATTTTGATTTTTGTTTTCAAGTAGATAAGTTGGAAACCAATGTTTGAGTGCAAGATTACTGATTATACGTTATGAGAAGACTAATTCTACCATAACATAAGAGGAATTAACTTTTTTGTTTCCAAAATGGTATAAACAAAACAAAATAAAAAAATAAAAAAAAGGGAATGCAAAAACAATGTCTGAGCCCGGGTTCGAACCGGGGACCTTTAGTGTGTGAGACTAACGTGATAACCAACTACACCACCCAGACAATTTGTTAAGTGTCTTCTCCTTTATTTATTTATATTGTGTGCACTTGTGTGCACACTATATCATAATGCCCAAATACAATGAAATTGGGTTTTGGCATTTGACACGTGCCCTTGAACGGTTCATCTAGGATGTGAACCTGAGTGCAAGGGGAGGTAACTTCAAAGTTCGAGATGTGACTACAAATTCTTATAGAAAAGTTTTACAGATTGTAACACATACCTACGCACAAAACAACAACAACAACAGATAGTATATGATTGCCATAATCCCATCTTAAGAGATGACACACCTAATATTACAGGTTCCCAATCTTTTCTTGAAATGAAAGCTGTCCTGAATAGACCCTTGAATAGACTCCAACTCCACAATGATCTCTTCGAATGTAGGTCGGCAATCTGGATTCGGGTGCCAGCATTCTTTAAGAAGCCTATATTGTGCAGAAGCAAAGCAGGATTACTCCACAATCAAGCAAAGCATATATATGTCTAGTTCTACATGCAAGAAAGTACTCTATTGTGACTACTCTTGTCGACTTACAGACTTACTGAGTTTAGTATCTAGGATCTAGTATTATGCTTTGAACTTTGATGCACACTATTGTATTTAGAACCAAATTCAAAAGCATTTGGTTTTTCAACAGTAGAAAGCATAATAACCCAACTATTTGGGTTTCCTATAAGAAAAGCTTAGGACATGTTCTTGTAGTATATGGCTGTAAGTTATATACTTGTGCTTGTTAAACAATTTATAAACTAGTTACAAGAAAGCTCACTTTCTAATTGGTTCCGGGAACAAATAAGAGTAGAGAGGTGGTCTTGAATCTTCATATGCTCTCTTGTCTGCAATTTGTTCAGGATCCTCTGCCAGATTTGGTGGTCCTCCTAGAAACATCTATAAGCAAAACCCATGACTATGAATTATGTTTAATCCTTACACTGAAAGAGACTAGATCATAAACGGTTACATGGCATAAGCTAAAGGAAATGCACCTCATGTACCAATAGAGCAAATGAGAAGATATCGATACTCTTCCCATATGATTCTCGACGATAAACCTCAGGTGCCATATACCGATCTAGCAAATATGAATACAGCAATATCAGAGCAGTTAAGCACCAAATTATTAGAGCAGTACTGGATTTTCAGTCAAAAGGCATATCTTACATGAGCCTGTCCTTCCAGTCATTTTATAACCAGATACATCATTGTGTTGGGCGATTTTGCTTAACCCAAAATCTGTGACCTTGAGTCGTCCAGCTTCATCTTGTAACACATTTCTACACAACAAAGAAGAAGAAGCATTAGCTTTCCAAGGAGGGATGAATGGTATATTTTACATTTGTAGACCGTCATTATGCATTTATAAAAAATTTCTTTACTTGTACCTTGGTGTTAGATCTCTATGGATTATAGGGCGTGGTTTATGCTGATGGAGATAATTCATACCTCTGCAAGATTTTAGAATATAGTGGTCAACAGAAAGTTCACACAAAAATGATACTGAAATGGATACAAATGAGGAATCTAACATGAATACAAAGCATATACTTTGGAGGTCATTAGCAAATTTTAGAATTTTGTATGGCAAGAATTGACAGCTTTGTCATACTGATGTCAAAATACTCATTTTATGTATCAAGCAATCAAACAGGCTTTGATAATTACTAATAGAACAGATCCAGTTACATATCAACCCTGTATGTACCTGGCAATATCTAAAGCATAACCAACGACGGTTTTCAGATCAAGTCTTCCCTTCCTTTTCAATATATCATGCAAACTTCCCTAATACATACACATAGATGGAAGAAAAATTAGAATGAACTTACAAAGAAAAAATAAAAATATTGCAGAAGAATACTTACATTGCAAAGAAACTCTGTAAGGAAGATCAAGCGATCAGGGTGCTTCATGACCCCAAGGAATTGCACTATGTTAGGGTGACGCAACTGTTGCCACAAAGCAAGTTCCTTCAGAAAGAGTGCCCTGCAATTAGCAAGTTAGTTGAACTTCCTTGAATCCAGCGAATAAAGATATTAGCATTACAACCTCACATAGTTCGATCAATTTAGAAAGATAGCAATTTGCTGACTAGCTACAAATCTAGACCAAAGTAAAACTACATCAAAACTACAGCTTTCTAAGTTTACATCAAACTTGTACTAGTTATAACATGGTATCATTTATTGTTTCTTGTTGGAGCTGCTGTAGTGTGATTCCACTGGCAGTTACAGGATGAGTATAAACCAGTAAACAGATGAAGATAGGAAACTCACTTCACAGTAGGTTTAGAAGCGATGGAGGGACGAATTGTTTTAGCAGCAACTTCTGTACCACGCCACTTTACTAAATAAATTTCACCATATGCTCCCTGCTATGTAGTTTTACATATGAAACATGGTGAATGCAATATAAATAAAGCAAAAAAATAATAATAATAATGGAGGTGCAGTTGTTTGATATTTCACAAAATAACCTTCTGAACCATTATTTCCCAGCATGAATTTGAAATAACAGAGTTTATTACCTCTCCAATAAGTGTTGCCTCGTCCATGTTCACCTCTTTGTAAGAAATTTCATAGCATGGAAGCTGAGAGTCAAGCCCTACCTATTTGTTATAACCATACACGAATAAGTTGAGAAGAAATCATACAACATAGAATCTATTAATTTTCATACCATGTGTAAGTGAAGTAGTGAACTAAGAAAACCAAAAGTGAAATACCGGATCTATTCCACCCCTAGCCTCCAATAACTTGCAAATCCCATCATGACCGAAGCTACGAGCATCAGACAATGGCTGCAAGATCATTCATATCAACAAATGGCTCAAAACATCTACAATTAGCTAGATAGCATTCTGTAAGAAATGTTATTAATTTAATACTAATTATGTGCCAAACCGAATGACTCATATGACTAAACATGAAGAACTTACAGTGCGGCCCCAGCGGTCTGTGCAGTTAACATTAGCACCTTTCTGAAGAAGTAGAACAACAATTTCAGTGCAGCCTTCACATGATGCCAAATGAAGAGCTGTTCTCTTATCATAGTCCCCAAGATTCGGCTCCACACCTTTCTCTAACTCCTGCTCCACCCCTGCTTTGTCACCCTTACTTGAACAATATAACAGCCGGTATGGACCTTCTGAGGTGAACTTTTTAGGCTTCTGCATGATTCACACCAATTAAAAGTGAATTTTTGGTTCTAAAATTATTTGAAAATTCAAGCAGAACCCTTTTGTTCTTATACACTAACCACCTCATAACTTCCAATGATACATCAAATAACTTCAAAATTTGTCACAAAAATTCAATTTTCAATCCCACCCTCTCTTTGGTTTCTTATGAAATTGAGGAAAACATAACCTAAAACTAAATGCTTAAGGCTTTCCTTCTCTAATTTCTAATATTCAAAAAAAAAAAAACACATTAACAAGTAATTAGACTAGTATGTATAGATTAGACTAATCCTCAAACCTTTGATGACAGTGATGATGTAGGTATGCAATCTTCCATGGTAGCAAAAGAGAAAGACACTGAAAGCAATTAGAAAAAAAAAAAACGAGAAGAGTGTGAGACTTTGAATATGTTGAAAGAAATGATGAAATTGGATTAAGGATAAGTAATGTATTCGGAGTCTGCAAGGTATAACTATCTACGATATACGTCTCTTTCTTGAAGCTGGAGGGCCTCGTACTCTTCGCTGAGTTGAAGTTAGGATGAGACGATGAGTTGACTTGTTTGTTGGATTGGTTTCTGAGATAATGTAGAAGGGACAATGAGTAGTTTTGTTTTGGATTCTGCTGTGGTTTCTCAGAAGCCAAATGGAAATATGTTATAGTAAGGGGTTTAGACTTGGCGGGGTTTTCATTTTGCTGTGGTCTCTCTCTTTTGCGCCAACTGGAGCTTCTTTACTACCACAGTTACCGGGTCATATATGATACATTTACCATTCTCTATGCTGTAAGAATATTTTCCTTTAATATTCATCACCATTAAACTAGTGACTCATTTTCATATTACATTACACATTTACATAGAAACACAGATCTTGAAATCATGAAACACCAAAAAATACATGATCGATGGCTTACGCTTCATATTTCTTTAGAAAATGAGCTAAAATAGGCCATCTACCTCGGACTAGAGTCCACCTTCAACACTGTACTGTCGACGAGGGTCATGCGACTTCAAAGTCACAAACAACATAGTCTGTGATAGTTTGAGACTCATTTCTGTATAATTTGGTCCACAATCAAATTAAAACACCTAAAACACTTAAAAGTGATTTTCAAATTTGACAAAAACGCTTTTGTACGAGAAAGCACTTAACTGCTTCTCACATCCATTTTAAGTGTTTCTAAATCTCGACCGAGTCACATTATATTTTTGACAAATTTTCTACTTATAATTATTTTTTTATTAATTCAAAATCACTATGTCCAAAATAAAATTCCAAAGCACTAACATGGTGCGCTCTCTCATTGCCTTTTACGATACCCAACAAGTTCATGAAAGCATTGGCCCCAAAGAGACCGGTGGTGACCAAAGCAGTGGAAGCGAGACCGATGGCGGCGGAGGACCTTCCCCGGATTACGGGAGTGCGCAGGGATAGAAAGGAAGAATATGAGTGGGAACCAAAGCGTACTAGATTTGCACTGGAACTCGTCCCATCTACACCGGAAGCAGAGAATTTAGGGCTCAGCTAGAAAGAGGAAAGGTTGGTTGAGATGCAAGTGCATGTGGCAAATGATGAGAAAGAAGAGGCGAGGAAGGCCCCGTGGTAACTAGAATAAACCCAAGGCGGTGGTTGTGGTGGAGAGCGAACCTAGTACTCCAAAATCGGTGTCTTCGTCTCTATTCTCGATGGTTGTGGGAAGCAGTAGTGAGAAAGCTTAGTGAGGCTGGATAGGCATAGTGCATGATCTAACTTCGTGGTAGACTCTTTGTGGTGCTGTGAAATATTTGTACAACAATTGTGTTTTTAGGCGGATTTTTTTGTTGTTCTTACAATGATCGGATTATGTTCTATGTGATTATGTTTTTTTTTTTTTATGTTCTTTGCATTTTAGATTAGTTAGAATTTGAATAAGTGAGTAGACAAATCTATAATGAATTGTACTAGCTTGAGTGTTTAGCTCTATTAAGGGCACGTTTATTTACTTGGAATGAAAGGGAATGATTACAGGATAAAAATATTCATGCGTTTACTAATACATAAAGGAATCAGAATGATTTCGGATAAAAGAATTCCTGCGTTTACTAACACATGAAGGAATCATAATGGATGTAGGTCACATCTCCTTATCAGGAATCCGATTACGAATGGAGGAGATGAGTTTAGGAATCATTCCTCCGGAATCAATACCGATTCATTTCTTCTCCCATTCTATTTGTCTCCGATTCATATTCCAAGTAAATAAACGTGCTATAAAAGGAGTTTGATAAAACAAATAGAAAAGAAGAAAAAGTGCAAGGGCATATCTGAGATTTCGAAAGCACTAACACACAGAAGATTCTCTCTCCCCCCATAAATAAGTGGTTTCCGAATTTAAGAAATCTGAAAAAAAAAAAACCCTCATTTCCCAATTTTCAAATTTCAAAACCCCCCAAACTCCAAAACACAAAACCTCTATTACCCTCCAAAACAACCCACCTCGATTTCACTCTCGCCCTCCCGATTCGACCCATGGCGGCCGCGGGATCCGAACCCGGATCCGACGCCGACGAGCTGGACGAGCTGGAGTGCCAAGTTACCGAAATGGCGGTGAAGATTCGAGAGTACCGAGCCACTGTACCGGAGCAGCTCAAGAACACGCTGCCGTCCATTATCGAAGCTCAGAGACCCGTTTTGGCTGATGGGTCGGAGCCTGGGACGTCCGGGGATCCGAATTCAGGTAAAGGTATTTGCTTTTTGGGTTGTTGAGTTATGAGCACTGTGGGTTGTTAGATCTTTGTTGTTTCGTACATTTCTGTGAATGAGTTTGGATTTGGAATTGGAAATTTGGGTTTTGTTCTTGATATGTGTATTTTTGGGGCTTTAGAAATTTCGGAAATGGAATTGGGTGTCTTTGTTTGTGTGTATTGTGTTATGAAAGTGAAGGACATTATTTCTGGTTAGTAAGTAAGGAAAATTTAAGTCTAACTTTCGATTTTTGTTTCCTAATAGAAATTGGTTTCTCACCCGAAAATGAGAACTGGTTTTCTGCTTCGCAGTAAGGTAATATGTTTCTTGAAATCGGTGTGATAAAGCATGAAGTTCAGCAATTGGCTGAGCTACAATCTTTTTGGGTAAATTGTACACAAACATGACCAATTTTGGTGCTTTGCACCTGAGATTACATTTTTTTTTCGTTGTATGTTGATTGCTGGAGAATGGAGTGGATTAGTGTATGTTGTTAAGTTGATGGGTGAATTGTTATCGAAGGAAAGAATGGTGTCGGCCGAAATGGTGGCAGCGGCCATCTTAATTTTGGTGCCAAGACGGAGTTTATAGTCAAGTATGTTGGTAAGGTGGAGATTATAGTCAAGTAGGTGGGTATGGTGGTAGTGTAAGTGATAACTTGTTGCATGGTGGAATGATACCCAAAAGTTACGGTGGTTGAAATATGGTTAAGGTAAAGCAATAGTTCTTTGTTTCAACTAGGGACTTTCTCCCATGGGGTTTCTAGAGGTCTACTGTCAGTTACAAATCTTTTACATAAACAAGTGTCAGAAATTGCTCTCAACATCTAAAGTAGCACTAGGTTTCATTCTGTTGTGCGTATAAATTAGTGGTTTTTTTTTTTTTTAAGCTGGTGTAGATTTCTTGCATCAGATCTTTTTTGCTAGTTTTCCTACATCAGTTTGAATTAAGTAGACCTATATGATTTTTATTTCCAGTGCATAATTGTCCCCCGGGTAATATAGTTTGGTATATCCTGTTGATTTTTTTAGGAAAAGTATCTTGTTGTAATTGAAGCAATGAACATATGTATTTTATGCAAATGCAGGACAGATTGCTTCTGATAAGGATGCGTTAGGGGATCAGACGTTTCAGAAGATAAATTTGCTTAGAGACAAAATCTCTTGTAATGTTGCTGCATTGCCGATTGTCTTGAAGAGGTTGAAGGAGTGTATGTCTAATATTGACAAACTGGATTCTCAGAACACATTCATACATCCTGCATTTAAACGGAAAAGGACTAGCTAGACCAAGTTTGCAACATTTGATTGGTAAGGAATACCGAGAAACACATTAACAGAAGCTTTATTGCGATGAAATCTACAATGAAACAATCTGTTGTTGATTGAGAGGGTGACACATCTGTTTGAAGATTGATTGAATTTGATTGGTACGATGAAGTATGCTGCAATGTGTAGTTGCTAACATGTCATTGTGTTTACGAGATTTCCTTGTGATGTAATTACTCAAAAAGAGGATTGAATTGAAGCGTTCCGGCAGTGCCGCAATGTGTATTTGCAAGTGTTCCTAAAACGCTCATATTTCCGATAATCGTTGTGAATTAGAAGTGCTGAAGAGGAGGAAAATGAAATGCGCATGCCTTGTCTTCCTGTTTCCCTACCTTCAATTATTTCATTTTATTTTATTTTTTGGTTTTTCCCTTGATTGGCTTTTTGCTTCTGCCACATTTATGTTTTGAAATCATCGCTGCTTCACACCATTTAGATTTTTTGCTGTGTATTGTGTAATGGTGTAATGTGTATGAGGATTTGTCCTTTTAACTGAAATGATATATCATAAACGTAAGCCTTTGATTTTCAATAGTACTACATTACCACAACTTTCTAATTTAATTATTGCTGCCTTTTCATTTGCAGCTGATCCGTGTCTCCATAGCACAAAACAGAGTCTTAAATGTTTCTTTTTGCCGAAGTGAAATTACAAAGGATTTTAGAGTTTTCATCTTTTATTGCAACTTATAAATTTAAAGTGGATTCATGTGAAAATAAACAAATCTTATCAATGTCCAAATACATTCAAGCATATACATCCAGAGTTAATACAATTGTAGTAGAAATACTCCATGAATAAGAAGAATTTCAAATGGACAAACATTTACAGCTGATTACATCATCATCAGAATTCAATTTAGGTATTGAAGAACTCACAATTACCCCTTCCATATTCCCTGCATTTTCAACATCAAACATGACTGTGCTAAGCCCCTTTCCGACAACATAAATACTCTTCCCAATAGCTACGAGTTGACAGGGTGGTCTGGTAAGCAAGGATGACAGCCTCCCAACTGGAATCCATTCCCTAGTCTCCTTCTGCCACATCATCAGCCTAGTTCCTGAGCTCTGATCCAATACATAGAGGGTCTCGTCTATTACAACTGCCGGACCTCGCCAGCCAGAAACCATATCAGCATCTGCATGCTGCCATGTACCGCTTGATGGTTCATAAACAACAGCATAGACATGAGAAGATACAGCAGAAGTGCCACAGCGGATGTAGATTTTCCCATCCATGACCACAGAATCCTCAATTTCAGGGACAATGTTTGGGTCTGAGTGAAATATCCAACTATTAGTGCTAGGATCATAAATGTCCCAAGAATGTGGATCACTTGAATTTGAACCTAATCCACCAATGGAATATATTTTCTCATCTAATACTTCACAGGCAAAATAGCACCTGCACATGTAAAATAAATTTAAGCATCAATTACAAAAAAAAAAAAAAACAAAACAAAACAAAAAAGCACAGTTATTTGCAAGAGATTTTACTATTAACAACAAAATCAATGAGCAATGATAGGCTTGAACGGTTCAGTATCGCCCATCTTAATATTAAATGGAATAAGTGATAGAAGTATTTCGCAGCAGCTGCAGACATATTAAGCCTGGGAATTTCAAGCTTCATGAATGCAAACAACACAGCAGAAAATACAACTGAGGCACATTACCTAGCAATAGATAAGGGAGCAGCTTCACTCCAAGTGTTCAGGGAAGCATCATAGTAGTAGACCTCATCTGTAGCATCTTCACACCAACCGCAACCACC
Organism: Rosa lucieae; assembly: GCA_024704745.1. NCBI lineage: Eukaryota > Viridiplantae > Streptophyta > Magnoliopsida > Rosales > Rosaceae > Rosa > Rosa lucieae. The sequence continues at coordinate 48,093,431 of CM045492.1, forward strand.
CAACAAGTAAACTTTCTTTCCAAGCACTCCAAAACCCATGCCTTTTCTCTTCAAGGTGCGAGGAGGAAGCTCATTAACAAGCTTCCAACTCCTTCTTGATGACTTTGGATCCAACACATACAGGCAAAGACGCTCCAATTTATCTCGGCACAAAGCATAGATCCAAGTCTCATCAAGATTATGCTTTTGACGGTAGGAATACCACTCTTCACTGCCCACTAAGTGTTGCCATCTTTTTGAAACACACTTTAGGACTGTATGGTACTTTCGGGGAACCCTTGCCATGCAGAAAAGAGCAATGTCATCAGGAAGTCCAGATATCAGTGGCTGTTGGGCCGGTTCCATTTGACTGATCCCATCTGTTCCATCACCATGCTGTTCCATTCTAATGTTGCAGCAAGTGAATTTCCTGCAAAATCAAATAAGAACCAAAAAGACTGTAGATAAGTAAGCCTAACAAAAAGGTTGTCGTCTAAGCATTAGAATCACTTTCTAAATCCCCAGTAACATGAATATCAGCTTAAACCTCAGTTATGCGCTAAATACAAACTTCTCCTAATAACAAAGCTCACATTGTCCAAACATCCTTCAACAATTAATTGACATGTGGAGAATCAACTCAAATATACCCTTATCATCTACAGATTCCGACACTTTCTCAGCGCTTGCATTCAACACTTTATCATTGTAGGCAATGCAACCGCAGCAGAAATTTTTGACTCCCTATAAAGCTCGACACTCAGTACACTACTAAAAGCTGCAATTTCCAACAGCAATAAAGACCATAAACCCCATTATAAGTCACACAGTTTGGGCAGCATTCTTCATATTTCATCTTCCATCATAATGCAGCATAATGAAGAATCTCACCAAAACTTTATCTTTCTTCCACAAAATAATTAAACCCACAAGTTTCTTTAAACCCAATCAATTTCATAATCCAATCTACAACAGAAACTAAATTCATCCAACTCTTATTCAATTTTATTTCCAGAAACTTCAAAATTCCACAGCAACCAAGCGGATCAAATAAACGAAGCTAACTAGTGGAACCCTAATCTGGAAACATCAAAAGGAACATTCTTTGACTGAATGGAGAAGCAACAGTTCCGAATAGAACTGGAATTAGGATCTAAAATATGAAAAAAAAAAAAAAAAAAAAACCAAAGAAAAAAAAATGTAATCTTTGAGACTTGGAAGAACAGAAGAGATTGGCGGAGTGTGAAATTTACCTGGGAAGCTGTTGGCTTGAGAATTGGGGTTGGAACCACGTTGTTGGGGTTCAATGGATTCTGGGGAAGAAGAAAGCGTCAAGTTATATAATTATAAAATCTTTGGGGGTAAGCTTTTCAATTACGTTTAGTTTTGGGAAAGGGTTCCTGTACAAAACGCTCCAGTTAAGTCGTATTCTTAGTGTAGTGTACACGTGTCGTAACCGCTAATTAACGGTTAGATAGATTTAAAATGATCCGACGGTCTGACTCAAGACTTTCTCCTTCTCTTTATTGACACTGCATTTTACATAAAACCTGTAACGGAGTTGAGCCCCTAACTAAGCTTAATCCTAAAACGACTTTGTTTGAGGTGAAAACAAAAGGACAAAACAATTGCTCAAAGAGACATGAATTCCCTATTTGGATTATCTATATACTTGCATATCCTTTCATCAATCTTAACATCTTGTTACAAATTTGAAAGATATGATCCCTTATTATTACCTAAAAGTGTGTAGTCATGTTCTTTTTTATCTTGTACCATTAGATTGTAATCAAGCACATCCATATATGAAATGTCCATGGAGGATCCAAGTCCCACTTACATAAGGTCCGAGGTTAAGTTGGTCTTAAGGTTTAAGGTTTTGTACTTGGTACAAAAAAAAAAACATTATACAATTTCATACAAATGCTTTCAGTAATCTGAGGAAAAGGATAGTTTCACTTAAGAACACTACTCAAATCTCGTTATAAATGAAATGTAGTACAAGTTACAACTGCTACATCTTAAGCAATCGAAATTAAAACTATAATTTCTTGGTGTACAGCACATCATTATACATTATCTTGTAAGCATTTTGATAACAAATGCTAAGACTGCGTTATTCTATATGTAAACCCGTGCCGAAATCTTGAACCTAAACTAAAATTGGTTCATTGAGACACCATCGCTGTGCTCTTTTAGATGTGATGACTGCATATCACAACTTAGATGTGACAGCCGGAGTTGGTCTAATTGGCCTATTCAGGGACTCTTGAGTCAATGATACAACAAGCTGCGATCAAAACATGTCAGACAGTTCATGAGAAAATCAATGCTTCAACAAATACAAATCAAACATGCAAAGGGAGACTTGAGGTTGGGAAAGCATGTGAATCCTAACATCCAACATCTTTACCTCTCCCTTGGTGTTGAACATTTGGCCTGTGACATAGCCGCGTGCATTATAGGCAATGGGACTCACTATCTGTGAAAGTACACAAACCCCAGTATTGAAGACAAAACTATAAAGCAAAGTTACAAAACTGTGAGATCAAGGCATTTTGAGACTTACCACATGTAGTAACCAGTCATCAGCTCTAAGGGGGCGGTGAAACCACATTCTGAGATAAGCAATTGCAAAAGTAAGTAATGTAACGCATGCACGGTGTCTCTAATGCACAAGTTTGTATTGTTTTATGTTAAAATGCGTATAACTTCTTCCTATGTTAGTTTCAACCAGCTTAATGATCTTTATATTGTACAACTAGTTTTCATTTGGTTATACATGCATCTAGTGTTTTTTATATTATTTATGTGGCGCGTCGATCCAGCTTAATCTTATAAGACTAATGGGTACCACTCCCACCGCTAATACTTTTTCGTACGTACATCAGACATATTTGCCGCACACTTTGTTACTTATATCAGATCACTACCAGAAATGCAGCAGCATAATAACACGAGCCGAGCAATTACTATACAAAAGAACAGAAGAAAAGCAAAACCAGAAAACAAAGACTTACGCATGGTCCAAACTAACTTGACTAGTTTTATGTCCTCTTCTACGGTGAGGATTCAGACTAACACCAGCGAATATCAAATCTGAAGCATAAGCCACAACACATCTGCAGAACAAATATACCACGATAATCAATAATACATATAGGTAGATGGTATCTTTTGTTCCTCTATATTCAAACCACCCAAAACATAGCCAGCATCAAAAAACAAAAAACAAAAAAACAAGCCAGCATGACATATCTGCCCAAAACCATGCCCCTTTCCTGCCACCCAAAAATTAAATCTCCCACACACTAGGGCATTACATGAGCCTGGATAATTCAAGTTCAAGTTAACTCCCTTAACAGAGAAGATTTTAACAAAAAGATATTTACAACTCATCTGAGAAAGACAAAAAGGGAACGGAAATTATCTGACTTTAATGCCCACTAAAGCTCCTACCAAGGACCAAGCCATTGTTATAACCCTTTATAAGAGTCCAATGAATAATGTGTGCAATTGACTTTTGGTCATGTTAATTTGTAAGAGAAATGAAAGAAATGACTTGTAAATTTAATTAGACTATGCTCATATGCTAAAAATAGAAATAAAATGGATCCCAATGACGTGACAATGACAGGTACAATACAACACGCGCCATCGTCTATGCATTTATAAATGAATACGCAACATCATCACAAACACAAATAGCCAGAAAAGTGGATATCAATATGTTACTAAAATGTGGTGCATACCTATGCAAAGCCTGATCATCTGAAAGTTTTCCTTTTGCTCTAAACCAGAACCTCAATCTGCAATGTCATGAATTTCTAGTTATACAAGAGTTTGGTACCTTAAAGGCCTAAACATGCAAATAACAGAACAAAAGAGACATCCTCTTCGCATTAAATGCGAAGCATACTGAAGGCACGAGAGAACATGATTGTGCAACAAGGTAAAGCAAGCAAACCTTGGTGGAGATTTAGTCTGATTGGTCCGGCTACTAGGTTCACAAAATCGTATCTCAATTGGCCACGGGACAAACTCCTTTGCAGCTACCTTGATTCGATAAGTTCTGAATCAAGCAATGATCAACATCAACAAAGCATGAGATATAGGTAATCCATCAAAGTTACTTTTCGCTGTTTAGAAAGTTAACAACAGATTTTAATATTTCCTAAAAGTACTGCACATAAAATTTCTACTACCACGATTTTACAATATATTGTAAAATAACTTTTTCCTTCAGCTATCCACCACCCTTTAACAGCTTTTTCACATCTAAGTTACAGAAAAATGTCCAACAAAAGAAAATAGCATACATCTATAAACCTAAAGTTTGGTACACAAAAACTGAAAGAACTAGTATCTTTTCACAATTTTTAAAATGTACAAAAACTACCTGGTTGTGCTGTTCAAAACCAACCATTTCGACAATAGAAAATAAAATAAATAAAAAACAAATCCAACTGTACTAAATCTTAGGGCAACAATAATGTAACATGACTCGGTGTCTCCAGTTTCATTCAAACTAAAAAGGGACTACTCCAAATCAGGATATTATTCATGTGTATATTCTGGCCAACAAATTGGGGCATATTCTTTAGGTGATCCAGGTCTAAGCACCATCCCTTCTATAATTTCCGTACATATGGGGAGGAACCTTTATCATATCTGATGGGAAATTCTTTTCTCAAATGGCTAGCCTAAGATGTGCTTAGATGCATTCTTTTCCTAGCCAATCCAAAATCATCAAAAAAGAAAGAAAAAGAATGAGTAAAATACAAGTTGAAAGTACAACCAACTTCATGGCATTATTGGCATATAGCAGTGACCTACAACATAACTGTATATCTTACCTTGGAAGACGGGGATCAAAAAGGCGTCTTTCGCGCAGTTCTTCCATTGATGGGAGCTATTAAGGATCAAGAGTTCAATATTTAAAGCCACAATCAGCAAGAAAGTCGTTAATATATAAGCAATAAAATCATACCGTATCTGGGGGAGGCACAGATGGCATTATGGCTTCCTGGTGGACAGAACCGTCTTCTTCTTTCTGCAAAATAAACCTCACCAATGTTACAAGCAATCCAAACACACCTACCACTTTAGCATACATTTATGGAACCAAAATTGCAATATATATCAGAACATAAAGTGTACTAGCTTATCAACACAGCATCATTTAGCATTAATTTTGGACTTGGTTTATAACAGATTTAGATTGACAAACAAATCTTCATCAAGATATAAAGATATGCAATTTTAACTTTTAAGCATACAAGTATCAACGAGAAGCAAACAAGGAAATACTTAAGACAGAGCTGATCATATGTGAAACGGCTAAACAAATGCATACTTGAAAGGAAGCCAGTAAAGTGAATATGTTTATCCCTTTTTGTATTGCATCTACTCTTCGAGTAGCAAAGCTCTTTCCATCACGTACTCGGTGAACTTGATATATAATTGGTGCTGCAAAAGATAAACAATCACATGTGATAAGGATATTGGGCACAAAATGGAGAATCAAACGGGTTTAAACACCACTTTTTTTCTTCTTCTTTTTTGACCAAGGGGTTTATACAATAAACTCAAGCTCCAGAACCAAAATTTAGGTTCATACTAAACCACCACAAGGCACATGCAGATGTTCAAAAGTACCAACACCACAGAAAGTAGTTATACAAATCTAAAAAAGGAAGGAAAAAAAGAAAGAAAAAGCACATGCATAAAAATAGGCACATAATACTTGATTAAAAACAAGACAGCAAAAGGAACAGGAACTTATTTTCAGATACTGCATAGATACTTACTGTTGAAATCCCCGACAAGCAAAAAATGTGCATGCAAACTATGGACGACTTTGAGACAATCAACAGTTTTTGTTGCTGCAGCCAACGCCTGCATTTTATGGGTTGTGTTAGAGACAAGTATGCTCTCACTACTTATAAATGAATGAAAAAAAATCACTGTTCAAATATATGTCTGAACGAAAATCTACAAGCACTCCCTAACAATGATAGTCCAGTTTTTGTGCTTTTTATGATGAATGAGAAGATTATGCTTCATGTATGAAAGTTCTACAATCCATTAAAAAACTCTAATATCTGTTTACCCTATCTACTATACATTCCTCCAGAAAATCCAGTAGAACAATTTTAAGGGGGTAGAGAAAGAGTTACTTAGTCATGCCTGTCCAACTAACTGTCCTCCGAAAACCTGTCCAAATCTTGGTGCCTCCGGTAAAGTAATCCCCTGAAATATATTTGCCTACAGAAAAGAAAGAAAAGAAGGAAAAAAAAAAAAAAGAGAAAAGGAAATAGCGTTATCGAAGTGTGCACTTTATCTGGCCATATTTACATGACTACTCAGAATGTTAAATAATTTACAGAAATCGTATAAGAGAAAAATTTATAATATATGTACACAAAATGGCATTGTCTAAACTTAAATGACACCAATAGATGTATACATATATGTACAACTAATCAAAGTTCAGAATCACATTGTATTTGGCTTATCCCAACAACAGAAATAAAAGGAGACAATATGCATCATATCATAACTGCATAATCTTGGAATGCTAAGCTATCACACAGAACTTAAAACCTCTTTACAAGTTCAGAAAATGCCAAAGTAAACAAAAGACGGATAACACAGTACTATTTGCACTATATGCATCATACAATAAATGCATGACCTTTAAATGCTATGCTAGCATACAAAACTTGAAAACTCTTTACTAGTGTAGAAGAAACATACTTCAATTGGCTCCAAATGCAATATATTCTCAACAAGAGAGCATGTCTCAAGAGCTTTATCAGCATGCCAGATTGATTTTGGCTGCAGCAGAGAATAATGTTCATGGGGTAGCACCAAGCATGTCAGCTGCAAAAGTAACAACACATCAAAAGTCATTGTTAGCATACACATAAAACAGCATCTACAGAAGAACAAGCAACCAGCAAGATAGTTGTCAACAGAAAAACAAAAGCAGAGGTTTACAAAACAGTCCCATCCCATACTATGCCACCAAATCCACTTTCCCAGGCTCCTAACCACTTATTTTTCAAGCACCAAAAAAGGAAAAGAAAAAAAGAAGTTAAAATGATATATGTACATTTCGACTACCTTAGATGAAGCAATTACATCAGCTTGATGACCTAATGCTTTAAAACCTGCAAAATCACCGCACAGTATTCTTCAACGATAATTCATGGTGACACTTACTATCCCAGGTAGATTACAAGCTTATAAGTTGTAACATCACTTCTTTTTTTTTTTGGTGAAAAAGTTATAACATATCATGGGCCTATCGCTAGGACATATTTGCAGGTACAAACATACTTAAAGTATAGCCTCAACCATTCTCAAAAAAAAAAAAAAAAAAGAGTATAGCCTCAACCAAACCAAAACTTTTCCCACCAAATTGGGGAGAACTGCATGAGTCTGCTTTTATGTCTTAAGCCCTCAACTTATATTGTATCCAATTAATTTACTTCACCAATATACCATGACATCAACCTTGGAAATCCACCACTACATAATCTCCATATACCCTTAGACAATCTCAAATCAAAAACCTCTATCGACCCCAGAAACCAATCCAATCACCCCATTTCTCAAACACATGAAAACCAACCAAAGCATTCTCAGTGAATCACAATCAAAAACCTCACAACACCAAAACCAACACAGTTTCTTGCACTCTAAGAAAACACTCCCAGTTCTCACCATAACCAAAGTAATCATATCGCTTCAACTGAAACTCCGGCCGATTGTCTTCATCAGCATTAACAGACCCAGTAACTTCAGCCTGCACAAAACAAACCACTCAATCACACTCATCATGATTCTCAAAATTCCAATCCCAACAACAAAAACCCAAAAAGCATAAACCTTTCCCCTCTCAAAAACTAACCTCTCCTTCCCAAATGAAGTAAACCCCAATCCCAACCTCCCCTTCACGAACAACATACTCTCCTTTTTCTGCAAAACTCAAAAAGCTCGCACCTTTATTCACAAAACCAAATCCAATTTCACAGCACAGTAAAAAAAATGAGGTTGTGGGATTCACCGTAGTGCTTTAAAATTACAAGCTGGGCGATTTTCTTGAGCGAGGAGCCGGGTAGTCTCTGAAGCAGAGGAACGCAGCCCAGAAACTCAATCACTGCAAAATGCAAATGAAACTCATCAAGGTCAGAACTTTAGCACAGAATTCGATGAATTTGGGGTTTAAAGTTTTGGGTTTTTCGCGGGGGACCTGATTCGGAGTCCATGGTTTAGAATGGTGAAGTTGAAGAGGCAGAAGCTGATCGTTGTTCCCAACTGAAAGTGTGAAAAACGAGTTGGAGATAATAAGAAACAAGAACAGTGATTTATATGATTGGGTGGTGAGTGATCCAATGGGAGAGGGTGTGTGGTAAGAGTGTGGGGTTGAAGTGAGGTGGCCAGTGAAGTGTTGCCACGGATGAAAAGTGCTCGGGTTCTATTTTGGGAAGGGGGAAATGATTGGTGTTTGTATTTCCCAATGCGTTTGTTTCAACGGTCTGTTCTGTACTACACGATTTTCTTCTTTTTTGGAAAATTTGCGTGTGGATTTATTTTTTCTCTGTTGAATGATTGCAAGTAAAATTTTGCTTTTTCAACTTCTACCATTATCAGGCAGAGTAGGGTTTGGGGGTGAAACGCATGCAATGATGTAATAAAGGTGAGATAAAAGACTTGTCTTGATACTCTGTTCTTATAATTCGATCTTGGTTCTCATATGTTGAATTTCTTTGTTTTCTCCATGGCTTTAGCTTAAGCAAAGGGCTTACTCTTGTTAAAGTCGAGTGATGCGAGCAAAGGTACAGGCTATATCTAGAGTAAAAATTGTTACTTGAAAGTGTTATGTTTGAACACCTTAAGCTTTCAACACAATTTATTGAAGAAAAGTTATCGAACTTGAACAATGCAACTCAAAATAATAGTTTGAGTCATTATATTAGAAATAAGTACGGTCTACATAACTCGAAAATGTATAGATAAAGAAATTATGTAACCTGATGAATTCAATGAAGGTGGTACTCTTTCTCCCTTCGCTTCATAGGGGAAGGACTTTTTGATGACGCCACCGTTCAACCCCATAATCAATCTTTCATACCGATTAAAAAAAAAGGGGTCGTGACCACTTACCCCATTTTAGCCTAAAAATTGCCCACTTACTCCACCAAGAGTTTTTTGACCTCATTTACCCAATCTAACCTATAGTGACAGTTTTGCCCCCTATTAAACTCTATCCTCTCAGACTCTCTCTCACACACTCTCTCTCTCTCTGCCGCGCCCCACCTCCGGCTTCGCTCTCTCTCTCTCTCTATCTCTCTGTGCCATGGTTACTCCGGCAGCTTCGGGCCACCACCTCCATCAAGTCTCCACCGCCATCAGAGAAGATAGGAGCACTGCATCCGGATTCGACCTCAACCTCCGAGCGCCGCCGTCACCCGAACCATACTCTCTCTCCCCCAGACTCTCTCTCTCTGCCATGGCTGCTCCGGCACTCCACCTTCGGATTCGGGCCAACAACTCAATCGAACCGGCGGATTCTGGGCCATCTAGTCTCTGTTTCTCGATCCGGATCTTGGCCGGGTCTTAACTGGGGAACCCACGGCGACGAAGACGTACGGTGGTTGAGGTTGAGGTCGGTGGTCCGGTCTCATCAACCTTGTTTCGCCAACTCTTCCCATCTTGACAAAGACGATGACGATGAGGAAGGAATTGCAATGTAACTGTGGGGTTTGTTTGATGGTCTACTGGGGGGCAGTAGACACATTATTGGCCCCCAGTAGACTTTGATATGAGGGACAGGGATCACTATAGTGTGGTGTTTTGATAAGTTACCTGTTGTTTTCTGTGTATTAAAGTCAAATTATCTGTGAATCCTACAAAAAGGTGCATTTTTGGTGGTCTATTGGGAGGCAGTAGAAACATTGGACTTTGTATTGGGGGGCAATAATATGATTACTGGGGGGCAGTAATATGATTATAAATTGATCAATTGTTCCTGTAGTGTATTCATTTTGGTTTTGGGAGTTCGTACAATTCACTGGACGGCAATAATATGATTTTTGGGAGGCAATAATATGATTACTGGGGGGCAGTAATATGATTACTGGGGGGCAATAATAGCCGGATTCCGGATTCCAGTCATCTGTCGTCGGATTTCGGTTACCGGTTCCCTGAATCCGGTCACCGGTCGCCGGAATCCGGTCACCGTTCGCCGGAGTCCGGTCGCCGGAGACCGCGCCGGCCACTGGTCACCGGAGCACAGCAAGGTGGAAGATGACTTCTCTCTCTAAGTGAGAAAGAAGGAGAGGGTAAAAAAGTCTCAAAAAAAAAGAAAAAAGAATAAATGGGTAAAGGGGAAATAATCCCTTAGAGTGTTTTGGGTAAATGGGGTTAAAAAACAGTTGGTGGAGCAAGTGGGCAATTTTTAGCCTAAAATCGGGTAAATGATCATTTTCCCAAAAAAAAAAATTAAAAAAAGTAAAACTAAAATATAAACCCAATGAGCTTGAAGGAATAAAGGCATTTAGTGAGTAGATTCTTAAAGCTAACCCAAAAAGAAATGAGTTTGACTTGTAGGTCACAACTAGAACACAAATTCTTAATTCCATTAATCATATCTGTTCTCTGCTTTTTCTGTATTTCCTTTCTTCTACGCTCGTATTCTCCAACTTTCGTATCACCATCATATACTCCACAATCCAAAACACCCCAAAAGACTCCGCTTTACCAATCCCAAACCCTCTTTCTTCCTTAAATTGCTCTCCTACATATTGTTCTCAGTACCTGTACTTCTGTTTGTCTCTAGCCAATTAGCAAAGTAATGATCTTTAAGCTAGTTGTTCTTCAAGACCCAAGAACCATTAAGCCCAATTCTATCCCAGTTCCAAGTTTTCTGATTCTGGGTTCCAATTCTCCACAGATGGGTTTTGATCCTTATTGATTGAAAGTTACTGTTCTTCAGCTGCAACTCTATCATGTGCAAGTTACAGAATCTGCAAATGTTTCTGCTTAGATACAAGTTCATGCAATTTGAGCTTTAATACATGTATATTTCCGATACTGATTCCTCTATATAGAGCCCATTTAGCTGTTTTTGTTTTAATAAAGAATATTATTCTTAATGATTTCAATTTGATATAGATAATCCATTATCAGAAACCTTGAAATATAGGTTGCATATATTAGTTTGTAATCTTGTTCAATTGATATATGCAGTATTTAAGTTATCTGCTCTATAATTCAGCTACATGGTTTTTGCATACATAGATTGATGTTGAACATCTTATTTCCATTTCTGATTCAAAGAAACAAAAAATCTACTTTCCCGTCTATAGTTCACTTCAAAATATCCATAGGTGTACCTATCCAGCAATGCAAATGAAATTTAGTACTTCTTTCCCTTCTTTTTTCGTTTGCCTTTTTATTTGTGACATTGAGCTCTTTGTTTATATTTGTGCCTCGTAGGCTTCCATGTCAATCTTCTGTGGGATTCCCATCCTTGAGTCTGTATATTGTCTGGCATGTGCTCGTTGGGTGTGGTTGAAATGCCTTTACACGGCTGGCCATGAGAGTGAGAACTGGGGTCTAGCCACCGCTGAAGAGTTTGAGCCCATCCCTCGCTATTGCAAACTAATTTTATCTGTCTATGAGGATGATCTCCGTAACCCAATGTGGGCACCTCCCGGAGGGTATGGTATGGATCCTGATTGGGTAATCTTACGTAAAGGCTATGAAGAAACACATGGCCGAGTTCCTCCTTACATTGTCTATCTTGATCATGATCATTCTGATATAGTCTTGGTAGTTAGGGGACTCAATATGGCCAAGGAAAGTGACTATTTAGTTATGCTTGATAACAACCTTGGGCAGACAAAATTTGATGGTGGGTATGTCCACAATGGGTTATTGAAGGCAGCAGAGTGGCTGTTTGATACAGAGTATGAGTTTTTGAGGGAATTGGTATTAAAAAATCCAAAGTATACCCTGACATTTATTGGACATTCCCTGGGCTCGGGTGTGGTGGCATTGCTGACTCTGGTAGCGCTTCAGAACAGAAGCAAATTGGGAATTGTTGAGAGGAAAAAGATTAGATGCTATGCCACCGCTCCAGCTAGATGTATGTCATTGAATCTGGCCGTGAGATATGCAGATGTTATCAATTCTATTGTACTCCAGGTAAGATCATCAATGTCCACTCTACACTTCTGTTCTCTGTTCTCTCTATATTGTTTTATGTATAGTTTAATTTCAATCAGCTATGTGATGTGGTAAAACATAAATTGTGGAGACAAGCAAACCTTTATGAAATGTATGTTCATGAATCATTAAAGTTTTGATAAGCAGATTAATACCAATAGTTTAACTAGGCTGCTAGCATAGAAATGGTCAATGTTGTTGACAACAATTGATTTCATAAGAATCATGATATGTTCTAGTGTTCTAATTTAGTTGTTATACTGAACCAGGACGATTTCTTACCTCGGACAACAACTTCTTTAGCGGATTTATTCAAATCACTTTTCTGGTAAAACACAGTACTTTTTTTTTTCACCTTTATTGCATTTGGTAATTCATAATGCATATAAATTGCATAACATGTCATCTATAGACATCTACAGCTAAAAGTATGGAAAGAACTGAAGAAAAGAATATCTTCTGCTGTCCTTTTTCTTTTTCTCATTCTTCTTTTTGGGGAATGGAATATGAGTAGGCAAAATTGCATGTTTGACCTCTTAATTCATATTCAATGATACGAAAGCCACCAAGAATTTCAGTTAAAAATCAGCATTACATTTGGGCATCAAGACAGTGTTGCAGAGGTTAGGTCCAAGTCTAACCACGGTACTCTAAATGGAGTAGTGATAATAAGAGTAATGGAGACAAAGTGTAATGCATGAATTGAGGCAATATATAGGATACCACATTTACTTATTACAATGTATGGATGAAATTCAGATTGCACCTATATATTACCCTGTTGGGATACTTATGCTTGTTGTTTTCCTTGATTTCCACAGTTTGCCATGTTTACTGTGCATAACATGCTTGAAGGATACATGCACACTGGAAGAGAGGATGTTCACAGATCCAAGGAGACTCTATGCACCTGGTCGGCTCTATCACATTGTTGAGCGGAAGCCCTTCAGGTATATTCAGATGTGGCTTCATTATGATTTATTTGGATTGTGTCGTTGGATTTTAGTTGGCATCCGCATCACATATTTCTTTTGGGGTGAGAATTTGATGGAACCACAGCCAATAATTGGAAGTCAACTGGTTGCAGATTAGGAAGGTTTCCCCCAGTTGTGAGAACAGCAGTGCCTGTGGATGGGAGGTTTGAGCAAGTAGTTCTTTCTTGCCATGCTACTACTGACCATGCGATAATCTGGATTGAGAGAGAATCACAAAAGGCTTTTGATGTAAGTTGTTCCTCTGTTATTGTTTAACTTTGCAAGATTTCCAAACAATCTGACTCCTGAGCTTAAATTTGAAGATTAGAGATTCATATCCTTGGTGTCAGGGATTAACAAGTTATCTTTCCCATGAGATCAGATAATGATGGACAGAGATCGAATAATGGATGTGCCGGCTAAGCAGAGGATGGAGAGAAAAGAATCCCTTGATCGTGGACACAGCCAGGAGCATGAGGCAGCACTTCGGAAAGCCATAGCTTTGGATATCCCTCATGCCTTCCCTACTTCACCATATGGAACATTTACATTGAGTGAAACGGAAGAGGCGGAGAACTCTGGCAAATCCACTGGGGGGAGTCCCTCTGAGCCACTAAAGAAGAGGAGTGAAAGCTGGGATGATTTCGTAGAGCGGCTATTTGATGTGGATGAGTCTGGTAACATGATGATCAAGAAGTCGTGACATAGCCCGCAAGACTAATTTTTTTATTCTTATGAAGCATGTCCTCAATTGTGTTTCATGGTTGTGCTTAAATTGACTGTGAGGTGAGGCAATACACCAAAGGTGAAGTTGTACATGCCATCATCCAGCTGTACAAAAGCTCAGTGATTAATATAACGTCCGATAGAGAAAGAAAATACTATACTGGCATTTAGTGATATTTTGGTGCATTCAATTTTAATTGCAGAAAGGAGAGAAGATTCTAGCACCAACTGTGCAAATGACTAAGATTTTACATTTAAATTACTCTTACATACTAGTCACGCATTGTGTTGTCTGATTACAGAATAGTTCAATCTCATTGTTGGTCACTTTCCTATCAACTGTATTAACTGACTAACAGCCTCATCTGGAATAATGGGAACCCAACATTTCGTGGGCTACAATAAATGTTTATACTGAATAATACACTACCTAGAGAAACCTCTCTTCCTTTAATAGCAATCAATAGTCACTATCTGGACTGTCTCTACTTGCTATACATGGAGATCAAGAACAGCTTCCCCTGAAGAGAAAATGAAACGTTACAACTGATGAAGAATGTAAAGTGTAAAGTAATTTAATTCGTGTTCTTTAATGTGAGTGTTTTGATAAATGCTGAGTATATTTAATTTGGGAAAATAACAAGTAAAAGAGGCCATACCATGCATTCTCTTAACAAATCGGTCAAATTCCATGAAGTTATGTCTTTCCATTAGAAGCGGACTGAGCCTAAGGTAGGTAAAAGATGACAAATGCCTTCCATCTGGATCAGTCAAGGGCTTGGAATTATCCAATATCTTGTTGTATCCGACACGACTATGACATAAAAGAGCATTCTCACTAGAAACTGGTACGCAAACATCCCATGCAGCATTCAGCACCTGAAAGGAAAGAATGTGATGTTTATTTACAAGGACTTCCACTGGATACATGCATTTTTCAATCTATGGTGCGACTTTCACAACCTCCCCATTCCAGCTAGAGAGACTTCTATATTCCATAAGAAGCCCCCCCTTTTCTACTTAAGAGAATATCAAATTGTTGAACTTGGATCAGAAAGGTAATATGAAATCAATAATAGAAGGTATTTAGATAACTTTTTATGCTTACTTGCCAAAATAAACCCTCAGGATCTCCCATTGCCTCTTGGAAGTCAATATTCTGGTCTAACGTATGCAATTGAGTGCATACGAGGTTTAAAGAAGCACCATGCTTCTTTAGCATCATCATAATTGCAGCATAACCATCTCGGTTGCATGGATTATAGAAGCCAGCAGTCAGCTCAGCAGCATGACTAGGTGTCTTGTACCACCAGTGAATACCTGATAGCTGCTTAGCAATTAAAATATAGCAACTGACTTGATCAAGCCATGACTAGCCAAATAACTTCTAGCATCCAAAAGGATTCAAATCAAGTAGAAGTCTTCAAAATTCATCTTCAATGCATGTTCAAATGATGAGAAGCTAAACTGACCTTTGCAGCAATGCAGGTGCCGTCAAACGCTAGCTTTGCTAGAGAAAGCACTCGATCACCATGATCAACTAAAACTCGGGAGTACCAATTAAGGAAGAACCTGCCATAGTAGCCATCATAATCTCCTCCATCGCAAAAGAAACCGGATTCATGTGGCCGAGAATTATAAGAACCTGCATTATCTGGACCTCTACCCCAGAAGGAGTGTCCCCTTGCTTCTGCTGCCTTTCTCAGACTTTTCAGCAAATACTGATCGTAACACTGCAAGATTTTAAAAGTTGATAGTCAAGAAAGCATACTGCAAAGATACAGTGCCAATTCTGAGGAAGTTGACAGTCTCATTCACTTGATAAAAAGATATCACTATTCAATAAGTAACCTGAAATTCACCAATGCCTGGATATCGCCAACCATGCTTTACAGTACAAGATGGGAATCTTAGTTCGCCACATGGACCTAGTCCAACTTGAATCATGGAGATAATGCCATCTTGAAAGAACTCGTCAAACTCTACACGGAAGCTTCTCATGCAGTCAAAGTATACCTGCATAAGTATTGCATTAGTTAAAAGTAATAACATTTTGACGCTTATCACATAGGATAGGACCACCCCTGAAAAAACGGTGAATTATTATAGAATACAAAAATGATACCAATTGACATACATAGTGTTATCTACAAAGAGCACAATCAGTACCAATTATAAGAAAGACTGCAGGCACACAGATTATCGCCTAATATTAATCATATCTGATTATAATACCTCAACAGCAGTCCGGCCTCTTAAAACTCGTTCCTTGTCTATTCCCCATGATAGGCATTCAGGGTTACGTCTTCCTGCTCTATCAGTGAAAAATATGTCAGGGTTACTTCTACCAATTTCAGCCACCCAATGGGGTAGTGTAATACATACATCATCACCCACATTGCCTCCACATTCATGAAACGACATCACAACCTGGAAGAGCAGAGTTGCCCGTCAGGCCAATAAGGAACTTCAAGAAGAGTTAACAAAGCAACAGTGCTTAAATGAATAGATTATCTCCAGATTAAAGGTATGATAAAGACAAGCAATGTCCTTAGTCCTCACACTAAAGACTTGGTCTCTAACGTTGAGAATGACCAAACAGGATAAATACCAAGAGGAACTGTTATGATCACTGAGAGCACAAAGCTACTGAAAGAAAAACAACTTTTCCATCTAAAAACTGACCTGCAACTTCAGCTTTAGGTCACGCACCATCTGAAAGAGTCTCTTATATCCATTCCAGTTATACTCCAGTGGAGCATGTCCCTCTACTATCCCCCACCAGCAATCAACCATAACACCATCAACATTAACTGATTTCAATACCCTTAGCTGCTTTAATAGACCATCTGGATCAACCAGTTCACACTTCATATTAATGACACCTAGCTGCCACCAACAAGATAAGACAAGATAAAGAGACATATAGATTAGACACCAAGCCTAAAAGCAATAATATCTATCATGCAAAACTTAAACAATTTTCTAGCACGATATATAGTGCGGAAATACAAGGCATCAAGAAACAGAAAACCAATAATCTAACAGCAAAACTCACTGGCAGCATAACATAAACTGGAATGTAAGCCGTGTTGGCAAAATCACGTTCTGGTAACTTCTGGGGCATGTCAACAATCTACAATATAGAATTGTAAGTGTCAAAGCATGTGATACTGCCGAACATGTGAAGCTATATTTAAAATTCAAACAATAAAACTATAACAAAGTAGATACATTTAATAAGAAATAGAACTTCTGTACTTATGGATTATTAGTAAATTTCAGTTCTACTGTAATGAAGAAGGTATACATCAACAAACTTTTGCTAGTTCACAAGGGTAGGGCGTTTTAAATATTATCTTTTCTCAAGGCACTTCAGAAGTTTGCTAAAGATGTCTGTGATAAAATAATTAAGTAAGATGAACATTATCAATGCAGAAAATTCAGCTAATCGGTAACAGCGTACCAAGAAAGAGATGTATACACAAATATACATGCGCGTGCGCGCGTACACACACACAATGCTTCTCTGCTAAACTTAAGCGCAACAGTACCCTTTTCCTGCTAAAGATGTGCAACCAGGGAGGGTGTCCATAAGTGTTTCTGTGTGCACGTGTGATAGAAACCCCATAAAATCATTACAGTCTATATCTCTATATTAACTTGATCAGAACTTCTTCACATATCTTTGGAAAGTGCTACTCGCATGACACGGATTGCCACACATTTCATTCACACCTGTCCCCTGTATATGCCACACATAGCTCAATGCAGCCGATGCTTGATGGTGATGCATTACATAATGGAGTAAAACAACTCTGAAATGTTTGTACCTGCTTGTCCCCAACATTATCCATGGAGCCACCAATAAGAGGATGACTCTGTGTTTGATCTCCTCCATCTCCTGTGATGATTGATGGAAGATCATAAGGTGATGAAGCAGGCATAAAAACACTTTTCATGTGACCTGCATTATGCTCCACAGAGCTTTGATAGCCAGAGGTAACTCCTTTAAGGGACACCGGAGTTGTTTGGGACATCATTTGGGAAGATGATGAAGTGGCCGCTGTAGAACTGACACCAGCAGGCCTTGGGCCCTGAAACAGTTGAAGAGAAAACGCTTTGATTTTTGTTTATTTTTTCTGAAATTTGTTAAAAATGAGAATCACAATAATTTTATGTCTACCTCAGCTGCATTAAGGAGGTCAAAACCTAACAACATTTACTACTGTCTTCCTCACGTTTAAGAACTGACAACAACATTTTCCATACTTTTATTCAGTGGTGCTTTCATGTTCATAAACACTGCCAATTTTTTTCAAAACATCTAAACTAAGCTTCTTCATTGAGAGAGAAGTACCTGAGAGTTTGAAGGATAAGTGGTTCCATCCGGAAGAACAACCCAGCCAGCTTCCCTAGCCAAAGCCGCAATTACATCATTGATATCAGCCCTGACTCTGAGATTATAATTTCCATGCCTCCGTAGCCCTGCTAAGATCTTTGCAGTGATCGCCCTGCGCTGCCGCTCTCTTATCTTGGTTCTCTCTTTCTCTTCTAAAGGTCTACACCTCCTAGCTCCTCCCCCACCAGGGGTCCCCACTTCTTGCATTTGCTGGTGCTGTTGAAACCGGTTATTATTACAACTACTTGTTGCCATCCCTCCATCAACCCCGATCATCATCGGGGTCGCATCAACATGCTTCTCAACATCTTCGTCATCATCACCATCTCCCTCTTCTTTCACATCCATGTCCATTTCTTCCTCATCATCTTCTTCACTCGTCCCAATTAACCTCTGAATATCTGTCGCCATAATCCCCTCAAAAGCTACACTATCAACCCCTGAATTATCCTCGTTCCCTTATCCTCTTCTCATAAACCTGATCATTACCGCGTAATTACATCAAAAACTTAATCCTTTCCACCAATGCTTTCCACAATCCTGTTGAGTATAACAAAATCAGAACTTCAGCCACTTAAGTACTTAACCATATTCCACACTAACAAAAATTAACAGTTTTTAACTCAAAATAAACCAAAACAGTTCAATTCAACTAGAATCACAGAAGAAGAAAAAATATAGAAAATACAGAAGAAAAAAAATATAGAAAATACTGCATTGACTTGATTAGAACTAAATGAGTTGACTTTCATGAAAACAAAAGGAATAGAGACTCAATTTTATACTGTTTATGCTTTTTTGCTTAAGCTTTTCTCATCAACCAAACATTGATTTATTCTCTCTTCACTTTCAATCCAATTATTCTCACACACTCACAAAAACACCTTCTTAATTTACTCAAATCAAAAATCTCACAAATTACGAAATCAACTACCTTCAAAATTCAGCTCAGCTCAGATCACGGAACCTCCAATTGACTCTACTCCGGCCAAAAACTCCTCCGATTCCACTTCCTCGTGCTCTTTCGGAGCTCAAAGCACCCGATCCGTGCTCAATTCTTCTCCAGAAACTCGAAATTCCGGCGGCCGGAGACCTAGCGCAGGTTGGTTTAACCGAAACGAACCGGGCCCCGGAAAGAGGAGGACGGAAGAGGGCGGAGACGGTCGGGTCGGGTCGGGGCGGAGGAGGAGAAGGGAGAAAGCGTGCGAGCATGTGAGGAGGAGGCGGGGAGGTTGGAATTTTCACGCGTGTGAGTGTAAGCGTGTTCTGTTTTTGGCACGGACCAGGCGTGTTCACCTCTCTCTCTCCCCACGCGGGTCGGGTTGGGGCTTTCACGCTTTGCGGGTGTGGGTCTCCACGTGTCGCACGTGGCGGGAGCGTGGACTGATTTGGTGGGCCTTGTGTCCCGGCGGGTCATTCACGTGAACTGTCCTTGCCTAGTTGGCTTTGTCCTAGATTAGTTCAGTTGCGCAAGAGTGTCAGTCACCTTCTAGAAAATTTTACTGTTAGTTTAACTTCTTTTTTTTTACCGTGCTTCACATCGTTACATCTCAATCTAACAGTTCTTGATGAATTCTGTGTTGTCGTGCGTTTTCTTTTTAATTAACGGAGATAGGAAATTCAAACTTGAAATCTCTATCAACATTGTGTTAGAGATTTATGTCTTATCTGCTAAACCAAAACTAGTCACTAACTATAAAGTTTTACCATAAACCGAAAGGCACTTTTAACTGTTTCTCCAAAACACTACCACAATGCTACTAGAGAATAGGGATGGCAAAAATCTCTAGCGGAGCGGAGCTCCATTGGATACCCGCCCCTAATAGGGGCAGATTCGGGGACAAATGGGGAATGGGGATGGGGATCCACAATCTCCGCTATCTAAGATTGGGGATGAGGCGGGGATGGTATTGCGATCCTCATCCCCAAACCCACCCCAATAATATATACATATATTTAATTTATATATATTTATATTAATTTATTTGTTATAATATAAATCATAAATGTTTACATTTACTACTTTACTTTAATAGCTACACTTTAGAATATAAAAGGCACCATATAAACCCTAACTTCATACGACAAGACAACCCAGCCATTCCTACAAATTTTGATTTTAAAAAAGACAATATAAAAAAATTATTTTATTTATTAAATTTTTATTAGGGATTTGGGGCGGGTTTAGAGGCCTAGTCCCCAGTGGGGATGGGGACAAGAAATCCCTAATATATTTTTATTGGAGATTTGAGCGGGGATGGGGGTAGAGAATGACTTTGGGGATGGGGATGGGGATGATATTGTGATCCCCATCCCCAACCCTAATATCATCCCCATCCCCAACCCGCCCCATTGCCATTCCTACCAGAGCAAGCACTAATCAGCTCTACTGGTAAAGAACTTCCAGGCAGTTATCAGAGTCTGAGCCCTTAACATGAGCTACAGTTAAGCTCATCTGGAATCACTTGCAAGTCCGTGTTTATCGTTTGCCCTATCTATACCACTTGTCCTGTCCACTTGGGACTACATTGATTCTGATAATTTCTCATCTCTGTTTTCATATAATTAATAAATTCTCAGTACAATTATTTGTTTTTTGAACACTGCAAGCTACAGACATTTGTAATGAATAAGTTCATCTAAATTTGGTTGGGGGTTATTAACTGATCCCGGAACAAGTTACCACGGTTGGATCAGTTGGTGACCGAACCTGTATAATGCTATACACTCATTTATTTCTATAGTTCAGTATTAAACTACTGTTGAATTGCAGATGAGTCCTCGGTGTGCTCTTCATTTGAATTAATCTGGAGATCTGGAGCAGCTTCTCCTGCAATTGCAAGTGTTTTGGAGATAAGACGAGCATAAATCAAGATTTACACTATGAGATCAGGCCAAACAGAAAAAACAAAGAAAGCAGTCCATTATGTGAGTTATCATGTCTTGTAGCGACAAGCATAGATGATGATTGACCTATGATAGGTAATGTATCCAAAAAAATGCAGTGCAAAAAATAAGAGATATCAGAGGACAAGAGAATATGGAAGAGGAAAGAATGATTGTAAGGCTATAATGAATGATCTCATTATCATCAATAGTTACTCAAAATGAAAATTCAAAAAGGAACAGGCACCACAGAGCATAGATGATGGATGCTTTGGCAAAGCATGCATGAAAACAACTTCATGAAATGAAAAAGGAGTTTCTGCCTGTGCATATGTGTGCTCATGCTTTTGCGTATTTAGCAGTGTAGAAGAAGAATAGTACCATGCATTTTCTTGACAAATCGTTCAAACTCCACGAAGTTATGCTTCTCCAGGAGAACTGGGCTTAACCTGAGGTAGGTAAATGCCGACAAATGCCTACCATCTGGATCATTCAGTGGTTTAGCATTTTCCAATATCTTGTTGTAGCCTTCTCTATCATGGCAATTAAGAGCATTCTCACTAGCAACTGGAATGTTCGCATCCCATGCAGCATTCAGCACCTGAGTACAGTTATGAAAAATTAATTAAATGCCTTCATGAATAACATTGCTGGGTAGAATATGCATAAACACCGACGGATTTAAAACCATTTAACATGTAACAAACAAACGCACCACCCTTGAAATGGTGCCGCTTGCCCATATCAGTTATAAAGTCTGAAAAAGTTGTTTGTAGACCGTTACTTCTAAGAGTAAATTAACTTCTACAGAGAGTGAACTGAATATGAGAAGAATCATTATGTAAAAAGGGAATAAAGACTCGGATACTATACATGCCCCTACAAAGGGAATAAAGAAGCATGCATATCCAGCCCGGAAAATCAAATGATCCTTCTCAAGCTCTCCTCCTAATGTTCCTAATAGTTGTTTATATCTAAACATTTATTCACAATCTCTTATAAGCCTGGAAGTAGTGAGTTACAGAGGAGTTTCAGTGCTTGGTACCTGCCAAACTAATCCCTCAGGGTCTGCCATTGCTTCTGGAAAGTCCTCGTGCTGGTTTGATGTGCGCAATTCAACACACGTAAAATTCAAGGCAGCCGCATGCTTTTTAAACATCGCTGCAATTGGAGCATACCCATCACGATTGCATGGATTATAAAATCCAGCAGTTAATTCAGCAGCATGGCTGGCAGTCTTGTACCACCAATGAATACCTGATAGCTGTTCATAATTCAAATAAAGAAACATCACAAAAAAGAAACCCAGAAAAACTAATCTCCAAGAAAGTCACTCACCTTTGCAGCAATGCAACTGCCTTCAAAAGCTAAATTGGCCAGAGAAAGTACACGATCACCATGATCCACCAAAACATTGGAATACCAATTAAGGAAGAATCTGCCATAGTAGCTATCATAATCACCTCCATCGCGGAAAAACCCTGTGTCTTGTGGTTGGGAATTGTAAGAACCAGCATTATCCGGTGCTCTGGCCCAGAAGGAGTGCCCCCTTGCTTCTGCAGCCTTTCTCAGATTCTCCATCAAGTACCGATCATAACACTGCAATGAACCAGGTTGAATCAGAGATCTATTGAGTAGTGTAGAGACAAGTAATAAAACGTGTAACTGGCTTTAGGTCATAACGATATAATAATAAGGGCTATTAAGTTAACATTTAGTAATAACTATCAGTCACCGTTATCTTGAATACCAACATCTTAGCTGTTCCAATAATGAAAAGTGGAATGAGCACCGTTTATTGATGTACCTGAAATTCACCAATACCGGGATATCTCCAACCATGCTGTGCTGGATAAGAAGGATACCGTAACTCTCCGCAAGGACCTAAACCAACTTCAATCTCTGAGATTATTCCTTCCGCAAAAAATTCATCAAATTCGACCCTGAAGCTCCTCATGTAATCGAAGTAAACCTGCAAAGGTAAATGAAGCTCAGAGATTGAGTTCTGCATCAAACAGCAGATATGTCTTAAGAGACATTTTCTAAAATGAGGGTTGTTGCTTCCCGTAGCATTAGAAAGGAAAGGTTCTTAGGATACACAAGGCATACAATTTGAGAAAGGCATAGAAATAGTTTCTTGCTAAACTAAAACAAGCCCAAATATTGAAACGGAGCAAAGACAGTCGATAGTAAATAAAAATGACCAGCATTACATAGTTAGAATGTTATACCTCAACAGCAGTCCGGCCTCTTAAGACTCGCTCCTTATCAATTCCCCACGTGAGGCATTCCACATTCCGTTGCCCTTCTCTATTAGTAAAATATATATCAGGATTTTTTTGACCAATTTCTGTCACCCAGTGAGGAAGTGGGATATGTACATCATCCCCAACATTGCCTCCACATTCATGAAATGACATAACAACCTACAAAAACAGAGAGTACCACAATGAAAACAAACACAATTTTCAGCAAAAATATATAAAGGCCGTCCCACAAGCTGATATACAAAAGCAAATTCTTCCTAGGTTAGCTATTCGAAAATCCAAGCAAGAATACTTAACTAAGGAGTAGTGAAGTATTTACTAATCACAAGTTCACAACTATTAATACAAATCTGCTTGATACAAATCACACAATGAATCTCTTGTGTGTATCAAATCCTTTCTGAGAAAAAAAAGAGAGGAAAGAACCAAAGAAAGGTTGCAATAACACCCAAAGAGAAAAAATAAATGCTGGTAAAAGTATATACGACTCACCTGTAACTTAAGGTTCAGATCACGCACAATCTGGAAGAGTTTCTTGTAGCCACTCCAATTATATGCCTGTGGATTATGTGCCTCAACTATTCCCCACCAGCAATCAACCATAACACCATCAACACCAACCGACTTCAGTACCCGCAGTTGATCCATCAGAACTTCAGGCTCAACTAGCTCACTATTCATATTGATGACACCCAACTGCCAATTTCAACATGAAACATGAGAAGAACAACTACATTTAGCCATAACTACTAATAAAAACAGTACCAAAAGAAGACTAATGAACAACAGCGGTGATTTTGTACACATGTTCCATTGACCCAACAAGAACATGTAGCCACATTGTTCATCAGGAGCATACATACAGAATATGACTTCACTTAATCAATGATTCTGATTGACACTCTTAACAATTCGACAAGAGTATTCTTATAATCAATGTTCTTAATTGACTACAGTTTACAATCTCACAATGAAAATTAGTGTTAGAAAACTCACCGGTAGCATCACATATATAGGAACATAAGGAGTCCCAGTAAAATCACGCTCCGGAACCTTTTGTCCCAACTCTTCAACCTATCACAAACCCAGAACAACTTTCAAAAATCCAAACTCAAAACCTCACACTCCAAAATTTCCAATCTTTACAAACCAAAACACCCAGAATTCAAAACAGAGCAATCATATCCATACCTGCTCGTCACCACCATTCTTCACCTCAGTCCCCTCCTCACTCACCACCGCCAAAGTCCGATACTTTCCGCCACCCACCACCCTCAACCGGCACGAATCAAACTCCGGCGATCCCCAAACCCCCGGAGAGAACCTCAGCAAGGTCTTCCCACCGGCCGACGACAACGTAGCCATTGTCGTTTTGCAACCATTACTGGGTGGCCGCGGCGTCAAGCAATGGAATAGTTGAAGTGAGGGCAGTGCCATTTTGGGTATTGTGAGATGTTTCTAGTGTATTGGAGAGTGTTTAAGAAAAGTGAGGAAGTGATCGGGAAAGGTGAGATTGGTTGTCTCCATTTTTGCACAGTTTTCTCGGGAGAGAGAGAGAGAGGAGAGAGAGAGTTGGAGTGACGGGGGAGACAACCCGTGGTGAGGTTTAAAGATCCGAGATACAGTTATTTGTGCCGTCAGATATGAACGGTCCTTTTCCATGGCTATGAGCCGTGACGGATTCGACTGTAACAGACCATAATCCACCGTACACGTAGTTAGTTTTATGAGAAAAATATCTAATGCACAGTGAAATAGTATGCTGAGGCCGTGTCTGAGATTACTTCGCTTTTAAAAAAAAATCAGTTTTTTGTTCAAAATTTTAGATTTTATTGTGTTTGGTAAATAAACAAAATACAGCTTTAATTGAAAGTTATAGGTCACTGGCAGCAGATTTTAGAAGCAGCCCAGAGGTTGTTTTTAGAAGCTGTTGTGGATCAAAACACACTCTGCAGTTGTTTTATGTACTGAACAGCACTTTTAAAAATATTATTTACCAAACACGAAACTGTTTTAATTCACAACTGATTATTCTCACAACACAGTAGCAGCAGTTTTTTTTTTAAAGTCACAGCAATCTCAAACTAACCCTAAATTGATACAAAGGTAGATTGACTTCATGTATTAGTATACTAGTTTGATTTGATCTCAACTTAGCCTTCTTTTATATCAAACTAGTTTATTTATGTATCGAAACTAATTTATCTCTATATCAAACTAGTGCACTATTGGTATATATATATTATATATATATATATATTAATATACCGTGATATATATATTATATATATATATATATTAATATACCGTGACGAATTCATGCACCATTGGCCTCTTCATCATTCTGGTACTTCCTTCAAAATTTCTGTTAAGTTGATCACGTGTTAACTCAAATACTATTTTAAGATTTCTTGATTATGTAGATTCTACTTAATTTGAACTAGTTTGGGATTAGACTAGAATCCTACACATGAAAAATGAGAGTATCGATAACAAAGGACACATAAGTACTTAAATGGAAAAAGAGAAGGTAGCATCTAGGGTTTTTGGACTAAATATTTTAAACTTATAATTTATAGTACTCAAGGTTGTTTGGCTCCAAAACCAGCTGGTGTGCAAACAGTCTCTTTTGGGCGAGTGGTTGCGCAAGCGTGCCAGCACCGCGGGGTGCAGTCGTTGGGGTAATCCCGTGACCTGACTTCTTCTTCAAGCGCTGTGGACGAGGAGAGCACCAACCTCGTCACAGGGTTCTTTTCCTGCCTTTCGGAAAAGGACTTCTTTGCCTTACGCGGGTAAGGGCTTTAGTTGTGATCTCTTTGCGTTCACCGAATCGATACTTAGTGTTGTAGACTAAGCAGAGCAATCACTGGGAAGTTGAGAGAAGCACGGGTTTGCTAAAGTGTGACTTTAGCTTCGCTAGGTTGCGAGGGCGTTACCCTTGCTTCGCTGGAAGTAACAATGGCGGTTGTGCTCGCAGTCGGCTCCTGGGGAGACTGGGACTGGAAGTACCGTCGCCGGGTTGGTCTGGTGAGGCTGACAGTCGGCTCTCGAGGAGACTAGGACTGGCGGGCGGTCACCGGGTTTCAACGAGGTTGAGGGTTTGCTCCGGGGAGGCTTGGTAATCGCTGGGATTGATTCATTCGAGAGAGAGGTCCCTTTCGCATTATCTTTAGCCTCTATATATAGGCTACTGTAGATTCACTTTCCTAATATGACTGGAATACTATATTTTAGGCCGCAGTTATTGGCCTTGAATCAAATCAAAACTCTTAATAGTTTTGATATTATCGTAGGCGATAAGAGATTAACTCTGTTGTAGCAATCTTCTAGGCAAGGTTAATTACCTTCTGGAGTCCTGGACGTAATCTTCTTGGCCCCGAGCTGTTTGATATGCACGTCTCTTCCTGATGATTCTGGAGCTCAGTAGCACACTATCGTGAGCATGCAATCATGCATGTATAATAAGATCATGTATATATTCTTTGCAATTAAAGATGCTTGCTTCCTTCCTTAATTGGCCCCCTGTAAGTAATTATATAAATATATACAATCTCACGCCAACTTGTGCAGTACTCATAAGCAAACTAACCATTATTAATTATCAAATATTTGATAATTAATAGTAAATCAATGAATATTCAGATTCGCCTCAGAATCGCTTGGCCTCCAAGTAGGCTTTACTTGGCCTCTAAACAATATATTTCGAACTTGTCGAAAATGTATAACTTGGGCCACCGATATTGGCCCGGATTTCTTCGAGTCTCACTCGTCGGGAAAAAATGTTATTTTGGGTTCAAACAAAGGTACCATTCAAGAACTTTCAAAATTTGAAATAGAAAATTATACATTAGCACCAGACCAAATATGTAAACACAGAAAATCCATTTTTAAATAGATTTATACAAATAAGGACACGAGCCCAAGCCCAAAACCAAATGAAGTAGGCTTGACTCCGAATTTTAATGAAAAATGACCAAAATGCTCAGTTTTCATCAAAATTTACTGTAAATACCAGATAGAACAAAACGATTAAGAAAACTGCTTTGCAATTGTAATATGAACTTTCAAGTCAACATCAAGATTGCTAACGCAGTGTAAACCTCTCCATTGAGGAAACTTCACCGCGTGGCTTTTAACGTAGCCAACACGAGAAAATCAATCCAATATGAATCAAATGAGTTTACAGTATACAAGTAGTGTTGTTCACAACAATCACTTTCACTTAGCAAATAGCTAACTTGTTTTACAACTGTTCTAACTCCTAACTCAATTATCACCCTATTCAAATGAGTCAATCTTCCATTCTTCCTTGCACTCCACGTCTCACTGATCTTGAGAATGAACTATGCTAGTGACAGAGTATGCAAGGAAAAGAAACATATAACATGTAAAGAGAGTTTTTCAGAAAATGATTTGAGTGAACATATGCAGCACTAATACGACAAGTTTTGATGCACAAAAACTCTACATAATAAAATCAATTCCGAAACCTTGTATAGAGGAGCAAGACTCCCCCTCAATCAAATCTCTTTTTCATATCAATCAAGATAAACAAGGAAAGATTTTAAAACTGATTTCGATAAACACTCAATACTTTCTAATTGTTTGCAAATCCAATCTATATTTGATATGCATTTCAAAAACCTTTTAATGCAGATAAGTATCTCAAATCAACTTAACTGATATGCAAATCAATTTAAATCATGTAAAATGATATAAGATGAATCTCACCTTTAACCAAAGATCAGTGATAGTGATTCTCCTTGATTTTATCTTCATGTTTTCCATGTTTCTTTATTTGCCTTGAACCACCGGGAAAGTTGGAGAAGTCTTCTCCTAGTCCTTTGCAGCCTCCGATCTCCTAGTGGCCTTGGGAAAGTATGTATTGAATGGTAATAGCCCAATATACTTACATTTACTGACCCAATACCCAACACCCAAAAACGCAAACCCCAAAACCCCAGCGACGGAGCCAACATAGTAGCATAGTAAGTTTTTCTCGAACTTTTGGTTCATGAATTTTTTTTCGATTCCATGTAAAAGCGGTAACAATATGTTAATAATTAGAGCTCAAATTTCATATTTCACAGGCCTAAATCTGCAAAATCTCTGAAGCAGTAGAACCTAGGATTCAAATCCGTGCTCAGCTCAAATTTGGCTTCAATAGAGGTCAATAAGGTAAGCCCTTGTTTCAATGGTATTGTTAGTTGGTGCTTATGTGAGTTTTTCGGTACTCAGTTTGCTTTAGAGGACCCAATAGTCCTGAAACCATGGAGAGGTTTGTGTGGTTTCGGTGAGAGGAGTTTGAGTTTGTGCTATTTGTTGTTTTCAATCGGGGATGGGTGTCATGGATTATGTTATTTGGGGTTTTTAGGGTTTAACAATTTGAATGGTATTAAAAGGATGTGGATGGTGTTTTTGTATTGATTTGGAGGTAGGATTTTGTAAATCGAGCAATTTTGCATGAGAAGAAGGGGGTATTGAGATTTTATACTGGTTCTAATAGGATGCTCTGTGTCATTGCTAGAGTGGATTGAATATCATGATTAACGAAGCTTTTAGTCTCTCAAAAATTTGTGATGTCGTGGCATTGTATTACAGGAATTGATACTTTTATGTTAGTTGGGATTGTTAAATGTTTGCATTTTATTTGGTGAGATGGTCACTGGTACCGCTGGCGGTAGTGTGAGCATAGCTCTTTATAGCTAATTATGTTTGGCAATGCTCATGTAAGTACAATTATAAATCCAACGTTGTAAATGAGATGAAAATACATGATGCACAATTTACACATTGAAGTACTACATTTATATGTCTTGCTAACTTTTGTTTGAAGGTTTGTTTTAATACTTTGCATATTACTTTCTTTAAAACGCAGAAAGAGGTTTTTTGTGAACGCTATACTATATACAATATCTATATTATGATGAAGCCATAGAATCTTTCTTGTTCTGAACCATTATTATTTTTTTTTGTAAGTGCCTGAGAGCTTTTTGGGGACATATATGGACTCAGATGTGATTTTATTAGGTTGATATTTTCACCTGTTCTAAACTTTTAATGTTGTGTGGTTTATCTGTGTGCATAACAATTGTTAAAATTTAGGGAAATAGACTGTGTAAAGTAATCTTAATGGGAAATAGCTATTTTGGGGAGCTTTTGGTTGTGCAAATTATGCATAGTATTTCTGCTTCGTATGCAGGGCTTAATTGTCAATTATAAAAAATAGTAATCTTGTGCTTATTGCTAGCTATATAAGAATATTTTTGTTCCATTTTAATTCTCAGTTAATCACATTGAGATTCTAAGTCCAGAATTTGGTGTGTTTGAAATGCTAGAATTCTGTACTATGACATGGTTCTCTTATTTGCTGAGTATGCCTCCTAAATTTTAGAAGGCATCAAAAATTGGGATAAATGTACCTACTTACCTGCCTGGTATTCGTAAGTAACAGAGCATACATGTAACTATAGATGAGTTTGTTTTTGTTCTATTTTAGAGGTAGAAGTGATTCTATTATGTGTGCCTTATAGCTGTTGATTCAGTTCTGCAATTTAGGTGACTAGTTATTGTTTGGTGAACCAAGTTTTATTTGTTTTTAAGTATCATTATGCATGTCTGCACCCAATATCCTATTGTTACTTCATTTGGCAAACTAAAAACTATTATTCAGCTCTTGGATACCACATACAGTACCTAATGCAATTTTCTACGGACAAGATGATCTAATGAACTTTATGCTACTACGTGTAGGTGCAAAAGAGTGATCTTGGTACTGGTTTGTTAATCTTACTGTGGGAATAATGCGATTTTCTATGTTTTCAATTTCATTCATAGATTGACATATCTAATTACTACTACTACTGCTCTTGCTACTACTACTGCTCCTGTTTATGCTACTGCTACTGCTACTGCAAATGAAGCTGCTATTGAACCAAGGACACGTTCAGCAATAAAAAAGAAACAGAAGTTTGACGAAGAGCTCTGAGATTCTCTTTCTTAGCAACGTGTAAAAGAAATGGATTTTTTTTTTCATTTGAGAAGTAACATAAAAGGACTATTCTCCACACAAAAAAAGTAACATAAAGGGATTAGAGGTCAAAAAAGTAGTTAAGGGTAAAAAAGTAAATTAACTCATGACATGTGGCAAGTGGAGAGCAAATTGTCCCTTTTTGTAGGATTTATGTCTTATATGTTTAATTTATTTTTTAAAGGATATGTCTGTTAAGTCATTTTTTGTCAATAACTTATATATAATTTGTTAAATTTTAAAAGCCTCTGGCAGTCTGGCCTTACTGAACTAATGAGAGAGAGACTCTCGCTTCTCTCTTCTTCTCCCTTTCATCCTTTCGTCCTTCCCTATCCAACTTCGTGATAGACTTCTGCCCTAGTGGTGGCAAAGGGTGTATATAGCTTTGCTTTTGTTCTTTCTTCTCTCTCCTTCCTTTATTCCATCATTCAATTGTATATAAATATCAATTGTAAATCAAAGACTCAACAAATGCTACTAGCAAAGATGCTAACTTCTTTCATCAAAAAATATAAAAAAAGATGCTAATTTCAACAAGACATAACAACAACAACTCAAATAAAACACAAAAACAGACAAAAACCACACTCTATTAATTCCAATCTTTGCTATTGGTTTTGTCCTAAGAGACCAGGATGCCTCTCCAATCTTTGCGGCCTCGAGATCTATCGGCTCTTCTTTAGTTTCGGTGGCTGAAGGTAGTGCTGTCCGGGAGGGTTTGTACCATGCCCTTACGCTAAATTCCAAAAAGCTTGAAGTTGAGAGTGACTCCAGATTGATTATTGATGCCATCAACAAAAAGTGCTCGGTACCTTGGCGTCTCTGAACCCTTATCAAAGACATTAATTCCCTTGCAAGCCAGTTTGAAGAAATTTCCTTCAAGTTTGTCCCTCGAGAAGCTAATTTTGTTGCCAATAAAATTGCTGGCTTGGTCACTCCTCCAGCACGCCGATCACCTATTCCAACAAGCTCCCTCTTTCTGCGCTTTCTGCTTTTAATTTTGACAAGTTTGGTTTGGATTGTTTTAGAGGTTTCTGTCTGTAATCTTCTTTTCCTCTTCAAAAAAAAAAAAAACTATTAATTCCAATCACTAAAATCAACATTACACCCTAACTAATTTCACGCAACCCCAAAAACAATAAAAATACTAAAGGAACCCATTAATCTAAAGGCCATGCATTACTTTGATCAAGCCTCATTTGATTTGCGGAAAGAAAATTAGTTCCTTAGTCTTTCTCATGAGCAAAGGAAAATAAATTTCCCACTAGAGTGTGTTTGGATGAGGGAAAAAATGATGGATTTTAATTGAAAATGAGGATTTCATAATTCATATAAGTTAATTTCCTCGTTTGGCATTCTCATATTGAACATTTTTAATTTATCTGTGGAAAAAACTAAATGAATTCATTGCGTGAATTCTTCACTTCAATTTCCACAAAATTAGGTGTCATTTCAGAATTCAATTGCAGTATAAAATAGAAATCGCAATTAATAAAATTTTTGATTAATGGAGTTGTAGATTCTATCATTTACAAATTCTTATGAATTTCACAATTTTCTCATCCAAACGCACCTCTAGTTTCCCTACCAATGTTTGGGAATGTCGGGAAAGTAATCTGAAAATGTATTATATTTTCCTTTCCCATGTTTGGTTTGTGCATGAATAGGAAAGTAAGCAACATCAAATTTTCAATAGTATCCTTAATATCAAAACATAAGCAATTCAAGATTCAAAATTTTATCGGATAAATTTGTAATAATAATATTTAAAGTATGCAATTAACAAGGGAAAGTATGAGAGAATTGAAAATGAATCTCATGGGGTATGGGATGATCCACTTTTCCCCCTATTTTCCCTTCATGCTGAAAAATTGTTCATTTTCTTAGGCGTGCCAAACACAGGAAATGATAAACTTTCCCTTCCCAACCTCTTCATTCCGCGAACCAAACAATGTCTAATCTATCATCATTCCACACTAGTTTGTAGGCCTGGGCTCGGGTCGGGCCGGGCCTGAAATTTGGTAGAACCGAGACCGAGCCCGAAATAATCGGTTCGGGCCGGTTCGGGCTTTTTCAAAAGTGGAAACCGATCCAAACCGAGCCCAAACGGGCCGGTTCGGTCTTCGGGCTTTTCGGGCCCAAAATCAAGTTTCCCAGCTCTATTGCAAAATACACACAAAATTCGGTAAGAGGCAAGGTTTGAACCCCTGACCTCTTACACAAAAGCTTTGCTCCCAACCATTGCAGCACAAGACAATCTTGTCATAATATCTCCAAAGTTTATATTTATTCTCGTTCTAGGCGCCATGAAATTTGGGGAATTTTTGATCTGGAATGGGGTCGAAAATTACTTGAACAGTATGAAGGTGGCCGAAAATTTCCAGAAACCGGCGAGCTCGATTTTCGACGTAAAAACTTCAATTTCAGGCCTCAATTCCTTCTATAGAGTTGTTAAGAACATCAAGGCGAACCCACTGGAACAAGAATCAATCAAAACGATGCACTACATCTCGAGATATCCAGATCGAAAGATTTTCGTTTCGGATCGAAAACCGACCGAGCTCCGACGAACGTGAAACCGGTCACTCTAGGTGCAATCCTCCTAGTATGATGATCAGCAGGTTGAGGGGAGTTCATGGAGCCAAGGATCGGAAGTTTTGGTGGCCGGAGCTAGGAGAAAACCGGCGTTGACTAAAATCGAGCTTAAATCGAAACAAGCTCACCGCCGCCGTTACAGGCCGCGCCGCCGTGCAAGGCCACCACATACGGGTGCGCAAGGACCATACGAAACCAATGGAAGAAGTTTGGTGAAGATTGGTGGCCTGTGGAGCAAGAACGAAGCCGGCGAAGGGAAACCCAGTTTCCGGCCGGTTCGAGCGCGGGAGAGAGAGAGTGAAGCTTCAGTTTCCGAAAATGGAAACTGGAAAATAATTTTGGAAAGTTTCCAAAAAAGGAAGCTTTATACTAAACTGGAAACTATTTCGAAAAATCATAACTAATTCATACGAACTCCGATTTTTGTGTTTCCGCATATGCACGCGATCGTATCGACGAGCACTACAACTTTCATGAAGGAAGTTTTCCCAAATTCTGTACGTATAAAAAGTCGATTTCGCGTGCCCTAATTAACGTACGTTTTTCGAACTAAAATCGTTCGAACTAATTCTACACTTCTCCAAGCTTCGTACAATCTTCCATGACCTCGAAATCATTCTACAATGTCCTCGGAAAATAAATTGGATTTTCGGGGTATTACAATGGAGCGACATGTGGCATATGCTAAATATTCGGGTCGGTTCGGGCTTTCGGGCCCTAAAAATATGAAGACCGAGACCGAACCGAAAATATGCATTCGGGTCGGGCTTCGGACCGAACCGAAAATTTCAATACTAAAACCGAACCGAATCGGGCTTTTTTCATCGGTTCGGGTCGGGTCCTCGGTCTTTCGGGTCCGGACGCCCAGCCCTACTAGTTTGTGTTACTGTAGAAATTGAAGAGAAAAGCCCAAATGTAATACCAAGATGATCATGATGTACATTTTTGGGCTGGACTTCAAAATGAGCAGCCCATTGCTTCAAAATTTGCAATACTGAAAGTCATCAAGATTAACACTCATGAAGTGTTTTACCTCGTTCTTTCAATTCAAAACTTTGTGATGAAACATTGAAACTACTACTCCAAATGATGATAGTTTCATAGGTCCTATATATAGGAAATTTTCTAGGGTTAATGTTTTTTTTTTTTCATCTGCCTATTCTAGCTTAGAGACGGGGCACCCACCCCTATGGAATAACAGACACCTTAATGATGAAGTTCCACGTGGTATGAATATGACCATGTGACTCGATGGAATTCGACGCACGTCAAGTGATTATTGAATGGAGAAAAGTAAAGGAAGGTGATGAAAAAGAATCCACAAATGGGGAAATGGAACGGCTCCTCTAAGTTAACAACTTATTTAATTATCCTTCATTAATAGCCTTGTCGTCCTCCATTAACTATCCTCCCCTCAAAATTACAACTTGATAAAGTTCTCTATGATTTTCATGCAGTCATGCAGATATGTATATGTAACACCCAGACCCCAGATCATGTTGAAATTTGCCTCGCTGTTTGATCAGTTTGGTCACACGTACCCTGCACTAGCTTCATATACAAGGTTATAGTTGAGCAACATCGCACTATGGTTCCTTCTTTATATCTGAACCAAAAAGGAAAAAAACAAACACCCAAACCCTAAGAAATAACTTAGAGAGTACGTTATATATATTACCTCTTGTACTCGACTTAAAATTTCTTTTTAAAATTCTCCTAACCATATACAAACACTCTTCAAGACCCAAAAAGTGGTTCGCTAAAAGTGGGAGGCAAGATCAAGGAGGCTGGAACATCCGTCTCTGAGTTAAGTGTCTTAGTAGAAGAGTCAACTAAAATAATGGATTATGACGTTAAGAATTTACTTCATTTTGTTTCATAATTTGTATTTTTTTATTTTAGACAATGACAAAAGTGAGAATTATACGTCATTTTACTCTACTAACTTGATTTAATTTGTAACTGACGTCCTTCGCTTTTGAAATAATAATATTCATGATAAATGTAATAATATCTAAAAACAACATTCATGGTGGGCAAGGATGTAAATGTATTTCATGAAATTAATGAGGAAAAAAAAAATCTATTTGTGCACCTTTAAAATATAAACTCTACAGTAGTCTTAAACTGAAACGGGCGTTCTCTCTCAATAGAAAACCCTAGTCGCGTCTGAGTCCTCTCGTGTCTCCTCCCTCTGTCCGGCGACTTGTCCTAGGGACGTGATCGTCGGACGGGCAATGATTGGTGCACCGTCGCTCGTGGTGGTCATCTAGGCTTCGATTTATTTGTCAATGAAGATTGGGGGTTCACTCACAAAGCTTGGCAAGGGAGGCTTATTCGAATCAACGGCGTGGTCTGGTTGGCTTGTGGGGTTGCCGGACTGCGACAACTCTGGCGGCGGGTCGCGGAGTGGGAGTTAGATTCCTCGGTCGGTTTGTGGTGGAGGTGGCGCACCCGCTCCAGATCTTGGAGCGGATCCAAGCAGCGAGGGTTCGGGTGCTGGTTGCGGCGGTTCGAGTCTTAGTCTCGTCTTGGGTACAAATCCAAATTGGAGTGGAGCGACCGACGATGGGGGGGGGGGGGCTGGCCACGGAGGTGGGGCGACAGCTGTGGTCCAACG
Organism: Rosa lucieae; assembly: GCA_024704745.1. Taxonomy (NCBI): domain Eukaryota; kingdom Viridiplantae; phylum Streptophyta; class Magnoliopsida; order Rosales; family Rosaceae; genus Rosa; species Rosa lucieae. The sequence continues at coordinate 48,129,150 of CM045492.1, forward strand.
GCAGCTTTGGTGATCCGACATAGGTGTTGGGAATCTGGGATGATCTGTGAATGGTTAATTTGCTTTGGGCTTGTGGGCTGTTGATTTCTCTTCACTTGGCAGGGACTTGGCCCTGGACCCTATCATTGGGCCTTTTAGGCTTTTCTTTTATTTTCATGGGTTTTTGAGTAAGTACTTGTTAGTAGTTGGTGGCTTTATACCGGTAATAAGTCTCTACCACTATTTGGTCGGACTGGGCTCTGTCCCGATTTGCACGCTTAGTGTGCCTTGTCTAGCCTAGCGAGGCGGTTGTCTGTTATAAAATGGACGAATCCTCCTAGTGGCAGAATGAAATAAAAGGTCGCCGGATATAATTCTGTCCTGCAACATAATAGGAAAGTTGTGCTATTTGTAATGATGCTTCTCAATAGTAGAGTTACATTTCTGTTATGTCAAAGCAAATAGAGTAGTCAATCGAGCACTCTTTGCTAACTGGTACAAGTTATAATACATTACTCATTGTAACATGGGGTTCAAGCTCTATGTCTCACCCTTCCCCCTCCCCCTTCCCGGTATTCTATGGTTTCATTAATTAAGACTTGAAGGCAGCTGCACGAGCCTTTTAAAAAAAAAAAAAAAATGTATGGTATAGGATAAATAGTGGGTATTACCGTTTTGGTTCAGATTGCACATTATAAACAAAGATGACAACTCCCCCACTGCAGCTCAAAATATTGCATTATTGAGATCTGGATAGTCAATAACATATTATAGTTTTATATGGGTTTCAAGAGATCTAGGAGATTGTTGTGTATTCTACAAAAGTTGGCACCCACATATAATAGGCCTAGGGCCGTGAGAGAGGAGAATACTTTTATTTTATTCTAGAATTTTAACGTTCTTCTAGTCTGGAAGCAAATTGCTCACAGAGCAACAACAAAAGTACCCTAAAAGGCTAAAATCAAGTTTGGATTTATCCCGACACTTTCCCTAGGTCATCAAAAGCCTATGGTTCTCGTTCTCACTTTTAACTTTTAAAAACCTCTAACTCTTTTTTGAAATGAAATGTTGGTATCCAACTATCCGTACGCACTATTAATTTAAAGAAGAAACATACATTGAAGGATTTGAATATTCACGAGAAACTATAAAAAAAAGTCATTTCCAATATATCCAATATATAATTTAATTTAGAGAAAAATTCAGGTACCGTCCCCAAACTATTCTGCCAAGGCCAATTTGATACCCGAACTCTCAAAAGTATCAATGTGATACCTAAAGACTTATATTGGCATCAACGTGATACTTTCGTCAAAAAAATCCAACGGCTCCGTTTGTTTGCTGACGTGGCAAGCACGTGAGCAAAAAAAAAAGGGCAAAATAGACTTTTTACCCTCTTTTTTTTTAATTCATTTCTTTTTCTTTTTCTTCTTCTTCTTCTTCTTCTTCTTCTTCTTCTTCTTCAACCTGACTCTTCGTCTTCTCTCTCCACCTCCTCTCTCTCCTCTCCTTCTCCACCACCCAAACCATCACTAACCCCACCGATATCCTCTCCTCTCCTTCTCCCCGCCTTCATCGACCGCGACCCCTCCCTCAAGTCCCTCATCTCCTGCCTCGACCTCACCGCCAACCCCAACTCCATATCCCTGCCGAACTCCGCTTCTCCTATCACCCTCTACCGCCGCCGCCGCCAACCCAACCCATCCTCTTCAATTTCTCAGCATCCAACCACCGAGCTCGAAGAAGAAGCAGACCTAGAAGAAGATTTAAGAACTTTCATAACTATAATGTAAGCTGGAAATGACCGGAAGTGGTCGAAATTACCTAAAACAGTCGAGGTGGCCGGAAATTTTCCAGAAAACGGCGAAGAATTGCAGAAACCGGCGAGGCTTGAATTCGACTTAAAAACTTCAACTATACGCTTCGATCCCTTCTGGATAATTGTTCAGAACTTCAAGGTGAACTCAGTGGTTCAAGAATCACAGGAAACGATTGTCTACAGTTAGAGATATCTGGATCGAAAGTTTCGGTGGCCGGAAAAATTCCAGAATCCGGCGAGCTTGAGTTCGACGTAAAAACTTCCACCAATGGCTTCGATTACTTCTGGAGATTTGTTCAGAAACTCAAGGCGATCCCCTCAGTTCAAGAATCACAAGAAATGGTGATCTGTAGCTCGAGATATCCGGGTCGATAGCTCGGTTTCGATTTTGATCGGGTCTGGCTTCCAACCGCCACCACGCGCAGCGCTTCCGTGAAAGGGAACTTCTGGGAGCTTCTGGAGGTTGAGGTGAGCTCGAGGATGAAGTTTGGTGAGGATTGATGGCCGGTAGCTTGAGATATCAAGCTTGGAACCAAAACGAGCTCAAACCGGCCTCGTGTTCCACCGCCGTGTACGGCTCAAGAGCCGGCGAAAGGCTACCACCGACAGCTGCGCAAGGAAGAGGCGAAGGCGTGGGACGTGGTCTGGGGTCAATTGATGTCCTGTGGAGCGAGAACCATCTTGGAGAAGGAATGCTCTGTTTTGGTTGCTGGTTTCGGCAGAGAGAGAGAGAGTGAGAGAGAGCGAGAGAGAGAAGATTTAAAAAAAAAATTGGTGATGAGATTTAACATCAGGGTCATTTTGGTCTTTTCTCTTTCTTTTTTTTCTGACTTGTTTGCCACGTCAGCAAACAGACGGAACTGTTGGATTTTTTTGACGGAAGTATCACGTTGATGCCAATTTAGGTCTTTGGGTATCACATTGATACTTTTGAGAGTTCGGGTATCAAATTGGCCTTGGCAGAATAGTTTGGGGACGGTAGCTGAATTTTTCTCTTTAATTTAAGTTGGTAATCTTCTAACTAAAGGCACGTTTACTTACTTAGAATGAAAGAGAATGATTATGGGATAAAAACATTCATGCGTTTACTAACACATAAAGGAATCAGAATGATTTCGGGTAAAAGAATTCATGCGTTTACTAATACATGAAGGAATCGAACTAGATGTAGAAGGAATCGATTCCTCAATACTCCGGAATTTGATTACGAAGGGGGGGGGGATGAGTTTAGGAATCAATCCTCCGAAATCAATACCAATTTCTTTTTTCTCTCATTTCACTTATCTCCGATTCATGATTATTTTCCATTCCAATTAAGTAAACGGGCCATAAATAAAATCTCTTTCCTAAACACTAAAATGAGCAATTATACTAGTCACATCATTATACTCACAAGACTTGAAATAGACTCTAATGACACTTTTACTTACTTAGAATGGAAGGGAATGATTACGAGGTAAAAGCATTCATGCGTTTACTAACACATAAATGAATTGGAATAGATGTATGTCTCACCTCCTTATCAAGAATCAATTTTTGAATACTCAGGAATTTGATTACGAATAGGGGAGATGAGTTTAGGAATCAATCATTCGGAATCAATACCGATTCTTTTTTTCTCTCATTCCACTTGTCTCCGATTCATGATTATTTTCCATTCTAATTAAGAAAACGTGTCATAAGAGTCTAAGACGTATAATTGAGGTAAAAGAAGTCGAACCTCCTCCATATGACACCCTAGTACGTAAGCCTCACCCATATTAATGAGCTTCACCACTTCTAGGCAATCAGATTCCATAATAAGAGGAGAAAAAAAATCATCTAAAGCAGAAATCGAGTATAGTTTTAATATCACACCCCTCGTGTCTAGCCACCGAACCCATTAAGAGACCTTCAAAATTACGCATTACAGCTCTCGCACCAGTGAGGACAAGACCATGCCAAATCGACATAGTTAATGCTAATCCTAGACCATAAAATAGAAAAAAGAAAAAAAGAATCAGATATGTAGGAGAATCTACTTATTAGGCGTTAACCCATGCATGTGAGTCTTATCATTACACTGTTATTTTATCAAGACTTCGATCTTGAGAATTAGAACTAGATATGCTCCGGTCAAACAATAATACAAAGCTCAGGACATATATACTACTGTACGTTATTTCAGTCTGCAGTAATCAAAGTACGTCGGACAGAAACATCTTTTACAAGCTGCCCGTGATGGGTTTTGATTTTTGCTGTTGTAGTTTTATCACTTTATGTCTCTTCTCTGAACCAGAAACTACAAAACAAACACGAACAATTGCACAGAAAAACAGCAGATAACCAGATCGAGGACAATGGGAACGAAGACGAAGCATATCTCAAGAAAGCTAAGCTACCATGCAATGCATGCATATTATTATACACCTGAATTATTGTTTCTTCAAATGGCCACTGGAGGCAAGAATCCAAAACTGCTATATATCGATCTCAGGAGTCAGGGAGTGCAGGTTGAGTTTCGGCATATTCTGTTTAACATCTTCCCATAGTTTGGGTATGAAGTCAAAAGCTCAAATTAAACAACCAGACAATTAGCTCACATGGGTGTGAATTAACTAAAAAGGAAGGAAAGGAAAATCTTATAGTATGATACTAATTTGGATTCATATACTTATCATCATGTGAATTAATGCCTCGATATATGATAAAAGTTGATTACTAGTAGTTACCTTGCTCCCTCTTAGAGCAAGTCCAGCGGTCTCTGTTTGACCTGGCAAAAGCATGGAATGATGATGTGGTGACCGGGCAAACTGAAAATATTGCCTCCACCGGGCCTTCTTTGTCCAGCCAATATTTGGCTTTTCTTGACCCAGGCGAAGAAAAAGGGCAGCGGCATGACTAAATTCATGACCGAGTCGAAGCTTTTGCCAGGTCAGCCCAAAGCCAGACGTGGTTGACGCAAGCAGCATCGGTGGGAGCAAGACTCGTTGAAGATGCGCGTGGAGGCCAGGTTGTTGATGCGTAGCACTTGACGCGTGATGCAGCGCCGTTTTGTCGCGTAACGCCTATGGGAGGGACACCTGCAGGGACGTGGCAGTCATCTGTTTGGCTTTTGGAATTTTAAAACCAACGGTCAATTAATCTTGGCCGTTGGTTGCAATTGATGTGAAGATCTGATGGTATATAATTAATATGTAGGATTATATAGGCAACAGTTAAAAAATGAACAGTGATAATGATGAACAGTGAACAATAAAATGATGAACGTTGCCCGGTCAAGAAAAAAACGGATAGAAACCCATGTCCAGTGGCAGTGAATAGTATCTTGACTGGTCGAATTCTTGACTTCTCGACTTTACCTTTTCTTGACTACGGGTGAATTTGCTCTTACGGCATCGTGGCTTTACGGTTTTGAAGATACTTTTTGTTTAGGGTTAAAATTTCAAACCACCGAGATTTAGGGTTTACGTCCCACTCAGTAACTAGGGCTTTTGGTGGAGAGATAACTGATTGGTGAAGCTACTAGCACTGTCCTACCAAATATGGTTGGACCTGGTAACCGTGGTGTTTGACAACGTTGCAACCCTGACAACATCCAGCCGCTGGTGAAGAATTGGACCACACCCCCCACGTGTGGGGATTGATCATAAAAATCAATGATTTCTAACACTAAAACATATACAACCAAGTTTTTATTTTTATTTTTTATTATTTTTCTTTTTCTTAAAACAAATTATATGAAAGGATTTATTCAAAAAAATGATATATATGAAAGGATAGATTACGATTGCTATTATAATTTAGTCACCAAACATGAGATTCGTGTAAAATTCTTCTAACCACTACAATGTCAAAGATTTGCCGGATTCTATGCACTTGTACTATATATGGATTCGATCGGTCTAGACTCCGGAGTTTACATATTGGTACAAAAGATGCCTGGAGTGGAAAAATAATTTTTCTATGGAGATGATCGAGCTTGCTTTGTACATACACGCCATGTCCTGATTCATGAGATGAGGCTGATGAGCGCTAGTCCTTTAAACGTACTGTTCTAACCAGGATCCACACTAGCTAGCTCGATATATACGTACAAAAGTATAGCTTGTAATCAAACTTTCTATAACAGTACCACAGTGAATCACTTTCCGTGAGTCTAACTGATGATCATCATTCAATTGGGAGGACCTAAAGAGTGTGCTGGCCGGTCACGATCTATCAATCCAGTCGTGACAATTCAATTTAATTATTGCTCATTAGTCATTATTGTGATATGTTTTCTCTTCAGTGACCCCATCTTCCTGAATCGTGATAACATTGAAGGAAAACTCAGTACTTCATATTTCCAGAATCCAGGTGTGCAGCTCCTGATGAAATTTATTTCTTACCTACTACGGCCTTCGAGAATTGATCTCAGAAAAACAAAGGCCTGAATTTGAATATATAAAAGGACAAGCAAATTAACGTGAATCTATGTACTAGTGGACACCGGACATTATGAATAATAATCACCCATGCATATCATATATATAAACAATGAACTAGTGGACATTACAGTGTACGTAAATATCTCAACATCACATCTAAATCTAATCACTATTGCAGGGCGAAGAACCAATGAAGAAAACGATAAAATAAAATATTGTTTATAAGTGAGTGTCTTATTCTGAGATTTTTTTATATGAAAATTTTACAAACAGTACACCAAGTAAATGTCACTAATAATTCTTATACATAATGTTCCAAACCGATCATTTTGGTACATGGATTCTCGAGCACGACCCACTTTGTAGACATGCAGTGATTAACGCCGTTAACTTTTATGTCATTATACATTTGTCAAAGGGTAATTTAGTACTCTCACACTCTAGTTGATTGTTTTGATAAAAAAAAACGGATCTCCTCTCTCTCTCTCTCTCTCTCCCCCACATACCCAAACCTAGAAAGCTTGACCCCGGCGACCGCCGCATCTCCTCCACCTTCTAAATCCATACCCACCAAACTCAACCAACTTCTAATCCCACCAAAATCCTAATTCTAATTCTAATCACAGGCCCATCCCCACCACCGATCACCACCACAATCCCTACGCTCATCTCCAGATACCTGTCCGGGTGCATAACCCCGACGTCGCCGGTGTAAAACCACTCAACCCAACCCCAACATGACGGACCCGCCTCACATATCCGACCTGTTTCGCTTCAAGCTCAAACTCAAATCTAGATCCACCACATCCGCCTCCGTCAGCCCAACCGTCCTCACTCCTTGCCTCGTCTTCAACCTCTCATTCTCCGTCTCCAGAAAGTTATTCCACTCGGCTTCCAGGGCCGGGTCGGGTTGTACTATGAGGCAAGGTTGGTTCAAAATTGAGGAGAGGGACGACAGTGAGGTCGCCATTACTGTGAGGCCAGATAGCAGTAGACTAGTAGTGTTCCTGCTTCGTTCTCATGGGTGTAATTCTTTTATTGTTAGGTGGGTTTGAGCTATGGAATAGAGAAGAAAATCTTAGTGAAGCTGTTTTGGGGTTTTTGATCACTGCCTTGGAGCTCCCAAGAGCATCTGGGTTTTGAAAGATTTGGGACTTTTGGTGGCTCTGGTTGAATGCAACGAAATATTGGAGAAATTTGATGAACAACGGGATTAAATGCTGTGGAGAAAACTGAAAGGATGGTGGTGCTGCATTGTGTGTGAGAGAGAGAGAGAGAGAGAGAGAGGGAGATGTTGGTGCCCAAAGTAAGAGAGAGATAGAGAGGTGGGTGGCCAGAGTAAGAGAGAGAGAGAGAGAGAGAGAGCTGGGTGCCACAGTAAAAGTTGGAAGAGATCAAATTACCCTTCAAATTAACAGCGTCATTGACGTCGTGTATAAATAGTGGGTTGGAGTTATAAGTCTATGTATTAAAGTTTATGATTTCTAACTTTAGGTATAAAAATTATTAGTGGGCTTTATTTCATGTACTGTTTGCAAAATTTTCCTTTTTTATTTATTTAAAACTGAGACTTTTTTATTTAAAACCCAACAGCTAATAAGTAGTTAAAATTATATGGTATTAATGCGGTAATAAGTCATGGGCCACACTTATCACTATTTAACAATCACAAGTTCACAATATTACTAAAATTTTGTTAATTTGTAGTCTCGTTTTCTTGAGGATGTGATGAGTTTGATATACCGATGATAGACTGAGAAGCAAAATGAAAGTTCAAGCTAGCCTTCCACGACATATGGTGTTTAGCTAAATTTGTCAACTTTAAACCCTAAACATGTTAAGCTTTACAAAGTTATAACCATTATAGCTTGAGTCGTTAACTTAGAGTGGTATGTGAAGATTTAAGTCTCTTTTATTGTTTTTATTACCTAATTAATAGAGAAGTAAATTATAAACAAAGTCCCTACCTCCCATATATTATCTACGTACTTTCTTCTTAAAAATTTCTGTGCTCTATTATATTTCTTTTGAAATTTCACCAACTTTCTTGACATCGCTTTCAAATGTTCAATAATAGAACCATATATGTTGGAATTTAACAAGCAACATAGGACCACATGTTGCGATGGTTGTTGTATCACTAAAGAGCGAGTGTCGGATTGTCTTTCAGTGAAGAGATTTACAAAAAAAATATAAATGAGCTATGTTAAGAATACATCGGCTCTTTCTCCCAACAATTAGGGTATGGTGATCGTGATGAAAAAATCTTGGATAGACAATTGTGGATAATTAAAATATGCACTGAAAGTAGGAGAAATTATTGTAGTGGTTCCGGACAACTAGATGTCCGTAATTCATGACAATTTAATTGATCTATCATCTATGTGATTCTTTTTTTTAGCCCCTACATCTCCACGTGTAAATATCATAATAATTAGCATCCACGTGTAAATAATCAAGACTCAGAGTACTGACGTGCACTTGCATCAACACGAATGGATGACTGGATAACAATTAGTACTCTTTTTGGTTATTAAAAAAGAAGAAGTTAGGGTCATTAATCCAAAGCACCAAAATTAGCCAAAATCATCTCACTTACCCTAGCAACAGATTTTTATTCTTTGTTACCCAATTTAACGTATAAAGAAAATTTTACCCTCAGCCAAATTAATAAACTACCCCATATGCCATATATATATATATATATATATATATCTCTCTCTCTCTCTCTCTCTCTCTCTCTCTCTCTCTCTCTCTCTCTCTCTCTCTCTCTCTCTCTCTCTCTCTCTCTCTCTCTCTCTCTCTCTCTCTCTCTCTCCCCACCTCCGGTCGGCGTCGAGCCACCACAATTCGACAACTTCCACACTCCGTTCCTTGCCCTAACTTGTAGCATTCTCTACCAGCAACTTGCCTACAAGGCCGACACATCGATCTACATGCGCTTCATCCAACTTTGTTGCGGTGAGGCCTGCGTCAATCTTGAGAGCGTGCTCGCCTAGAGCGCTATTCAGCTCCGACAAATCATAATCTCTTGCCGGAAAGCCAGCTACCTCCATGATTTGGCCAGGAAGTACCAGAATTGAATTCTCTCTGATGTTGCCATTGTAAATATGGACGATAACTCATCGTTCACAATGCTGACCATGGTCAGTGGCATTGGCTCTTGGTATGTCCACATGTTCATGATTTTCTCGCTGCACCAACCTGACCTGCTTGCAGTGAATGACCTAGGGATTCGCAAAGGTGTTCAGCTCTGGGTGCCGAAATCAATTTCTCTCTTTCTTTTGTTTTGTTTGTTTTTTTTTTTTGGTAAAATGGGGGCAGAAGGCCGGGAAGGAAAGAAAAAAAAAAGGTTCTATTAGGGCAATAAAAGTTTGTTAAAGGTCTATTTTGGGGGGGGGGGGGGGGCAATAGATGTTTTGAATTGATGTAATTTTTTTTTCTTTAATCAAAGTTTTATTTGTTTAAATTTAGGGAGATTAGTTCCCATTCCAGCGATTGAAAGTTCTATTGGGGGCAATAGACGTTTTGAATTGATGTAATCTCCTCGTTTTTTTTCTTTATCAAAGTTTTATTTATCTAAATTTATGAAGATTAGTTCCGGCGACTGAAAGTTCTATTAGGGGCATTAGACGTTTTGAATTGATGTAATCTCCTCGTTTTTTTTCTTTATCAAAGTTTTATTTATCTAAATTTATGAAGATTAGTTCCGGTGACTGAAAGTTCTATAGGGAGGCAATAAATGTCTATTGGGGGACAATAGAGGTCTATTGGGGGGTAATAAATATTTTGGGTGACCTATGAGATCTCCGACAACCTCTTTGGGGACATCCGGCGAGGTTTTTAGAGAAGTTAGGTGGTGGTGGTCAGTGACGGGAATTCGGGGGCCGTTGACAGAATTCCGGCGAAGTCTACTATAGTTTCTCTCTCTTCCATTCTCTGTCTCTCTCTCTATGTAACAAATGAGTGATGGTAAAATAGTCTAAAAAAAACATAATTATGTATTAGGAAAGGAAAAATAAAAAAAACTTAATGGGATAAGTGTGAAAAAAATCCCTAGAATTAAGATAAATGAACAAAACCAAAAAAAGTTAACTATAAATATCAAGAAATGAGAACACATAATAAGTATTGAGTCACTTACACAATTGGTGTATAGAAGAATTTCTATAATTCCAGACCGCACAATAACTACTTATTCAAATATATAAAAGCTCTTTAATTAAACTTGTAGTTGTGACGTTTGACTGGGTGGTCGGAAAATTTAGTACTCCGACTGACGGCAACGACGACCCACTCCCACTGTATCATAGGACGGTAAATCCGACCGTCGAGAACAATTAAACAGGGTATTAATTCGACTGGCATACAGAATCAGGAGTAATAATTTGGATCACGTGGAAGTGTACTAGCCTTCAGTCCTCTACAGTCAAGAGTCAAGGTCAGATCTTAACATCATGATCATTCATGAATATGGTCCGAAAAGGAGTTACTCCACTTTTAACTACTTTTGGTTTCCTCACCTTTTCGCATTAATTTTTTTATTATTATTTTAATAGTGTTAAGAACTTAAGATACTACTGTACTAGATAGTTATCGAAATTATTTCACATATCTTACCTACATTATACTCGTATGAGAAATGCATAATGTAGGTAAGATATGTGAAACAAATAAACAAATTGAAATTAATCGACGCAACGATTGTGTAAATGATCCAACACTTATAAGATGATCTAAAAACTTGATATTTATAATTAATATTTTTATTAATAACCTAAGAGTGTATCTATTTATATTATTATTAAGAAAAGAGGTTTTGTTAGCCAAAATTGAAAATTTTGATAGATTTAACTCTGAAATATTTAAAAAATTTGAGAATAAATTAAATCACTAGGGTAAATAGGACAATTACAAAATAGATTTTTATTCAGAAAATTAAAAAGAAATGATTCCACAACCCTTACTTTTATCTCACACTATTTTCTCTATGCAATAACTACCCACTGAATCTATTTCTTCTGCAGATAATATTTTTTTTTTTACAATTAAAATATTTCTGATTACAGACTAGTACTATTATTAAGAGAAGAGATTTTGTTAGCTAAAATCTAAAATTTTGACAGTTTTGACTCTAGAAGATTAATAAACTTTGAGAATTAATTAAATCACAAGGATAATTAAGACATTTATAAAATGTATTTTTATTAGAAAAATATTTAAAAAAGTATCCACTTTTCTCTCTCCCATTTTCTTTTCTATGTAATAACCAACTCTTTTCTTTTTTATTTTCTGAAAAAAAATAATAATACTAACTTGCACATGTAGCGCATGTGTGAAAAAATACTAGTTTAATATAATCTAACTTTCCATTTATATCAGTACAAGTACACGTCAATACACTGAATCATTCCCCTTAAATAAAAAACTTAACTTTAAGAGCCGGTATAGATACCAGACAATCATACATACCACCAACGGGGCCTAAACTCTAACAATAGTAATCATCCATTTTCACAGAAAGCTGATATAACTGAGAATTTCGAGTCACAATAATCAACAACAAAAATACCACATTCTTTACTGCAACATGTCACCGGAAGATTTAAAAATGCTAAAGATAGCAAATGTATATTTCTTTTGAATATCCTGTTTTTTTTACAATTCAATGATAATAGAGTTTTTTGCTCTATGCTTTATCCCGTGAAATATTAAATATGGTAGCTGTCGAACAGTGATAACCAATAGGCTGACTTGCAGAAAGAAGAAGCACAAGCACCGAGGAAGAACAGGAAATAAAGTCCATTATTTGGTTTGTAGTCGAGTAAATAACTCCTATTGCTCATTGGAATAGGAGAGAATCAGAGAATAACCACGTGTATATACTACTTATTTATTTGAGAAAGAACAAGACCAAGATTCATTTTCTGTAATTTTAATTTTTGTAGTGTCCTTTTCAATTCTATTATCAGCTGGCTGCTGGCCATTTACCACTTCAATAAAAAGCCATCATGGCTGCCTTTGTTAAAGTATAAAAACCCAGATTAAAAGTCCAAAGCTTTAGTCATTTGGTCGTTCGCGTCTCTCTCTGAGCAGCTATAGCCTATAGCACTTACACTGAAACACACAAAGCTGGTATTGAGCTGTGTTGTTTATTGTCAGAAATAATTAGACATTGATCTTCTGAGACCAAAACCCATCTGCCTGAAACCGGAAAGAATCCAACTTGGATATTCTTGGCTGATGAGCTTGGTGGGTTTCTCAGTTTTGTAAGTTTGACCTGTAGTTTTAGTGAGAAATGGCCAATGGGACTCAAATCCATGAGAGGGTGCCTGAGAATCTAAGGAAACAGTTTGCTGTTGCTGTCAGGAGTATTAAGTGGAGCTATGCTATTTTCTGGTCATTGTCAACAACACAACAAGGGTACCAACATCTTTAATTTTTTCAAGCATCTATTTTCCATTTTCAGTTTCTATGTCTTGGTGAACAATTTGTTTCTGGTTTTCTGACATCTCTATGTTTTAAGACCAAAGTACCAACTTTCCTCTTGAAGTGAGGCCTGGGTTAGAAGGGTTGCACTAGTTTTTCTGTTGCAAATGGTAAAATGTTGGAGTAGTTCTGCAGTTTAAGAATGGATGAGCATAAATCCCTTTGAAACTAATGTACCCTTTGCAAAGTGAATCAAATTAGGAAGGAAAACTGGGAAGTGATTATTGGAAACTTGGGAAGTGAAAAATTCCTCTATTAAATGGAAAGTACTTTGCTAGGAATTCAGCAATTTCTACACATGCCAAATCTGAGTCCCTAGTGGCATTCTTTGTTAGCTAGGTGTACTATTGTTGCTTAGGGAAGTAATTTTTGTTCATCCTTGACATTATGATCACTATTTTGTTAGGGTGCTGGAATGGGGTGAAGGGTACTACAATGGAGACATCAAAACTAGGAAGACGGTCGAAGGAATAGAACCTAAAGCTGATAAAATAGGTCTGCAGAGGAATGAACAACTTAGAGAGTTGTATAAGGCTCTCTTAGAAGGCGAGTCAACGGACCAACAAGCAAAAGTGCCTTCTGCTGCATTGTCTCCAGAGGATCTCACAGATGCGGAGTGGTATTACTTGCTTTGCATGTCATTCGTGTTCAATATTGGCGAAGGGTACTACACTAATCTCACTGAGTGTCTATTTCTGTTTGTATATTGTCCTCTCTTTGTCTTTTGGTGTTCATCGGTTTATAGGATCATATTATGGTTTTGTGATTTACTTCTCCTCTTTTGTTCTATAGTTTGCCAGGAAGAGCATTAGCAAACGGGAAAAGCATTTGGTTATGCAATGCTCAATATGCGGATAGCAAAGTATTTTCTCGTTCTTTGTTAGCAAAGGTCAGTTTTTCTTGTCTGTGATTGTCTGAAGTTTCAAATTTTTTGGTTGTTATTTGCTAAAAATTAATGCTAGTTCAGCTGGTTTAAATTTTTCTATATTAAGAGCAGCGATGTATACTGACCGCTAGTGTTTCTTTGTCATCTGTTTCTCTATGAATGAACATCAATGGTTGCTCTCAGAGTGCGTCTATTCAGGTAAACAGATCCCTCATAGAAAATGAGTGCTTGATATAAAATCCTGCCGAGCCAAAAAAAACCATATATGCTGATCATTTTCAATGTTTTTTGCTTTGTAGACTGTGGTCTGCTTTCCCTATCTTGGAGGTGTTGTTGAGCTAGGTGTGACGGAGCTGGTAATTTCATTTTTTGGTTTAGATCCCTTATTTTAGTTTCCAGTAAGAGTTTTAGCATTTATTATTTCTCTTTATTAAATAATTCTTCTCTTTCTGTGATATCTAAAGGTAGCAGAGGACCCTAGTCTCCTTCAACACATCAAGGCTTCCTTACTAGATTTCTCAAAGCCAGATTGCTCCGAGAAAGCTTCCTCTGCACCTCACAAAGCAGATGAAGACTCGGACCAAATACTTGCCAACATTGTCGGCCATGAAATAGTTGATACATTGGGTTTGGAGAACCTATATTCCCCTTCACAAGAACTCAAATTTGATCAGAGTGGAATTAATGGATTACACGGACATGATGAAGAGTTCAGCATGGGCTCTGCTGATGAATGTTCCAGGGGATGTGAGCACAATCATCAGACAGAAGACTCCTTTATGCTTGAAGCTGTCAATGGTGGGGCTTCTCAAGTTCAGAGTTGGCATTTCATGGATGATGATTTCAGCAATGGATTTCAAGATTCCATGAATTCTAGTGACTGTATATCTGAAGCTTTTGTTAATCAAGGAAAGGCTCATTCTTCTACTAGACCTGAGAATAAGAATCATAGTCATTTAAAAGAACTTCAGAACTTCAATGACACAAAATTCAGCTCCTTGGATCTTGGACCAGCTGATGATCATTTACACTACAAAAGAACTCTTTCTGCTATTCTGGGGAACTCAATGCGGATAATTGAAAACCCATATTTTTGCAGTGGAGGTGGAAAATCTAGTTTTGTGCAATGGAAGAAAGGAGTTGTTTATAAATGTAGCCCAAAAGCTCAGCAGAAACTGTTAAAGAAGATTTTGTTTACAGTTCCATTGATGATGAGTGGCGGCTCTCCTAGTCCCCAAAAAGAAACTACTACAAACTCCAAATCAGAAAGTGATGATATGCACGAGAAAATGAGAGAGAATGAAAAGTTGTTGGTCCTGAGGTCAATGGTTCCTTCTATGACTGAGGTAATTTCATATGCTTTTCACATTGATAGACTTTTAATTTCATATGTAGTTTGCTCTCTATTACTTTTAATAGTCCTGCAAGTATTGTTTTTTGCATCCAATAGTACTGCATGTACAGAAAACTGCTAAAGCATGCATTCTTGACTCAATTTAATTTTTCACAAAATTATTTTCTGGAGTTAAATTTTACTTACTTTTGCAGATTGACAGGGCATCAATCCTCGATGACACGATTAAGTATTTGAAAGAGCTTGAGGCAAGAGCAGAAGAGATAGAATCTTGCATGGACACTGTGGAAGCAATAGCTAGAAGGAAATTCCTAGAAAGGGCAGAGAAGGCATCAGATAACTATGACAAAACAAAGACTGGCAATGCTAAAAAGCCTTGGATAAACAAGCGGAAGGCCTGTGACATTGATGAAAGTGACCCAGAACTTAATAGGCTTGTCTCCAAAGAAAGCTTACCACTAGATGTGAAAGTCAGTGTAAAAGAGCAGGAGGTTCTGATCGAGATGAGATGCCCTTATAGGGAATACATCTTGCTTGATATAATGGATGCTGTTAACAGTCTGTACTTAGATGCCCACTCAGTGCAATCATCCACCCTCAATGATGTTCTCACATTGAGCCTTAAATCAAAGGTTAGTAGTCCCAAGTCTTCTGGCCGATCTTTCAGAGGTTACTAGTATGCATTGTAATTGCTTCTGCTACTTATCCAGTGCTCTAATATCCCCTGTTATGTATCAAGATGAACTTTTTTTTTTATATTGAAACTCTACTCTTGATGTTACCCTAACTGTTTTCATTATGAATCGGTCTCAGTTTCGAGGATCAGCAATTGCACCTGTGGGGATGATAAAACAAGCACTTTGGAAAATTGCTGGTAAGTGTTGAGACGCCAGAAAAGAACAAATAAGTTTGTACTAGTAGGGCTTTGGCCTTCGAATAATCTAGCTTCTTGAAGTTAAATATGTAGTAGTAACAGGAGCACTTTGATCTGCTTCTTAGCATGCATTCCTTTTCTACTGTTTAACATTTTTCACTAGATAAGAATCTTCACTAGTGACTTTGTTGATCTGATGGAGAAATGGAACATCCAATGTAATTTATAGCTCTAGTAATTGTCTCATTATATTGAGATTAAAAGTTTTTAGTTGTTGCTAGTTTGCTACCCAAAGAGTTCCACTGGGACAAGTTAATATCAGGTAATAATCCCAACATTAGAAGCTTGAAAGTTTTCACAGTAAAATGACCCATAACTTCCTCAAATTTCATATCTCACTCCCTTTAAACTCCAGTATGATATTACTCAGTTGTTGTACATGCAATTATTCACATAAAATCATAGATAGTTGAACATGAGGCCATGATGAAATGATGAATCACTTTCACAGCATTAAATTCTTGTTATAAAAAACAAAAACAAAAACAAAAACAAAAACAAAAACAAAAACAAAAACAAAACCAAAACCAAAACCAAAACCAAAACCAAAACCAAAACCAAAAAAGTATTTTCGAAAGTAACAATTTTTATCAGGTCCCCTTAAAAAAAAAAAACAATTTTTATCAGGTAATGTCCTATCCCTTTCATAGGCTCCATATAAATTAACTATCATATGGCTCATATCCAAAGTAGACATGAACTAAGAAGGTAGCTAATGAAGCTGATGAACAAAAATATCATGACAGACAGATAATTACTTCTCTTTTGTAAACATTTGCCCGACAGTTTACCTTGGGGTGGGCTCACCTAACCCAATGGAAAACAGTGGTCCGGTTTGATTCGGTTCGATTTTAATACCTAAAAATAAGAAAATCAAATTGAACCAAGTTCGATCAAGTTCTCGGATTTGGGTCAAAACCAAACCGATTTGGCCTGAACTCACCCCTACTTTTATCCCTTAGCATGTATCTAAAAGCTTTCATCATACAAAGAATCTCCAAAATTTTAACTAACATGAACATACCAATCTGCAGCAGGAAGGTTCAAGATTTAGTTTGATGATTCCATCCATCAATAATTTGGTAAGATTCGTGGCCTAAGCATCAGGAGCCCACAAAGTGAGGACATCATAGTGCATTTGCTTACAGTTCAATAGTTTCATCATTCAAAAGGTGACTAAATTGGAAAGTTGGATTTCGGATTTCCATTACTTTATTTGAAATGCATTGGCAAAATAGGAGACAAGTTGGCAAGTGTCATATTCATGTCTTCATAATCAAATAATTCTGTCCATTATTTATTTTTATTTTTTGAATGAGAGAAGACAAATTGATCCCCCAAATTTATGTAAGAGTCATTCTAGTCTGACCTCCAAATTTAATATACGGATCTCCTTCAATTTTTGTACAAATTTAATCCTTGTTCTACCTCGATCTCAAGCAAAAATGAAGGAAAAAAATCATGTCTGTGTTCCACTGGGACAAAAAAAAGGCTTCTCTCTCATAGAACTTTGAACGTGGTTTCTCTCTCGAATGAAAGGCAATAGATCACTCATCAAATATTTTTTTTGAATTAAAACTTAAAAATAGTTATGAACAAAAGTAATGACCACATCTCTGATAAAGCGAAACTTATGTATGAATGAAGTCCGCAATAGGAGAGCGACATGGATAAGATAAAATATATATGAGACTATCCATAATAGATCCCAAAGAAGATGAACTTGTACATTTTGATTATTGTAAATGTTTTATCTGGTTATCTTGATCTTGATTATTGTAATTCATAAAAGTATCATTTTATATATATCTTTGGTTTACTTTGAGTTTGATTTGACCTTTGAGGCTTTGATTCATGAGAATACTAAACCCCTCTCTCTTTCTCTGCAAACTCATTCTCCAATAACCTCACCTTCGTTCCTTCATCCTTATCTCTTTCTGGATCATGAATCTCACGGCTCTCCCATCACAACAGATTGTAGCTCAGATTGGATCTGGTCAACTGAAATTAGCAGTGCAGTGGCAACCAATTGAGGCAGCTTTCTTTTGACGTTTCTACTGTAGAGGGTAAATAGGAAGTGTGATGAAATAAAGTAAGACAGAAGGTCCAAAGAGTAAATTAGGAGTTTGAATAGAACCACCCTTTATTTAAAAAAGAAGAAAGAAAAAATGACTAACTAGATTTTTTTTTTGGGGGGAGGGGGGTGGGGAACATGAACCTAACCCCTCAAGTAAGAAAGTCAAAAGACATCTGACCAAACAACCAAGCAAAAAACAACTGAAAGTGAAAATTAGGAAGCCCCATAAAATCTTTGTTGCAAATAGAAGCAACAAAATCCGGGGGCGAGTACCACCAAACCATAATATCTGAAGTGAGACCAAACTCACCAAAGTTTGCAAGAGCATCCGTAACTTGGTTTCCTTCACGAAATATATGAGAGTATCGGAATTGCATTTGAGAGATGCGGTGTAAGCAATTACCCTATTCCACTCGAATTTGCCAAGGCACCAAATCGGGTAATTTAAGAAAATGAAGAACTAGAGTTGAGTCAACCTCCAACCACACATGTTTCCAATCTTGAATCCAAGCTAGCTCAATTGCTTTAATAACCGTCATTATTTCAGCTGCCACTGAACTTGGAATGTCAAGATTAGAAGAAAAGCCACCAAGAAATGTACCTTTGAAATCCCGAAACACACCACCATAGCCAACCCTGACCTGAGGCACTCCTCCAAGAGCCATATGTATTAATTTTCACCCAACCAATTATGAGAGGGATCCAGTTAACCTCAATGATAGAAGGAGCTCTACGTGGCTTACATGTAACCCAAAACCTATTCAAAACTATTAGCTCTTGCACATTATTAAACATAGAATCTGAACCAAGCTTACTGGAAGATAAGATCTGTCCATTAATCAATTGATATGCCTTGGCTAGCTCAACATTAATTCCATCATATTTTACCTTGTTTCTAAAGTGCCAAATACACCACAACACCACCACAAATGATGCAAGCCAAAGTTCACGTAGTTGGGGGCTACGACCAGCCAACCCATGATGCAATATGTCCACAAGAGAACCATGAAGCCCACCCAAATCAAACAACTCTACCATACGCCGCCAAATTGTTATCGCGAAGGAACCAGACAAAAAAATATGATCAACGGATTCACCGTGATGTTGACAAATGACACATCTTGATGCAAGAGAAACCTTATGTCTTTGAAGAAAATCCTCTGAAAGAACGCGTCCTTTTAAAACATTTCAAGCCAAGAGTGACATGCGGGGATGAATAAATTTAGACCATATTAATTTTCCCCAACTTACCGTAGGAATTTTGTGACGCAAGAAACTATAAGCATCATGAGCCGTTAGCTCCCAAGTAGGAGATTACGTCCAGATTAGCTTATCTTCTTCATATGAATTAATGGGCAGAGGAACATGCTCTTGAAGAAAAGCACAGAGACCTGGAAAGTGAAGGAGAAGTAGCTGAGGAAAATTCCATGTACCATCAAGAATGAAATCTGCAAGGTCACCCTCCAAATGATCCCCACTCACACCCAAAAAAATCAATCAATGGACGACCAATAAAATTATCCTTCCAAAAAGAAATTGTTGTGCCATTACCAATTAACCACCTGCCATGTTCCATGATTTGAGGCCAAAAGTTCTTGACTCCAGGCCAAATAGAAGAGATAGCAAAAGAACGACGTAGGACCCCCTTCTTCCAAAAGCGAGCTCGAAGAAAAGAACAACCTTCAATAGTAGAAGAAAAGATTTCACACGCATTTTTAAGAAGCAGAGAGTGATTCAAAACCACCAACTACCTAAGTCCCAGACCACCCTCATCCATCGGGGAGCAACAATTTCTCCAAGCTATCAATGGAACTCCACGACTATCAATTGAGTCGGACCATAAAAAATTCCTACACCAAACCTCCAACCTCTTGAGTAAAGCACTAGGACATTTATATACTTGGAAACTATATACCAACAAGCTATAGATAACTGATTTGATCAACTGAAGCCTACCAGCCATTGAAAGAAGGGAACCCATCCAACTTGAAAATCGAAGACGGATCTTTATCAACAATAGACTCAAAATGACAGGCGCGTGGCCTACCACGAAATATAGAGACCCCCAAGTATGTAAAAGGAGTGGGGGCTTACCATAGGGACCACAAATATGTAAAAGGAGTGGGGGAATACCCAAAAATGAGACAATAGACCGCTGCCTTTGGGATATATGCTTACTTAAAAAGACATTGTACTCTTCTTATTTGCTAAGGCATTGGCCATAGTTAATTCTATACTCCTCAAAAAAATCCATAATAACCGCCTAAGTTACGCTTGTTATAATTCTTCAAGAACACAAAAAGTGGCACTCCCAGTTTTTTTTTTTTTTTTGACAAATGAAATTTCATTGAAAGAGGAAAGTAAAAGTAGATTCAACTCACAATAGATTAATTGTTGTACATGAGTTGTTGATTTGATTAAAAAAAAAAAAATAGTAATAAGAAGAAGAAGAAAGCAGGTTTACATGACTAAAACAAAAGAATGGAGGCAAAGTTGAGAACAGAATCCACCAGATCAGAAAAATTCTTAACTTAATTTATGGGGTTCCCAGTATCAATTGACTTTGGATTAAATGATGCAATAAACTCTAACAAGCTATCAGAGCTGGCAATCCACAAACTTTTACTAGAAAATATAAATCACTCTTTTTATATGAATTTAAAATGTTCACATGGTACAAGAACAGTTCCATTGTGAATTGATATTTGTATTGAAAATATAGAATAACTTAACATGGAATAAGGACCATGAAAAAGAGAATATAGGCAGCAATACAAGGATAATATAATAAGAATGCATAAGTCGGAAAGGATTCCAACTGTACACACCTTTCTCCTATCAACTAATGAACATGTCAAATTAAGCTCCCCAAACTCAACAAACACCAACCCCATTTCTTCTCTGCATATCTCACTCCAGCACACTGGCACATACAAATTAATTATGCTTCAAACTTCGTACACACTAATTACAAGACACGTAAGGTTAACAAGTCAGGTACCCTAATTACAAGCCACACTTCCAATTCCTTTTCCACTGTCACATTTTATAACTTGCTGGTCTTTAATCCCTGCAAAACCCCTCACTGTAAACCCAACCTTCTCAAACCTCCCTCTCTCATTGCTCTCTCTGAATTTCAAATAATCCGAGCAAACAAATGGCTCGTAAATCCTCACATTCCCTTCTCCCACCGCATCATCTGGTGCAGAAATCACCTTCTGATCTTCAAAACACCAGAAGAAGGCCAGCGAAAAGCGGTTTACAGGCTGCTTGAGAATCACTCTATGTTCTGATGATCTCAACTTCTCATTGCTCCAAGCTTGAAACATGTCACCTACGTTCACCACCAAGGTTCCCTCACATGGGATTATGTCCATCCACTTACCCTCCCTTGATCTCACTTGAAGTCCACCAATTTCATCTTGGTACACAATTGTCACGCAGCTCATGTCGGTGTGCATTCCAAGTCCTTCAACCTCATCATGATCTTCTAAACCTTCTGAAGGTGATGAGTAGTTATTCATTCTCAAGTAACCATGGCAATTCTGAAATTCAGATTCATAGTATTTTTTCTCAAAATCCTCCCCCAAGCTCATCAAAGCAATCTTTATGATTTTTTGAGACAATTCTGCCATCTTGCTCCCATATTCATGTAATACCTCACTAATATAAACAAACAAACAATCAATCACGTTAAAGCAAGTTAACATGAATGGAAAAACATAAAGGAAAAAAAAAAAACCATATATACAAGAGCGGGGGCTTGTAGCTCCGGTTGTTGAGAGCATACACCCCCATGCCTAAGGCCAGAGTCGAACCCGGCTACCCTCTGGCCTCCCTTGTAACAAAGAAAATATATAAGATATACAGTCTTAATAAAGCTGATGTGTTAGACAACTGCTAGTCCTCAAAACTCAAAAGCTTAGGCAACAATGTACTTACAAGACTTGAAGAACATGAAGATCATACATATCTTTAACCATTCTTATGACAGAAAGTTTATAGTACTTGAGTGTATATGATACCTGAATTCAGAGTTGTGTTGGTCAAAGAGAACATCCGCAGAAGTTTGAGCAGACTCAGAGAACTTTGGGCCAGAAACTCTGAGGCTTTCAAAGAAGGGGGAGGCTATGAAATGAGGGGTATAACTTTTTATAGAAGAGAAAGGACCAAGTTTGAGTTTGGTATCAGAAGGGAGGCTGAAGAGGTGATTTGAAAGTTTTTGTAGTTTTGTGAAAAGATCTTTGGAGATCCCATGATTGGTGATGTGGAAGAAACCCCATGTTTTCAAGGCTTCAGAAAGAGAAGGCAAATCAGAAGATAATGGGTTCAAGGGCTGAGAGATGTCTAGCATGGGAAGTTCAACAGAAGAAGAATGATGAGATTCTGACATTGCCTTCTAGCTAGAGCTAGCCTAGAGGTCTAGAATTAATATAGGTAACTAAAAAGGTTTAATTTGTCCATCTGGGTTGGGCTATTATATATAGATGCTTGGTTATATATGTGTGAGTTTGTGAAGACATTGATTTTGTAGTGGCATAGGAAAATGACAACTTGGTGGTTTCATCACAGAATTATACCTACTTTAATTAAATCCAGAACTTAAGTATGAATTATGAAAAAAAAAGTATCAATAATATATGTGGAGAAATTTCTTAGATTGAACTTGCTCTTATAGCTTTTTTGCGATTAACGTATTATCACTTACATTTTCTTAATATGAACAATAGACTTTATAAATCACCCTTCAAATATCATTTTTGCAAACAATTTTTTTTAGTAAGATGAAGCGTCCATTATCTGATAATTGGTTAAACGATCTTAAAGTTGATTGAATTTTTACAGAAATGATTGATCTTTATATTTTGCTTTAACACATAAACAGTACGGATTATAAAAATTAAAGATAAAAATATGTTACTCATAAGAGGGAACGAACGAACGAGTAGGTGTGAACCAAATTGTCCATATATGTCTGACTTTTGTATGCTTGAAATTGAAGTATGAATTTTGGCTGTTGTATAAGCAATCACAAGTCAATTCCAGGAAGCTAATATATAATTTGTTTGCGGTTATATTGGAGCTAAGACAGGCTGTGTAAGTAGGTATCCAGGTCATATGGAATTTCTTAAATTCTGCTATCATGTTATGCATGGGGGCTCTAGCTATTTGTAGTCCCTACATATTTGTCTGGAAAACGTTTTTGACCAGCAACAGCAAGAACCTCATGTGGAACTTAATTGGTTGCTGTTGAATAATATTTCCTGAATTTAATCTTTAAACTCATTAATAGACACACATGACACATGGCATTATTATATACCATGCTGGGTGATGGTGATATCCAAATTTATTCCTAAGTTACAGTTAATTTCATGGTTACTTTCAATCAGCTAGATATACAATGAAATGAAATGATGGTGTTCATAAAGTAGAAATTATGGCATGTTTGCCACTATAGTTTTCAACAAGGGAAATGAAGCATGTCAATATTTATTTAATTTGGTCTGCTGATTAATTCTTCTAAGTGCATTGCACAAGTGAAAGGAATTCATGATGACTAGTAAAGTAGTTTGGTAATGAATCATTTAATCTAACAGTGGCAATATCTTTAATTTGGACTCACTTCTTTGTCTTTATATGACCTCAGATAATTGATGAGAAAATTTTCAGGGCACTTGGAAGCTTTTTTAGACCAACCACTTTTGGAGATACAGGTTTTATTAGTGGGCTCACAGGGTAATGGAAAAACCATAACATACGGCTTTGGTCATCAGTGGAGCTACGTATTCGGGGCTTTCTTTTACCTAGGAGCAACGGCGTGCTGCTTTATGTAACTCATGAATTTTTTACGGAAATTGTAAACTAGTGAATTTCTGAAGTGCAAATTGCCAAGTAAAACGTCTACAACTCCTATACAAAACAGCCGGTTAATTAGTGAATTTATCTTTATGTTACAGTTAGGTTAACTTTGGAAACTGCCTCATTAAATAATTATTTAATTTGCAATTATATATAGAGAGAAGATCCCGGCCCTTTTCCATGAAAATATGAATCCATGTACACAATGAAGCCATACATCAAAGGAGGAGGAACACTTGAAGTACTTCTTGTTGATGCTGAAGACATTAGACACACCAATGTTCTCGGTAGGCCAGCTACGCTGCAGTATACTAGATTCTAATAACTTCCGAAAGATCCATTACACAATAATGGATCTCCTGATTTTTGTTATAATCTAACACAATGTGCCATACGGATCCGAAATCTTTCTATGAAGAGACTAGGATATATAAGATTTAACTCTGGATTCATTACTTTTGTATAGGTACACCGGCCTACTATGTTATCTTAGAGTGTGGCAATCAAGTGTACAGAAGCAAAAAATCATCAGGTTAATTTTCTAATTAGTATTTTAATTTCTCTCTGGACTGGACAGTAGATAATGCTGTATATCATCTTTAGGTCAGCCCAGCTACTAGCTAGTTTAATTGTTATGTGATGCAGAAGAAGATGAAAAAGTTTGCTGGAATGAAAAATTCACATTTGAATTTTCTGATTGGAAAAATTTGACTCATCTCAAATTCAGAATTATGGACACTGAGATGTTCACAGACGATGGATTTGTTGGTGAAACCATGTAAGATAAATAAAAAAATATACCATCTTCCTCTCTTTTTTTCTTGGATAAATTTCATAGGACCTTTTTGCCAGTGTTAAAAGAATGTTTTGGTTCTGCTATATATGTAGGATTCATATTGGTGGAATTGTTACTGAGGGAAAGGACAGAGGATTCATTGAAGTAAAACCAGCCCCATATAATGTTGTACTTGAAGATGACACCTATAAAGGAGAGATAAAGATTGGATTCAGATTTGTTGCAAATGTAAGTAGCTTCAACGGATTTTTTTGTTACGAATTATCTGATATCTCATGTTATCAAATTGTGAATCATTATAATCGCACAATTAGACAAGATCGTACATTTGACTAATTACCGAGCATCTTGTGTTGTGACTTTCGATTCAAGAGTCTTTGTGATATGCAGAAAGAAAATTGTAATGCTAAACTTATTACATGATGCTTGTGACATGCAGAAAGAAGCAGTAGTGAACACAAGGGAGTACTTAGCAGAGAACAACACTAAACCAAGAGGATCAATCTGCAGGACCATTGCGAACTTATGGAAAGGTTTATGGTGGAAGTTTTTGTTTTGTCAAAGAACGGATTCTAATAACAGTCGGAAACATATTAAGGAATGTTAGCAACTCTTTCCGACCAAACATTGAGACCAACCTTTTCCATTTTATAGTTCATCATGCGTAGTAATCTCATGGTTTTTTTTGCTTTTGTTTACAAATACGAATTCCATTACTCCTAATCTCCTATATAGAAAATCGCATTCTCATGCATTGGACCATCAATTTATCAATAAATTTAAATTGGATATCGCTGCATCCCCCTATAATTATCAAACAAACAAACAACTAGTGTATACTAGCCGCATAGTTTTCTTTTACTCTTTAGTAGCAAACGAACATCTTAAGTGAAATTACATAATGACACACTCTTATGGAGCACGACCCTAAAAGTGCTCTACTAATATGTAGCAATAGGAACAAGAACTACATATCCTAGATCTAATTTAGAATTTGAAAAAGGAAAAAATATGAACTTTTCGAGGCCTCCACTTCTAAGGGAAATAATCTTGCAAAGTGGGATGGGTAGGGACAACCAAGCCCAGTTAGGTGTCCAAGGAAAATTTAGCATTGGGTATCTGGAAGAAAGGGCAGCAAACTCGCCTCCCTCAGTTTCAATTGCAAAGGGAGAGTGTGTAGGATCCAAACCAAACCTAAATCCAGCCCAACCCAGTGTTTATTGGAATGGATATTGGTGTTTTTTTGTGTGTGTGTGTGTGTTGCGTGTGTGGGGGTGCGGAGATTATATACTGGTTTTCGGGTGCTATTCGGTTTCTTTAATATCAAAGTTTCAGTAAAATAAAATGTATCTTACTATAACTATCAAACACAACTTTTTCTTCTCCTTTTTCTGATGCTGAAATATATCATAAGTGTTTGGACCCAAAATGAACATTTTGGTCTGACAAGGCACATCTTGGAGAAATTGAGCCAATATCAGTGGCTCAAGTTATATATTGTCGACAAGTTCGAAATATATATTTAGAGGCTAAATAAAGCCTACTATGGAAACATGAAAAGTCAACTTTAGCACATTTTCCTACTTCGGCTAGGAGAAACCGAGCTAAACAAGGAAGGAGAGGTGGCAGACTAACCAAATGAAATCTAAATGAGCTGAAACTTTCCAGATTCATTCTAGACATCCTAAGGATCATTTCTTATGAAGAGTTCTAGAGCTAGTTTTTAGTGGAAGGCCATCAAACAATCAGTCCAATTTTCTGCAGAAGCAAAACTGGAAAACTGGACCTGTAAGAGGTCCAGCAGCATTTCCGGCCCAACCACATGGAAGAAAGCTCTGAAAATTTGTCACAATGATCTACACTCATTATGGATCATGTGATATGAAGAAGTCGAAGGCCCATTTTGAGTTCTTGGTGGAGATATAGCTGCAGCAAAAAAAAGGAGCAGAAAGTGCTTAAACCTAACATTCCATTAGTGTTTTAAGTGCTTAAACCTAACATCCCATTATCTCATAAGTGCTCCATAATCTCATAAGTGCTCCATCATGATCCCATTAAGTGCTCCATTATGATTTATTTAAAGGCCAAATA
Source organism: Rosa lucieae (assembly GCA_024704745.1). Taxonomy (NCBI): domain Eukaryota; kingdom Viridiplantae; phylum Streptophyta; class Magnoliopsida; order Rosales; family Rosaceae; genus Rosa; species Rosa lucieae. The sequence goes on from CM045492.1 coordinate 48,155,846, forward strand.
GTGTTGCTTGGAAGCCTATAAATAGAGGCTAAGAGAACAAAGGAAGGAAAACACACATTCACAACAACAAACATCTCTAAGATGATCTAAGTTCTCTCTAGAGCAACCTCTCTAAGAGCAACTCCTCTCCTTCTCTTTCTCTTATCGGTGATCACACTCTAAGTCCTAGTCTTCCCAGAAGCCGACTTTCAGTGCCACCAAATCCTCTGTCAACGTACTTCGGTCCTAGTCTCCTCGGGAGCCGACGGTAGTGCTGCGACCACAACGGTTACAGAACCAGCCAAGCAAGGGTAACGCCCTAGCAACCCAGCCAAGCTAAAGTCACGCTTTAGCAAGTTCTCCTCACTTCCTAGTGGTTCTCGCTCTGCTCGATCTACAACATCGAGTATCGATTGTGATTTTCAAGAAGCTCAGCAAAAGTCCTCGCCACGAGGCACAAAGAATCCCACGACGAGGTTGGTGCTCTCCTCGTCCACAATCTCTTGAAAGAAGTCAGGTCAAGGGACACCCCCGACGACCGCACCCGAACGGTGCTGGCACGCCCGCGCAAGAAAAGAGACTGTTGACCAGCTGCAACAAAATTGGAGCCAAACATTTTGGCACACCCGGTGGGACTAAACTAGAGTCTTTTTATGTTCACCATCATTGGGATGCAAGAGGAAAATCTTTATAATGTGGTACCGCGCTGACGCTGCTGCTGTAGATGACGAGGCGACGATAGAAGGCTATGTGCCCATTCCCATTCCAGAGAATGCGAGCATAGAAGAGCGGCTTGATATCCTTCAAAAGAATTCTACCGCATACCATGAGAATCTGAGAAAAGCTCTTGCGGAGGACCGTCGACGGCTCGATGAGTTCATGATTTCGTTTGAGAGGCTCGAATTGGGGGCACAACAAGCAAAAGACGAATTGGAACGTCAAGAACCTGCTCGCGAAGAGGTCATTTCTGAGACTAACTTGCCTATAGGTGGCAATCAACTTAAGGGTCTCACTGGTGAGTCACAACCTTACACAGAGGTTGTGCATGGAGAAGAGTGTCCACAAGAATGTTCTTCTGACAATGAAATTGTCTCTGAACAGATAGCTGATTTCTCCACTGATCAAGCCAAATACGTGGCTACTGATCAGATGCATGGGGGGCAAGATATGGCCCATGATCATCCCTTTGATCAAAAGAAGCAAGTTCATGATCATTTTAATTGTGACTCTGCTACTGGACGTCTTGGTGAAGGTGATCAAAATCAGAGCCAACTTAATTATCAATTAAGTTTTGGTCTACAGAAGCCAATTTGTGGCTTTATTAATCAATTCAACTTGAAGTTCTTCAAGTATGATTCAAGGCCAGGCGGTGGCTTTAATATATGTGGAGGACACATCTACAACCCACGTTCAAGTGAAGCTCTTGATGTGGAGAATTCAGACCAGCAAGTGGTCGTCTATAATGGCCAATCTGTGGCTAATCCTGAAGACACCATGTTCTATGACATGGTAGTTGGCGACAAAGCCTATCTTAGAACATCTTCATCTCCAAAAGTGCAATTGAAGATCATGTTTCGCCAACCAACAAGGATACTTGGGGGGCAAGAATACCCCTCTCACGAGCCAAATTCCTCCAAATTCTTCAACGAGAAGTATCTTTGTTCTTTTCCTACAAGCTCTGACAGGAGGAATTTTTACCCTACAAATTTTGATACATCGGAGCTTGGAGTGAAGCATAGATGGCCTCCCCCATGGTCTTCTAGAGGTTAGCCAAACGTGTCGCTGCTAGCTCCTTGCTTTTTTGTTAATTTCCTATCAGTTTTCAGTTGTTTTTTTACCTTTATTTTCATAGTTAAAAAAAAAAAAAAAAAAAAAAAAAAAAAAGAATTTGGTAAGGGGTTGTGAATCATAACGGGATAGCTGAAGTCTCTTTTGTTAATATTGACCTAAACTCTTTATTGGTGCCTAGTTCAGGTCCCTTAAGGTTAAGGGCGGTTTTTATTAACACTTGTTGAACTGTCTTCACACTTATGATCTTTCTCATCTTAGTAAGTATAGCCTATGTGAAATGGTGTCTAGAAAGGGGACAACGTTCATGACAGGTTCTTGAATCTAGAAGTGCGTACAAATGGGCATAAACCACTATGTGGGAGTAGCTCATGCCAAAATGGATTCTGCCTCTCTTGTTCGCCCTCCCTCACCTGGCCATTTTAGTAAGGTTGCCCAAAGGATTTGAAAGAAAATTTGTGTCTAGGCGACTATACTTGGGCCGCATGTCTAAACCTTGATTCACATTGTCTTATTGAATTCAGCTACTTATAAAAAAAAAAAAAAATTAAAAAAAAAAAGAATAAAAAATCCCTTAATACAACTCTTAAGGGGCAATTCTAAGTGTCCCTACACTAGCGAAGCTACTAAGCCGAGTCAGCGGCTCAGGAAACTTTTTCCAGCTTTGCCCTCGCAGGAAAGGCTGAGCTCAAGGGAAATGTAAGAGCCACCACCGTGACCACCACCTCCGTCGGAAGTAGTCTTCATGTTGCCAAAGATGTCCTCACTGTGCATGGGAAACAGTGGAAGAGTTTTAACCTCCTGGTGATCTTCTCCTCGTTGTTCCATGATGGATCCACCAACACCAGCTGAACTAGTTGACCCAGAATTGAGATTAATGGATCCACCAACAAGCCCTGATCTTTGCTTGGGCACTTGAACATCCGAAGTGAGATTCTTCTTTTTCAGCTTCTCCCGAGCCCTTTGATTCTGGAACCAATAAAAGACGTTCTTGTTCTCAATCTGTCCGTACCATTTTAGCTGGAGAGTGATCCTCTGAACCTGCTCTACAGTGGGGGACTTAACTCCTTTGTCATCGTAAAGCTCTTTAAGGATTCTTATCTGATCTGTAGTAGGAAGCCACCTGGTATTACATTGCTTGCAATGCATGTTAGGACTACTCTCGGCTACTTTGTTGCTTCCTCCATCCTCGGTTGGATGCCGGTTTTGTGGTTCCATTGATGATGGCTTGAGAGAATGTGAGAATGGAAGAGTGATAATGATAAGCAATTAAGAAAGATTGTTGTTGATGAAACGATTTTGGGATTGGAAATTTGGGTTTATAATATGGAGGAAGATATAGGCATGCAAATGTCCACCCTTGGATGGACGGTCAAAGAGAAGAGTCAAGTGTCAGTAAAGCGTGATTAAAGTTGCCCTAAATTTCGGAAAAGAATGAATTATTGACACGTGAGGAGACTGAAAGGTTTTCGAGGAGGTAACTGTTCCATTTTCAATATTATCTTCTCACGGTGGAGTTTTCAACAGCTAATTAATGCGAATTGAGTTGGGGCCAGCAAGTGGATCCAAAAGATAAATATTTTCTCAAAACCCTCGCCGCGAGGCTCTTTTTGATGAGGAGCATGTTTTAAAAATTCATATTATTTTTAATATGCAACTAGGGGGCCTATATTTGGGGCCTTGCGAGACACAATTATTGGCTTCTCACAGATATTTTCAATATCAGGATAAGAAAATATTATTGTATTCATAAAGTGGCTGTGCGGCCAAAAGCAGTACATTCATTACAAAGCCAAAAGTGGCTAGAATACAAAACAGGAATCTTCGAATATCTTTTGAATCTTTTCTCAAGTGGAAGCAGCTATGGAATCCAACGTCGGGTTAAGCCGCGCCATTATCTCAAGGAAGACAGACTTCAGGGTAGGGAAAAGAGGAGTACCGGAGCCCCCTTTACATGGAAACGACAGAGGAATACAACATTGATTTGGCCAACGCCAGTATCCATGAGAAGGGGAGACACCTGTAAAAGAAAATGGAGCCTCCAAGCCCCCTAAATTGGAAGCAGCTATGGAATCCAACGTCGGGTTGAGCCGCGCCATTATCTCAAGGAGGGGCAGAGAGTGAAGGAACCAAATATCAGCTTAAGTCTCTGCATCCCCTCTAGCCTTGGTAACCACCATTAGCTGGACGTGAAGTACAGGAACAGCCATTTTGTAGCTTGAACCCATTCCTTCAAAGAGTCCATCCCTTCTCATCCCTCCAAGATTCTATCAAGAAGAGAAAGGGGGAGAAGGAGGTGAGAACCAAAGCCCCTTCCATCTGGAGGGCACAAACACGGGCCGGGTCCAGAAGGAAGGAAACAGAGGAGGAAAGACGAACCTCAATTTGGCTTCCCTCCCTTCCCCGATTTGCTCCGCGTGTAAGGATTATGATGAAGATGACTCGCATGATCGTGGATCCCACACTCGGAGCCCCCTCGCGTTTCTAAACCAATCTGAAGCCTGGCATTATTGTTGCAAAATTCCAGAAAGGCGAAACAAGGGGTTGCCTAAGATTACGCCATAAGGCCTAACCCAGGCTTAAGATTACGCCATAAAGCCTAAAATTTAGAGGCTAAAGGTCATTTCATGAGGGGAAGATTTGTGAAGAAGGAGAAAGAGAAGCAAGGACTGAAAGGCCATTTCTTGAATGTTTCAGAAAATTTGTTGTGAGTATTCCTTGCCCAAAATACAACTATTTAAAGGGACTTCAGGAAAATCTCCACCCTTGGATGGATGGTTAAAGAGTCAAACCGATGTCAGTAAATCGAGATTAGTGATTCCGAATCTCGGGAAAAAAGGGACTAGTAGCATGTGAGGAGCGGTTTTTGAGGAGTTAGCTATTAAAAGAAGGGATTATTGGCATGTGAGAAGACCGACCGGTTTATGAGGGGGCCTACAAAGATTGGCCCGCAAAGCTCAATTTCAAAAAAAAGTTCCTCCACGTGGAGTTTCGCTGCAATAGCACTAGTTTCGGCCTGAGTGGCCCGATCTCTGATATGGGCCAGGTTGCGGCCCATTTCTTCAGAAGCAGCCAAAGGTTTATCGAGTTGGGTTTCTTCTGCAACAATCGCATTCTGAACAGACAGTCAGCGAACAAGGCAGATATTGGTTGCTATACACATGGCGAAACTACCACCAAGGAAGAGAAGGATCCTCATTCGCAATCAAAAACAGTCTCCTTTGCATGGGGGGCACGCTAAAGTTCGGATCCTCATTCATGGCAAAGGCAATTCAGATTGTGGCTTTATGGCCTATTTAGAGGCCTATATGGAATCAGTCAAGCCCAAACAAGTGGCTTTTGAGAAACAATATTATAAGAGCAGTACTGATTCAAGACCTCTTCAGTCAAGACGAAGACCTTTGACTTCGAGGTCTGGGGGGCAATGTTTGGACCCAAAATGAACATTTTGGTCTGACAAGGCACATCTTGGAGAAATTGAGCCAATATCAGTGGCTCAAGTTATATATTGTCGACAAGTTCGAAATATATATTTAGAGGCTAAATAAAGCCTACTATGGAAACATGAAAAGTCAACTTTAGCACATTTTCCTACTTCGGCTAGGAGAAACCGAGCTAAACAAGGAAGGAGAGGTGGCAGACTAACCAAATGAAATCTAAATGAGCTGAAACTTTCCAGATTCATTCTAGACATCCTAAGGATCATTTCTTATGAAGAGTTCTAGAGCTAGTTTTTAGTGGAAGGCCATCAAACAATCAGTCCAATTTTCTGCAGAAGCAAAACTGGAAAACTGGACCTGTAAGAGGTCCAGCAGCATTTCCGGCCCAACCACATGGAAGAAAGCTCTGAAAATTTGTCACAATGATCTACACTCATTATGGATCATGTGATATGAAGAAGTCGAAGGCCCATTTTGAGTTCTTGGTGGAGATATAGCTGCAGCAAAAAAAAGGAGCAGAAAGTGCTTAAACCTAACATTCCATTAGTGTTTTAAGTGCTTAAACCTAACATCCCATTATCTCATAAGTGCTCCATAATCTCATAAGTGCTCCATCATGATCCCATTAAGTGCTCCATTATGATTTATTTAAAGGCCAAATAGTGTTGCTTGGAAGCCTATAAATAGAGGCTAAGAGAACAAAGGAAGGAAAACACACATTCACAACAACAAACATCTCTAAGATGATCTAAGTTCTCTCTAGAGCAACCTCTCTAAGAGCAACTCCTCTCCTTCTCTTTCTCTTATCGGTGATCACACTCTAAGTCCTAGTCTTCCCAGAAGCCGACTTTCAGTGCCACCAAATCCTCTGTCAACGTACTTCGGTCCTAGTCTCCTCGGGAGCCGACGGTAGTGCTGCGACCACAACGGTTACAGAACCAGCCAAGCAAGGGTAACGCCCTAGCAACCCAGCCAAGCTAAAGTCACGCTTTAGCAAGTTCTCCTCACTTCCTAGTGGTTCTCGCTCTGCTCGATCTACAACATCGAGTATCGATTGTGATTTTCAAGAAGCTCAGCAAAAGTCCTCGCCACGAGGCACAAAGAATCCCACGACGAGGTTGGTGCTCTCCTCGTCCACAATCTCTTGAAAGAAGTCAGGTCAAGGGACACCCCCGACGACCGCACCCGAACGGTGCTGGCACGCCCGCGCAAGAAAAGAGACTGTTGACCAGCTGCAACAAAATTGGAGCCAAACAATAAGTTTAGGCTTTGCTCACATATTATTTTCCATTTACCGTTCATATTTTAAAGTCTAAACCCATCAAAATTAATCAATTTTTATTAATTTTGGACTTGAGGTTGATTGAATTGCATTAAGAATATATTGAAGGATGGATCTTATATCTAAGCCTAGTCCTAACCTAATGCGGAATTGCATTGTGAATATTTGTTTTACGTACGGATCCAATCCAATTTTAACACTCAACTAAATTTAAAGTGAAAACTCCGGTTATATATAATTGAGTCGGATGCGAATTCTTACCAAAAAAAAAAAAAAAAAAAAATTAAAACCGACACAGTCACCCATCAAATATATATGCTCCATATTCTACCAAAATAACGGTTTGATTTGAATTGTTCTCAATAGGAATGATTCTATCAATGAATTTAAGAATTTTGATGTGATCTTTTAATTACGAGTTACTAGGGCTTATGATCTTACTAATAAGTAATAACCCCTTCATTAGTCAAGTAGCTTCATGTAATGATGAATAGACAATTGCCCCTTCTATTTGTCAACTCACACACATTCAAAGCATGAACAAGAAGTAGTTACAAGTCTTTGCTCTAATGGGAGGCACGTCTATTTATTCAAGCCTTATATTCCCCTATAATATAGAGTTTGGGAGTGGTTCATTGTTCTTCATTGGATTAATATATAGACTTTCACACATGCTTTCTGGTCTAGCCTCCGACCACCTAGCTAGCTGGGCAACTAATAAGTCTAAGACCTTCATATTAAATTCACATACATGCAACTGATTAGATCCCATGTTCTAATTTTTGTTTGTTTTATTTTATTTGGTTTTGATTATGATTTTTCCCAAGTTTATTAGCCCACCAATTTTGTGAAACAAATTAAGGAAAGTGTCAATTTGATGATTATGATTGACCATGAATTTGGGTACTTGTGGTTCACATGCAGATCATCACCACATCACAAGAGTTATTACTGATTGCATGTCCAAAATTTTACCAACTAATTGATCTTATTTAAGAAACATGATTATAACGAAATTATTCGATGTATCTGATACACTAGTAATGTTTTATTTACTAAAAATGTAGTGGGTTAACAATATGACAACATTTAAGTAAAATGATACACAATCTGTGGAGTATATTAGAAGTTCAGATAAACTCTAATAAATTTTATTTGTATACCTATAGTCCACTAATTGTAATTTTGCTTCTAAATTATGTTATTGTATCATGTATTTAGACTAATATAAGGCCGGAGACCCATTCATGTTCATGTCCAACTAAGATTCAGTAGCCGTTTCTGCTATATACTTTTCCAGGCACCCACCTTTTTCTTTCTCCAGTTCCACAGTGAGAATCAGCCATTTTTGCTTCTGGGTTTCTTCCTGTTTACACTTGGATCAGATTGTCCAAGATGTTCTATTTTTTCTGATTGTGGTGATGTGGGTATCTTCAAAGAAAGCTTTTAATTTCTTTAAGAAAGAAAAAGTGTTTGGTGATCAAAGCTAAAGTTCATGCTTGGGAGGGAACAGTTTCAAAACGATTTTCAGCTACAGCCATCTTCAACAGTTCAAATTCAAATCTCTATGAATTAAAGGTAACAAAAAAGTACTGTTGGACCGTTGCTTTTTCCCTAAAACCGTTGCCTAAAATTTTCAAATTTCCTAGTTATTTTCATTTGCAGTCAATTATTGTAGTCTTCTGCATGAAAACTACCTATCATAGACCTTTTTTGCTTTTTGCTTCTTGCTTCAAATGAAAACAAGATTCATATTGCCTTTTCTTTTGTTGAATATAAACCAAATGGCCGGTAACAGTGTAACACTTCAAATTTTAGCTGCAGGTTTTTGAGGAATTAGGCCACAAGTTTTCAACTACCATGGACAATTCATTGAACTCTGATGAAAGTTATGATCTGGGATATCAACCTTCACCTTCTTCTATGGATCAATCAGTAGCAGAAACTTCAACAATGAGTAGTGATTCATTTCTGTACCGCCGGACTAATTCTGATGGCTCGGCTTTCTCTGGGTCAGTAGGTGACAGCAGCTATTCTGGTGAAGCTTCTCCTTCTTGCTGGCCAAATGTGAAATCCAACCTCAGTAACCAAACTGTCCTCAGCAGACTAGGAATGAAGAAACACATGAATCTCACAGACGATAAACTTGAAGATCTTGAAGCTGTGGATTTAGGTGGGTTTGCATAGTTTTTGTTTATTAAAAAATTTGTCTGCCTCAGTACTCATTCAAAAGCTTTGAAAATTTGGCCAAAATATTAACGCATGTAAATGAATGGCAGAACTTGAGTTGATGAAAGAAAGATTTGCAAAGCTCTTGTTGGGTGAAGACATGTCAGGAAGTGGGAAAGGGGTATGCACAGCTGTTACAATTTCAAATTCTATTACCAACCTCTATGGTAATTATCCTCTTCCTGCAGATTTTCATGATTATGACATGTAATTTGTTTGTCAGACAAAGCCAATATTCATCTCAATGTGTCAAATTTTGAGGTTCTTTTTCTTTGTAGCCACTATTTTTGGGGCAAATCTGAGGTTAGAGCCTTTGAATCCTGAGAAGAAGGCAATGTGGAGAAGGGAAATGGATTGTCTTTTATCCGTTTGTGATTACATAGTAGACCTCACTCCAGTATCCCAAACTTTACCAAATGGGACATCTGTGGAGGTGAGATTGTCAAATCCATGACAAATATATTACCTAGTTTCTGCTATCTTTCTTTGTTCTTATAATTTTTTATTGGTTTTCAGATGATGACAAGCAGACCAAGATCTGATATTTATATCAACCTTCCAGCTTTAAAAAAGCTTGATGCAATGCTCATTGTAAGAAATCACATTCTGTAGAAACAATGTTCTAATCATATCCTAAGAAATCACATTCTTTAGAAACAATGTTTTAATCAAAGCCTGAAGTACAAGAGTTTTGTGTTTTGGGCAGGAAGTGCTTGATAGTTTTCAAGAGACAGAGTTTTGGTATGCAGAACAAGGGAGCATTTCATCGAAGTCAACTACTTCTGCATCAGCATCAGGATCGTTTCGAAGGATTAGTGTGCAGCGGAATGAGGAGAAATGGTGGGTGCCGGTTCCATGTGTTCCTCCAGGTGGCCTCTCTGAGAAGTCAAGGAAGCATTTGAGACACAAACGCGACAGTTCTAATCAAATTCACAAAGCAGCCATGGCAATCAACAGCAGCATTCTTTCTGAGATGGAAATCCCAGAGTCATACATGGCAGGTCTTCCAAAGGTATTCAGTCTTCAATCAACCAACAAATTTTTCTTCTAATAATTCTGATTTTCTGAGTACAGAACTACAGAACCATTCAAGGCATGAAGATGGAATTTTTAACTAGAACTTTTTTTATAGAATAAAGATATGGAACATAATTTATGGTATCATTTGGCACTCGGCACTATTTTGATCAGAATGCAATCCCACTTTCATGCATGCCTCACTGTTGTTCAATTATTTAGCGGTAATCACCATAAGCTTGATATACATTGTCGACCCATTCCATAGCACCTTGGCAAGAAGTTGGTGTAAAACAGCTCGATGTCCTACTTTGGAACCTCAAAAGTCAAAGCCACATCCCCGCTTATTACTTATTGTATCAACCACATATTAGGGCTGCACCGATATTATATGTACTTGTATGTCTATGTCCACCTCACATGAACAACGGGCACCATAAATGGGCGGTGCTACCTCGAGATGCATTGTTGAGTCATTCCCAATTGTCATGGATGATTTATATAGATTAGAATGGAACACTTGTTTAACCAACTGGATTGTTCTGCAAAACTATTGTGTACAGAGTGGAAAAGCTTGTTTGGGAGATTCGATTTACCGCTACATGTGTACCTCAGAGAAGTTCTCCCCAGAATATCTTCTCGACTGTCTCAACATAGCTTCTGAACATGAAGCACTTGAACTTGCAGATAGAGTTGAATCTTCAATGTACACATGGAGGCGTAAAGCATGCATGAGTAATTCAAAGTCTTCATGGGTGATGGTAAAGGATCTAATGTCAGAGACAGACAAGAATGACAAAAACCATGTCCTAGCAGAAAGAGCAGAGAGCTTGTTGTTCTCTTTGAAGCAGAGGTATCCTGAGCTCTCTCAGACATCCTTGGACACATGCAAGATTCAATACAACAAGGTAATACATAAGTGTTCATGATTCCTTATGAATCACAAGGATGATGGTCATTATGATAATTTGTCAAACTAAACTAATAGCTAGGATATTTGATCTTTATTCTTCTCTACGACTAAAAACACAATGTATTCTAATTACATTACTAAACGACACTGGCATCATGAAACGGTTCATCAAATTATCTTACTTAACCGAAAAGCTTATCGTTATTTCTTAGTAGGAGGTATTATTGTTTCTTCTCTTCTGATAAAATTTTCTGTATTCTTGCAGGATGTGGGGCAAGCAGTACTAGAGAGCTACTCAAGAGTGTTGGAAAGTTTTGCATACAACATTGTTGCTTGGATTGAAGATGTAATTCATGTGGACAGATCGATGAGAAACCACGACCAATGAGAGCAAATCAGTTTCAAGCACTTCTCAAACAAATTTTGAGACATTAACTTATTCCTGTGTATGAAGCTAGTTAGTTCTTATAAAAGGGTATTAGTCCACATTTCGCATCTACGAATTTCAAGAAATGACTTTGTACATTAGTATCCAGTAGAACAGAACAGAATTTTTTTTTTTTCAAAGCACTGAATTTATTAACCTCTTGTTACATTTATTTATACATATCACCATTTTTAGCAAAATAATCGTGCAAGAGAACTTCTTTTGTAGGTAATGCCCGTGTCTTACAAATGCCCTACGATTAGCCCGAGAGAGAGTGAAAATTTCAATCTATGTGAACCAAAGGATGACTTTTCAATCAAAACTATGATCTGAGTAGAGACTTGGTTTTTAATATTAAGGCTGTTGCACCTCAAGTACTAATACAGATACATTCATCTAACAGTAGATTGAGCCACTTGTCCATCGAATGAGAACCTATACCAAGTACTCGGTGAGTTTTCCTTGCACCTTGCACATTTAATCTCAATTTTCTTCGTAAAACCTTGGCTAAAATTACTCTTCGGACTGCAAATACCAACTCTAAAAAGAATCTTAATGGCATTCTATCGACGTCAAAACAGAATTCAAATGGCAATATCTACCTCTCAAAAGTTTTGCCATAGACGTACAAATCTGTCCACTTTCATAATCACCAGTTAATGGGGCACAAAAGAACCACCATTGCATGAATAATTTCTAATACATGCAACTGTTTTGATCTCAGATATGAAACTATTTTTCAGCAGTATGAATCAGCATCCCAAATGCTCCCAAATATACAAACTAACAGTACCATTGCATCACTGAATTTCTCAGCATAAGGCTCAATAATTTTCTACACTTCTATCTACAAAGAAAAACAGTTTCCTTGAAAAGCATGAGATCCTTGCAACAATATATTAACAATAGTGAAAAATATAAAAGTATCACAAGCATGATGCATGAGTAGCTTTTATAACCTGGTCAGTGCGAGATTCAGAGAAGAAATGACTCGGCTTTTCAATGAGGAACAAAATAGCATAGTGAAGGAAATTAAATCTAAAACAAAGAAAATACCAAGGGGACCTTCAATCCTTCCTGCATCTTATTCTTTTCTGAAAGGGGCATCTTATTCTTTTTAACAAAATAAAGATTATATTAATAAACTATACTATGATAATGCACAAGTAAATTATGTCATTTGTTTCAGTAAACCCATGGTGGCATATCAAAAAACCACAGCAGCCATTGTGTGTATGTTATTTGTTCCATCCTCCCTTTATCCAGCAGCAGTCTTTGTTTCTTTGACTCTATATTTAAAGCAAGTAAATCCATCATTTTTCTTTTACATTTTCTTTTGGAGATGGATAATAAAGAACATAGGAACACTATATGAAATAGATTTATGCATTTATACAGATATAGAAATGTCTATACAAATGTGCATTTGTATGTATGTATGTGCACACATGTATAAATGCATGAGTCTCTCTGTGCGAGCACAGGCGTGTGAGGGAGAGAGAGAGAGGGAGAGAGAGAGAGAGAGAGAGAGAGAGAGAGAGAGAGAGTGAACAGAAAAATAGAAATTGATGATTAAAAGAGAAAAACAGCTACATATCATTCTGAAGATATCTTACTCTGATCAATTGGTAAAGTCAATAAATATTCCTATATATACAACAGACCTCCGAACAGCGTGCAGAGGTGGATGGGGGTGATCAAAGGGTTAGTAGTCAAGCAGGCCCTGGGTGGGACGGGCCGTGTGAGAATATCTTCAAAAGTCTTCCAAAACGACCCCTCCCTGCTCCCACCCCACCCCACCCCACAAAAAAGAATTTCCCTCAACAGCTTCTCCAATCTAAGGAACAGACCCGCGCGACACGGTGATCTTGATACCAATTATGCACAATGAATGAAACCATTAAGTTACCTGCTGAGGGGGTTCTCGCTCCAGAAAAATCAAGAAGAAAGTTTACTTAAACTCAGCTGTCATCGTCCACAGCACCGATGTATGTGAGATCCTTCCGTCTTACTCTTACAGCCCCCTTAAGCCAGCTAGATGCTCGAAGATTTCCATGATCTGCACTGCCTATTAAAGCACTGTTGCCTGAGCTCGGGCCTGATCCTGCACCATCTTCCAGGAGTGTCCATGGGTCAATCTCCATATCATAATCCTGGGATGGCAATGGCTTCGACTTCCCCGTTACACTACTTACTGTTCGTGCCAGAGGAACCTGATTTTTCTGCAGTGGGTTTGAGTTTCCCGAGTAAATCCCAGAATTTGATGTGCTGGACTGAAGAACAGCCAAAGCCATGTTTGGAACTGGTGGTGGCTGGCACGACACAACGCACCGAATTGAAGGAATTATTACCGGCATTGCAGTTTGAATACGCCACCTAACAGTGTCAGGCAGCTGCATGCGATCCAAGTCATTCTGCATCCATGGAAACACATTTAAGATGGTCATAAACCCATTTACTATTTACTGAAAGTCTTAATCAACTTTAAGAAATGAAGACCAAATGAAAACTTAAGGTATGCCGAATCTATAGCTCCTCGGTTTTTTTTTTTTTTTTTGCCTCTTGTTCTTCAAGTGCAGGGAGGTTCTAGTATTATTTGCAAATTGCAACTCACAAGGAATTTGATTTACATAACTACTTTATGACCTCGCTTTCCCCTTCTTTCTTTTTCTCCCTTTGATTTATTTTTTTATATTTTTTTGTAGGAAATGGTAGCATGCAAAATATGAGAAGACCAAACCTGCAAATTCTCTGCCAGTTCACGATCAAATGCAACAAAACCTTTCCCACTTTCTTTTGTTGGCTTAGTAGACCTCAACCAACTTGGCTGGCAACTGCTTAACAGCCCGTGCAGAACCAGCAATAACTCATCAAAGAGACTTTCGCTTGACAAGTCTGCAAGAGCAGCAGAGGCAGCATCCATTGAAGAATCTGACTCCCTCTTGGATAAAGAACTCTGTGAGGGAGTGAAGGATGGGTCTGCATCCTCATGCACAACTCTGTTTCCTAGAAGGCGTAATATAACGGTGGCAAGCCCATGCCTCCGCGCTGATGGCTCCCTGAGAATTCCAAGATGTTGAAACTAGTCAATTTCTCTATCTGCTAAAATATTTTAACATGAGAAGATCACTCCTTTCGCTATTTGACAGGATGAGCTTTTCAACATACCATGACCACTATTCATCGATTATATCTATCAAGTGCAAATCTTATCATTAAATATAACATATACAGATGTCGACAGGAATCCACTCCAGTTATTATGAATCATGTAAGTAATCATAAGCTCCCTAATTGGTTGAATTTACAATCCTGTTGTAAAAAAGCATAAACAAAGACAATCTAATAAAACAGGGTAAAATAGTAAACTAGAGATAGTGAACATGTAACTAAACTGAAAAGAAATGAAAAAAATCCTCCAAGCCAATTTAAAAATCTCCCAGTATAAGAAAAGAACAAATAAATTCAATCCATCAATTAAAATAAAGACATAATTTTACACCAAAAAAAAAGATAAAAGCAATTGAGTCATGTGAGTGGGTGCCAAGATGCTTCACATATATTTACATTCTACCACAACAGCAAAGAACAAAGTACATCGAAAAATGTTAAATAAGCATTTCAACTAGATTAGATAGAAGGTTCGGACTATTGGCAAAAAGTAGAACCAAGCAATTCTCAACACAAATAAGAAATAGATAAACAACGTAATGAAAAACATAAATCAGGCCTATGTGCAGATAAGGTGGATTTAAATCAGCAATAACAAAGATAGAGGAAACTGGTAATGCAAGACAAAAAGCATGCTCAGATAACAGAACAAGTACCATACTTCACCGAAAAGAAAAAGAAGGGAAAAATTAAAACCTATAAAATTACCTATCTGCATAGATGATTGGAAGCAATCTCAAGAGTAACTGCAATCTCAATGACATAGAAGCACGCAAAGCTGCAGGGGACGGTGGAGCAGAATCTGCCGCTGCTGCTGCTGCTGCACGTCTAGCTAATCCAGGACTGCCACCCCTTATACCTTTGCGATTATTTCCTTTGCTTGTGGGACCTTCAATTCCAGAAGGAGTTTGTCCTGCTTGCTTGCTTGTCCCGCGAGTCACAGCATTAATTTGTTGCTCGATATTACTCAACTGCTTGATCAAATCATTTGCAAAAGTATTTCGTGAGTCATCTGAACTTTGATCTATGCAAGGAAGAAGTAATTCAATGAGAGCCCTCTCTGTCACATGCTGCTGGGAGACACTCTGGCCTTCATTGTCAAATAATTGACTGGACCCTTTCCCATGCCTTTTCGACTCTGTCCCCTCTTCAACCATCTCACCCTCTTCAAGGGAGGTGACTTCAAACTTCTTCTTATCTCCCCTGTTTGTCAGAAGATCAGATTCAGAAGTAAACCAGCCCCAAGGTTTCCAAAAGTGGGTCTTAGTCGAGAGACCTTTACTCTCGGCAATATTCATAAGCCGTTGTCTAATGGTTTTTCGTCCAAAAAGAACATCTGAACCACCCAGGAACCATTTAACCTGCAACAACATAGAATCTGCAAGAGACCTCCCAAAGAGATGAACCACATCTGAGAAAAGGGGTGCAGCATCAGGTCTAACCAATAATCTTGTAAGGATGATTTCAATGAAATATTTCTCATTTTCAGAGGCAGCAGCCTTTTCTGGATTAGGTGAGGACGAACGTATGGCATCCACTAAAGACATGTCCTGTGTCTCTAGTTTTTCAATGAGGGCTTGTTCATTCAAAAGAAGCCTGAGCTCTACCCATTGCCAATGAAATTTTGCAGGTTGAAGGGTATCTAAAATATGGACAAGCTTTGATTCACGCTCTGAATAGTGAACTTTAGTTTCGCCCTGTCCAGATACCTGATTTCCTTCCGCCTGTGGAAATAAAGAGTTTGGCAACTTACAGTCAAGAATGGCATTCAGAAAAAGCCTTGCACGTAATGGAACAAAAGCCATGGATTTAATATGAATGTCTGAACCGTTCAAGTCCAGCATGGCTGCAAATTCAGCATCGCTGCTATCTGCCGCTACAAGGTCATAGAAACCCTGACTATCTCTCAAACAAACATCACGAAAAGGCAAATGCTTAATAACATCACCTATAGCTGTTGCTAAAGATTGATATGACTGATTAAAATCCTCACGAACTGCAAGGCAAGTGTTCAGAAGGAATGGCCACCATATAACAAAAGCAAATATTGAATAAGCAGGTGGAAAAACCAAACGAAGAGGAAGCATTCGCTGCATCCTGGAAAGAGCTATTATGGATGGTTCACCCAAGAGTTCCACAACCATTCCATCCGAAACAGTTCTGCAGTTTCCAACAAGCAATCTAAACCAATGAACATAAACTTCAAGTGAGTTATCACCCTTAAGTGCCCCAGCAGTACGAGCATTACCATTTGAGTTGGATCTACTATTCCTCACAAATTGAATTATATCCAACTTTTCCTTAAACCTGAACACAGTCACCAACCTCTCCAAGCTAGTAATCCCATTAATAACTGCCCCGATGATTAGAGCAGAAACAGCAGCTGCAACTTTTGTATTGGAATCATGGGATTCAGGAGATAACTGATATTGATTCCGAGAACCCTTTCCAGGAGAAAAAACCCCAGCAAGAGCAGAACAAGCTTCTGTGGCAAGAGCTACCTCAAATACACGAGTTTGACGCTCTCCAAGAGCTTCCTTGAGAAGGCATAGGCAACTTATATGGATGCGTAGAATACGTCTAGCAAAGTTTAGGGAATCAGTGGCAGATGGATAACCTCCTGGTCTGAAATCAGAAACTTTTGCTAGAATTGACCCTACATTACCAACAATAGCAGAAACAGCGGATGACACCAAAGTTGGGTCGCCTTCTTGAGCAGCACCACCAGTTTGCCGAATGCAGTCCATCAGTTCAGTTATTATTTTATGAGCAATCTGATACCCGTCATCCCATTTTTCAATTGCAGGGGCTTTAGGAGTGCTGCCGGCAAAGAGTTTTCTCTCCTTGCCCGAAAAATAGGGAAAGGCATCGTCAACATTCACATTTTTTTGTACAATCTCTCTCATGTTCAAACCCACCCGAGATAACCGGACACCACTAATCTTTTGGCGAAAATAATCATCAAGATCCTCAACTCCTGATGGAACACCAAGCGCAAACCCTAACTCTCCATCCACTGTTTGCCCAGATTCAAGTTCAGAATAAAGCCTCTTATCACATGTTACCTTGAAACTCTTCTCCCATTCAATCACACTAGCCACATTGCCATACCGCTTCAACAGATACCGACTGTAAACTAAGGCAGCTGAACCTGAAACTCTTCCGTTAGATGCCACCACTGCTGAAGCACGGAGCATTGTTGCTGATAAGACTTCTGGAATGAGATCTGTTGCAAGAAGTATGTTCTCATACCTGAACCAAATATGATATTAGATAACACAACAAAATAAAATGCTTAATTGAAGTACCAACATTTAATTGGGAAACCATTTATGAAACAATATGACTGTGCAAGAGAGAGTTCAAGAATGAGGAAACAAGTGTAAGCTGGATAATTGTAGTGCAACCTGTGCATTACAACTGTGTTCTAAACTGAAAAAAGTTGATGAAAGACTGGCAGATTATTATAGAAGAGGAAAGAGACCACTTCCCAAAGATGACCAAACTGGCAGATTATTAAAAGGAGAAGAATGCAAATTTAGCAAAATCTTTTACTTATTAAAGATATTGGGAAAGAAAAGGGTAAACCATATATATGATTTTATAGTTAAGTGAATAAAAACAGAAATGTCTGAATTTTGCATACAAATAATAGGTATATAAAGTCAAGAGAGTGCACCTTCGGAGGGACGATATTAGAAATGCCTCCCCAACTTCACATACTTGGCCTTCAACATTTCTTGGCAGCAGCAGAATGTTTCTCCCACTATGGATAGTAGAACTGGGGCTAGTAATAACCTTTGGCAGCAGCCAAAGAAGAAACTTTACTGCTGAAACTAAATCATCTGAAACATCCATTAAATACAGTGCAGCAGAAAGTTCATCCTCACCGAGCTTCCACCGTATGGAGCTCCTATCATCAACTGCTGTGAAATTCCTACCAAACTGGCCAACCTTAGCAATTGTCTTTTCAGTCTCTTCAACAAGCTGCCTGATATTAGTCATTAACCAAACAGTAATAGTCCTCTTCTCTGCAAATCGCAGCCGCTTTAAAGCTTTTCCAATAGAAACAATATCTCCAGCATGGTTCGTTTTGGTCGTATCTGTAGGCTTCGGAGGTTCTCCCTCTAGTCCAGATCTATGATGAGGACAACTTATCTTATTATTGCAGACATGACTTGTAGAAGCTCCCTGGCTCCCTTCAATCCTAGCAGCTGCTAGTTGAGCAAGACTTTGAGTTTTGCGAACTATTTTCTGCCGATTCCTAGATACCTGTTTAGTTAGCTTGACTGGTGGATCAACCTTCAACGGCTCTGAGGATTTAGGTCTCTTCCTCATCCACCAAGTATCTTCATCATCTGAAGGAATTGGAGAATTTCCTAGGATATATGAGCTCCTTTCGTCACTCACTTTTTGCCTCTTTGCTCTTCTGCATTCTTCACACCCAGGGGTGCCTTCTCCAAGATCCATCTTGTTAGAGATCGACCCAAAAGGCCTCTTCACACTCCCTTGGGACTCTTCAAGTCCTGTATCTGTTGGTGGGGTGGAACTATATGGCAGTTGTAACAATAGTGAGATTGCTTCCTTTAGTTCTTCAACATCAGCATCAATTTTGCCCCTCTTGCCACTTTTGCCAGACAATATGCTGGATGACAACTCAACAGTCTTCCACTGATCAGCAGAAACTGGCAAACCACCATCCTTTCCAGGGATGGCATTGTTCTTTTGCTTCAGAGCTGACTTCATACTCAAATTTTTATTTTGATCACCAAGGAACCCATTAAGTATGAGGCGCCGTTCATTTGAGTAAGAACTCATAGCCTCCAAAAGTTTTGGGCCTTCAGCAACCACTGCTTCTTCCAGAGCATCATGCACAAAGACCCTAGGCAACAACTTCAAGATCTGATAATGCCTCTTCCTTCTGTCTGATTCAGTCACTGGTCCATTTATATCCATAATGCCACTAATTATCAGCTGTCTAACATAGACATGGGGGTAAAAAATACCAGAACGTATGAGTTCAATCACAAGAAATTGAAGGCGCTTCAAACCTTCTCCTTTGCCTGCATCATGTTGATCAATCCAACAAACTATGATATCATGTAAAGGGCCCGGGCTCTCAAATATATTTGATGATTTTGTACTTCTCTGGTGCACACTTCTCGACTTATTTTTAGATTCATAAGAACTTCCCATGGAACTTCTGACAGGAATATTAATCTGCTGAATGGAACCTTTAGCAGGGTTGTCATTCTTATGTTGAGGTGAACTTTGCAAGTCTCGGATCTTTAGCATCAAAAGCCGAGTTGCAATGTGTACCTGAGAAAAATCTTTTCTGCCAGTAAATTTTAGCTCACAAGGAGGAGCAGTTCGAAAATCCCTGAAATCACAAGTTGCCCACTCACAAAGGAAAAATACCGAACAAACAAATGACAAGTTCACAGTACCAATCCATTTCAATGATGTTCTCAAGCAAGGACTAACTTCTGCAACCCAACTTTCATTTATAATTCCCTCGCAAGGATCTTCAAACAGAAATCTATATACCCCAAGAACATCCCCCTGCGCAAGAGACTTATCTAGGGCCTGTACAGCTTTAGCAATACTATGGCCTGGATAGCTAGGGCTTGCAGCCTTTTCAAGATTGTCAGCACGCTTCTGAATGGATGAAACAACATGATCAAAGGCCAAGGATTGATACTGAGCATCAAAAGCTTTGCTTCTGAATACAGAAGCAACTTCTGCTGACCCAATTTTAATCTTTCTCACATCCTCAGACATCTTCTGTAGATTTCCATCGTTTACTGCATAAGAGACTACACATGGTGGTAGAGGAAAGCAATCCAAAGCTACAAATGAGTCAGGTACAGACAGTATTAAATAACGAAGCATCTCCACCAGAGCAGACACTGTATACGCCCTTCTGGAGTTATCCACAAGATCGGATCCACCTTGAGAAGGTTCGCGTATGAAACGGACAGCTGTCCCGACAAGATTGCGCACATAAGTTTGAGATAAGACAACAGTCTCCAAAACACCATATATAATAGGCAAAAGCAACTGCACAATCTCAAGCAATTCCTTCTCCTGCAACAGCACATGTACATTATAATTAAAACCCAAACAAAGCAAAAAAGCACGATCTTTCATTATTCCTTTTTAGAAAGAGATCAAGATAATTTTAAACTCATTACATAGGTCATCAAAAAATAAAGGCAGAAAGAATGTAATACCTGCAGTTGACGTAGAACCCATTCAATAACAAGTGTAGGAAGAAGCAGCCCTTCAGTATGATGCCATTGCAGGAGTCGCACCACATACCACCACTTGAAATGTAGGGAAGGCTCGTCACCATCAAGGACTGATGATGCTGGATCACTCCGTTGTGATACTGACCCAGCATAAAGCATTTGTTGTGATCGTTCTCTGTGGTGTGAACCAGGAAGTGAACTGTTTCTTGAAAAGAATTCATCGAGAAGGTACTGCAAGTATTCAATGATATCTTTGGTCCAGTGCTCTGTGCGAGACAACTGAGTTTTATCAGGTATCCCAGAAGAAATACTAGAAGGACCTGGCCGGATCTGCAAAAGATACAGCAATTAAATGCTACGGCCTGTGGCTATCATCCAATATGAAGAGTATTGGTAAATATGTAAAGATCAGTGAGCCATTCTGATACGGACGTGTACCTGATTAAGATAAGTGACTTTAGCAAACCAAGTTGCTCTCAGCAATGGAACATTATTCCTTGTAAGAACTTCAAATAGAGATCTTTTCCTATACCCATGAGGAACATGATCAGCCAATGAACGCAAGCGTTTGTGTTGTTGTGATAAACCCTGGAAAGGAATGGAAGTAAATTTTAAAGAACATATAAAAAAGAAATAACTAGAATGACCACTTCAATCATAGGCTCCACCTGAAGCTTCACATCAGTTGTTTCAAAACCACTTAAGGTGTGTTCAACCCACTCTGTCCGAGGTCCATTGCCAAACTTTCACTACCCAACTGGGTGAGGGCATCTAGCCAAGCTATCCAGTTACTCTACCAATTTTTTTTCTTTTTGACAGTTCATTGCCAGAATATGATTTACTCCAAGCACTCAATATTTAGCCATTCAGATAAAATTCCTTAACTTGGTATAAATAGCTAAAAATTTATAATAACTAGATCAGGATTGCAAGGACATTATACCATTTCCCAAAAACCCATGGAATAGATGATAATAACTGGGGCCCTCATTGTTGTAAGAGAATACCTGTGGCCATCATTTTATTGCCCCCAGGAAAATAACTACAGCCATCTTTTTATGGCCTTCAATTGTTTCAAATTAGATTGCAAGGATTTAATGGCCATCCTATGCGCTGGGGTCATTCCAAAGGGATGCATTTAGCTATTGGGCATCCATTTCCTCGCTTAGGAAGAAGAAAAGAACTCAAAGTCCTTTGGGATTGTTTACTGCTGGCAGTCCTAAGAGTAATATGGACGCAGCTAAACAGAAGAAGATTTTAGGTTTATAAGGGGGTGGGAGTGGATGAGCTTTGGGATGAAGTGCTCCATAGGTCTGCAGTATGGGTTTCTGTTACTGATGATATGAGGGACTAATCCATCTCTTCTTTTATGACAAATTGAATACCTGTAGTGAAGTGAGACTGGCTTTTGCATTTTCTGGTTGCTACTCTCTGTTTCCTGTTTTCCAGGCTGTGATTGCTTACCCACTCATTCTACAGTCCTCTTCTTTTAGTTAAGGAAAGTTTGACAAAAATTTTAACACTTGAATATTACTCCATCACTAATTCTAACATTCAAATGGTGAGCTATCTGGGAAACAAGAAAATAATTATATATGAGATCTCCTAAATGCTTCAGGCAGTGTTCAACCCATCAATGGCGACAATCTAACTGCCAGTGATGGTCGCAATACATAACATTCTTTTCCTAGACGACCTACAGTCCTGTAATTAAAATATTTATTGGCAAGCACTCTCAGTTCTTAATTCTATCTCTTGAATATTCTTAAGCACAAACGCAAAGATAGAGAGAGGACTTATCGAATAGACTACTGCTTTGTTCTGTTTACAACAAAATATATCACCATTTTAAAAGAGTGGTTGTTCAAGAAAACAAAATGCATACCTCAATCCATTTTTTTCGTAAGTCGTCACCACAGTGCCTTTGTTCAGGAAAAACACCAGGCTTTGTTAAGAGTGAATCAGCAAGAGGAACACCATACACTTGACCAGCCTGACATAGAAGTATCTTACAGCAGTCAAGAATGTGATACCAAACTTAAAAACCCCACTTAAAAACAAACATTTTATGTATTAGCATATAAGCACTGTTGTTTGAACGCATTTTTACCTTCCTCTTTTGAGCACGAGATTCATTTATGGCTCTAAGACGTTTTTTGATTGCCTGCAAAACAAGAGAGAAAACTTAAATATCATATAATTATAATAACATTTTCTAAAAGAAAATGCTAATCCCAAAGAAGATGGTGGAAATCTTCTATTAAAAACAGTTTGAGAAGTCTCTCATAACTTTAGAAACTAAGAAATTACCTCTCTACACCTGAAGACAAGAGGCTTGTTGAAATGTTGGGCCTGACTAAGTGATATCTCTCTAGCCTCCTGGAAAATTTAGCAAGTGTCAACCTAAGAACCTACTTTTGATGGATCCACAAAATTTATAATCTCAAAAGTCCATAACAATCCAAATAAAGACCAGGCAATGTAAAAGTTGTCCTTGATCATCAAAATATGCAACATAAAATGCTTTGATATAAACACAACAGAATATTTCTCAAAATTAAAAGGAAAACCTTCTTTTCAAAGAAATACAAAAGGGATGTATACAAATGGTTATTAGGAGTTAATTTCTATTCAAACGTATTTTGGATGAACAACAGTATGTGTTTTGCAAATAGATAATATCTCTTAAATTCTCTTGACATACACCTATAAATTACTTGATTATAAAAGTGTACCTCAATTCCTTCAACAGTTTCCCTGTATCCAGATTGCACATATTCCCTGGTAAGTGTCTCCTCTGGGCAATTTGGGGTTTGGGGATGGAAATCAGGTGGCCCAAGTCTGAGATTAGATTAAGAAGAAAAGAAATTACTTTAAAATGAGCTTTGACATAGATATATAAAGAAAGAAACATAAAATTTGAAGGAAAAAAAAAAAAAAAATATATATATATATATATACATATATATATACACACACATATTAGAAAATATATCTATAAGAAATTATCTCCAGCAGTATCAACATATAAAACAAAGAACATCCCAGCAACTTCAGTACCTATTTCTTTTAGTTGTTATAGTAATGAAATACAAACAAAAACAAAAACGGCATATGTTCTTTACATACATATATATATATGAGAGAGAGAGACAGAGAGAGAGAGAGAGAGAGAGAGAGGCATTATCAGTTCCAAAATTTACCGAGCATTCAAAGGGTCTTTATCACACTTCAATTTGTAAGGTGCTATTTGAGATGGGCGCCTGCACGGATAAGAAAAAATCACCTCATTTTACCAAGCCCAAAAGCACCAAGCCCAAAAGCACCCAACTTATCAATAGCATAAGAAAAAGATCGAGTTCCTTTACAATAACTCAAACTATACAACCACTATAGAGTAACATAACCTTAGACATATCAGGAGGTAAGAACTTTTACCCAAAATGGATAAAATGGTGTTAATTGGTGGAGGGAGAGGGCAACAAACTATTACATTTGCAGTTAAGTGTAATTACCTAGAATTTAAAGGTAAGTGAGCTGGCAGCGTAGCTGATTCAGCTCGGACAGAATCCCTTCCTGATGCCCCACCTATTGTGTTGTTACTAACTGCACCAGTCAAGCCGGTGGGCTGATACCTTTGCATTTTTTCTAACTATCATCGGCATACTGCCCCCAGCATCGAACTGCTACAAGAAGCTGCCAAGCTAAACAACTTGGTTAGAACATGGTTACAATGTTTAAGTTTGAGAAAGGTCGATCACCAGCAGAAAACAATTCCATTAGTTCAATACAGAAATACAAACTTTAAATGATGATGTATGATATGCAGAAGGTTTAAGAAGTTTAAACTCATGCATAGAACTTGTACATCAAATAGCTTCCATAGAAAGCTACACAATGCAAAGCGATTGCATTCTGTCAAGGCAAACTCTTAGCTAGTAAGCATGTTTTCGTATTGGGGACCCAAAAACGTATGGCATGGGATGTATAAGATAATGAACTTCAGCTCATTATACCACAATATGTAAAAGAATATTAACTTGTAGGGAAACCGGATAGCATAGATAGGAATGACGAGCACAAGGATTGCAGCTATTTGCTTCAAATTTATTCAAGTGAAAATTGTTTTATGATTTATTCAACCAAAGCAACCTTATTGTTTCTCATTTTTCTTATGACAACCTCTCTAACATTTGATGTGGAAAATTTGACTTCTAATCAGTAATTACTATATAATGAAAATTCGCTCCATCACTAAATAGTTCGGATTGCAATTTGAAGAAGAAAACCAACCCCTATGCCACGTAAAGTTTACATTTGAATACTGAAGCTGCTTCGCATGTTGAATCAAGACAGGTCTAAGAAATGCAAAAGTATTGATTAGCCATAGTCTGAAACATTCATAATGTTTATCAACATTCGAGACTAAAATGAATGTAACACATTAGCTTGAAGTTGCCAAATTCGAAATCTTGAGAAAAAAAAACAAACATCAAATACAAAGACAACTAAGAAGATCATTAGTCTAACAATCCCCAAAACCCAATTTCCGGAGCTCCTATCTTTTAAAGTTCCACATATACATCCTACTTTTCTACCCGCACAGTAAAAACCCAAATCAATTTGATCTGCATTAGAAATACCCAATATGCTCAACTCCAAAAACCACCCAAGTAACTCAAATCAGTTCAATGCCCAAAGTTCCAATAATTCCCAATACCAACCCGCGCAGCAATACACCCAAATCTGCTATCCAACCTAAAAATTTCAACCCCCGCCAAAAAAATCCTAGCTTATAAACCTAAAAACCTAACCTTTCCGCACACCAAATCACCTAATCCAAACCCGAAAGCAGCGCAATTCAAACCAGGGAATATCAAAAAAGCTAGGGTTTTGAAGAAATACCAATTTCCGGAAAAGCGAGCTGTTTCGAAGCTTGGAATTGGGGCCTCCAGCATGAAGTGTAGCTAGGGTTTTTTTACGGCAATGGTGGAAGAAAAGGCGGAGACTTTGGGGGGAAGAATTAGAAAGAAAGAAAGAAAGGGAATTTGAGATTGCAAAAAGATTGAAGCTTTGAAAAAATTAGGGATTTTGAAAGATTGGGTTTTGGGGGAAAATTGAGAGAGGCGAAGAAGAAGAAGAAGAAGAAGAAGGGTTTCGGGGGTTCTGAGGAGTTTGACTATTAATCTTTGCTGATGATGACGACGGATGCCCCTCTGTTGCTTCTGTGTAAGAATAAAGGGGAGGAGAGAGAGAAGAAGGGTGGGCGATCTGGGACTAGTAAATTATTTTTTAATTATTTTTTGCAATCTATATCCTACATGGCTTTCCCTTTTTGTCCTCCTTGAATCTTTGGATTAATGTTTGAATTGTAAGTTTTGTTGGGGTAAATTAGGGAAGGGAATTGGGACAACCTAGTTGAGCAGAGGGTTGGATTTCATTCCTGGGTAAAATTCCTAAATTAGTATGAACATTGTGGAAGGGAAACAGACACAAATCTACTTCACTGTGGACAGTTTCAGTTTTTCGAACCCGGGTTGGGCAGTTGATTCGGCAAGTGAGTTGTAATTAAAAGTAAATAACTTGAAGTATTTTTGTTTTTTTTTTTTTTAATTACTGAAGACATTGTGGGTTTTCATGAGGAGTTTATGTAAGCATTATATCATTCACATGTGTTATGCACTAATGCATATCAACTTTTTCTAACGCAACTGCAGTTCCAAACTTCCACCAACTTCCCTTTCTGTGCAGAACATAGAGTTTGGATATGATCTCAATGGAGGCAGTAATGTACTTGTTCCAATTGGCCATGCCCTAGTGTAGTTGACCCAATAAGAATGGCCCATTGTTGGAGGTATAGGTATTTGGTTAAGGGCACCCCATTTCCTGAAAGCATATGTACTTCCACTAATAATACTCAACTTAGGGTTTCTTTTTAGCTCCCGTAATTGACTTACTTTTGAGATACATCATGTTGCATGTAAGTGCTTTATTCGTTATCTACATACGGATAAACATGTCTTTTTACAATAATTAAATTTGTGATCTGTATATATAAATATACATAGAAAGGGTAAAACCGTCGTATGAACTTGTATATAAAAGTTTGCCCTTTATAGTATGACATTTCTACTTTTAAAAAGAAAATGTATTTTTATTTTCGTTCAGATATACATTTTTGTCATTTTTCCTACTTGATTACACTATCAATAATCGTGCATTAGAAAGTGACAAATGGTATATTCGAGTTTGAGAATTTCAATTGTCCAATGTTATGATATGAACTTTAACAGATTCTGACAATGGTTTACGTCAACAAAATATTTTTAATGCTAATAGATACAAAATATTCAATGGCATAGAGCATCTTTAGCAGACTCTCTATTTTGACTCCTTAGCTATTTTGAAGAGCATGTTTAGTTTTTTATCTATTTTAACAGCTGCACCAAACTCCTAAGTGGCTCTCTATTACAACTTTTAGCTATCTCGCTGCTAAATATAGAGAGCGAGATGAAGCTCTCTATAATTTAAAACATTCATTTTAAGTTATTTTATGTAATTTATAAATACATTTAAACTATTTAATCTTCATTTAAAAAATAAATATAAATTGAAAACTAGCTAAAATAAAGAGCATTGATGCAGAAGTAATTATAAAATGGCTAGCTAAAATAATTTTTTAGCTACTTTAGCTAAAATTTGACTCAAAAATGGATAGCATTGCTAAAGATAGTTGTATATCAATTACTCTATGAATATAGTTGATCTTAGAGATCGATGTCACACACACACAAAAGACATCATTTATGCAGCACTTTCTTTTTTCAAGTTTCAATTTTCAACTCCTCTATAATATCTACTTATTGAAATCGTGGAAATGAATATTTTATCCTGAGCTTAAACATTACATTACATCCATACATAGCAAGATCGAATTGTGCATCTCAATATGAAAATAAACTTTATTCCATAGTTAGCAATATTAAGAAAAAGAGATATTCAATTTCAAATTCAAATTCCTGAGAATTGTACATCTCAATATGGAAATAAAATTTTTTTTTCATAGTTAGCGATATATCCTCAACTAGGTAGTATAGCTATAATATCCATAGGGGTATCTTTCCCACTGTTTTACTAGTGATTGCTAACATGTTTCTCTTTTATAGGTTTATTTAAAAATTGAGCAATCCTAGATTTCATCTAACTTGTTGATCAAAGAATAGCTGTAAAAGCTACAAGCTAAGCAATTTCATCTATGTTAGTATAGATTTTATTGTATATTGGCATTCCTAATACAAAACCTAGAGTCTTAGGTCTAAGTAAGAAGTGTGTCAATCATTGGAGTGAAGACCTAGTCGAATGAAAAGAAAAAGACTCAATGCTTCAGTTGACTCCTCAAGGTACTTCACAGGTAATTGCATATGCATCTCATACGTTTTGTGTCTTTATGCATACTGTGATTGATGCATGTGTTGCAATCCCGGTTAGGTCAGAATATGTGAGTTGGTATGTGTTCGATTTCTTTAGTTAGGAGATCTTTTGTGCATTATTGCTGTCAGTCATTAAGTTGTAAAATGATATTTATTCTACATGATTTGTTCAGTTAAGTCTATCTTTTTCATTAGGGATAAAATCATGTTTATTTGTAGAATATCTTTTTAGGATGTGTCTCTTCCATATAAGGAGTCAATTAGGTTTTGGTGTCTTTATTGTCCAAAGTTTTAGGGGGAGTCTGTATATTATAAACAGCAATAAAATGAGTTCATTGTGCTTGCCTTTGATGGGAAAAAAGATTGTATTCATCCATTGTGATTTAAAAAAAGGCTTCATTCATCTTTGAATAGTGATGTGCTTCAAATCATATCAGTAATCTACTTGTTCCATGTTAAAGTAGATTGTTGAGTCAAACACTTTTTCATTTATCAATCATATACTGCATATCAAGTACTCTCGAGGTCAGTTTGAGTTGTTGATGTGCAAAGAAGATTGAAGGTCGAGGTCAGTACTCGTCAATCTTACCAGTGAGAGCAGTTCATCAGTGGAGAAGATTTACGAAGATGTGATCATACAGCCTTCTAGAATGTGTCTAGTAAGTATAGCCGAGGTCAGTGCTATTGGTTGTTTGTAAGAGAACTCGTATCTTTCCATTAAGTACGTGAATTGGTTTTCACTAGGGCTTTAGAGAGTTAAGACCCCGTAGTTGTTTTCCTCATTGAGGTTTTTATTGCGCAAACAATTCTGGTGTCTCTTGATCGCTGTGTGATTGTGTTTACCTTTCTTTTATGCACTTTATCTACACTGCTATATTCAGGGATTCATATATGTGTTTCAATCTTTTAACGTTTCTTGCTGGAGTTTTTTTAATTAAGGAAAAGTTGAGGTTTCTGTAGGGAAAGTTTATTTACCCCCCTCTAGGCTTTTTAGTTTCATCCCAATATTTTCAATCTAACCTATTGATCAAAGAAAATATAACACTAAAACTACCTCTTTTGGGATCAAGAATATGAACGCTTCTATTAAGAGGTCACATAACCGCACACTTGATACCTTGACCTGGGTGGCAACTGTTTGCCCAGAACAAGTGAGCTCCAAGAAGGATCATGAGTCGTGCTTGAACAAGGATTGAACTACCAATACAAAAATAAGATGTAATTTGTTAATTTGATACGTTGAACATATGAAATGACTTGGTGTACAAACCCTTGTATAAAGAAAACTTGAACCCTTTCAAGCAGTGGTGCGTCAATTTTTTTGTAGTGTCATCCCTCTATTGTTCATACGCTTACAAAAACAGTTATGTAACAATGTGTTGAATTTGTAATAACAACATTTTAGATATTTGAACTCAATTTAAAACTTTTATTCATCTCTTAATTTTTTTTTTTTTTGAATAAGTAAATAGATTTTAGCTAAAGCCAGAACAGTACAAATACATATCATTCGTTGTCACCAATAGGGTAAGTAAGACAAGTGAAATGCTAGCACCACTCACTATTACAAATCAATGCTCACTTATTTCAAGTGAGCCTATAAATTATACTAAAAGCATAGCAAATAAGCTAAGTCTCAAAAACAAAACAACTTAAATTTTCTCGTTGCCTTTCTCACTAGGCTAGGAGGTTTGGTGTGCTCAAAACAGGTCACCCGTGCCTTAGCAACTCATTTGGACTTTAAGGGATTTTTGTTCTTGGAATTAACCAAGTGGCCTTCCTCTCTTCTTTTTTGGTTCCACCTTCACTTCCATTATAAGTTCTTTTGGCACCAAAATCCTACTCGGTGCTTCAATCAGACCAAGAGACCTAGCAGAGAATTTGCTAGGAAAAGTGGGTGTTTTCAGCTTCTTGGTTGGTGCATCTTGCAGCTCTACCTTCTTGAACAACTCAGGCAGAATAATCTTTAGCTTCTTTAAAGAAGCCTCCGAAGGTGGAGATAGTGTTCTTTTTTAGTTTTTGGCTTTACTTGTGGAGGTGCAGTAGCTTCAGTTTCCGAGGCAGGGTTCTGCTCAGTTTGCACCTCCAATTCATCTTCCTCAATTGCAGAAATTGGCACAGGTTCAGTCACTTGAACGACCACCAATTCAGAAGATGGGTAAGGGTAGTGTCTTTGGGAGGAGATAGTCTGTTCTCAAAGAGTTTGGTGATAGGGTCCAAGGCCATGGAATTAGTAGTATATTTGGGAGTTAGTAGCTTTTCACGCAAGATAATTGGCTTGCGTTCAGTTTGTTCAAACGATCCAAACAATGACCGACTTACAGGAGGCAACACTGGAGTTTGGATACCTTGGAAGTGAAACGTATTGTCCCTAAACTTGCTTGTAGAGAACCCCACAGATGAACTTCCAATATCAAGCTTTCTCTCAACAGGACCCCTATCTTGCTTTGCAAACCCCCCGTGATTAAAGGGCAATGATCTCCTTCGTGCAACAATAGGTGACGCAAATTACATTTGCCAACCAAGTTTTGAAGAAGAAGGAAATTTCAGGTGGGATGTACGAACCTATTTTATTCTCTTTCTTGGATCTTGAAACCAGTGGCGGATCTAGGATCCAAGAGTTGTCTAGGCTAATTAGAAGTACACTATTTTTTTTTTTTGTTGAGGTTTGGAACCTAGTGGGAGGCTCATCCTCACCATTTACTATTTTCAATCAAAACATACAACGGAGGGGACATAAAACCAAACTCCGTAAATTAAAAACTCAAGCTAAAGAATATAAAGTTAGTAACACTAACCAGATGGAAAGGGCATCAACACTCAACAAGTCAACAGCAGTCAATTGAGTCTGAAAACGCTGCATTAGTTAGCCTCATAATATCAAATAGCTCCCCTTCTTTCTACAGTTCATCCTCATATCATCTACACAACAAGACAGATTTAAAAGAGATAGCCGAGTAGCCGACTAAGCCGAGTGAAACAAACCCAAAAGGCCAAAACCGATATCCCCTAATTCCTAAACAAATCCAACAATCCCAATCATCAACTTATACCCAAAACTCAAAATCCCAACTCACAATTCATGGAGCCATGGAGGGCCAGAAGTCCAGAACTCTTCCAGAAACACAGGCAATAAGCCAATCACTTGGTCATTCCAGTATGCAACTCTGCAAGAAGCCAAGAATCTCCTCAAATATGCAAATCGAACAAGATACCCAGTGAAATGGAATATACCCAGTGAACCCACATTAAGAAAATCGAACAAGATACGAAATTGGCGTAAAGGAGACTAGGAGAGTGAGAGAAAGGAAGGGAGAGGTGGAGATTGGTGAAGAAAAGGCGGAGCCGCCGGCCGCGGAGGTTCTGATACTCTGATATTTTCCGATGAGTGAAAAATAGGCGAGGACTGCCACTCTCTCGAAGCAGTCGACGTCTCGAAGCTGTGGCTGGGGGAGAACGCGGCTTTACCTCCCTTTTTTTTTCTTTTTCTTTTTTTCTTTGGGTATGGACTGAAATTAGATAGATATATATATTTTTTGCCCAAAAAACTGTCTAGGCTTGAGCCCATATAGCCCACCATGTAGATCCGCCCCTGCTTGAAACCCTTATCAAGACCCTAAACTCTTTTGAAAAAAAACGCCTCAATTCATTGAGAGATGCAGGTTGCTTTGCCAAAAGTTTGGCCAGTAGATACGATTGCCTGGTCCCCCCCCGAGAAAGATCGATGATCTTATTACCAACCAAAGCAAGAGATGCAGCAAAGGACGCAAAAAGTAGTCGGAGGCTGTCAAACAGTTTAGGGTTTAGGTGCTTGCAGAGGAGGGTGCTTAGTATGATATCTTAACTTGTTGAGCTATTCATCTTTTAACTAGTTAATAAGTTAGTTATTTTTCAACACTACTGCGCATATATGAGTTAAGATTTGAATGAGTTTTGTTGATTTTATATATATGACATTAATGATATTGATATTTACACTTCCAAATTTATTTTACAAGCAAGATCGGCTCTGAAAATTTAAATGCTTAAAAGGAAGTAAATTCAAGATGTTAGAGATCTTTTGTACGTAGAAACGGTAGAGTGATAAAACTATATCACAATAGACTAGTAAGCTCTTTGAATAAGTCAGGTTCAGTATGTTGGTCTATTTTTAAATATTTAATTAACCATAGATTTGGGTATATATATGGGAATCTTTATGTATGTGTCTACATGACTTCAGGATTAATTTTACCTTAAATAATATCACAATAGACGATTTCCAACCAAAATATGTTTTTTATGTAGGGATAATTGAGAAATAAGAATTGAAGAGGAAACCCTAAGGAGGCGGCTTCAAGACTCCATGAACATTCTTGTCCGACAGCGGCCCTGGCCTAGGCTGGCCTTTTGGCCTCGCCAAAGCTACATGGCTTTGTTGCCGGGTGGGATTCAAATGATTGCCTCGGTAGCTCTTGGGAGGGAGTGACTAGATCAAGGTTTTTGCAGGCTTTGTTCTTGGCAACGATTCCGGTGGTCGCCTCTGTATTGCAGTAGTTGTGTTGCCAGGGATTGGAGGAACTCGTTTTGACAACGTTGGTTTGAGGTTTCGAAGAAGGCAGAGGCCGTGAGTTGTTGGATCGAGCAATCCAGTTTTAGGGGCGAGATGGGTCGTGACGGTGTGGTCTGGACAATGTTAGTCGTGGCGGCATGGTCCGAACGATGTCAAGGCAGTGAGTCGAGGCGGAAGCGCATTAGAGGCTTCTGGTACGACTGTGGTTGCTGGGTCATGTCAAGGCTGCCTTGATGGGCTTTGGTTGGGTCAATCGTCTATGAGATGCCCTTTGGGCTTCTATGGTGCCCTTTGGGCCTATCCCTATGTTTTTAGATTTTGTCTAATTATAATAAATTCCTTGTATTTAGAAAGTCAAGCATCGATGTGCACTTTATGTATCTCTAGCGCATTTGGAGTAGTACCAAATGAGGGTTTCCGCTATCTTTACATATTTGAATGTACAATGAATATGTCTATTTCTTGTTGTGTATGTCCTTAAATGACAGCGCAAGGGTATATAACAGCCTATTCTAACTTGTGATTAATATACTATTTCCTTAATTAAAAAAGAATATATATAAAAAAAATAATAAATAAAATTGTTTGGTAAAAGACCGAACGAACGAGTGAGGCTTCAATTTTCAGTTCTGGCGACCCAAAACCCAGCTATTTCGGCATAGCTCACTTCTCTGGTAATTGTTCAAAACCCTAGCTTTATTTCCTGCTTCAATTTATTGCGCTTCTGGTTTTCGATTTCATTATTTGGGTCTCCGAATTTCTTTCGATCTATCGTCAGATGATCAATCAAAAAACTCTTGGCGTTGTTCATGTGCTAATTATGGGTGTGCTACCTGCTGTAGGTAGATTCAATGAGCTCCAACACAACTGAGACGAAGAAGGAGAAGAAGGGTCCTCCTCAAATTGTTAAATTGAATAAAGCTTTGGCTTTGGTATGATGATTTTCCCTCATTTTGCTGTCAACTATGAACTGCTTTATGGTAGTGAGCTCTGTGGTCTATGTGAACTAGAACAATGAATTTCATTTTGAGATTTGATGATATGAAAATATAGTATCTCGAAGAGAGTTGTGTGTGTTTTGCTTGCTTGAGTCTTGTGCAAATTTGAATGAGCTTGAAAGAGAAGTTATGTTGTAAAAGAATTGGTTTCGATATGAAGAGATATTGTTCTCGGAGGAGTTGTGTGTGTGTGTGTGTGTTTTGCTTGGTTGAATCTTGTGCAAAGTGAATGAGCTTGAAGGATAAGTTTTGTTTCGAAAGAATCGGCTTTGAATATGTGGTGCTGGATGTTTAGCTTAACATGATGTATGAAGCCTCACGGAGGTGTGCTTGAACAGGATTGTAATGCGACATGTTGAGTCTTGAAAAAGCTTGTGAGGTTAATAATGCAGAGAAAGAGCCATCACTTTGTGCTGTCATAAGTTGCATTTGAACAGCATTTATGGTGCTAATGGTGTTATATTGATGTGGTAGATGATTTTTTATGACTGTTACACACAGTGGTGTCCAAGTATAGTATTTCTCCACCACGGTGACGTTGGCTTAATCAGTGATGTTCAAAATCTAACTTTGTGAATGAACACCCACTAATGTGCAGGCCGAAAAATGGGTGAGTAACATGAGTAAACTGCCAGCAGAAGATGAGTCTTTTGAGACACAGAGTCGACCTGCTAGGTGAGTTCAGTTGTGTTATATTGGGTTTTAAGAGTGTGTAATTATATTTAGATGGTCTTTGTTGGTTTATTGGGTCATGGCTGATTTCTATAGAACACTATATTTTTTTGCAGGCTTGGACTAGGTGCTAAAGTTCCCCGTGCATCCACATTTGTGCCTTCAGATGATCCCCTTGAAAGAAAGCTATATTACAAGTTGAATGCTCAAAAGAGAAAAGCTGCCAAAATTGCAGAGGAGTTAGCACCAGCTGCTGCAGATGGTGATGATGACGATGAAGATAATGAAGACAGCAGAACCCGTGCGTTTGAGAAGAAAAAGAGAGCAGCTAATCCACTGAGCCCACCTTTAGGGAAAAAGAAAAGGAGAAAATGAGTATCTCACCATGAGACACTAGCTATGTTATCTTTTTGAAAGTGAAAAGCTTTGGACTTTGGTCCTGTTCTTGTTGTAGCTGATAAAACTTTTGTTGTAGACTTGACGATTAAGTTAATGAAAAATATTCACGAGAAATGTTAACTTTTGTTTCCATCGATCTAGTTGTTTGTTCAAGGAAGGAAGAGGTAGAATTCCTGACTCAATTTTCTAAGTAATTTTATCTAATGATCAAAGAAGCAGATTGATTGAAAGTGAGTGAAACAATATTTCATATCAGTATAAAATAGAGTTTACTATTCCAAAGTCACAGCTTGTTCATTGCATATAATAAACATGGCATGAACTTGCATTATTTTTCTTTTGTATTTACAACCAGTCAGTCACAGGATTTGCAACTCACAACTTGTATACTCACAACCTTTGCAAGTACAACAGCAAAAACAAAGGGAAAGCAAAAAGGAAAAGAACAAGATAACACTAGTTAGGAATGACTGCAATCAAGCCAAAAGAAGAACACACCCTCGACTAAAACACACTCCTACCTCTAAATGAATTAGGAATCTACATTTAGAAGCACAACTCTATATTACCGCCTCAACATTGAAGCATCTGAGTTCTTGCAAGGAGACTTTGCAAACTTGATATCTGATCCCCAACCATCAGGGATGTTTCATCTGATGCCTGCTGCCCGGGATGCTCCTTTAGCAATGGGGCATATTCTATACTATCTACATGATTTCAGTTTACGAAGTTACAAAGCCCTGTCATATGGATCCAGGATACTCCAGAAAGCTGATGAAGACTTCCTCTTAATAGTTGACATGCTGCTTCTCATTCCCTTGAAGCCCAAAGAATGGCTTTGCCTTCAACCACCTCGACAAGGCGATGTGGGTTGGTGCTGGTATGAACATGAAGAAGTGTATTGTAATTTACAGGTTGAGAATGCTCTCTGTTAGCTTTAATTCATCAGAGACTATAGCATCTTCACTTTTGGGACTTTCATCGGCATAGCTTAATATGATTTCTTCGATCAAGTCTTGGAGAATGGCTTCACCCATGTCAACACCAATGGTTTCAGTATCAAATCGAAGGTCCATCCACGCTCCGGTTCTTGACAAGTCTTTTGTCACTATCTGGTCCAAAGTATGAGGCAATGGAAGCGGACTGAGATGCCAGTATACTTCTACCCAAACCTCATGTATAGCAGTCTTCATATCCGGCACTGGCCTTATAGGTTTCACCGATGATACCCAAGGGAAGCAACCATAGTAACGCCCACAAACCTCCGCTAGAACTTCATTGATACAGTCAAAAAGGAGCTTCTGGTCATAGCAAAGCGGGTTAGGACAAAATTCTACATCATCACACAATGATGGTTCAATAAGTTGGTCTGAAGAAAGCCACTTCATGCAGAAGTCATCCCAGTTGAAGCCGGAGGCTTGCATAACTGCTTTTACAAAATCTGATATTAGTTCCTTGTCTTCTGTACAAGTTTTTGCATTGTTAGCTTCATCTATGGCTGAAGAGTCATGATCTTCAAATATGATCCGTAGGGGTTGTATAGGTAGCTCTACTGCAAATTAATGAATGAGTTAACATTAGATGCATATATTATAATAACAATAGGACTCTTAAGTTAATAAGTCTCTTGTTATGAATCTGTACCAGATTGAGAAACGCTTTTTGAGGGCTGATCTCATCCTCTGAGAATAGTGAATCAAGAACTGAAACAGGACTTGGCCGCTCTGGTATGCCGATGGCAATGTCCATACCTTCAACATATTTGGTGGTTGGAGAGCTGGATGGGGATGCTAATGAAGCAGATGGCCCTGGACTCTCTTCATAAGAATCCTGGAAGACAATCATGATTAGACAAGTGACAAATAACAGATATACATAATTACATATGTATATATATATAATTCATCAGACCAAGGCTTCGACATAAAGGGAATTTATCACTTAATATCTATGTTGATTTTCAAATTAGAACTAGTCTTGAAACAATATATTTTTGGTTCTTTTGGTTTTTGTTTTCCTTAAATTAAATAACTTTTATAATTACCCGTTGCCAGCATTCTGAATATCTTTTATCATCCACAATTTCAATCTCATCGCCACTTTGGTCATCCCTGGCATTGGAAGAGCAACTCGGTTCAGAAGGAGCATCCAGTACACTCTCTTCTTCCTCAGCTACAATTTCAATCTCTTTTGCAATCTCCATATCACCTGCAATTTTTATTTTTAAAATCCTAATTATCAAATAAGTTCCAAGCAAGCACAGGAATTTTGTCACCGTTTATCAAACAGCCAAGAAATCAATACCTTCAGGATTCATCTTGTCTTTAATCGTGACATGGGTTTCTTCTGGTTCACTAGGAGAACAGTTGTCCTTCAAATCAACTGAGGTGCTTGGTAGGGAATTAGGAGGCTGTACTTCACAGTCAGTGTTGTTGTCAGAAACAGATAGCCTGTTCTCTAAGTTTTGTGCTACTTGACCTAGAGGACTGACGTTTTTATCTTGCTTAGGAGACCCTGCATTCTCATTGGCCTTCCAAACTCTGTCGCGAGGAGATAATCTTATTTGTGCCGTAACAAACCCAAGCTCAGAGTCCCTTCCGGGACTGCCCCTAGGAGACACATTATACTCAGGAAGAGAGAGAATCCTTCCCAAGGTTTTGGGAAAATGTTGTCCCACAAAATCTACACTTGCATCTCCATTGCTCAGCATCTCAGAGAGATGTTTCTTGGCTTCAATGTAGATGTTAGATACCCTTTGATTAGGAATACCTGGATCTTCATGTTTCATATTCATTTCAGATTCTTTCAATTTGCCACTCTTGTCTGCTCTCTTGATAGCACCAGAAGGTTTAGCAATTCTTTCCATGTAGAAGTGATCTTTACTAGGAGAACTTCCAAACTTTTCCTTAACAATTCCTCTGTCACCATCTTCCACACTTTGATGCCCATAGGGCAATCTGTTTGAATTTCCAATAGCAGATACCCCATGCTGTTGCTTTCCCATAGCATTCTTCAGTTTCCTCTTTATTTCAGAAAGAAAAAAGTGAGAGCCAATTTTTTCGTTTGGCCCTTTACTTCTTACTATATAATGGGACTCTGGGATCTTGTTACTTTCAGTTTCAGAATCCCGTAAAACTGTAGGCCCAGGCTTCAAAATGACAATTCTCTTTGAAGCTTCAAAATTCTCATTGGCCTCAGCTGGGTCTCTTTCTTGAGGCTTGCTCTTTCTCCTGAAAAATTTTCGCTGTTTACGGATGACAAGCTCCTCAGGTTGTTTTGAATCCTCAAGTTTCTCTGTCGAGTTGGACTCTGCAACAGCCTTGGATTCTTTATCTTTCTCTATTTGAGAATCCTGCAAGTTCAAGACATACTTTGCCAGCAGCGAGTTTGGATCTTGTAAGAGTTTCAGAAACAATTCCTCATCTGAACTTAAAGTCTCAAGTGCATCCATTAGTTCTCTAAAGTGCTGGATTTTCTGATCTTCTGTGAGATGCTTCCCATCAGTAAACTTCTGATTCATGAACTCCTTGATTGTCAGACATAATTTCTCTTCAAAATCAGAATGCTTGTAGTTTGATCTGACAGGAGTCACACCATTCAGATCATGATTCACACTATTTATATACTTTTGATGGATCTGGCAGCATACCTCTTCCATTATCTCATCTATGCCACGGTTACTTCTAGATTTATGCTCTTGTTTCTGATTACATGAGCATCCAGGCTCCAAAGTCTCAGAACCATTCAAATCATAGGTGTCCATGTCCCGGCTTTTCTTACGAGTCTTCTTTGTTCTTTTTTGATCCTTTCTGGTATGGCTTGCATCAGTCTGGTTACTCACCACATCAGTGCTGATCTCTTTCCTCATGTCCTGCTCACTGGACATTTCTTCTTCCATAAGTTTCTTCACACTAGGCTTACACTCATTGCCTGCCACCCTTACTGTTGCGTCCACATCGCTCTCCTGAAACAGTTTAGTAAGAATCCATTAGTTATATCATCAGTCAATTAGTAAGAATCCATTAATTAGTTATATCATCAGTCAATTAGTGAATAGATACATTCTCTTATGTGCTAGTGCTAAACTCCCTTGTCACAGAAACTGGCTTTGAAATTTCAGATACAAGTGCAGTTGGATTTGCTTATAACTTATAACTTGATCAAACTTACAAGGGTGCCTTGAAGGTTCTCATCCAAACCACTCAACACCCCGAACCTGTTCCTTGGAGACCCAGTACCTGCACAAAGGAAGTATGATTCAGAAACAATGTGGAATATTTCCTTTTAATGAATTGAAAGACAAATTTACTAAATATTAATACCTAATTATAAGTCAGAGTGAGAAAAGTCATTCAGATAAAGAGTTGACTATGGGTCTATAAAATGCCCCCAAACAAAATTACCACTGAATTCATTTCAGTCAGAAGAAATTGGGCAACAAATAGCACAAAAGAAAATATAAATTTAACAAAAATGTGAAATATTGCCCTTTTGATGATTTGAAAGCAGTTTTACTTGAGATCACTCTCACTCTCTAATTGTAAGTCAGAGTAAGAAAAACTATTAGATAAAAACGCTGACTACGACACCTTATCTACAAAATACCCCCAAATCCAGTGAGCTAGCTCATTTCAGCCTGAAGAAATTGGTGAACAAATAGCAGAGAAAAGTAAATAAATTTAACCAGTATGGAAAATTGTCCTTTTTGATGAGCTGAAAGCAACTAAAAACCAATCCCCAATTATAATTCAGAGTAAAGAAAAACTCATTCAGATAAAAATGTTAGCTAGGACACCATGTGTCCATGTCTGCAAAATCACCAAAGACCAC
Organism: Rosa lucieae; assembly: GCA_024704745.1. Taxonomy (NCBI): domain Eukaryota; kingdom Viridiplantae; phylum Streptophyta; class Magnoliopsida; order Rosales; family Rosaceae; genus Rosa; species Rosa lucieae. The sequence continues at coordinate 48,195,224 of CM045492.1, forward strand.
AATTACTCGTGAACTCATTTCAGCCTGAAGAAATCAGGCAACAGATAGCTGAAAACGCCGGCTTCCAATTAAAAGAGTTCAGAGTTCTTACCAAGAGCTTGCTTGCTTCCATGCCTCCTATCAGAGATCAGCTTCCAGGTGGGGCGGCCGTGCCGAAAATCAAAGATGTTAATCAAACCCCACATACAGCCTAACTGGTCTTTCTCATACCGCACAGAGCGTCTCTGGGACTTCTTTGCCATCAGGAATAATTTTATATGGTCTTTTTCATCCAAAATCTGTCAATAACTGGCCGATTGAAAAACCAAAGACAGAAAATGAGAGATCAATAAAAGCCTTTTAAAGATAAGACCGAGGACTTCAGTTTTCTTGCTTCTTGTTCTCACACCCAAAAACTCGACTGATAAAGAAATGCATATCCAAATAGTAATGTGGAAAAGGTGAGCGTTATGGAGATTATTGAAATTAGTCCATAGATAGAAACATGACTCTTATTTGACTCAAATGGCAGCAAAATTCAACTCCAGAGAAAAAATCATCCGGATTTGGTAAGCTAATTAGTACTAGTACTATAAGATAAAAAATAACGGATGAAAATAGCAGTGATGATAATGACATGCATGAACAGATTACCTCAAACTTCAGAGCCTTGAGTTCAATACAGCAGAGAATAGATAACAAAGCAGCTGCAAAAGTCAGTTGCAGAGGTCAGCAGATTCCAATCCCAACCCCTCAAGTCTTATAGCAGAGTGAGGCTGAAGGAACCAAAACTTTATCCGGATGGCAAGGAATCAAAGCCTTCTTTTGCTACTCAAAAAAGCCTTAAACGGCACCTCAATATTCTCCACAAAAGGCTCGAAAATTCTTGCAATTTGGTCTTCCTACACAGAAAAAAAGACCAACCAAGATGATTATGCCTCCTCAGCTATTATGATCGCAAAAAGGGTCAAAGGCTGAAACTTCACCCTCAAACTTCAGTGACCAAAACTCAGCAATCATGTGGGGATTTGATCACAAGCTTGAGAAACACAGAAACCCAAATCTCTTTTCTCAAATTCGATCCACAAGTCATGAGTTCTGCACGATGGAATTGATAATTCAGACAACTCAAGCATGCGCTAGTTTGGACCTCAGCTTTTTTTTTTTTTTAATTCAAAAATCCCTCTCACAAGGTCAATGCTTCAACCAGTGAGAAAAATTCAACCCAATACAATGCAGCACCAAACACCCTCAAACCCATTGAAACACCCAAAACCAACAACCTCTGCAGAGTTCAAACCCCAAAAAAAGCCAAAGCTTTTATTTTTCTTGGAAAATTCTCTTTCAGTCTCAAACCATCAATCACTGAAAAATATAAAAAAAAACCACTCTTTTCTCAGAGATCAAATTCTCTGGGGAAGAAAGACTTTTAGTAGTGGGTATCTAGTTTTGACAGCTAAAAAGAGAAGCCAGCACCGACCCACTAGAAGTCCCAAACATTCTGGCACATACGGGCAGCCATTAAAGACTGAGAAAAGTGGAGGGGGAAGGAAGCAAAGAAGCAATGATGGTGAGAAAAGCGAGTGAAAGACAAAAGCTTTAACAATGTCGTTGATGTTGGGTGAGAGAGTATAAGAAGAAGAAGAAAGAGGAGTACGTGACAGTTGGGTTGGGATTGATTTTGTTTTGATGGGGCCCCAGTTGGAGAGAGGAGGAGGCTTTGCATGAAAGAAAAGTGTTGTCTTCTGTCTCCATTTTTTTCCTTACCATACTCTGTAACAGTAGTTCCATTTCCAACCATCATCATCAAAGTCACCACTAACCTCCATTCTCTCTCTCTCTCTACACTTTCTGTGCTGGCGGTAGCGGAAATGTGTGTACCAAGTTGTTGACGTGTACGATTCTTGAGAATAGGGTTAAAAACGTCAATAAGTAGCCGATGGAAATCAGGAAACTTTATTTTATTTTATATGGAGAATTACTGTGCGTGATGTTTCGAGTTTTTCATCATTCTAATCGGTGAAAGAGGGTATGTGACGAAAATGAGGATTTGATCATTGGAATTAGGATTTCATGGAGCTTTCTAAGTTGTTAAGAAGTTTATGAGGATTCTGATGCGTTACATCATCCAAAATAGTGTACAAAACAGGTAATCCATGCCATATGTGTAACAGCGTAATAATCTTAAGCATGCAGACTAACAACGTCCTTCAAATGGTGTGAGCTATTATTCGTACGGTAATTAAGCACGGATTTGTATCTCTTTTTGAAATATACAAATTCTCGTTTTGTTTGTTTGTTTGTTTGAAGATGAGAAAAAGAAGATTCAAATTTAAGATCTCACATTTTAAATGAGAAATTTCACAAGCATTGGAACTGTTATTGGACCCGTATTCTAAATTAATTGATCACCTGGATTGCTCCCAGGAAAAAACAAACGAAAACAGACAACGTTGTTTTAAGAGAATATATAATTAGCTTATAATAGTAAATCTGATCACGAGAACAATCACAGTGTCAGTGATTCAGTGGTTTGGTTTGTGCAGTCGTCGTCCTCATTTAGATGCATGCAGAGAAACACATGCCCTAACTGTCAACTGTACTTTGGTACCTGGTTTAGATCGAAATGGAAATGCTTGTTTTAACTCCTGTTACCAACCGTCGTAGGTGGGTACTCATGAGTCATGAAAAAATGGGGTTGATCATTTCGTGCCCTTCCTTTGTTTTGAATTAAAGGGTAGAAATTATATATTGAACACTAATTATGCCATTACTCTTAGTTGACCCCAATTATAGTCCTTTTCTCAAGCATTACTCTAGTAATGATAACTGAAATTTGAATTCAAAGCACACCCCCTCCTAATTTGTAAGTGTTTAGGAATAGCTTGTGGTTGTAGTGAGAACTCATGGTCTCGCAGACACTAAGGATTAGAAGAGGTGGAAAACGAGAGTTAACTCTTCTCCTAGAAGAAAATAAATAGGTCTACAATTTCGATATTATTGATAATGTTTTACATTGACAAGCCTGAGTTGCCTTTTGGTAAACCTGTTTCTCCCCCAATGTGTTAAATTGTAATTTTCAAACCGGAGGGCCCTTCCACTAAGGGATCCATTTTTTAGTCTTTTCTAGGGATAGGGCATTAGACCAACTTTTCGATCACATTTCGGCATCTCAACTGTTCAGGTTTTAAGTCCTAATGTGTAGATCATTTCTGCAAATTTTTAGCCAAATCGGTGATCGTTAAGGTATCAAACTAGATTAAATCAATTGACAAACCAAATCTATCAGACTTGAACCGTTCATATTTATAATCTTAAATCGCCATTTCGAATGCCCTAACTATAATCAATTTGGCTGAAAATTTGCAGAAGTGATCTACACATTAGGACCTAAAAACTGAACGGTTGAGATGTCAAAATATGATCGAAAAGTTGGTCTAATGCCCTATCCTTAAAAAAGACCAAAAAAAGGATCCCTCACTAAAAGGCCCTGTTTCAAACCGACTCTTTCTAACGTATTACCAATGTAAGATACGCAATATGATATGTAATTCCTAGCTGCAAAATTCGGTGCTAAGATCTTGGATTTATGTGATCTATGTGCTGTCTTATGAAAACCTTGGATTCACTACTAGCTACCTCCTTGACTATAAACAAAATACGGGACAAGTAACTCTCATGGGAAATGCATATGTACATATACAAAAATGAATTCGACTAGATAGGAAGAGCATGTATGCATAAATTTCTGAGATACCAAAGGTTTTGTCCATGGTTGCATGTGAAGAGGGCAGTTGTGCATCAAAGACCAAATTAAGTTCAGGCTAGGGTCCTACTAATTGCATGAAATGAAGCAGTTGGGGGTCACGCACAACCTTTACCAACTTCAATGCTGATCGGTTTCATTGTCTAATCAGAAGGCCCAGAAGAGACAAAGAGCTTCCCTCACCTCTACCACCATGTTTTATATCAGATAGAAACTTATGAGTCTGGTAGGGCAATTTTGATTAAACAAGTAGAACCTTAAAGATTATGCAGCTAAAATATGATCAAGTGGCCAGTTGTGAATGAACACCAATAACTTAGGGTTGAAATGGTTCTGATTTTATTAGCTAATCTCTTACTGTATCATCTTCTTTAGGTTGAGGGTGGGTAAAAACTTGCCTGGCAAAGACCTTTCAACAATGACAATGGCAAGAAGCAGACAAGTTTCATAAGGGTTTTTATTAATGAAAATTGCCTATTGAGGACAATACCTAAGTTTTGGAATATGCTGGAAATTGGTTTTTTAATTTGTTTAAAGAGAGCAAGGTTCTTACTCTGTGTCTTTTTGATGCAACTGAAAGGGACCCCTAAGAGAGAGTTTATCACCAAACCTATTGTTAATTATATACATTGAAGTACATATGTGGTTTTCTCAGTCTTGTACAACACATGGTGTTTGTTTGGAACTGTTTCTAATTTTCTATATATATGGAGCATTTTTTTAATATTGATATTTTTCTTCGAACTTGAGTAATTAAATTTGAAAAAGAAAAAAAATTCAGATCTTCAAATCATTTCGGAACTTCATATTGCAAAGTAAAGAGTGAATTTCAAGTGTTTCTTTAATGAAAAAGAGTGAATTCCAAGTTATTGAGAAAAAAAGATAGTACGTGTATTGACAACGTCAGTAGACTGATAATAAATTTAAAACTAGATCATATTACAGAAAAAGTGACAGAAAACTCATAATATTTTAGACCAAGTAACACAATGAAATTAATGAAGAAAAATGTAATTTACTACAAAATTTCTCTTTCAATACATCATCATGCACTCCAAGTTTGACATTTATTAGTTAGCTAGAAATATGACTAACCCTAAATAGCTGTCTTAATTTGTTTGTACTTGCCAATTCTTATATGAAAACCCTTTTGACATTTACAAAGACTCTTCCAGACCTGCCCTCACACGTTAACAAATAAAAAGTGCAATACATATACATAAGGGAGTCAAATGCACACTGGCAGAGAAGAGAGAGTGACATGAGGAAAAAATAGAATAGAGATGCAAACAATGGAGCAGCTTTTGTCTTGCTTGCCCTTAAAGATATTCAGAATACAAAGAGACTTAGTGGAATTGAAAGGACCACAATGACACTCATTATGAGTTTATAACACACTCATTTCAAACCCACTTACTTTGCTCTACATGCAAATGGAGACAATGGGCGTGTCATGCATTAGTCTTGCTCAAATGTATTAAGAATAGGGTTTTTATTTCACCAAATCATGGTTGCTTAGAGATGTAATTTTGTTTTGGTGCAACTTAATTATTTCTTGAATTGGTTGGAAATATGGGTAACAAGTTCGATTCGATCTGCAAATTATTTCTGTGCTTAATTTTTATTGTTAATATTGGTTAAGATTGGATTATCAAATTGGTACATAATCATTCTATTCCAACAGCCAAATTGGTTTCTTACGTTTGTGTTTATCTGATTTGGAGGTTATAATGCAAAGCTCTTACCAAATGATGTCACCTAGCTAACCCTAAAAGTTCCATCTATAGGAATTCACATAGATTGAAGCTAATTGTTCTATATTAATATAAATAGCAAGAGGTTAGGAGATGTTGATGTTTATACAGACAATTAGGAGTACTAATATTTTAGTAAGAGGCATGCTTATGTATAGTTTCTATGTTTGTGGATCGTACATTTCTCTATTATATGGAATAGTAATCGTTGAACCCTATATAAACCATAAATCGAAAAACTTTAGAGAAGGGCAAGTATAGATGGGGGGTTAAATTTTAGTACCCATTTAATAGCTCTTGTTCTTGGATAAGCTTTATAAAAGAGTAGTGCATGTCTTGTTGTAGCTGTCTCGTTTGACGACTTGAACTAAATCATTAAGGAATGGAAAACTATTAGAAAGCTTCTCTTATCACTCCATCCTCATCCGCCTACTTTTAACACTCACCATAACACAAATTAAAGGCGCCATCATTCTCAAAAAACAAAAAATAATAATAATAAATAAATAAAGGAGCCATTGCCCTCACGACACATGCACTTCAATAATTTTAGAAGGATACTAATCTCAACTCTTAACGATTCTCTTAATTTCAGAAGGATATAAATAGTTTATGCATGTATCTTAGCTTTGAAAGGGAAATTGAAGACATGCATGGAGGGGTGGCAATGAAAAGAGAACTCAATTATCAAACAATAATTATATACCAAGCTTGCGAGGAAAACTAAGTCTATGTTGTAATCTTGTGACATAATTTTTGTTAGAATGTTGATGGGTTTGCTATTTCTTTCAAACCTAGGGATCTGGATATTCCACTTCTAACGACTCTCTTTAAGCATTGGATGCTCTCCTTCTTTTGAGAACCCAATGCCTTCAAAAGCAAAAGTTTCTTCAAGGAATTGCACAACACTCAACTTAATCACATATTAGATTAGAGGATGAAACTTGGCTACTATGTAAAGTGGCCACATAGCATGTGCCGGAATCAAGTATTGAGAATATAAAGCAGTGACCACATAGCAAGTACCGGAATCAAGTATTGAGAATATAAAGCATACATAAAACGTTACACAAGGAGAATTAAATTCACACTCACAAATTTGCAATCCACACTCACTCTTCCATTTTTTTTTAGAAAGAAATCACACTTTCAAAGTTTTGTCTTTACAAAAAGACAAATTTGAGATACTAAAAACAGAAAACATAAAGTGTGAATTCTCATTTTATAATTGTGAATTTCACTCTCTTTACATAGAACTATATAACACTAGAGACCTCTTCACTTATTATCAATTGATTTAGAGTGTGATTATAAATTATTGTAACGTCGAGAACCACATTCTCCTAAAAAAACTCACATAGCTGTTGCCGTTTCTCATTTGTTTGGGGTCAATTTTTATGCATTACAAGAGATTTTCTTAATAGATGGGTTTCTATAGCCTATAGGTAAGTGGAATATTATGGAAAATGGTGGTCCTAAATGGTAGTTAAGGTTTCATGAAATCAAGAGGTAGCTTTCTAGTTTCATAATCATAAAAACTAAATTAACAATCAAGAATGGAGAGCTTAGCGTTTGAAAGATTCTTAATAATAGCATCATAACATCATCTAATGGAAACGTAATCTCCTAAACCAATTAAAGAAAACACAACCACCCTCACAAATTCAACCCCCCCAACCAGACAAGTTGTATATGTCACAAAGGAAACGAACAAAGGCAATGTTTTATTAGCAACATTCCACCAATCCAATCCAAATCACTGGTCTTTTGCCCATTAGAATGAAAATTATTAAAGAACATTTTTCATATAATAATGATTTTCGATTAGATCTTCGAAGAACTTCAAATAAGAACTTCCAGAGTGATGTTTACTTCACAACTAGAAAGAACCGAGTGCAAATATGTATGTCATAATTTCTGGGAGGGCCCGAGGTCCTTAAGTCATAATCATATGCTTCTAAATAGTCATAATGATGAGTTATTGGTTATTGATTTTTTGGGCAATGAAGAAGAGAAGCTGGTACTAACTTTGTAGCAACTTCCCACGTGTGGGCTCGCACCGACAGACACGATATCTAGCTTTTGTGAAAGGAACAGGATAGAGGGACCAAGCTAGGCATTGAACTTTTCTCAGGCCTAAAGCCTTAGGGATGGTAAGGCCCTTGACAGCCTTGACCTTTAATCTGGTGTTCCCAATGAAGAAACTTCACAATCGTCGGTTGTATCCAATCTTCATCTTCACAATATGCGATAGTGACGATTGTATAGAATAGACGTTATTGTATAGAACCGATTCATAGACACCTATTAGAGACTTGCCTCTGAGTACGGGCCGTGCTGAGAATTGCCGGACAATAGTGGGATCTCCTTGATCATATCACCTGTTCTTTACAACAGTTGAGGGATGAACCCAAAGTTCTTTGGCTATCTATGTGTCCCAAAGGACATCTATAACTACTAGGAGGTATAGGGATATAACAATAGGGCATGGGGAAAAACTTACCCCATAGTAATCAAAGGATTCAAAGCACATAATGTTGGAGTTATGGGTTAGGACACAAAGCACATGGGAGGAGCAGACTTCAAGCATCTGCACAAATAGCAAACAGCACTCTATGAGTCAAACTGCAGTGTCAAACACAACGGATTATTTGAATTTACCGAGCATCTGAAACCAAAGTACAGTTCGAGAGCAATTTTTGATCATCACCTTTAACCATGATGTAGACTGTGTAGTATTACAACTTGACTTTAATTGATAAGAGATGACAACAGTTCATCATGGTCGAAGGTGGTAAGCAAAATTGTTCTCAAGTTTTCAGTCAGGGAAGAAAGGAACTTTGTAATGCCTGCACTACGAGAAATTGGAAGCACCAGAAAAACAGATGTAGAGTTGTAATGTGTACCTTCAGTTAATAATTATAGGGTTACAGCATCTTCTCTTTCGCCTCCTTGCCCTCCTCAAAATCCGTTCTGTCTCTTGGTCTACCTCTTCAATCATATAGTTTTTTATGTCTTCAATGAAAACAATAATGACTACAGTTAATTCAGAGCAAAATGATCATGTACTTGGAAAACAACCAGAAGCAACAGTGCGAGACATATATGTCGAATATTCATATCCATGGCCTGCCAATGGCTTTGGATAAATCTTTTATCATTTCCCTAGTTTGTATTGGTTTAACCCTTAATTCCTGAAAAAAAAAAAAAAACACTCATACTTTAGGTTTAATTAGTGACTACCAACATACTTATGATTATCAGAAGCCAGCAGCCATTAACTCCCTTAAAGAGGCTCTTCGAGAAAGGCCACTAGTATAGAAGCTATTCTTTCTTTGAGGTACCTAATTTTGGTCTAGACTTCAAATTAATTCAATAAAAAGTTTGTTGAGTAACCACTATGATCTCAAGTCTTTGGCAAAAGCAAGACATGAGGCTCATCAAAGTTAATAGGTACGGCCCAAATGCTATTTCCACCACGTACCTGTTTCTTTCTCGTCAAGTAAGAATGAAAATCCTCCATCAATGTCCTCATCTGATTCAATGATAATTCTACCTCCTCTTTCCTGCATCATGCATTGCCATCTCATATGAGCCATATATATAAGTTCAAATACCCGAGATGAGCAAATATAAAGTTTTTCATGTAATGCTTAAAATAGTAAGGAACTTTGCTTCAATTGCAATAAAAATTTAAGACAAGAACACTCAGCACATATATATTATTAAGTCTATCACCTTAATACCAGAAACATATCTAGATGAGACAACTTAGTGTCTATTTCCAAATTAACGAGAAAGATGAGGAAAAAAAAAATTAAAAGGGTACCTGTTTAACCAAGGTAATTCCATTATGTTTTTGTGCTTTCTGGGGCACCCTATCAATAGAGGTTGCTTTTCCCGCCTTTACAGTCTTCCAGCCTCCTGTTTCTGTCGTTGTAACTACAGCTGCTTGAACAGAAACCTTTGGAGGTACAGTTGAGTGGGAATCAAGAGCAGGGTTTTTAAGCCTCTCGAACTCTCTAACAACACAACAATGACACTATCAAAACCATGGAACAGACAAGCGCACCCCTATGGTGCCACTGATGAATATACTAGCTGTCTCAAGGAATAACAGTCAAAAGAAATTTTCTCACATACTTCTTAATAGGCTGTGTCCTTTTTTCTGGAACAGAGTGACAGGCAGCGCCCTGCAATTTCGAGATATGAAAGGTTTTTTGATAATAAATCACATGACTGCTTGAATAAGTCAATAGTACATCATTAGAGAAGTATGGATCACCTTTGACGAAGGTAAAGAGGGTGCTTGTGCTTTGTACTTCCTCACATACTTTCTCACATACGTCCTCTTAGGCTTTTGCTCTACTTGTGGAATAGCAGGAATGGCAGCAGCCTGCAAGTTTCCAAATTTCAAAGGTATTCAAGTAACAAATAATAGGGAATGGGTGCTTGATAAGGTTGATGAGCCATAATAAGAGGAATGTAAATCACCTTTGGTGCCTTTGGTGAAACTACAGATAGCACTTTGGATGTTTGGATGGGGTACATAATCTGATTCTGGCATGTTTGGATACTGCAAAGCAGTTTCTGCAAGCAAAAAGATGAGGGATTAATTAGCAATCAGAGGCATGCCGAATATTATACGTTCAACTGGACAATAATAGTAGAAAATAGAGAAGAACAAGAAGTTCTTTTGCCAGAAAGAAGAAATGATGAGTTATCACCTTAGCTCATCCAAAAGAAACCGTAAGAGTTAAAAGTTCATAATCTACTGCGTTAAGTGGTTGCAGTTTACTTTCCATTATACATCATGCATACCTGCATTTCCTTGATGAAGGAGCTGTGTAAATTATTTTGTGAACTCAGGATGGATGCTTCAATCTTTTCTGGTAAGGCTGAAAGCACTAAGAACATCTCCTGTAATTTATCTTGATTTTCATTTTTGCTCAGTTGCTCCGACATAGATTTGATGCCCGCATCAAGGCTAGCTTTGAAATCTTCTTGCCCCTTATTCTGCTTTACCATATATTGGCTGAGTTAGAAGGTGCAGAATCCTGGATGCTTGAAGCAACCAAGTGAGTAACGAAGAAAGTAAACTAGGGGATTGTACGTATATTACCATTAACTGCAGCAAGCTATCTTGAACCATCAACTTCTGCTGTACTGCTTCCACTGAATTAAGAAAGAAAATGAATTACTTACAATGGTAAATTTTTGACATGTTATATAGCATAGACTCCCCATTTATTTCTCTTCACAGGTAAACAAACAATCAAATATAGTATCCTATTTAACAGAATGAACTTATTTATTCCAATTCCAGCCCAAGTGAAAGTTAGCAACTTGATACCATTTTCCTCCCAAATATGAGTTTTGGTTGCTTTATTTTCAATAAAATATCTTGGAATTATGGCCAAATGGAAGATCCTACAAATTTTGTTTCAATATGCTTGATCAGTGACTTCAGCCCTCTCACATTAATTTGAATATTTATTCCTATATCAGAGGCTAGGAGCTACAACAACTTCTTATGCAGATTCACCAGCACTACAACTTACAGCCATTCGATAGTATATTTTCTCATCAGCTCATACATTTCAATGTGTCAAAGAATAGATGACTCACTCTCCATTGAAACTTCTTTTGTTCCTTTCTTTACTTGCATAACGTCACTCTGGACAGAATCCAAGATCATCCCAAACTTGCTTAATGAAGTTTCCATTATTCCAATACGATGTTCAAATTCCTCACTGATCTGACCTGCTCAGGCAGATAAAAGAAAAGGTTTCCCATTAAAAGCCAGGCATACACATACAAGAGCAAGACTTTTATGGGGCTGTTATTATTACCCCCTTGAAAATACATTACTAGAAGCTTTTTTTTTCTTTTCTTTTTTTCTTTCTCTAATACTACTTATGCCATTCAACTTTGTAAGAAACTTACATCGATGATCTGAACCAGAAGCAGAACTCCATTTGCGCGTAAGACTGTTGGAAGGTCTTGAAATCTGCATTTGACTCTCTTCACGGGCATGACTAATTAGGGGTAAGCGAGCAATCTTCTTCACAGTGTTCTCCCGTTCTTGAGACCTCTGTAGAGATATGAACACAAGCAATAATTTAGGACTGCTAGAGAAACCTATGAATGATATCAACTAATTCTAATTAATGCACAGAGTTCTGGGAAAGAACAATTTTCAAGAGCACAACCTATTTTCTTTAGTACTCCTAATGTATGACTGATAAGAAATAGAGTTCACTGATATTTAAATAATTTGGTCTTCCGTTAACGATATGGAAACTGCTCAAACTTATATGCTTTTCCAACTAAAACCATTCCTAATAGAGCCAAATCCACTTGATTGAATGTCGGTTTGTCAAAATAAAATATTGAATATATGGTGTAATATAGAGATTCTACCTGATCTGTAAAAGCGTCAAGAGACGTCTGAGAGAGCTGAGAAAACATGCCATACTGAGATGAGAGTCCCTGAGAAAATGACTGCTCTGATGGTTGAGATCGAAGCTGAAGCTGCGAACCTTGTGGTCCATGTGAAACAGAATTTGATCTCCTGCAAATCAATGAAAAAATCAGCACAAGTAAAGGAGGTTTCAGCAATTCAATCTATTAGCCACATCACATAGGATGTTGAAAATCGACTTTTGTTCATTTCACATATTTACTGTCTATTCACATATGAGGAGGTTTGATCTCCCACAGACACATGTAATATATATTGACTAGAGCAATTAACATAGATCTAGAATCAATTTGAAGCACACATACTTCCTTCCATTTCTTTAGTTTCTGCTACTGTATATTGAAGAAACTGACATGGACTATTTTTTTTTCATATCAGAAAACTGAAATCAATCTTGAGGACCTGAATCAAAAGCGTAATTTAAACAAAACATTTGGATCCAGTCATCTTAATCTTTCAATTTTTGACATTATTGATATCACAAACTGAGCATTTCAACCGGAACTGGAAGAGATTGAGATCCATGTAGTCAGGTAAGCATACTCAACATTTTCTCGGAGATCAAAAACTACATATTATGGAAGCAAAAAACAAAATCGAACTCACAGTGGACTAATCATTTTCTCGAGAACCAAACAGATTGACTAAGCACACTAAAAATTTCAAGAAAATTGAACCGGCGGAAGAAAAAACTAAAATCGAGCTGAGAGCGAACTCAGATGAGTGAGAAAACCTAGAAATAAAAGCTGAAGATCCACAACTTGATTTTCTGAATAATTTTCCTCCATTTGCTCGTGATCCAAACCGAGCGTCTAGCTCGTAGAGCTCAGATCGAGCCTAGAGCAATTTTCAGTCAAATTCAAGAAGAAAAAATAGCAAATACAAATCAACGAAGCTAGAATTCTCACGAACACTCTCTAAGTCGGTTAAAATTCAAAGCATTTTCCAGATTTTCTCAGGAACAAAACGAAGCACATTGCGGTAGAGATAAGGTCGCGAAATTTAAATAGAGTGAAGTAATCGAACCTGTTGTGAGGAGGAAGGACGGAGATGGAGCTGAGATCGCAGGCCTTGTTGATCTTCAACTTCATCGCTCCGAATCGCCGAGTTTTAGGTTTTCGGAGGTACGGACGATTCGATCTGGAACGGAGTTGAAGGCTTGAAGCTCGAGGAGATTGGGAGAGGTGTGGTTAGAGAGAGAAATGGAAATGAGGCATCTTAAGAGTTTGAAATTTCTGAGAATTGAGAGAGAGAAAGTGTGAGCGGAGAGGAAAGGAGGGGTATTTATGGACGGAGCCGGGCGGGAAGAAGATTTGAGAAGGTGTGCTGCTTGGTGGTTAGTGGGCCGAGCCGGAGGCACAGAGTTGACAACCAGGCCCAATTTTAATCCAATATCAGTTAATGGGTTACAAAATCAGCATAACTTTGTATAATTTTTTGTTGTTTGATAAGAAAACGAAAAAGAAACTAAACGGAAGAGCCTTTCATGGCGTCCGCCGTTCAAGTTTCCAAATAAAAAATACATCGTGTAACTGTCGTTTATTATTTTGCCATTGTCAATATAATTGAGTAATCGCCTAATCGGTTTTCAGTAAATCATATACCCTAATAGGGTGTGAGGAAGAAGTTTGGTCTATGTAATTACTTTTTGGTATAATTTTAGTTTACCTCGTTGCTTAAAGTCTTAAATCATTTGAGCTCATGCACTTTTAATTTCATCAAATGTGAGGCTAGTTGCAAATTTTAATCAAATGTGTTCAACCCTTAATTTTCCTTGTCAATCCTAAACTTTAATATAATCATCAGGAAAAAAAAAATTACAAATTTAAGGCCCATCTGGTGTAAGACCTTAGTCAACTAGACATCAACATTTTCATTTTAGCTGACATTGTGAGGCGTATTAGAGTTCAGTTTGTAACATCAGAGTATTAAATAAAACTTGCAATCGAAAATAGTTTTACTAATGCAATCTGTTTTGAATTTGAATTCAAATAGTATGGTTATTTAGAGTAATCCATTAGATAAAGACAAGGAAGTTCTAAGATAGTTCCTTGATGGAAAGGAACTGCCTTAACTGCTTTTTTGATATAAAGTGGATTACAACGCCTTCATTGATCCTGCTAGAGCACCACACCTCAATCAAATTATCCCATTAACTATCTGAGATCAAGGGTGAATCTAGGAGAAGAACAATTCAAGGAGGTAGTGGATCTAGTTAGTATCTCTACAATCCCTTTATCTTTTATTTCAAATTATATTGCTTGCTGCGATATATATATATATATATATATATATATAATATATATATATATGTACACACTTACTGTTTTATAGGATTGCAATGTCTTACGCATCCTAACCAGGGGCGGAACGACGTTGAAGGCTTTATGGGCTCAAGCCTAGACAACATTTTGGGCTAAAAACCCTTAAGTATACATATATCTCTACCTTCAGCCCATACCAGCCCAAAGAAAAAAAAAATTATAGGTTTGATTCGTGTCATCGACTCATCGCGTGTATTCCCAGCTCCCAGCTCCCAGCCCACAACAGCTGACAGCCTCCCGCCCTCACTGCCTCACTGTCTCTAGTGTTTCGATGGAGCCATGGAGGTTATCCCTAAATCGATTGAAACAACTCAAACAAGGAATGAAGCTCTAAACCTATCGATCTCCCTTGTTTTGAATTTGTGAATTGTGATACATCTCTATTCTTCACTTCTTCTTCCTGATCTGTTTTTCCCAGTGGCGGTTTCCTCAAAGAAATCCCAGAACTCCTCTTGGCTCTTGCCGATTTTGTTTGCTACCACTGAAATCCCTGAAATCCCAAATCTTCTGAGTTGGGCTTTTGTGTATAAGTTGAGGTTTGGGGGAGAGAGGGACTGAGGGAGATAGAGAAAGAGTGTCAGGACCCACCCCGGAATTACCCTCCTAACTCCTAGGTGGACCTGCGGGACCCACTTTTCGAGAAAATTCGACAGAACCTCCCCTAAAAATGGGCAACCCTAAACCTGCTGAAAACACTCCTCAATATAATTTAAGTTCTACGCTTGAAGCCGCCCTGCTTCCTAGCAACAATCCAAAAATTCTCCAAATAAAAACATCGAACTTCACAACCAAAACATCTTAAACAAATACAACCCAGCAACTCAATCGTTCAACAACCTCCCAAAATAAACCACTCTCTTACACACATAATTATACAAATGTATAAATCCACTCTCAACAAGTATTCAGAGCAATCTAAGGAACAGACTCGGAATATAATACAATAAGTAGGTCAATCAATAACCTACTGAGAATGGATGACAAAGGTGGTACTAGCCTCCGCTCCTATGCCGGTCCGCAACACTGTGATCTGGGCAATTTAAACCAAAGGGCCCAGGGGAAAGTACATAAAAACGTTAGAGTGAGTGGACAAAATAAATAAGTATAAATGAATATAAATTTATACTGTCCCACAATTTATAATATAAAGTCTCGATGCATGCAACGTTTATAAAACGTATTTCTTTAAACCCAAAACTCGTGCAAACCATTCCAGCCCCGCTGGATAAGATAAATCGGACTAGCCCCGCTAGTCAAATCATAAAAAAAAGATGGGGAAGAACTTTCACCATACGAAAGAAAGGAGCCTTATTGGCTCGGGTCGGAGTGTCCCACACTCTAGAGCATCCCATGCTCTCCTCTACTCACCTATGAACACATAGTAAGTAGGGAGGAGTACTAATAGGCTAGCCTGTAATATAATATATATATAACGACCCTAGGTATGGCGGTTTAAAAACCGTTAAATCCTTAAAGCTTCCCCAAGTCCCACGTATAAAGAACAATACGGGTACGATTCCCAACCGTACAATGATTTTTGTAAAAGCCGTATAAATTAACGAGGCATTCCCAATGCCTAAAATCGTATTCAGTAAATAATCAAGGAGATTTATTTCAACCAACTCCATTTAAAAATAAAGTCTCAAATATAAATTCGAATCCGAGCATAATAACTTTATAACCAAATTCTCAACCGATATAAATCATAAACACTTCATGGAAAATAATATTTAGAAGTAATTCCATAAGATAAATCACAATTATCTTTATATGCTCGGAAAAAAATACGTTAATAAAATAAAACAAGCTTTAATAAATAAATGCATGCATCACTTATTTAAAACAAACGTCCACTCACAAAGTACGGCTAAGCTTGCAGTCGCTCCAAACTCTCCTCGAGGGAATCCTCCTCACGTCCTGTACAATAGAACGTTCGTAACTAAAATTTCGGGTTGGAAGATTAAATTGAATTAATTAAAATCAACCCTAATATCCACTTTGTTGTCCAATTCCTCCCAATCTTCTTCAATAATATTATCTCCTTAATATATAGGCTGAAATCCGATCGATGGATTCCTCGTAATTCGATTTACAATTTCACCAATTTTCTTGATCAACCAACAAAATTTATATTCAATTCACTTCCAAATCGATTTCCAAGCTTCGATTAATTAACTATGCGTAAAATTGATCCAATACATGTTCAACAGTCAAAATTCTCGGCCAAAACCCTGTCTCACGCGCCACCTACAGTGGCGGTGCGTGGGTTTCACGCGCCGGTGGCCAACCTCCACCTCCGGCCACCAAATTCCAGCTACAACACCTACTCAACACACTGATTCCACTTCATAACTACAACATTTACAAATAACAACTAGAAACAGTCGAAACCAACCAAGAACACAAACCCAGAAAATTCAAGAACCCTAATTCGATCCGGCCTCTACACTTCAAATCATGAAACAAGGCCATAGGGGAAATGATCAGTGGCAAAAACCAAACCTTCGACGAAGAGATGGGGACCGGAGGTGGCCGGAATCGCCGGAAATCGGCAAAAGTCCAAAACTGCAGCCGGAGGAGGTTTTGCTTCGATCCGTGGTTTTCCGGCCAAATCGTGGAAAACCAAGGATGCAGGGGTGCTCGGAGGGAGGAGGCGATCCTGGGATGACCGGTGGCACGCCTTGGGGTGGCCGGAATCGCCGGCAATCGGAGGAGGAAGGGAATGGGGCGAACCGGAGAAGAGAGAGCTCGGGGGGAAGGAGAGAGAAAGAGCTGGGGTGGGTTTTCCGGAAATGGAAACCTACCCTGGGTAAATTTCCTTTTTATACCAAAAAGTTACCATGAACAGTAACTTTACAATTTCGGCCATAACTCTCGCATACGAAGTCCGATTTTTACGAACCACATATGCACGCGCTCGTTTTAACGTCCCCTACAACTTTCATGAAGAACATTTTCTCAAATTTTGACCCGAATAAAAAGTCAACTTTTAGGGCCACTAAAACATCCAAAAAGGTTCAAAATTGAAAATATTTAACAATTACCGTCCGACACGACAGTAAATTGCAAATTCTTGGTTCGGGACGTAACAAAGAGAGACAGAGAACCCGGTGGTTAGCTGAGGCCTGAGGATCTTGATTCTTGATCTGTTGATCATGGTCGGTCACTCGGTCACGGTCACTCGGTGGATAGACCGATAGAGTCATAGGCTATATGATGAATTGATGATTCATGAATCATGAATGATGATTGTATTTGTATTTTTACTTTTTTAGTTAGAATTACCGACTGATGTTACTATGTTAGTGATGTAGTGAATAATGATGATTATTTTTTATTTAAAGATGTGCATTTTGTGTTCCACTGGGTGAGGATGAGCCTCCCATTGGGTCCCAAACCTCAAACAAATTTTTTTTTGTGCACTTCTAATTAGCCTAGACAACATTTCGATCCTGGATCCGCCACTGATCCTAACTTAGGATCAGAATAACATATCAATCCTATATTTGTCATAGTTGATCTTTTGTTCATGTAAATTTGCAGATATTAGCATATATATACTATTGCAATCTAAATTATGATGCGATTACTACAACACTCCTATTATGTAAATTACAGTATATGTGTTTACATGTGCTTATTCTGAGATAGTTTATGGTACGAATTATTGTGTAAATTTTAACATCTTGCGGCTGATTCTTGGGTTTATTTTTTTATGATGATTATATATATAGATCATGTAGTTATGGCTGAGCTGATGATCTGTGGTGATGAAAAAGGCGGACGGGAAGCCCTTTGGTGGGGATGGGGAAAGGAGCAATGGTTGTCTTCTCATTAGGAAAAACTTTTTCCCACTTGAACCTCTTCACCAAGTTATGCATGAACACCAGTATTACCACTCGGGAGTACTCATTTCCTGGACACATTCTCGGGCCTCCGCCGAACGGAACATACATGTAAGGTGCAGGTCCCTTTCCTTCAAATCTTGATGGGTCAAATTTCTCCGGTTCCGGGAAGACATCGGCATTCTTGTGTGTCGAAAGTGGGCTCCAGTACAACTTCCACCCTTTTGGAATTTGAAAACCATTGATGGCAAAATCGGCCAATGCCACCCTGAAGGCTCCTTGAACAGGCGGTGCCAATCTCAGCACTTCTTGTGCTACATTCCATGAGTACTTCATCTTCTGAAGGTCATCCCACTTCAACGACTCCCCTAGGGCCTTTGAATTTGCGATCTCCATTTGCTCTGTGTTTTCAAGTTAGATTAACACCAAGGAAACATTTATTAATTACCGGAATTAGAAAAGAAAAGAAATCTAAGAAAAATAAGATATATACCATTGTTAACGTTTCAATAAATTATGCAAGATCAGTTTCGTAATCTATAATATGGTAGATTAGATATTTAGGGGGGTGTATTCAATTCAGATTTTAAAAAATTTTGTTTGAGTTTTTATAATCCATGGATTTACTTAATCCACAGATTGTTTAAATTCTATATGGACTCTGATTGATTCTAATGGATTGATTTACTAATATTTGTTTAGATTTTACGAGTCCTTATGATGTTTTTGGTAGGTTAATTTTTTTTTCTTCTTTAAAAGCAATGGATGTATGGATCCAACTATAATGCTATATCAGTGATAAAAAAGTATACACACACACACAAACATAAATGACAATCTATCATTCTTTGTGTTATGTATAATGATATATGAATAATAAGAGAAAACTAATCAACCAAAATGTTACACAAAAAATAAAGTAGTAAACTAATGACATAATTTATTTCATATCTAATTTACAAAAGAAACATGTGTGTATGTAAAGGCCTATTCTGGTTTTAGATAAATACTAGAAGGATTAAGGTTTCCAGAGCTATAGTGATAAAAATTAAAAAAAATTATTAGATGAGAGCAGAGGCAGAGGTCGAGGAGGATAGTGGAAAGATAGGTCTAAGACAAAATGGATGAGTGTCACCTATTGAGAGCTGCTTCTTCTTCCTTTTTTTTTTTTGGTGGAGAGCTTCTTCATTTTTTGAGTGAGAAAGAATCCATCAAAATCTCTTGGAAAGTGGTTGGATTTTTTTTGAGTTTTGATATGTATAAAAAACACTATAAAATCCTCCAAAATCCTGCATTTAATGAAATCCACCAAAATCTGTATACTTTTGAATATCTGTAGATTTGAATGGATAATTTTAAATCTTAATTGAATACATCAAGATTTTAAAGGATTGTTTAAAATCTCAACTGAATACCCATAAACTTTCAAAATACAAAAAAATCTTATAGACTCTTAAATGAATACATCCCCTTAGGCGTTCCTTTAGTGTCAAAGGGATTCATCAGATTTTAAAATGCCCATAATTCCTTTTAACTTAAAAATTTAAAACTCATAATAAAATTATATAAAATGATTATTATAGTAAAATAAAAATATTAAGAAAATGAAAAAATTAAAGACGTGAGTGACAAAGGAATTTATACGTTCATCAACACGTGCATCGCATGAGTAAGAAACCTGTATGAAATAACTATCTTTCTTTCTATTCAACCAAGCTGATTGATCTATCACTTATTCGAGTTAATTAATCTACATTAAAAAATTGATGCGATGCATGCATGAAGTTATGTAAGACAGAAAACAGATATAATTTTACTCACACTAGTACCAGTAAAGTAGTAATATTCGTATAAGTTGTACCTTTGTAGACAGCGTCATAGATATGTGGAAGCTCGCCCATATACTTTACAATGAATGTCAATGCAACGGTCAGTGTGTCAAAGCCGGCAACCAACATTCCAAGAATTTTATCGGCGATATCGGACTCCTTCAGATATGTTCCATGCTCATCGCAAGTGGAGAGCATGTGTGACAATATGTCTTGTGTCGGTGACGCCTTGCCGTCCGCTAAATCAACCTTCCTCTGCTTGATAATCTTGTACATATCCTTCCGGATCAAGTTGGCCGCCTTAATGGCTTTGTTGAACGGAGTCCCGGGGAAGTCGATGGGCATCGACATGATTCCGGCATTCATTAGATGGAATGGTTTGCTAAGTTTTTCTACGTCCTTTGGATCCTCAAGGCTAACAAACAGTCGTGCAGCAAGCTTGAAGGTATAGCTGTAGATTACATGTAATACAAAATCAAGGCTAATAAACAGTCGCGCATCCACTAAACAAATTTACTTCACTTAAATAAATACCGTCTCTATCTATACATTCTCAAATAAAAGAACTTAAAAGCCACTATTTATAAGATACTCCTTGTCAAAAAAGAAAAGAAAAGATATTCATTGGAACAATAAAGGAGATCGAGTGTATGTACCGGTACGTGGGACAAACATGAATTAAAGAACTTGCAAAAGAGGATTTAAGGATCTGGGTTAAAACTTTAAAGGACCGCACAAGCGTTTCTCAAGTGGCTGATCTTTTGGATTTGATATGGGTTGTTCATATGTGTAGCCATTTAATTCAACACGTCGATTTGACCTTGTTGAAAATAAAATTCTGCAAGATTGAAACTTTTCTAGATGTAATCGAAAAGGCTTTGGAGAATAAGGGAAGGGAAAGGCAAGAAGAAGTGAGATAATGGAAAGAAGTGAGATAACGTCGTTAGCCCCACTTTTGGGTGATTAATAATCAGATGCTAACGTGAATTATTAGCCTTTGAATATTATGAGTTAACGGTTGAGATTGAAAGCCAAGGACAAGCAAGACTGGAAAAAGTGAAGAAAATCAAGAGACTTTGGAAAGCACAAGTTAACTGATTACAAAGCTAGTAAATAAAAGCGACTTTATTGCAAGCTAATTATTTATACAAAATTAATATGTATTAATTGACGTTCAATCTAATACATTTAGAACTGTAAAACTCTAAGCAATGAGGCCAAACCCTAGCCGCCAGCACGCTGCTTTGTGCAGCCCTGGATCTCGGCAACATGCTACAACTCAATATACTTCTCTGGAATTGTCGTGGAATTGTCAACCATGAAACTCAAAGAGCATTGGTCAATATGGTGTAGGCCAAAAACCCTAGTATGATTTTCCTCTTTGCCCAAAGTCTGCTTGAGTCCCTTCGAGTGAATCTGGGTTTTGCGGGGTGTATTTGTTATCCTTGTGAGGATGAGTCCCAAGGAGTAGCTCTCCCGTGGAAGGCAGATACTCCAGTTAGATTGAGAACGTATGGACCTCATCACATTGACGCTGAGATCGGGCAACTTGGGACTCAAGAAATATGGAGATTTACTGGAATCTATGGTTTTGCACATCGCAGTCAGCGTCATCGCACATGGAACCTTATCAAAACCCTCGCTGCTTAGCCTTGTTCTCTCCCTTGGATCATGGCGGGGGATTTCAATGAAATAATGAGCAACAATGAGAATTTGGTGGGGTTCCTAGGGCTTGGGCACCAATGCAGTCTTTTCGATAAACAATGGTGGACTGTGATCTGCATGATATGGGGTATGTGGGTAGTCGGTGTACCTGGTCCACCAAGTTCACGAAAGAAAGATTAGATAGAAGTTTTGACTCCCCAAAATGGCGCTATTTGTTTCCTTGTTCTAGGGTTGTAACTCTGTCACCAATTCATGAGTCTGATCATACCCCTTTGCAGGTGGAAGTTAGAGCTGAACGAAGAATTGTGTGGCGTGCTCCAAAACGATTTCGTTTGGAAGAGATGTGGCATGACCATACAGATTGTCTAAGTGTGATACAACGAGGGTGGTCACTGGTAATGGCATGCATGCTACAAGTTAGCATGAAAAGGCTAGTCACTTCAGGCCTATTGCTTTTATGTAATGTCATTTACAGAATTGCTTCCAAAGTGGTAGCCAATCGCCTAAAGAGACTTTTGCCTTCTATCATTTCTCCCTTGCAAAGTGCATATGTGCCAAGCAGATTAATCTCTGATAACACTTTAGAGGTTACTGAGGTCCCGCATTTCATGCACAACCTAAGAATACAAGAAGCAGGCTTTTTCTCTTTGAAATTGGATATCTCTAAAGCCTATGATAGCCTAGAATGGAGTTTTGTTCAAGCTATATTGCTTAAGCTTGGATTTGCCGCAGGGTGGGTGGAGATCATTATGCAAAGTATTACATTAGTGCAGTATTCTATTATGCTAAATGATCAACCTACAGAAATCATCTACCCTACCAGAGGAATAAGGCAAGGTGATCCCTTATCCCTATACATCTTCTTTCTTTGTGATGAAGGTCTCTCCACTCTGATTTCCCACTCAGTTGACAGGCAGATCATTCAAGGGCTAAAAATGAGTCCTGAAGCTCCCATATTACATCATCTTTTCTTTGCAGATGATAGCTTCATTTTTGGAGCAGCTACTGTGTTGGAATGTCACAGGTTTAGAGAGCTCCTCAACTTGTATGAATTGGCATCTGGACAAAAAATAAACTACCAGAAGAGTAGTGTGGTATTTAGCAAGAATGCTGCAGCAGAAACTTGTAGACATTCTCCAGGTTAACAAGGTAGAGGAACACGACAGGTACCTTGGTTTGCCAATGTGGGTTGGAAAGTCCAAGATTGCCATCTTTGCATATATAAAGGAGAAGCTTACCAAAAAACTGATTGGGTGGAAGTCCAAATTACTAAGCTCGGCGGGCAAGGAGGTTCTAATCAAAGTAGTGGTACAAACTATGCCTTTGTATGCCATGAATTGTTACTTGCTTCCCAAAACACTCTGTGATGACATCCACCAGTTGTGTGCAGGTTTCTTTTGGGGTGATAAGGAAAACAAGAAGAAGATCCATTAGCGAAGCTAGGAAAGATTGTGCCTCAAGCAGCATGAGGGAGGTTTGGGCTTCATGAATTTGTACGCTTATAATCTTGCGATGCTTGCAAAGTAATGCTGGAGATTGATCAAGTATCCCAATTCTCTTATTGCTCGATTATTTAAAGCTCGGTATCACCCTTATTGCTCTTTTTGGGATGCAGAAGTAAGTGATCATCCGTCGTTCTCTTGGCATAGTATCTTGCAAGGCAGGCCGGTTCTTGCTGCAGGAGTGCATTGGCAAGTTGGTGATGGCACGCAGATTGATCTTTGGGAAGACAAATGGATCCCTGATTGTCCTGCGTACATGACACACAAACCTGCTAATTGTGAGTCTAGAAAAGTCTCTAACCTCATTGATCCTACCACTAGAACTTGGATAGAACCTTCTGTCTACACTCTGTTCCCACACCATATTGCTACAAAGATTTTAAGTCTTCCTTCGAGTCGTAGGGTGCTCCACGATAGGATTGTATGTAAACTTGAGAGAAGAGGCTGCTATTCGGTCAAGACGGCGTACTAGATTGTGCGCAGCTTAGTTATGGGCAGTGCTTTGGCCTCTACTTCAAATGGTGACTCTTATAAGGTACTGTGGCACAAACTGTGGAAATCTAAGGTACTGGGAAAGGTTCTTAACTGTGCATGGAGAGCTTGTCAGAACTTATTACCAACTCGAGCAGTGAAACTGGTTACAAAGGGTTACAAAGGTGAGTTGAAATGTGTATTATGCTCGCATCGGTTTGAAGATGTTTCTCATGTCTTTTGTGCATGTCCAGTCACTACAAAGATTTTAGAGGATGAGCCTTTTAAGCTTAAACCTCTAGTCTCTCCTATCTTTGATTTTAAGGAATGGATGCTTGAAAAGCTATCAATCTCAAAACTGAAGATTTTCAGAAGCTTCTTATGGTTATTTGGGGAATTTGGAGGAACAGAAATGCGACTTTATGGTCAGATCGTGTGCAAACTGAGTAGGACTTAGTTTGTAGTACAATGGCATGGTATCATGAATACCAGCAAGCTCATTGCCAGCAGTCAAAGCAGCCCATAAAGCAGAAAAATGTAAGGTGGTCTCCTCTTAAGTTAGGCAGCTGGAAGCTTAATGTGGATGGAGCATTCCTGCAAGGTCGAACTGAATGGGGGATTGGTGGTGTTCTCTGGGATGACCAAGGGCATTGCATGGCAGCCTTTACTCATCACGTTCAGTTTGTCACATTAGAGAAACAAGTTGAGTTGTTAACACTTAAAGTTGGTTTGGACTTGCTGCAAACGTGGCAGATATCATACTGCCAAGTTGAAACTGCTTGCCTTATGGCTGTCTCTGAGATCCACATGGAAGAGTATCAAAATTTGGAGCATGGCAATCTGATCGATGACATCAGAGAGTGGCTCCAAGATAGACAAGGTGTAACCATCTCACACACACCTCGTTCTGCAAATGCTGCAGCACATAGGCTTGCAAGTGAAGCCTGTGAATCCTGCCATAGTGTAGACTGGATTGATGCGGTCCCTTTTATGCTTATAGATGTTCTAAGCTTTGATTGTAATCATATTGCCAAGGATTAATAAATTAGCTCTCTTTTACTAAAAATAATAATAATTATATGTACAATAAAATCTCGATAAATGAATGTTCGATAAATTAATAATCTAGATTAAATAATAAATTTCTCCAGTTCCGACTCAGGACCGGTGAATGCATATTTCTAAAAACTTCGCTAAATGCATAAGATAATAATATTTCTAGACATCGTTAAGGACCCAGTGAATATATAAAGTAATAATTGATGAAGTAAATGAAAGAAATATCGTAAAAAAATATTAATAATTGTTGAAATGCACAAAAGAGATAGTATATAAAAATTCAAAATACATAATAATTAAAGAACTTTTAACATTTATATTTTTTTTATTTAACTAATTATCAAAATATCCTTTTATAGTCCTTGATTTTTCCTTGTGTCTTAACCGAATTGCAATGCATGTACTAGATTTGGTATATTATTTTTCATTTTGTAGCAAGTAATTATTCAAAGTTATGCTTGAAATATTCTCATTCGAAGAAACATTTGTTATAGCATAATTGTCATCTGGATCTTGATTATCTTCGATAGATAACCTAATCAAACTAGACTATGTTATATAATAATAAACTATGCATTTATCAAGAATGGGTGGTGCTATTCACACACTCATTTTCTCTATTCACACACCCCCGCTATTTTTCTATTACTTTAATTTAATTCTTTTTTACAAATTACCCTAACTACCCTCCCTTATAGACTTGTTTCTTTTTCTTTTTTATATTTGGCAAGTTAATCATAAATCAAACATCAATATATCATTATACAATAAATCAAATTTTTTTTTTACCTATAAGTGAAGGAAAAATAATACGTTCATTAAGTGGAATAACATGTATTATTAGATAAGGAATATGCATCACAATTAATTACGTTCATCTTGCTGAATCTAAATTGCAAAGTGTGTCCTCAACCTTGCATAATACATTCTTATTATTTATGGGTGAGTGTTCTTTCAATACACTTATCTAAAATACATTATATTAAGAGTTCATACCATTGATTATGCGTGTGTCTACATTTGTCTAGCCCCTCAGGTTAGTCTTATTCAAACAATTAATTTTGAACTACACTCCATTTTTTTTTTGTACCTAGAAGTTTCTTAAATTTGCAGACTGCATTTGAAAATTGCCAATCTATAAGAGACAAGAAACTCTAGTAATGCAATATTGGTACCCGAGACAACAAGGGAGTAAAGCATGCGTCTTACCCCCTACTTGTATGAGGACAAACTTTGTAATTTAGATTCAGTTGGATGTACATAATTACTTGGGAAGCATATTCCTCTTCTAATAATACAGGTCATTCCACTTAATGAACATATTATTTTTCCTTCATTTATAGGTAGACGAAAATTGAATTATGGCATAATGATGTTTGATTCATGATTGACTTGCTAAATAGAAAAAAAGAAGAAAAAAAAAAGAATTACAAAGGTGGGTAGTTAGAGTAATTTGTAAAAAAGAATTGAATTAAAGTAATAGAAAAATAAAATCGGTCTATGAATAGAGAAAATGGGTGTGTTAATACTGAATAGAACCACTCATTAAGAATATAATAACTCATCTAAAGTAATAATTTTTCGTAGTCCTAACATATTCATCTATAGAGGTTTTATTATACGTTGTGTTTATGGACTTATTGATAAAAAAAATATTTAAAAAATGGTTAAGACGGACTTACTCCTTGACGAGGGGAAAGACTTTAACTTCGTTTTGGTTTTCCCAGCAGTCAGCGAAGTGTGATTGAGCACACTGGTCCATGGTGTTAAAGTAGCGTTGCAGAGCGTCGAGCTTCAAGAAGTTAGGAAGCATCTTTCTCATCTTCCTGCCCTCTTCTACGGACGACGAAGTCTCAGTCGAAGAAGGGAAGATCTTGTCGACAGTTCTAGGCCACCATACAGTCACAAACTTGTTCTCCTTGGAGAACAAGAACTTGTTGCAGGTGTTGCCGCAGAAGAAGGCAGTTTTCTCCCCAATCAAGGAGGTCTTGAAAATTTGAGACGAGTACTTGTTTACCCGGTCGGAGATAAATTTTTCGGGGTGGCCTTTTCGGGCCGAAGAGAGGAACTCGTAGGTCTCCCCGATCACCGGGTAACCGACCCTTCCTGGGGGGAGGTCGTTGCCGGTGAACTGGGATCTGTGCCTGTAGAAGAGCACCAGGAGAGATATTGCGAGAAAGGAAACAGAGGCCAAGAGGAGGGTGATGGGATGGAAATAATATTGCTCCATCACCATGGTTTTGACTTTTGAGAGCTGAGGATCTTTGGTGATGGAGTTTGTT
This sequence comes from Rosa lucieae, assembly GCA_024704745.1. Taxonomy (NCBI): domain Eukaryota; kingdom Viridiplantae; phylum Streptophyta; class Magnoliopsida; order Rosales; family Rosaceae; genus Rosa; species Rosa lucieae. The sequence continues at coordinate 48,222,184 of CM045492.1, forward strand.
TGAATGGTTTACAGGGATCCAGTGAATCTGAGAGGCATTGTATCATTGAGTTTATATACAATTATATACTATACTTAGTTCAAGCATCAACGTGCAGGTCTTTTTTTAATTTTATTTTTTTATAATAAGTGGCACTATCAAGCTGTCAAACTAAGTTTGCGATAATCTATGTGCCATCGGAGCTATGCAGAGAAGATAACATAAACATAGTGTGGAGCGTGGACCATGTGAAAAACTGAAAATAATATAAACTTGAGATCGAAGCTGAAGCTACGAACCTCGTGGTCCATGTGAAACAGAATTTGATCTCCTGCAAATATTTGCCACCCCACGTCACATAGGAAGGAAGTTGAAAATCGACTTTTACTCATTTCACATATTTACTATCTATTCACATATGAGGAGGATTTGATCTCCCACAGACAAATGTAATGTATATTAACTAGAGCAATTAACATAGAACTAGAATTAATTTGAAGCACACATAACTCCTTTCCCATTTGTTTAGTTTCTGCGAGTATATATTAAAGAAACTGACATGTACTATTTTCTTTTCATATCAGAAAAGTGAAATCGAACTTTAGGACCTGAATCAAAAGGCGTACGTAGTGTACACAAATTATTTGGATATTAAGTCATCTTTGTTCAAGTAAAATCCTAGTTTGTGTTTGGCCAAAACTCTAGGTTACTTGCTCTAGTGGTAATACGATTAAATTAGAAGGATTTAGATTCCTATTCAATATACGATTACTTTCCTCGTATGATTGAGATTCTATGCATTGTAATCCTCTATATAAAGATGCCCCTATTATCAATGAGAATACACAGAAAATTTCTCTCAAATTCTCGTTTCCCTAAAACAAGTTATCAGCACGAAACCCTAATCCAAAAACCTAATAGCCAAACCCTAAATATTCATGCCTGGTTTGCCACCTTCTAGTCAGCCTTTTTAGAGTCAAATTCAAGGAACCGGAAGAAGGACGTCTCGTCAATGCCATCTGAGGAAGAAGAAGGTCCTAGTCAAAGGCTGAAGAAAAAAGTGGGAGAGCCGGTCACGTGCTTGGCCAGAAGAAAAGAAAGAGAAAAGAGAAGAAGAAAAGAAAGGGCGCGGCCCCAGAAGAAGAAAAAGAAGAAGAAAGAGAAAGAAGAAAAGAAAGGAGGGAACAGTGCCCAGCAGAAGAAGAAGGAAAAGAAAAGAGAGGGCCCCACAGCCCACTTGCCATCAGAAGGCCCATAGACCCATAGTTGCTCCCACGTCAGCAAGATCGCCACATCATCTCCCACGTCAGTAACACAGCCACATCATCTTGACATGTCAACACCACTACCACGTCAGCACAGGGACCCACTGCCACATCAGCAGAAGGACCCACTGCCACGTCATCCCGCCGGTCAACGATTTTCCGGCGACTTTTCCGGCCATTTTTCGGAGACATTTTCGGACCACTTTTTCCGGCCAAATTTTCTGGCGACCTATTTCAAGGTATTTTTTGCTAAACGTTCCCGTTTTTTTAGATTTTTTTTTAATTCAATTTCTCTTCTTTTTCGGGGACTTGCAACCTCCCTTCTTCTACCCCCCTTTCTTCATTATAGGGAGACCAAATTAAGCCGAACTGTGGGGGTTCGTGCTCACTCCAAGCTTAGAGCTTGTTGAGATCTCCAAACTTAGAGTTTGTAGAGAATTTATGATTGACCACTTACATCACTGTTTCGATCTAATTCAATATCTCTTGGAATCGAATTTCTTGGAAGCGACGACGCTCGGAAATTCCTGATTTCTTGGAAGCGATTATGCTAAAAAATTTCATATGTTTTCGTGGTAGCCTATTTCGCTCCGAAACTAACCCTAATTTCTTGTTCTCTTTCAGGATGAGTAGCCTGAACAAATTGGACTTTGCTCCATTGGGAACAACTAGCTCTGAATATCACAGGTGGGTTCGTGATATCCGCCAGCATCTCAAGGCATCTTGGATACGATTCTCGAGCCTAGCCAGGACGTGCTAACTGTTGAGCAAGCTCAGGCTTTCGAAGCAAATAGAGCGGCCTTAGAGGCAAATAAGGGAATGCCATCATCCTAATGACTCGTCATATGGATGATTCGCTCCAGTACGAGTGTATAAATGAAGAAGACCCCAGAAGGCTGTGGGTCTCGCTCGAAGAAAGATTTGGCAACGTCTGTGACTCCTTGCTTCCTGACTTAGAAGTGAGATGGCATAGCCTCCGCTTTTGTGATTTCAAGTTAGTTTTTGATTATAACTCGGAAGCACTTCGCATTAAATCCTTAATGGAATTCTGTGGTAAAGAGATCACAGATGCGATGTTGATTGAGAAGACTCTCTCTACCTTCCCCGTCTCTGCATTGATGGTTGCTAAGAACTATCGAATCGATGTTAATGAAAGACGGATCACAAGGTTTCATGAGCTCATTGGAGCTATGAATGTCGCTGAAAAGCATGACAATATCCTTGTGAAGAACTATAATTCGAGATCCGTGGAAACAGAACATATTCCGGAATCCAATTATAGTCGCACATCTAAGAGAGGGCGCCAAGAGTGAAACCCTAATCTTAGGTATACTTCTGGACATTCTGATCCACATTCGCTCTACTAGGGAAGGTAACCGCCAAAATAGGCGAACACGGAACCGAAGAGGTAAACGTGGAAAGAGAGAGGGAGGCAACGCCTCTGGCCATGTTGGTGGCGCCACCAACACTAAGAGCCATCTAAATGACGCTTTCAAAGCACCTCAATCAATGGAGTTCGAGCAAAGAGATGTATGTTCTCGATGTGGAGTGTCTGATCATTGGGCACACATTTGTAGAGCTCGTGAAGAACTTGTCACCGCCTACAAAGCATATTGTGAAGCAAGAGAAGCTCACTATGTGGAACAAGAAGATCAAGAAGATGATCTAAAGTGAAGGGTTGAAGACTACAAATCTGGCTGGGATCAATAGATTGCCAATTCTGTTTAAGTCTTTATTTTTCCAAGAGGTGTAATAGGCAATTGCCATATACTTTGTAGTAAATGCCAATGGTTTAGTCTTTCTTCAAAGTAGGCTCACCCAAAGTAAATGTGATGTCTAGGAAGGTTATGAGATTAGTGGTACTTAAGCGAGCCTTGCTCCACCGACATCTCTCTGCTCACCTGGTCACATTTATTTTGGAATTACCGAAAGAAGTTAGACGACTACCATTGTTTTGCATTAGCTAGCATTTGGATTAGATTCTCCTAATGGTTAAAAGACAATGACGTACTCTGTTGGCTTATGAATAAAATTTCGAGTTCTTTTCATTATGACTCCATTTTGATTATGAGCATATGACTTTGTGACTATGATGGCTGGGCCACACTATGCCAAAAACTGCATCACACTACACTTTTTAGACAACGAAAAAAAAATTTCCGTTGTGTGATCACTGAAACTGCTTCACACAACAGGTTTAATGAGATTGGCGTTGTATAAGGAGGTCGTACATCAAATTTTTTGGCTTCAAGATTATTGTACAACAGTTTTAAGGATTTGTCTGTTGTCTGAATGTAAAAAAAAATTTCCTCGTCACCTTGCTCAAATTTGGGTCGAAATTTTGACTCACCTTGCACAACAGTATAGTTGTATATGTTGTATGAGAGTAAGTTGCAAAATAACATACAACACATTTTTTTGTTTCCGTTGTGCAAGTTTGGAAGAAAATCATATGTACCCCAAAATGAGAGTGAGTAGCCCCAAGAAGGCCAATTTTTGGGTGAAATGCTGGTACACGATTGTAAGCTCCTACAACGGAATTGCTTATTTTTGTTGTGTGAATGTTCGATGGTAATCTTAGGCGGGAGAAATAAGTTTGTAATTTGCACTAGGCGGGAAATTTACTTGTTGGGTCCCTAAAATGAAGTTTCAGTGTAGACTATCAGACAACGAAAATTCATTTATCTGTTGTCTGAATTGAATATACAACGTCAAAAACTAAACTTAAATAAAACATTGTCCAGTTAACGCCGTAATAAGATGCATATTGTCTCCCACGACTTGGCCGTTTTCAACACTTACCTAGGTAGTCTTCGAGAAAAAGAGCAAAACTCATCTTCTTCTCAAAGCAGAACCCGCGGCCGTCTTCTTCTTTGAAAGAATCGATCGAACCCAACTTCTTCTCAAAACCCATCTTCTCAAAACACCATCTTCTGAAAACATTGGATTGGGGTTTGATCTGCTCAATTTGGGTTTTCAATTTGGGGATTTGAATGAGGTAAAAGCGAAAGGGGTTTCTCGAGTACATTAATCGATAAATCTGGAGGAAGAGGAGGAGAAGAAGACCCAACAACAACAACAACGAGGTTACTAGGAACAGCAGCAGAAGAAGATCATCATCCAAATCCTCTGCTCGATTTGGTCTGTTTGTTGAGGTCTCTGCTTTATTTATTCCTATAATTCATCATTAATTTCTGCTAACTCTCTATTTGATTTCCCAGGATAAATAAACAACTTGAAGAAAGTTTATTGAACTGGGTAAACATTGATTTCATTTTGAGGTGTTAGATTGAGATAAAGTTTAGATTTTTTTGTTGTTGTTCTGAAGTTGGTTTTGGTTTTTGAGTTGCAGGGAGGAATCCAAGTTCTAATAACAACAAATCTTGGTCGAAATCTACAAGGGATTCTAAAAGTGGGTCTTGAAGAAAATTGAATGTCAATGGTGTCGGATATCGTTACTCTTTTGTTGAATTTCAGGTTTGCTTTGTTGGCTCAAGAATTATTCTTTTATTATGAGATCAAATTGCAGTTCGTTTTCTAATGTATAACTTGCAATGTTTGAGAGCAAAACAACTAAACTTTTTTAGAGGTAGATTAGTATGAGAATGAAACAAGTTTTCCTGTCATAGCCGTTTTTCATGTCTGAGAGAAAAACCCCAAGCTTTTCTTCAGTTCGAGCAAAACTTGGAGCTCTTCTCACCATCTTCTCAAAACACTTAGCCATCACAAATCACCATCTTCTCACCATCTTTCAAGTCTAGATTGGGGTTCTACTCGATTAGGGTTCGATTTGGGGGTTTTTCGTTCTGCTGAAAATGGGGATTTAGGTTCTCTTTCGATTGGGGTTCTACTCGTTTGCAGATTCTGTTTTATTGTCATTTTCCAGACTTGGCAATTTTAGCTTTTGCCATGCTTCGCACCCTTGAAGGAGATGTGCTTCAAGGTCTTAATCTGGCTGCATTTTATTATATTATTTGGCATGAATGATAAATGCGTTACTGGTTTTTACTCCCTCATTCCTATTTCATTTCTTGCCTTTACAGTTCAAATTTCATATGTCATATAACAACGACAGTTCCAAGACCCAATTCTGTCATATTTACTGCCTACACAGAACCCAATAAAGAGAGAAGGGCAATGAGAGTCCCCTCTATGAGTGGAGTGACCAAAGAGAGAGAAAATGGGGTGAAACTGCAGTCTCTCAGTTTGCAGCAGCTGGAGTTTTCCTATCATGGCTGCTGATCACAACTCCATTACCAGTGTTTTCATTCTTTTGGCTTCTACTTGATCCACAAAGAGTGGAAGGAATCTCTGTTTTTCAGTTTTCATTGAAACCCAATTGCCTGCTTTGAATGTGAATGGTGAGGAAAAGTTAGTTTTGGTGAGGAAAAGTTAGTTTCCCTTTGTTGATTTTTGATCTTTCATATCAATTCTCTTTCAGCTTGGGGTTTCGGATGTGGTTCCTGAATGGGGTTTCGATTAGAGTTCCAAAAGGTGGAACGATTCAGATCATCGTCGTCGTCCACCTCCAGTGGCATGGATTGGATTAATGTGCAATGCAGAGGTCCCGTAGAGCTCTTCTCCATCGAAGAGCTTTGGAAAAAGTCACCACTGGAAGGAGCCGCTTGTATAAGGTGTCTCTATCTTTAATTTTTGCTCTGTGGGGGTTTGTCTTCCTTATCAGCTTATGGTTTAGTCATGGTGATGAACAAAGAGGTAATCTTGCTACTAAATGTTCTTTCTCTCATATAGTCTTTTGTTGGCTTTCACTATGAATTATTCTACTGTGTTTGATTGTATATGATGGATCTCCAAGTTTTGGTTGGGGTACAATACTTTTCTGATGCGTAGCATAACTTAGAATTGGCCTCACTTTAATCTTGCTTACCGGAAACATTCAGCGAGTCTTTGTAGTGATTTGAAAGTTTTGGAGATGCTTGCTAGAATTCTGGTTTACTGATTTAGACATTTAGTTAATTAGCTACGGACGTTCGAGGTGATGCTCTTAGCAGGTTGACATTCAATGTATGACTGATTTTAAAATTGTGCATGGGAAGAATTGGGGAGTTTACAAAACCAATAAAAGCATATAATTCTCCTATATTATATTGCAGTATAGTTTACAGATTGAACTACATATGATTAGAGAAGGTATATAAAGTCATGTCCTCATATACTCATGGTTATGTGTGTCTAGTATCTGCAACATATCTTCTTCATGCCTAATAATCAAATGCAAATAATACCTGAAAACTAGTTGGAAGTATGCAGGATCCAAAAACATGTAATTGTTGGTGAATTTTGATAATGTCAAACTTAAGGAGATGTTTATTTAGTTTGCAAATAATATTTTGTTAAGGAGATGTTGGTTCTTCTAGAAAACTATTAATTAATATTGGTACTTGATATGTTTCAAATCCGAGTCTCAAGTCTTTCTATGGTTTTTCTTTGATTAGAAAACCCTCTTTGTGAAATATGATGTCGTCCTCCTTGATGTTGTAACTAGCTATTCTGAAGCATAAACAATGCAGGTTGTTAAAGTGAAATTAGCCATCTCAAGGTCTGGTTCATTCTCTATTATATCTTATTTGCTTTACTGGAAAAGAAAAAAAACATTTGGGGATAGGCTGTGATTAGTGTTCTTTTTGTTTGGCTTTTATATATTGTTTATAATCAACATGCATTTATGCACAAGGGATTTAGATTATCATGACAGCACACATAGTTCTTAACTTACTAGTTCAAAATTGTGCAGCTCCATGCCATGAAATTTATGTGGAGACCATAATACTTAGCCTCCTTTTTTTTTTTTTTTTTTTTTTTTTTGCATTGTTTGGTTAACTTTGTCTTCTCTTATGCAATTTTTTCCACGGGTTTCACCAGTGTGCATGGTGAGAGTCCATCCGTGGAATATGCAAAATTGAGGAAGAAGTCACTAGAAAGTGAATTTGGACATGCTTTTGGAGCTAATCACTCCAGAAGTTATTCTGCTGCCTCCGTTTTGGTCCCTTTTTAGAGCAGCAATTATTTAGTTTCATATGTTGCTGAACTAAAGCAGCCGAGAGGGATGTCTATGATTTCTTCTCCTTCTCGGGCTCATTTGAAACGTTTTGGTGGTTGGTTATTGTTGGATGATCATGGATGTCTATGATTTCTTTAGCCTCTAGCTTATTCAGATGGATATCGGTTAGTTATTGTTGGATGATCATCTCTTATCTGAGAGGTTAATTTAATCGAATACTGACTAAGAACACTACATTTTAACGAGCATTGGGTGCTGAATTATACTGCAAGTGTTTGTTTCTTCTGTTGCTGTGAGTCTTCCATAAGTTTCTGTTACTAATTCTCTTTGGGTATTTCAGGCGATTGAGGGAGTTATACCAAGTAGATCCTGCAGATTATATGCTGGCCATTTGCAGAAATGATGCTCTTAGGGAGCTTTCTTCTCCAGGGAAGAGGGGCAGCTTCTTTTACTTGACTCAGGATGATAGATTCATGATAAAGACTGTCAAAAAATCGGAAGTCAAGGTTAGTTGCTACCTGTTTCACTTCTATCTTTCTGACTTTTACTTTACTGGCAACAAAAGAACATTTGTGTTTAATAATTTGTGCTTTACAGTTTGTTTGTTTCGTAAATTCCACTCTATACTCCTAATTAGGCAACAGGTGGAAGGTGACAATTGCTGAAATCACCTGATGGATTCTATTTTGTATATGTTTTGCTTGTTTTACTGAAATTTGGCTATTTTCTTCTTGCAGATCAAGAGAAGGACCTGGTTGGATGATTCATGAATGTATTTATGAATGTCAAGATATCAAGGTAAATTGTCTTGAAGTTTAAATTTTTCCCCCTGATAAACGAACAATGATTAACCTTTTATGTGCACAATAAGCTGTTGGCTCTGTCGTGAACAGCATTGTTACATCCAACCTTCTTTATTCTTTCTTTTCAGGTTTCCTCCTATTTATTGTGGAATTCCATTTGCATTCCACCGGAATGTGTTTTATCATGTGAAGTGAAGAGATATGGATCATAACTTCTCTACATTCTTGTAAAATGTCAGTAACGGTTCATATGCAGCTAAGTAAATATAGTCACTTGACTCAGTTTCTCATAACTTTGTTATCATGTCCATGCCTCATTCACCAAAATGATTAACTAATCCTTTTGATATAATAAACTAATTTCAGTGGGAGAGGAGAGGCAGCAACGAATACACCCAAGCGGATATTGATCAAGTGCGAAATGAGTGGGGGAAGTTTGTTGTCAACACATATGTGCATGAGCCATGAAGTAGCGCGCTTGTTGTTGGTCCATTTTTGCTAAGGAAAGCATCTTTTTTTGTGCTTCTCTGCTGGTACATTGTCATGCACCATATGTTGCATGTTTTGGAACAGTGGATATATATGTATCAGCTTTTTGATGTCCCAAGTAGATGGGCATGCACTAGAATGCTTTTCTTGTTTAAAATGTTGGGTTCAATGATTAGTGGTTTGCAATGTTTATATTTGATAGTTTGCAATGTTTATATTTAGTATGTAAATGGATCAAATGCACAATTTAATTCAGGAATGGGATATGTTCAAATAATCAGACAACAGAACAGATATAATGATAACTGCCTGTTGTCTGAATGCCCAAAAATGGGGACAAATCACACTGCAATCATTCATATCACACATCAGTTCTTAACAAATCACTGTCTTCTAATCTACACTCACACAACAGAAGCAATTAAACTCTGTTGTCGCAAAGTTAATCAGACAACTGAATAAATTGAATTATGTTGTCCCAAAGTTAATCAGACAACAGATATAGTCCAAGAACTGAAGTTTGAATATTAGTCAGACAACACACAAAATAAAAGTCTGTTGTCTGAGAAGCTCAACATACAACAGCTTCAACACTAGAACTGTTGTCTGAAGGCAACGCCGCAACTGCCGCGCAGCTGCGCTTGGCATCTGCCGAGCCACCTGCCGAGCCATCTGCCGAGTATCACACAACATGTTTAACACATACACGTTGTCTGTATGTTTCTCAGACAACTGTGTTCCACCGTTGTCTGATTTTTCATCAGACAGCGGTCACCTCTACAACGGTGGCACTCCAAATCAGACAACAGTTTCTGTCTGTCGTCTGATACCACTTTTGGCATAGTGGTTAGTGTAACCGAAGCAAGAAAAATCTGTTAGTACTTGTGTTATAAAAAGCAAGTGTGCTAACCATTTTGTAGTGTAATTCATTCTGGCACAATTCTTAATGAGAGAAAAGTCTTCGTCTTCCTTTTTCTAGCTTTCTGCTTCTCTCTCTCTCTCTCTCTCTCTCTCACTAGAATCCAAAACAACGTAGATCTTTAATCTCAGCAGTCCATTTATTAGTTTTTCCATCAATTATTTCGTAAATCAAAAACGTGGTTCTATCTGGCTCTTTTGTAGGATGATGATTTACAAACGTGGAATGCAAAATTATATCTTTAGGTACGAGAATTGGTAAATATAGCGGTACCCATGATGAAATTATATTACACAATACTTAACAAAAAAGTTAAGAATTGGACAAGATTGATTGAAATATGCCCTTATTAATATCGCAACTGAGCATTTAATGGGAACTGGAAGAGATTGAGATCCATGTAGTCAAATAAGCAGACTCACATTTTCTCGGAGATCAAAAATTACATATTATGGAAGCAAAAATCAAAATCGAACTCATAGTAGACTCAAATAAGTGAGAAATCCTTGATGATAAAAACCTAAGTTCCAAAACTTGATTTTCTCAACATTTTTTCTGGAGAACCAAACAGATAGACTAAGCACACTAAAAATTTCAAGAAAATTGAACTAAAGGAAGAAAAAACTGAAATCGAGTTGAGAATGAATACAAATGAGTAAGAAGACCTAGAAATAAAAGCTTAAGATCCAAAACTTTATTTTTCGAATAATTTTCCTCCATTTTCTCGTGATCTAAACAGACCGTCTAGCTTGTAGAGCTGAGATCGAGCCTAGAGCAACTTTCAGTTAAATTCAAGAAGAAAAAATTGTAAATACAAATCAACGAAGCTAGAATTCTAACGGACACTTCCTGAATCGGTTAAAATTTAAAGCATTTTCCAGAAATTTTGTCAAAGACTAAACGAAGCACATTGCAATAGAGATAAGATCGCTGAATTGAAATAGAGTGAAGTATTTTGATGATTCACTACATTGACTCATGGTCAAGGTTGGCTATTGATGATGCTTTCAGAATGGTTATGATGTGACATAGTTTGTTGAATGCCTAGCTGGATTTACAGGCTGTAATAAGTTTGTTAGGGTATTCTAGCAGTGATTATAAATACTGTTGGCTTGTAAGAATTTCGATTATGTTGCATTGATTGGAAAAACCCTTTGATACTTTTCTGAAATTCTCTCTAGCTCTGCTTCTTCTTCTTCGTTTTCACTATGCTCAAGCATCTATAGCAGTCATGTTATCATGGTATCAGAGCTACGACTCTTGATTCTGTGCTCTATTCCTTAATGAAGTTGTGTCTGATTCTTCTCCTTGCTTTCGCATTCAAGTCTCTTCAAGCTTCGTCAAGGTGAAACCCTAGATCTGTGATTCGATAATGAATTAGCTCATGGCTTACTTCTACATCTGTGTGAGCTATAGGAGCTCTAAAGTTCCTGTTCTACGGTTCCTCATCATCATTCAACTCCAAAGAAGCAGTAACTCTCTTATCACTTTATGGGGGAGAACATAATGTGATAAATAAAGATCACACTGATACACAGTTGTAGTTGTCTCATGAACTTCACTTTGTTAAAGATCAAGCACATAATCGGCATTCCATGCTTACAAGAGCCAAAAATGAAGTTGTCAAGAAGATGACATTTCAAGATTTTTGTGCTTATTCCAGCATTGCTCAACAAACAATGTTTGATGAGTCTGCATACTTCAATGGCTTTACTTCTGTACTGGATATTCATGATGCTACAGAACCAAAGACCTTTAAAGCTGTTGTTAGGAAATTAGAGTGAAATTCCGCTATAAATAAAGAAATTGCCCTCAGAAAGCAAGATGAGATGTTCATCTGTCAAGAAAAATATGCAAAGGGTTTAATTCATAGAACTGGTATGGATACATCAAGAGCTGGTATGCAAAGCATTTTCACTTTGCTTGAGAAAGAGTGCAAAGGTATGATTTGTTACTTCAATATGTTCCTACTACTGACCATACTGCAGATATTCTCACTAAAGTTTAACACAAGCACAATATTAAGTGAATATAGCTCCAATCTCAGTTTGGTGAACTCTAACTGAGATTGAGGGGAGGTGTTGACTAGTCACTACATTGATTCATGGTGAAGGTTAGCTGTTGATGATGCTATCAGAATGGTGATGATGTGACATAGTTTGTTGAATGCCTAGCTGGATTTACAGGCTGTAATAAGTTTGTCGAAATGTTTGTTAGGGTATTCTAGTGGTGACTATAAATACTATTGGCTTGTAAGAATTTCGATAATGTTGCATTAATTGATTGGAAAAACCCTCTACTGCTTTTCTGAAATTATCTCTAGCTCTGCTTCTTCTTCCTCTTCGTTCACCTTCATCTTTCACTGTGCTCAAGTATCTATTGCAGTCATGTTATCAAAGTAATTGAATCTGATATGAGGATGAAGGATGGAGATAGAGCTGAGATCATAGGCCTTGTTGATCTTCAACTTCATTGCTCTGAATCGGCGAGTTTTAGGTTTTAAGAGGTACGGACGATTCGATCTGAAATGGAGATGAAGGCTTAAAGCTCGAGGAGATTGGGAGAGAGGTGGAGGTGTGGTTAGAGAGAGAAATGGAAATGAGGCATCTTATGAGTTTGAAATTTCTAAGAATTGAGAGAGAGAAATTCTGAGTTGAGAGAAAAAGAGGGGTATTTATGAACAGAGCCAGGAGGGAAGAAGATTTGAGAAGGTGCTGCTTTGGTGGTTAATGGGCCGAGCCATGGGCACATAGTTGACAACCAGGCCCAATTTTAATCTAATATCAGATAATGGGTTATCTTTTATTTGTTATGTTTCCTTTATCTATTCTTAATCATTGTGTAATCCCGTAAACCACGTGGATTGTGATTCGGACTAATATTATTGGTCAACATGTAAAAGAAAAATGTTCATTGAGATGTGTGTGTGTGTATATATATATATATTTCTCCTACAATGATCTCCACGTAAATAACTCAATTCTATTAGCGAATTAAGATAACTCCTTATTACGTGGTGATCGTTGTAGAATTAAGTGGACATTACGTATGAAAAACTTTTGAACAGAATTAATTCCTAATCCAGTTGAAGAAAAGAGATGCTTCTAGTCAACTGTAGGGGTTTAACGACATAATGTTGTTGACTTATTTTTCAAAAGGAAAAGGGAAAATTTTGCAAACAGTACACCAAGTAAAGGCCACTAATAATTCTTATACATAATGTTCCAAACCGATCATTTTGGTACACGGGCTCTCGAGCCCGACCCACTATGTAGACACGACGTCAATGACGCCGTTAACTCTAATGTCATTATGCATTTGTCAAAGGGTAATTTAGTACTCTCACACTCTAGCTCATTTTTTTGGTTAAAAAAAAAAAATCTCTTTCTTGATCTCCTCTGACTCTCTCCTTCTCTCCCTCCCGATTACTACACAAATGTATGGCTTTCTATTTTTAGACCAATTCGAATTTTCATTTCGTTTTTGAATTTTGTTTAAAAAACGCCTAATCAAGCAACCATTGATTCTCTCAGTTGCTAGCTCAGCAAAACTGAATCGTGTGAGATCGGCGAGCTGAATCAGCGACGGAGATGGCGTCGAGCACGATCTGGAAGGCGATTGGAGCCGTCAAGGACCAGACGAGCATTGGAATCATGAAGGTCGCCAGCAACATGGCACCGGACCTGGAGGTCGCCATCGTGAAGGCCACCAGCCATGAGGATGAGCCGGCCGGTGAGAAGTACATCCGGGAGATCCTCCAGTTGACGTCATACTCCCGGGGATACTTCTACGCTTGCGTGTCGGCGGTGTCAAAGAGACTGGGGAAGACGCGCGACTGGATCGTGGCGCTCAAGGTGTTGATGCTGGTGCACCGCCTCGTGAATGACGACGACCCTGTCTTCCAGGACGAGACCCTGTCTTCAGTACATTTGTGTTGATCCAAATCTTGTTGACATCTAAAGGGATCACCTTGAATCCCATTACCTCTTTGTACTATGTGGCTCCTTGTTGCTTGACTTTTCTGTTGGTGCCTTGGATCTATGTGGAGTACCCAACACTGAGGGACACCTCGAGTTTCCATTTCGATTACTTGATTTTCGGGACCAATTCCTTCGGTGCGTTCGCTTTGAATCTTGCTGTGTTCTTGCTTGTGGGGAAGACCTCGGCTTTGACGATGAATGTGGCGGGTGTGGTGAAAGATTGGCTCTTGATTGCCTTCTCTTGGTCTGTGATCAAGGACATTGTGACCCCAATCAATCTGGTGGGTTATGGACTAACACTCGAAATTGCAGTGATCAAATATCTAACAAGCTATCGCAGATGATTTTTGAACTTGTAGCAATCAAGGCTTTACTACCATTAAGAGTATAGAACTCAGAATACAATAGTGAAAGTACCGAGGTAAATAAATTTCAGAAAACGATATGCAGTTGGAGCAATAACTCACACATAGTAAAAAACTGAAAAGACCATATTACCCCGCAAATTAACGGCGTTGTTGACGTCGTGTACTGAAAGTGGGTCGAGTTTCAGATTTTGTGTACCGAAATGCTTGATTTAGAACTTTATGTATAAGAATTATTAGTGGCCTTTACTTGGTGTACTGTTTGTGAAATTTTCTCAAAGGAAAAAAAAAACTTAATTAAAACTTGAAATAGATTACATAGATGATTTAAATCGTAAAGGAGGACATCCAGGACAAAATCCGGAACAGAAACAAACCATTTCATATGAGTATTTAAGCGTTATGGTTGTGTCATTGACACGCCTATTTCCTCTCTATTACTTTAATTCAATTTTTTTTGGGACTACCCTCCTTTGCAATTATGTTTATTTTTCTTTTTTCTATTTGGTAAGTCAATCATCCGATGTAACCTACAAAGTTTTCAAGTGGGGATAGCGCCTTTCGACCATGTGTCGTCTTGCCAACCCACCTCAAAACCTCACCACTTGTATAAGAAAAAACGAAAGGCCACGTCCTGCAGAGAGAAGCAAATAAAGCCACATAAATAAAGTTTGAAAATTCAAATTGGGTGGTGAATTTGATGGATCCTCCTCTAGTTAAAATATAACCTTAAGATTTGCAATCCCCAAAGGTCCCCCAATTCATTGTCGTCATCCTTTAAATTCACTACCTTGATTTCTATGTCATCAGTGTAGCATATATTGTTTTCCAGAGTGAGAAGGTTTGCATGTGGGTGATCTATTCCTTCATTTTGGTGTAGGCTCGTTAGCCATGGCAGTTAAGAAGGCGTGCGAGTCCTTTGAAGAGCTTGATTGATGAGGTGCAGAGATGGGGGTGTATGAAGCAGACGTGGTTGAGCTTGAGATACATGATGGAGTTTGGGTCCGAGCCCACGTTGAGAATGAGAGATAGAATGATGATAAGAAAAAGGGGTAGGGATGATTGATTTGCCAAATAGAAAAAAGAAAAAGAAAAAGTGGTGCTATTCGCACACCCATTTTCTCTATTCACACACCCCCTCTATTTTTCCATTATTTTAATACAATTTTTTTTACAAATTACCTTAACTACCCTCTCTTGTAATTATATTTCTTTTTCTTTTTTCTTTTTCTATTTGGCAAGTCAATCATGAATTAATCATCAGTATACAATAAACCAATTTTTCACATGAATGTCGCTGATTAGAAAAAAAAAAAACTGATGGACAGGACGAAGTGCAATTTGTCAAAAATTCTGCAATTAGTGTGGCAAAGTTTAGGGCACAGATGGAAAATCACGGTGTAACTGAGTTTGGGGATTTAAGTATGTCATCATGACTGCTATACAAAACTGAAGAAAGATATTAGCATATTACCTAAACAAAAGAAGATCCAAAACCTGTCACATCTGATTAAGCAACATTGATTCAAGATACCATTCCCAGTGACATAAAACATTTTGTAGTGTGATGATATGACTAAAGTCAAAATGAAATCAAAGCGTCAATAATGCCAAAATTATCAATCAACTCAAGTCAAAATCATGATTAGCAAGCAAGCAATACCAAAATCAAACTAAGATGAACATAACGAACAAATTTAAAGCTTCTAGTCCACTAGTCAACTAAATCACTGAGAAATTGATCTTTTTAGAGGAGAGCAATAGATTGAAATACACCAAATAATTTCAGTTATAATCTTACCAGGAATGATAGATTCAAAGGGGCTCGAATGGTCACTAAATTCATATATTTCTTCCATTTCTCAATTCCAAATCAGATGTATTTTTTTTTTGTTCCAAAGATGGGTCTCAAGTTGCTTGTTTTGCGATAATTAAACTTCAAAGCATCACGTTAGAGAGATAGAATGACTATGCTAGAGAAGTTTTTGATTGAAAAAAAAGAGAGAAAATCGTAAAGAGTTTTGAAGTTCTCTGTGTTTGCAGGAAAATAAGGGTTTAGGATTTGGGGATGATTGACTTGCCAAATTGGAAAAAAAAAAAAAAAATTGCAAGGGAGGGTAGTAGTTAGGGTAATTTGTAAAAAAAAAAAAAAATTAAAATAATAGATAAATAGAGAGGGTGTGTGAATAGAGAAAATGAGTGTGCGAATAGCACCACCTAGGGTCATCATGGGTCGGGTTAGGGTCGGCCCTACCCTAAATTTTAGGGCTTAGAATCGGGCTGGGCCTAGTCAAAGTCAACAAAATTTAGGGCCGAGTAGGGTTGGGCTGGGGCTTAAATATGCTAACCCTTACCCGCCTGAAAGGCCCGAGCTACTAGGACCGAAATGGGCCTTAATTTGTTTAACAAAAAGAAATATATTATTTTTATTTTTTATCTCAAAATGTGACTCAATGGTTATATAGGTAATACAAGACTCAAAGTTTTTTGTTGATCATATTTAATATATATATATATATATATAAATTGGAATTATAAGTTATAACATTTATAAATATTAGTTAAGATGGTTATATTCAATTAACTATCTCTCTAAATCTCCCAAAATTAATTGTTATTTAACAAAAGAAACAAAAATTAAAGAAAATAAAGCTTAGGCAATCAATTACAAAAAAGAGATAAGTTGTATGTTATAGACTAAAGAGAAACATATTAAAAAAATAGAAAAAATAGAAAATTGGGCAGGCTTAAAGAGCCGGGCTAGGCTTGGCCCTAACGGGCTCAAATGGGCCGGGCCGTAGGGTAGGGCCTGGCTTCATTTGCATGACCCTTACCCTACCCGGCCTGCCCTAATGCAAGGGCCGGGTCGAGCTTCAGTCCTACGGGTGGGGCGGGTTTAGGGCCGAAAGGCTAAATGATGAGGCCTAGCACCACCCAAAGAAAAAGAAATAGGGTCCTTGACCCAAAGTACCAAAATTGGCTAAAATTATCCCATGTACCCCAACAACAAATTTTTATTCTCACTTACCCTATTTAAAGCAAAATGATAGTTTTGCCCCCGACTTAATTAATTAATTATATATGCCCTCTCTTTCTCTCTCTTCTCTTTCCAGGATCTGCATTCTCTCTCTCAAATCCCTCTTCAGTCTCGCCGACGATGAGAGTGATGCGATTCTTGAGGATTTTCTCGATGATTTTCTCCTGGAGCGCTATCACCGTAAGGTCCGAGAATTTGGATGACGCAAATGTCGACGAGTGCACAGAGCTGCACAACGACGTTGGGGATGACGGAGACGCCATTGTCACAACCTCTCTCTCCCTCTCTGTCTCTCTCTCCAACAACAAAAAGCGAGAGAGGCTTGGAATTTTGGGAATGAGTACTCCTTTTGGTGTAGAAAAAGCGAAAGGAGTTAGTCACTTAGGTCACTCCCGCCTCGGTCCTTCTTTGGGGAGCAAGAATCAGAGACGGTGAGGTTCACGTGGGCTTACGAAGGTCTCCGATCTGCACTCTCTCTCTCTCTCTCTAAGATTCATGGACCAGTTAGAGACGCCATCGCAAACTGGACGACCATGTCCTTGGTAAATCTGGTGTCGCGTATTTATTTGCCAACCACTCAGACGCCTAACAGAAACTCGTTGCCATGCAGCAGCGCGACATAAGCCTCTGTCGTAGGTCAGGGACTCAAGCTTCGGCGCGAGTTGTCATTTTGAACCAGAAGATCATTGTCCACATCTTCCCTGATTCGAAGCCTCTGCATGAGATTTTGGTACTTGGATCTCAATTTTGGTACTGTATACTTGGTAATCAGATCTCGATTTGTTCATATGTTGTCAAGAATCACAATTGTGAACTTAAGGTTCTTGTCCCGGCTCTGTAAGAAGGGAGAAGAAGAAGATTGGGTGCCCAAACCAATTTTATTTATTTATTTAAGTAATGGAGCAGAAGGAACATAAAAATAAAAGTTTTGAATGTCTATTGGGGGGCAATAGACGTTTTGAATTGATGTAATCTCTCGTTTTTTTTTTCTTTAATCAAAGTTTTATTTGTCTAATTTTAAGAAGATTAGTTCACATTCCGGTGACCGAAAGTTCTATTGGGGAGCAATAGACGTCTATTGACCCTCAATAGACGTCTATTGGGGGCAATAAACATTTCCAGCGACCTATGAGACCTCCGACTATCTCTTTGGGGAGCTCCAGCGAGGTTTTCAGAAAAGTCTGGTGGGCTGCGACCAATGACCGGAATCTGGCGACCAGGCTCCGGTGAAGTCTCTTATGGTTTCTCTCTTTCTCTCTAAGTAACAAAGGGGTGATGGTAAAATAGTCTTAAAAAAAAAAAAAACTTAATGTGGTATTAGGAAAGACTTCCTTAGAGTGTTTTGGGTAAGGGGGAATTAAAAAAACTTAATGGGGTAAGGGGGAAAAATCCCTAGAAATGAATGGACAAAAACCCAAAGAAATATGATTATATGAGAGGGCAATTAGGGTAATTTATAAAAAAATTTGAATAAAAGTAATAGAAAAGTAGAGAAGGTATGTGAATGGAGAAAATAGGTGTGTCAATAACACCATTCTAAGCGACAATGTCGATTTATATCGGAAAAACAATGGACTATATTAATAAACTGGAAAGTTGTACACTTAAAAGGGATATATTGGCCTGATACATTAACATATCTGATGTTGATAATTTTAATCTTGTTAAAAAAGAAATACCCTAAGCACAGGTTTCACTTCCTGTTTGATCATACTCGTCCGACGGAGGGTGCGGGGTTGGTCTGGCCTCTGGCCTTCCTGCCGTCTGCCCCGCTGCCGGATGGGTGATGAGGGTTAAGGCTTGGGGCAGCCTTCTAGCAACTGTGGCGACTCAAAGCTGCGGCGATGGTTCGGTGGGTTTCTCTACCTTTTTCTCTTCATGCACGGTGCCCGGTGTTAGGTTTCGATGATGTGGGTGATTGATTGGGATGGGAGGCGCTTCGGATCCGGATTTGCTTTCCTTCCAAGCGGTGTTGCCTCCTGTGTTTGGGGTTTCGATCTGGTCTCTGGGTGAACCCTTGTCGGGTTTTTGCTTGGTTTCCAGTTCGGAGTTCTAGATGGTCAGTGACGCTCCGTTGGCGGTATCTGAGATCGACAACTGCGTGGTTCGGGCCGTGCGACGTGGTTCTAGCGGTGCTGGTCTCAGCGGCGACGGTGCTGGGTTGTACATGTTGATCCGGCTGCTGTGTGACGGATTGGGGCAGGGCCTGTTTGGGCCAGTTTTGCTGGGTTTTGAGCCCACTGTTTCTTTGGGCTTCCTTTTGGACTTAGAGATTGGGGCTGGGGTTTTGTGCCCTGAGCCCACTTTATTTCTCTTTTTTTTCGGGAACCTATGTTAGTAGCTTTGTCTATTTTCAATAATTCCCTCTGTTAGTGGGATTTAGTCTATATTACTATGGTTTCTTCTTACACCAAGTTAATGAATCTTCTAGAGTACCATAATTGAGTGCATTGACGAAGAGAAATTCGAAATAGTTTTCTTAGTGTACGTATGCTGCGATTTGTAGTTGTGTAGGCTCATAAAATTCAAACGAGCATCATTGTACTAGTGGATAGTACCCGTATTCCCTTACCTACTTGACCACTGATTTAGAGTACAAACATATAGGGTTTATTTGTATGTGCCATTCTGGCTTTGGGAATAAATGAAATCTCTATTACTCTGTCAAAAAAAAAAAATCTGACGTTGATAGTAAATAAAAATTCTCAATAATATTTTTCAAGATACCTACGCAAGTCACGTGTGCACATGAATTATATGAACATGCAAAGAATATAACCCTACAGAAAAGGAAACTTTTAGAAACCGATCGAACCCAAAGCTAACAATTTGAGTAGACCATATTGTATCTTGTGGTTGAGCTGCTCATTTTTGGTGATGATAAAGGCGGATGGGAAGTCCCTTGGCGGCGGTAGGGAAAGGGGCAACAGCGGTCTTCTCATCAGGGAAAACCTTCTCCCACCTGAACCTTGTCACCAAGTGGTGTATGAACACCAAAGTCACCACCCTAGCTTACTCATTTCCTGGACACATTCTCGGGCCTCCGCCGAACGGAATAAATGTGTACGGTGCGGGTCCCTTTCCTTCAAATCTTGACGGGTCGAATTTCTCCGGTTCAGGGAAACAATCGGCGCTCATGTGTGTCAAGTTTGCGCTCCAATACAACTTCCACCCTTTCGGAATGGTGAAACCATTGAAGACAAAATCGGTTAAAGCTTCCCTGAAGTTTCCTTGAACAGGTGGTGCCATCCTCAGCACTTCTTGAGCTACATTCCACGAGTATTTCATCTTCTGAAGGTCTTCCCACTTCAACGGCTCTCCTGGGGCTTTTGAATTTACAATCTCCATTTGCTCTGTTTTAATTAACACCGAGAAAATAATTAGACATTAAAAAACAATAGTAATCTATAATCATTTATACAACTCCATATCCTAGGTGCTCACAACCAAACAACCATATGATAAGATTTATTTATTTATATTCACTATGGGTGTTAGAGCCTATTGAAATTTCAAAGTTAGGCTCCATTGATTAATTAAATTTTTTTTTTTTTTTTTTTACATTAGAGGGGAGTTAAACTATTGATCTACCCTAATTCTAACTCAATTTTCAACTTCTCCCAACTTGGGCTAACCCCAAGGGCAGACAAAGAGCTCGTTTGAGATGCTGTATCAACTTTGTTATCACAGCTGAAAAATGGACGGGATTTTCACATATTGAAAAACATAAATTTTGTTTAAATAATACGGAGAACTTAGCGCGTGTAGTTTTAAATTAATTCATGCAGTACTACGTGCATATATACCTTTGTAGACTGCATCATAGATATGAGGTAGCTCGCCAAGATACTTCACAATTAAAGTCTTAGAAATGGAGGATTGTTCTTCAAGTTTCTTGCCATATAAGTCAAACAGCTCATCTAAGATGTCATCTCCAATTTGCCTCTTAACAGTCCTTCCATGGCAGTGATGCAATTAGCCGGGCACTTTTAGTGACAGTGTCAATTGTCAAGACATAATTAAGGAACTTTTTTTAGGCCCTCTATGCTAAAACCTCCATTTAGTTTTACAACAGATTCAAGTTCTTGGGGAGACATACGTACGGTATATGACACAGGTATATTGAATGAATTTACCTTCTCTTCATCAACTGCTCCCTGCACAAAGAGAGAGAGAAAAAGAAAAGAATGTGTGTGTGTGTGTGTGTGTGTATATATATATATCTTAGACAATGTGTATTCTGTTGTAGGAAAATATGATTTGAGAGAATGATGAGAGAGTTTATTATTGATAATAGGAGCTCTTTATATAGGGATTTACAGAGTACATACAAGGTAATAGAATCTGAATACAATTAGGGAACCTAGTATCTTCTCCTATTACAACTCCAGAACTAAACCCTAGTTTGAAGAGGCACACTAGAATACAACATCCTTCAACACTCCCCCTTGTGCCGCTCAAACTTGGTGATGACGCTTTGATTGTTGCCTCACTATAAACCTTGCCAGGTAACAAAAATCCAGTGGGACAAAAATAACCCTGGTCGAAGGATAAAAAGAGCACAACACGTCCTTCACTCTTCGAGATCGAACATGTAGACATCATCCTCCCCCTGATGTCGACATCTCCCCCTGATTGCTGCAATCATGGGAGTTCGGATAACTTTCTCAGTCCGATGCTCTTCACATGTTTCTCGAAGGTGGATTTAGGTAACGACTTAGTAAATAAGTCCGCTACATTATCCTCTTATCGGATTTGATTTACTTCAATCTTTAGAAGTGATTGTTGTTGCTGATTGTAAAAGAACTTAGGCGATATATGCTCGGTGTTGTCGCCCTTGATGAAACCTAATTTCATCTGATCAATACATGCTGTATTATCTTCATAAATGCATGTAGGTTTATCTGTGGTAGACTTCAAACCACAAGTTCCTCGAATGTGTCTAATTACAGACCTTAGCCATATGCATTCACGCACGGCTTCATGTAGAGCAATAATCTCCACATGATTCGAGAAAGTAGCAACAAGGGTCTGTTTTGTAGACCTCTAAGATATCGCAATGCTTCCCATGGTAAAGACATAACCTATTTAGGAGCGACCTTTGTGAGGGTCAGAGAGATACCCTGCATTAGTAAAACCCATCAAGAAATTACTGTCATTTTGATGGAGTGGAGGAGGAGTAGGACACCAGCCATTATGTGTAGTGGTGTCGGCGATTGTATCACGGAAATTGGCGTTTTGCCTTATGGGGTTCGATCCCAAACTTCCGTCATTTCTCTTCTCTCTGTAGGGATAAAATAGGCTCATATCAATCGTACCTTTTAAGTATCGAAAGATTGTCTTTACACCAATCCAATGGCGGCGTGTTGGCGCGGAACTATGTCGAGCTAACAAGTTCACTGCGAATGAGATATCAGGTCTTGTGCATTGAGCAGTATAATAATGCACCTATTGCACTTAGGTGGGGCACTTCTGCCTCTAACAACTCTTCGTCCTCATCCTTTGGACAAAACGGATCTTTTCCGGGCTCAAGACTTCGGCCAATCATGGGAGTACTCACAGGCTTTGCTTTATCTTCATTAAAGAGCCTTAGTAATTTCTGAGTGTACGCTGACTGATGGATCATAATCCCATCACTACGGTGCTCGATTTCTAATCCAAGAGATAACCGTGTCTTCCCAAGATCTTTCATCTCAAATTCGGATTTCAAGTACTTAGCAGTTTCTCCTAACTCATCTAGAGTTCCAATCAGATTCATGTCATCGACATAAACTGCTACGATTGCAAATCCGGAACTTGTCCTTTTAATAAACACGCATGGGCATATTTCATCATATCCATTCCCAAACAAATAGTCACTTTAGTGAGAGTTTCAACCTCGTTGCAAACGCGCTCCGTGATAGGAGCATTTTAATGCGACATTTTAAGTGTTATTTCCTCATATTTACTTAGTTATTTCCTTAAATGAATCCTTCTTGTTTAGGAAAGTTATTATTATGAGGAAGTTTCTATTTTTAGTAATAGTTTCTATTTTCAGGTCCGATGGAGCAAACAAGCTGAAATGAGCTCAAAAAGAGAAAGAAAAGCTAGAGGGCGTTCGGAGAAGATTCCTAGAGGCACTAGGAGACCTTATGTCTTGAAGATGACACATGGAGGCCCAAGAATATTCTTCTGGATTAATGTGGAATTTCGGCAAATGGAGGAAGCCTATTGGATTTAGGGTTTTGTGGACATCAAAGAGGAATTTCTAGAAGAATAAATCTTTTATTGCCGTGAAAATAAAGAGATGATCAAAAAGATTACGCAGGAGAATATCAAGGGAGAATTTCAAGGAAGGGTGAAGTGTGTGCAACAAGATAAGGCTCAAAACAAGTCCAGATTCTTTCCTCAATTCCCTCAAGATATGTTGGCCGAAATTAAGGAATTAAAATCTGCAGTATTAATGTGAAAATCAAGAGAAAATCAAGGGGAGGACATTAAGGATAAAGCCGTGGAGAGATTTAAGGGAGAAAATGTCCAAAATGTGTCCAGATACATTGTCTAGGTTCATGCCTAGATATTTGGCCGAAAATTGTGAATAAAATCAGATTAAATCATTGGAAATTTGGCAACAATATATTAGGGATTTATTTTGGAGCTTTTTGATTGGTTGGATGACACAACAGAGCTGACGTGGCGCTACGTGATTGGTCAAAGCTGTGTAGCATTATCAGATTAATTCCTTGGGAAATTAAAAGAAGGATCATGAAGCTTGGCCGTTCCCCTATATATACCCCCCTCTCTAGACGTTTTCAACACACCACAACACACATCTCTTCCTTCTCAGACATTTCTAAACACCACAAAAATTCTCTCCATTCTCTAGTCTTCAGAAGCTCTGCGTCTCAACCAAGGAGGAGAAGAAGTCCATGCAATACATCAAGATCCTAGCCGCCATCCACCCTTGTGTCGTCCCTAGAAGATTGCTTGCTTTCAAGGATCTTCAAGTTTCTTGTCTCAAGACTGTCATCCATCTTTCACGGTGTATATTTCATACTTCTTTTGTTTTCCTTTGTTTGATTCGTAGAGTTATGAATTCTAGTTAACATGACGTTAAGGGAAAAGTTTAAAGCCTGTTTATATGTTTTGAAATAAAGTTATGATTTCTATATGTTGATTTATATGTTGCTTATGTGAGATTGCTTGATTGATTTTGGATTACAGAAAACTTTTGCATGTTTATGTTCTTTGGTGGCCAACTTAGGATATATGCATGTAATTGGAGCTAGATTTAGGTAAACAATTCACCTAATAGTTTTGTGACCCTAAATCATAAGTAGTAAAGGCTTTGGACAAAAGTTGAAATCAATTAAGGAGGATTGCAAATAGATGAACTTTTTCATACTAGGTTGTGCATTTTAGTTGACATCCTTTCTTTGTTTTTCATGCGTTGAATGTGTTCTTGATTAGCTAGCTTTCTAGACTATGATTGCATGTTCAATAGGTTTAATTTATGTGCTTTCACTTAGATTAAATATTGAAGGAAAGTAAAATATGGGAAATCGTTTGCTTTCTAACGTTTCACATGGTCAACTTCTTTCTCATGACATAGAGAATCAACTATAGGAATTGTAATTGGATTTCATGCATATGATTGTGGTTTTCATCTTTGTTCCTTCCGCCCTTGTATATGTGTTTTTACATTTTCTTTATTTTCTTTATTTTAATTTTTGATTTTATAATCAAAACCCCCCTATTTGTGTTTACATGTATATATTTCTTTTCTTTGTTTTATTTTTGTAAATAATACTTTATACTTATTTTAATTCTTTATTTGTTTTTCCAATTAGAATGATCCCTACTTATTCTATACTGACAACTACATTTTGCAGGGTTAAATTGCGTGCTTCCTTTTTAGCGTTATTACTCCGTGTTCTAGAGCCACTTGACTTGGGTAAATGAAGTTCACAAAAACCTTCATTATATTCCGTATCTAGATCCCCATAAAGATACATTGTGACCACATTCGTAAGCTGCATGTTCAGTTATTCGGAAAACTACCAAACTGACAAGGTAGTGGAGTGCAATGACATCCATTACGAGAGAATATGTCTTCTCGTAGTCGATTCCAGGGCGTTTTGTGAGAAGCCTTGCGCCATAAGGCGAGATTACCATCTCTTTTTCTCATCACGCTATCTAACGAAGACCTATTAATGTCAACATGTTTTATGTTAGGAAGTGTTGGCATCTCAGGCCCGAAATCCTTCCTCTTCGTTAGTGGATCCAATTCAACCTGGATCACATCTTTCCATTTAGGCCAATTTTCTCTATGTTGGCATTTTTCAACAGAGCAAGGTTCGATGTCATTAGTCTCAATAATCCCACGTCCTCATGTACACTAGTGTAGTTTGTAGAGATCTCTATATTTACAGGAGTGGGTTCTAACGTTGAGGCGTCCCCCAACGATGTCTCTTGGACATAATTATAATCCAGAATATTCTCATGAGACGGATTTTGAGTATTAATTATCAATGGATCAAGTTGTGCCAAACTTACTCTCTTCTTAGGGCGAGAATCCATCGAACCTAGGGGTCTCCTACTCTCTATAGCGGAACCCATGGCCTATGACGCCATTATGCCACATTGTGGCATCACTATACCACCATCCATGGTGGTGGTGTCGTGCCCATCATTTCTGGGTGGAGCCATGTCCTCTTGAGGGGACATCGACCCTTGCAGGCATGTTTGCAGCAGGTATATGTGATCTCGTCGCTTTTAGGATTAAGATGAGACATAGTGGGGACAGACCACAATAATTCATGTTGTTCCTATTGAACGTTGACGTTCTAATGTCCCCCTAACGACCGGAAGACTGTCTCATCAAAGTGACAATCCGCAAATCTAGCGGTAAAGAGATCGGGTTCTACATAGCGGACAGATAGTTGGAGATTGATATCCAACATAAATATAATATATTTATGCATTCGTTGTAATGACCCATTTTGATGCGCTGTGGCAGCGCAATTGGCACATAAACTGCACACTCAAATATGGATAAGTACAAGATAGACTTGCACCCAGTCACTAGCTGTAACGCAAATAAAAGTTGAGTGGCTATGAGTCGTAGCCGAATTAGCATAACTGCATGCGATATTGCATAACCCCAAGTGGAAATGTTGGTGCGTATTACCAATACCCGGGCCATCATCGTAGTCGTTTAATGATGGCATTATCGTGAGACCATTTAGGTGGGTACATTGGAATATGATGTCCAACATCAATCTCCAATGATATGCAATAGTCATCGAAAGTCTTCGATGGAAACTCTCTAGCATTGTCAAGCCAAATTGACTTAATGGGATGATTTGGCTAATGAGCCCGTAGCCATATGATTTGGGCCAGGAGTTTTAGCATAAGCAGCATTATAGAGGGACGATAGCGCGACACGTGACCAAAGTGTCTACGCATCAACCAACACCATAAAACATCTAAAGAGTCCGCAAGTTGGTTGAATCAGTCCACTAAATCCCCTTTGATTCTTTGTAAGAATGGAATGAAATTATTTCCTTTGAGTCCTTTGCATAGGATGGTCTCGATCCTAATTTTGCTAAAAAGCAGGCTTTGCAAAATGAACAATGGGCCTTAGAAGCAACCAAGGAAGAATTTGGTTGAGCCACGAAGTCACTATTCAATTTTTACTTCTTTTCGTTTTGAAAATGGATGTCCGTGTGAAGTCTTTAGTATACAGATCATCATATCATGACCTGGGTGTCCCCAACGGTCGTGCCAAAGCCTATATGTGTCAGAATCCCATAAGTCATCTCTCATGACATGGTTGGGTTCAGTGATGCGAATAGTGGTTGCATATCACCCACCAAAGCGACACATAAGTTTTTCTAATACTCGTTTATGTCCGTAGTCATTAGAGGTGATGCAAAGGAACTCTTGTCCATTCTCACAATATGTTTCCACATGAAAACCATTGGCTCTTATATCTTTAAAATAATAATGTTCGAATTAAGGCATGTCCAAGATTTTAAAGAATCGATACTTTATTAATAGCCAATGATTACATCAAAGTTTCGTAACCAAAAATCTAATCCAAAATTTACATAATTATTGGAAAATAAAAGACTATAAAAATCTGCGGCATTTAATAGTCTTCTTTGACTCAATGTCTTGATCACCATGAGGTGGCTACCTTCTTAGGGACATTGCAAACTCAGGTCCATTGATCAGACGTTCCATATCAGAAATAGACACCATGAAGAGGATTCTCCCTTGATTGAGGCGCATTGGCGCAATGTGCATGGTCCCTAGGACCTGAGGCGTTGGAAAATTATGACCATGGCCAATGTTGGCTCCATGGTTTCCAACCCTTCATACCTCAAAGTCACGGCTCCTACGGTCGCTTGATTGTCGCCTTTGGCGATTACCTTCATGAGCATTTCGATCGTATGGATCATGACATTGATGGTGACTTTCTCTAGCCATGGGTCTTGATGGCTATCTTGAAGCCTATCAATTTCCCTTCTCACAAGCTCGTTGCCATGTCTTTCAGCAGTGGCCATAGCTTCAATAAGCTTTTGAAAACTTGTAATCCTTCTTGCATTTACATGAGTCTAGAATAAATCAGAGGACCTCATAGCATAGACAGGGAAGGTATTGAGTGTTTTCTCAATCAATTGTTCTTCTGTGATCGCCTTTCCATAGAGATGCATCATTGCTTTGATGCGGACAGCTTCCGAATAAAATTGCATGACTGAATCACAGTCAGAGAAGCAAAGATCATTCCATTCTGCTTCTAAATTCGGAAGGATGTAGTCACGAACATTGCCATAACGTTCACGAAGCGCTTGCCATATGTAACGCCCCAAGCTGCACCTCACCAGCCTAGGCACGTCACAGTGCCGCGAGTCTCTAAAACATAAACCGACAACTTGATTTACATCCTAGAGAACCGCTAGGTATTTTGTTTGAAAAACTTTTCGTAAAAACACAACAGAAGCTACAAATGTTTTTGAGGTGAAAATCCTTGAGTTGTTAAAATTTATTTCGTTCATCCAGGACTTGAAATGAATGCTCACACAAGAGGTACAAACTTCAAGGAAATGAGAACTCAACGAAAATTGGCACAAGGCTAACTATCAACGTCTCAGAATATGAAGTTCAAGAAATAAAGATTAGCACAAAGTCTGAACAATGGTTTACCGAACTTATTCCGCTCACGCAGCTCCGTCCGCCATTGTCCCGTCACCAGTGCACAGTACCTGCATCCACACTGTTGTAGGGGTGAACTTTCATCCTCGCTGCTCAATGGGAGCTCTAGCTCAATTAGATTTGAAACCAATGAATACATTTTTGAGGCCTCAGTATGAAAACATGCTTAAAGCAAATATTTAAATGAACGACGAACTTTGAAATAGTTTCTAACTTGAAAACCGATGCATGATGATTACATAAATATGGCGCCAAATCTAAGTATTACCTTATAGCCGGTCCCATAGACCCACTACACGACCTTACCTCAAATTAAATTAATTTGTAACCAGGTAAGCGTAGCGAGAGCGTCCACTACCAAGCTACACACACGTACCGAGTCCGACATTATAAGCGAATACTCAGACGACCGGCATAGCTAACCCTCCGGAGGCATAGGGAATCGAACCCAAGAAAGTTAATGCCCCTTTCGCTCTCAAGCCATCAACACATCTCTCGAGGTTTGGTTAGTATGCATCGTATTTTAACATAACCAAGCCATAACATGCATCATTTTATAAACGTTATAACAAGAGAAAATTTCTAATTGAGGAGAGTCCCGAATCCCCTACCTAGATTCCGATGCTTTCTCTCACGTACTCTGAGAGTTGCGAACCTTCCGTTCCTTGGGCATCTGGAGTCCTAAGTTCCGACATTCCGATAGTTAATATCTATTGGACAAATATTATAATTCTCGATGATTAATAAATCGTCCAACCAACTTTTTATGGTTTGACCAGGAGTTGACTAAAGTTTGACCAGTCTTGACCAATTTGACCATGTTTGACCAATCCCGACAAGTTCGATAATTAACCCCAAATTACCGAACATTTACTTGAAGTTTACAGTATAGACCAAATATGCATTGAGTGCACCCAACTACTAAGGCCACCCAATATACATATATAATAATTCCTTTCATTTACTATCAATTTAACATATACACAAGCAAAGATCATGTTTCCAATTTCGTCAACGATTTATCTCAATTCACCCAATACTTGGTCTTTTATTTCCATTTCGCATTTTATCGCATAGTAAATTCCGTCGAATTACTATGGACACCCACATAACTTAAACCATCCCTTAGCAGTTAGCACCCTTTAAATTCCCTCTCAAGCATTCAACATCACAACCAATTCATAATTTCTGTGTTGTTACCTCTCAAATAACAATAGCCACAGATCAAACATAACAACACAATACCATTAATTCATTCATAACCAATAATCAATTTCACAGAAACCTCACGCACAGACTCACAATCTCTGATCAACAATGCAACCAATTTCTCAATCCATAACTCAATCGATTCTCCATCCAAACAAACAGAAACATTTCCATCAAAATCTCGATATTACCAAGATTGTAGAGAAATCCTCAAACCACCAAACTACACAACTCGATCAAACTATGCATAACACCATGATTCAACCAAATCTCCAGGACAGAAATAATTCAAGAGCTCTTCAGTCCACAATTTTCGAATTCATGAGCAACCTTTTATTTCAAGGTTTTGAATTTTACCTTCGAAAGTCTACGTTGTTCAAGCTCGGGTTTACAGAACCCCTTGCTGGAACTGGAATGTTGATGAGTTGAGGATTTTGACGCCAATAACCCAGCAAGCCTCTAGATTTCTGGTCCACAAGTGCAGCTAAGGTGAAAACCAAGCCCAGAATGGCCAGGAAGATCACCGGTGTCGAAGAACACGGCAGCCCGAGACGAAACCTAGAAAGGAAATCGTCAAAACCCCATCAATTTCAAAGACTAATTAATATAGCGTGTAGAGAAAGGCAAGAGGAGGAAGTTCCATACCGAAGGCGGCCCAGACGGTGGCCGAAAACCACCACAGAACCGGTGGAGCAGGCACTGCTTCTCGCCTTCGATTCTCCGTTCACGATCGTTACATGGACGATCCAAGGATAGGAGGCTGTTGGCGACGGCGAGACGAAGAAGATGGTGGTCGTCCGTCGTCGATCGGTGGCCGGACGACGCCACTTTGGTCGGGTTTCTTTCTCGGTTTGGCGACTTCGTTTCTGGTCAGAAGCTTCGAGCTTCTATCTCGATCCTTCTGGTCGTCCAACTGAGCCAAGGCCTCTTTATAGGCTGCTCTAACTTAATTTCGATGGCTGTGATCAATCGGTGGGTTTATGGATGGCTAGGATAGCGCCTGGTGGATATTCCCTTGTCAAAATATTTTCCTTTAATCTAAAACTTCCAAAATCACCAAAAATAGCTCAGAAGCCCAAAAATTTCCACGAACTTGTCGTGTCGTACTTTATCATTCAATCCTTAAATTGAGGATTTCACCTTACAAAAATTTCTGAAAATACTCTTGATCACGTTGTCAACGTTTATCGAGATCGTCAAATAATTTATCGTATGATCTCTACTAAGCTCAATACATTTTTCTAGCGCTCACACCATAGCTTTATAGTGTTATGAGATTTATCTCATTTCATGGGTTCTTGTTGTCATTAGGAGATGATGAGTCTACTTTAACGTGCATGTGTTGGCACGTGAAACAATTAGGGCTTGTTAATTAATCATTTAGCTAATTAAGTTGCATTAGGGTTTATTAATTAGAAATGGATGATGCGGGACACGTGTCCTCATCTGTGTGAGCAGGATATAGGTATATATTTCCCAGCTTTGTATTCTCCACATTATCGATCAATACAGCTTTCTTCTTACTTTTGCAATTCTCTTCTTCTCTTTCAATTCTCTCAGTTAGGGCTACGGTCCTAACAATTGGTATCAGAGCCAGTCATGGTGAAGCTTAAGGGGGAGGGGAAGCCTCCCTCACCTACCCACCATTCCGGTGAGCTCTCTCACATGCAATTTGAACTCCAAGTCCATCGCGACGAAACCGCTACTCACTTAGCTGAAATGCAAGCTAGCATTCAGGATTCTGTGGCCAATACCTTAGCTGGGTTCAGATCCTCACTCTTGGAGGACCTCAAGCAGCTCCACCTAGCTCAACAAGGCAGCACTGCCGTCCCTCAGCCGGATGGGATAGTTCGTTTTGGATCGGTACCCTCTCCCGTTATTCCACAGAAGCTCACCTCAAATTCTGAAGGATCGTCGTCTACGATGGCTAGATCTGAAGGTAGCTCATCTCTTATTCCTTCTTTGAATTTGGGTAATGATAATGTGTTGTTGGGGTTTATCAGTGCAGCAGTACCTACGACTTTGATTGAGGCTTCATTTGTAGTGCATAACAGTGGTCCCATGGATTTAAATAAGCATGTGGCTAGTCAGTATGAGTCTCAGAGCATCCATAGCAGTAGTTCTATGGCTTCTTTGGCCCAGAGCGGTGGTTTGATTGGAGAGCCTCCTGCTTATCATTTTCAGCATGTTAACTCTGGTTTTCCAACATATGTTACCTCTACCGGAGCTTACTCCACTACTCATTCCATGCATCCATTGCATACTCATGCTAGTGGTCAAGCACTAAGTGACTGTGATCCCTTTAGAATGACTTACTCAGGCCCTTACTCTGCCACTATGCTTAACTTCCCTTGTTCTGCCAATACCACATTACCATTTACTATGCCACAACCAGTTGGCTCGACAGCTATTCCACAATACACCCACAATCCACCCACAATCCACCTACATATGCCACCACCACTACCACTCATGCATCACCTTTTCACTCTCAACAAGTACTACACACGCTGCATCCACCTGTTCCACCTTATCCTTATCAGGGCATTCCTCCCAATCACTACTCCCAAACACCCTATTTCTACCAAGCAAATCAGCACTAAGTCACACATGTTGATCCATCACTCCCTACAATGAAGCAAATGCGGTTGGAATTTAGTGTTTTTAGGGGTGGAGATCCAGTGGAATGGCTTAATAAAGCGGACTAGTACTTTGAATTTTACCAAATCCCTGAAGATAGGAAACTTGCCATTGCCACCATGCATTTAACAGACAAGGCTTCAGATCGATGGTATATGTTCAAGCATGAATTCCCAAACTCCTAGCAAGGATTAGCTGACTTGCTTATGCGTGAATTCAGTGGATATAATAGGTCGGA
Organism: Rosa lucieae; assembly: GCA_024704745.1. NCBI lineage: Eukaryota > Viridiplantae > Streptophyta > Magnoliopsida > Rosales > Rosaceae > Rosa > Rosa lucieae. Next base: position 48,254,329 of record CM045492.1, read on the forward strand.
ATATCAATCAGCCTTGGCAAGGATGAATCAAACAGGTAGTGTTGAGCAGTATAAAGAGCAATTCACTAAGCTCTCAAGGAGAGCTCCAGGTTTCCCTCTAGAAGTCTTACTGGCTTGCTTCATTGGGGGACTCAGGGAAGATATAAGGGTGGATGTCCAAGCTCAGAAACCTAGGTCTTTGTATGAGGCTTGTGAACTAGCTAGAGTGTACGAGACAAGAAATGAAGGGCATAGGCATTTTGCCAAGGTTTCTAACAGCCATAAGCCATCTGGGGGGGCTACTCTTAGTTCAACAAGCAGTAGATTCTCATCTGCTGGTAATGTTTCCAAATCCGCCGGTTCTCCTTTCCAGTCTAGGAATACTTCCCTACATACAAGGCCGCTAGGGGATGGCCATAATGTCAATGGGGGAGGCCGAAGACTATCACAGGCTGAATACCAAGATAGAAGGGCTAAAAATCTATGCTTCTTCTGTGAAGAAACCTATAAACCTGGCCATAACTGTAGGAAAGGCCAAATTATGCTTATGGAAGTGGTACAGGAGGAAGAGGAGAATGAGAGTGCTACTACAAGAAGGGACCAGGACCTAGTGGAAGTTCCTCCAATTACTGATATTGAGGAACCCTTGATAAGGCTGCCAGTGATGGGAGATAGTAACTCTACTCCAGCTACTATGCAGCTGAAGGAAGTTTTCAATGGCAAAGCAATCCATGTTTTAATTGACTCAGGAGCTACACACAATTTCATCCGCCCTCAATTACTCAAGGGCACAAAAATACATGTGCAACAGTTCTCTCCTTTGAATGTCATTCTGGCCAGTGGAGCAAAAATGAAAACTAAAGGTGAAGTTAAGGTAGACTTGAGGTTACAACAATTCTCCTTTTCTGATGATTTCTATATCCTACCGGTTACAGGCTGTGAAATTGTGCTAGGAGCAGGTTGGTTAAGGTCTTTAGGAGATATTCTATGGAACTTCGAGACGATGAGGATGAAGTTCCACGTGAAAGATGTAGTCTACCAACTGCAGGGTGAAACTTCAACTACAGCCACTGTCATTAGTTGCAAAGCTATGACTAAGCTGCTAAAAAAAGAAAGAGAAGCTATGATGATTCAAGTTCAGCCTACTCAACAGGATCTAGTTGCAGAAGGGCCCAATAACCAAATTGCAGCTCTTATCAACAAATATGCAGATTTATTCGACCCTCCTACATCACTGCCACCTGCCCGGCTCCAAGATCATAAAATTGAACTTCTGCCTAATGCCTCACCAGTCAGTGTTCGACCCTACAGGTATCCTCACTTTCAAAAGACTGAAATAGAAAAGATTGTGCAGGAATTGTTGGATAATGGTGTCATTAGGCCTAGTGTCAGTCCATTCTCTTCACCTGTGCTGTTGGTAAAGAAAAAGGATGGCACCTGGAGGATGTGTGTAGACTACAGGTCTTTGAATGCAGTAACAGTTAAGGATAAGTACCCTATACCAGTGGTGGATGAACTATTGGATGAAGTGCATGGTTCCACTATCTTTACCAAGTTGGATTTAAGGTCTGGCTACCATCATATAAGAATGCATGCATCTGATGTGAGCAAAACAGCTTTTAGGACTCACAGTGGTCACTATGAATTCCTTGTCATGCCATTTGGGCTTACCAATGCACCTTCAACGTTTCAATCTGTTATGAATGATGTGCTTAGGGACTATTTGAGGAAATTTGCATTGGTCTTTTTCGATGATATTTTGGTATATAGTTCTTCAGTTGAAGCTCACTTGGAGCATCTGGAAAAAATATTCAAAAGGCTGCAGCAACATTCCTTAAAGGTGAAGAAAGGTAAATGCAATTTTGGAGTGCCCAAAGTTGAGTATTTGGGGCATGTTGTGAGTGCAGAGGGAGTCGTTGTGGATCCTGCGCGCCAAAATAGAGTGTATTAAGAACTGGAACCAACCCAAGACAGTAAAAGGGTTTAGAGGTTTTTTAGGGTTGGCCAGATATTACAGGAAATATGTGAAGAATTTTGGTATGATTGCTAAGCCTCTTACCAATATGTTGAAGGCTGGGGGATTTGAATGGAGTCTTGAAGTTGAGGAAGCCTTTGATAACCTAAAAACAGCTCTGATGAACACTCCAGTTTTAGCACTACCAGATTTTTCCAAAGAGTTCACCATTGAATGTGATGCTTCAGGAATTGGAATTGGGGCTGTATTGTCTCAAGGCGGTCATCCAATAGCATTCTTAAGTAAAGCTTTGGGCCCTAGACACATAGCTCTCCCTGTGTATGACAAAGAAATGATGGTTGTAGTCTTTGCAGTTCAACATTGGAGGCCTTACTTGTTGGGGAGGCATTTTACCATCTTTACTGACCATAGAACTATACAATACTTCTTGAACCAAAGAACTACTACCCCAGCCCAGTAGAAGTGGCTGCTTAAACTCATTGGTTATGACTATACCATTCACTATAAAGCTGGCAAGCACAATCAAGTTCCTGATGCATTATCTAGAAAGGAAGAACTTGCTCATCCCAACACATAAATTATATCCAAGTATGCTGCTCTTAATGTGAGTACTGGAATTTCTTCTCCTATTCATTCTTACATTCAGGACACACTACTAAAAAGAATTGCTTTTGCGACGCCTATTTTGCGACGGCAAATTGGGCTTTTGCAACGGAAAAAACTTTTCGCAACGGAAAATTGAGCTTTTTGCGACGGAAATGTTGGAGTTGCAATAGGTGGCGTCACAAAATCTATTTGCGACGGTAAAATGCCGTCGCAAAAGATAATTGCGACGGTATTCTCTTGCCGTCGCATCAGTTATTGTTTTGCGACGGCTATTTCCTACGGTGACTTCCGTCGCAATGTCTGTTTCAGGATAATCCATGTGGAGGTATTTGCAACGGCAAGGTTGCCGTTGCAAAAAAAGAAATTTAAAAAAATAAATAAATATGGTGCAAAATTGCACCATATTTTCATTACAAGAACATGCAAAAATGAAAATTATTATACATGCATTAGAGAAGCACAATGTACAATATTCTGACGGCAAATCATTTATAACAGAAGATGTAGATCATTTGGTCACCTGAGATCTAATCCCAAGTGCTTTCCAGATTTATTTCCAAGGAAATATAGTTACAGTGAAAAAAATATTTTACAGTATATGTGATACACATACACAGAGAAGTTGCAGTCCTGCAACAGGCATGAGTAGAATTTTCTCCCTTTACTGTGTGGTATTAGCAATTCGCAGACAAAGTGCACCACATGTATATGAGACTGGATATTTGCCCTGCTAAAATAACACAATATAAGAGAGAGATTCATAAAAATCAGGAATGCAGAGTGCAAGGTAAGGATCGAATGAGACAAAATGAGAATGTTTTTTTTTTTTTGTCTTCTTTGAAGGAAAGTAAATCTTCAGCTCCATAATATTTCTCATTCCACATGATATGGTCATACTTGACATAGGGGTATGACACAAATTTATCGAACTCTGGAATGTATTCCTGAAAACCTATCACTAATATAGGATCCATTTCTTGAACCTTCATGTCAACTTAGTTACTGCACACAGGTAATACTCGAAACACTTTTTAATCTGATATTAGCACCTAAACATACCAGAAATCTTTTTTTTTTCTTTCCTAAAACTTCAGAAACTATCATTTTGGTTATTCAAACCTCAGTTGCTGCAAGAGATGCATGCTTTGAGTTGTTCTAGAAACAAATTTTAAAATTTTAAAGCATGCATCTCTCACACATGTCCTTGTATTGAAATATGATTGAAAAATAATCTTCACTTTTGCCCAATCTGCGATCATTGTTCAATAATACTATGCAATAGATTATATTTGATACCGAGATATTATAGTGAAACTGAAAATCACAGTTCTATGAGCAGTTGATCTGTTATCGACTCAGATGATGCTAGCAATTCACAACATAAGTTTCGGTGTATGTATTCACAGTTGCATCGTATTCACAACATAATACTTTCTAGCTCAAGTATTTCACAAAAAATATGTACATACTGAGCTACAAGTAGGAACTTTCTATTTAACTGCAATTAAATTATACCTGAAGTAGAGGATTTATGCTTGTAACAAACTTGATAAAGCCAACTGTGCAACTATAGGATCCCTTAAATGAGAATGGATTGGTGAGATAAGAAAAATATAGAGCAAACAGAAGCAAGCAATAACAAAGTTCAAGTCAAACATACTTTAATAGGCCTCTCAGAATGAGAACCCCAAATACTTTGAGTCCACCAAGTCCAACGACCATTGCTCTCTTAGCAATACTAGTTTTTCTGCAAAGAGAAAGCTTAGTTGCTAAATTTAATTGCAGATGGAACTCACGGAACAATTGGAAAAGGCAAATAGAATAAGCACCTGAATTGCCATTTCTCCTTAAAAAAATTATCAGCTCTTCCAACAAACTCTGGACATATTCTCATCTTCCTAAAAGCTATGCGCCGTAGAGATGGAAACTGGTACAGAATGTTTCCCCGCATAATATGCATTTTTTACATTTAAATATTTCTGAATGGATAATATATTTCCTTATCTTAAGAGAACTAAGCCATTAAAAAAAGGCATGAGTGGGATTGCATGAAGCATAATGACTTGAGACCCAAGAGTTAATAGTATCAACACCATGCAAGAAACACTACTAACTAATGTGATGATCTCATAAATTGCAAGGATATCACAGTCCAAAACAGAAATTGATTTTTCCAATACTTCTTTATTTATATAAATAAAAATATGGAAAGACTTATCGAGTAATAAAATTGCATCTAGAATATTCATATTTCAAAAGAGTCCTCAAAACAAGATACATTACACATTTACAATTTATCTCCAAAAGGCCAAAACTGAAACAGCAGCAGAAGCTGCAGAATGCATTAACAAGAATAGAATTGAACTAACAGGCTAGCATGAAGCATTAAGCCATAATTCCCATAAACAAACAGAATGCCATGATCATAATTCATTAACAGAAAGCACTCAATGCAACATGAATAATTGATTAATTGAATAGAATTGAAATAGCAGAGCATTAACAGAGCTAGCACAAAAATCTGGGTTATGAACTTATAACTATATTTCAGGGACTAGGATTCCAACATTAAGTCATCAACACATTGCACTCAAAAATTAATTACTATTTTTGCTTCAAGAACATGGTACATGATACATAATGTCACTATCTTATTCCTCTTTCAATTTCAATATAAACCAAACACACAACAAGCTAAAAAGAAAAAAGCAAGTTAACCACCAGTCCACCACTAGATGCAGTGCCGCAAACACTAAATTGATGCATTCACCCAGTTAAATATCCAAAATGATACTAAATCAATAAACCCAATCTAGAAAAGAAAAAAGAAAAAACATTTGGCACCGAAGGAGAAGGACAACAACCAAATATCGAATCAAACATTAGACCTGAAAAATTAATGCAGCAGTCAAATACATATACCGAGTTACAAAAGGAATTGGATACAATCTCTTTGAAGTTTAACAATAATCATTCCCTAATCTTTGAGACCTTATATGGCTAATACATATCTCCAAAAGGCCAACACAAATCCAATAAAAAAAACTACCTCAGAAAGAAAGAAGCGGATTCTTTGGAAAATTGGAAGTAATTTGGACACTTCTGGAGGAAGAAGAACATGCCTGTAGTGCAAACATTTTAGTTTAAGAACCAATTAGTGAAGACGAAGAACCAATTCAAAGTTTCAAACAGATACGAAGAAGTGAAGAACTGAAGAACAAATTCTTCTCTTCAAATTTCAACCCCAATTCAAAATAGATTCAGTACCCAACTACCCACTAACTAAAATACCAATTCAAACTTAAAAGTTGGAACTTACGTTCAGAGAGTTAGAGATTGAAGGCGGCGCGGATTAGAGGGTGTCTGAGGCATAGAACCTACAAAATCAAAACAAACTAATCATGAGCACCCCAAAACAAACCAATCACCCAAAAAAATCGAAACCATATTAATTGAAGGAGGCAGTGGAATCGACGGAGGCTCTCCGGAGGGAGGAGGCGCATCGGAGAAGAGCCGAGCAGCATTATGGAAGTTGAGAAATTGAGCTGGAAGCTAAAGACTGGAAGTTGATGACGCGCTTTTGGGAAGCGCACAATTTAACCCTGAAATATCGTTAGTAGTATAAGCAAATAGGGATCGTTCTATTCCGGGGATTGAGGGTACACCTGTCATTGTCAAACAATTAAACAATTAAAATTAAAACAAAGTATAATATTCACAAATATTCACAAGTATAAACATTATTTACGAAAAAGGGGGATTTTGTTTTTGGTTTTTTTCGAAAATAAAACTAAGTTAACAAAATAATTAAAATGCAAAAACATAAAAATACAAATGGAGTGAGAGAACAAAGATCAAAAACCGAAACATATGATTAAAATTGATTCAAACCCTAATATTGTTCATCTAAGTCATGAGAGAGGAGTTGATCATGTGAAACGTTAAAAGCAAACAATTTCCCATATTTTACTTTTCAATGCTAATTAATCTAAGTGAAAGCACAAAGATAATCCTATCAAACATGCATTCAAGCCCTAGAAAGCTAGTCAATCATAACATGTTCAACGCATAACATAGAGAAAGGCTATCAACTCAAGTGTACAACTTAGTATGGAAAAGTCCACCTAATTGCAATCCTCGTTAATTAAATTCGATCTTTGTCCAAAACCTTTACTACTTTGGTTCAAGTTTACACAAAAGAAAAGTCGATTTCATGTTCTTAAACCTAGCAACAATTATGCATAAACCCTATAAGTGTCGACCCAAATAAGATTAATACACAAAGGATATCTATAATGCAAATTTAATTAAACAAACCCACATAAGCAACTCTCGAAGAACAATAATATGAATCTGAAAATTCTCAATTAATCATAAAAATTCCAGAAATTAATATTGTTCAAACACATGTGTCAACTAGTTCATAACCAACGAAATTCAAAGCAAAGGTTACAAAGGAGAATCGGATTACACCGTGGATGAAGATGAGATGGATGATAAACGTTGTGGGCTCTTGAATCTTGAAAGCAAGCTTCAAGGATGGATATGGATGGTGATGCTCACGGCTTCTCTTCTTCTTCCTTTGGCCTTGCTTGAACTCGTGGAGATGACTAGAGGATGGATGGGAAAATGGAAGGGAAATAGAGAGACAAAGAAGATGAAATGGATGAAGAAATTTGTGTTATGGATTCAGCAATTGGTGATTGAGAGTGAGAGGAGAAGGTGTTTAAATAGGGAAGAAAAAGAAGAGTGAAATGATGAGATGAAGAAAAATAATGAAAGTGGAGTATGAGAGTGGTTTGTAAAATATGTAAAAGATGAGGTAATGATGAAAGCAAAGCATGAAGGTGAAGAAATGTGGAAGTGATGATGATCTTTTAGAGTAGTGTATCCAAGGAAAAAGAAATGCTTTCTTCATGTGGGTGGGAAACATGAATATGTGTTGAGCTTTTTTCAGGTCAGTTTCTGCCCCTTTATTCCTTCAATTATTTCTCCATCAAAACTTCATATTGGGCCTCCGATTTCTTCATATCAAATGTTCCTCTATGAGTGTAGATCATCCTGACAAATTTTCAGAGCTTCAATCCATGTGGTTGGGCCGGAAATGCTGCTGGACCTCTTACAGGTCCAGTTTTCCGGTTTTGCTTCTGTAGAAAATTGGGCTGATTGTTTGAAGGCCTTCCACTCATATTTTGCTCTGGCACTCTTCATAAGAAATGATCCTTTGGGTGTCTAGAATGGATCTGGAAGGTTTCAGCTCATTTGAAGTTCATTTGGTCAGGCGGCCGCTCCTTCTTCTTTGCTTGGCTTGGTTTCTCCTAGCCGGAGTAGGAATATGTGTAAAATTGATCTTTTAGTACATTTCACCTTCATCTACTCCAATGTACCTTCATCTTTGCTCCCCTTGGTGTTCGCAAGCTCCTCTTTCCATTTATGAGTTCATTTCCACTTTTTAGCTCGGAAGTCCTGAAAATAGAAACTAATAAGAAAAATAGAACTTTCCTAAACTGAAAATGGAAACTTTCTAAAAATGAAAAATAGAAACTACAAAATAGAAACTTTCTACAAATAGGAACTTTCCCAATCGAAGAATGGAAACTTTCCTAAACAGGGTTTTAATAAGGAAATAACGCAAGAAATGTAGGGAAAAGCAAGTAAAACGTCGCATTAAAATGCTCCTATCAGTTGACAAAAAAAAACGAAAATCAAATCAGATCTGGAAGCTAAAGACTCAGATACAAACAGTAAACGAGCTATCAATTCCATCCAACTCAGTTCATAACTATCAGATCGACAGTGATGAATCCCTAATAGTAGCCAAATCAAACCCTAGAAATTGAGAAATTGAGAGAACTGAAAATGGAGAAACTAAAGTGAAGGACCTGTTTGGGGAGCATTGAGGCGTGGGCCTTGCTGCCCATGATGTCATGCTTGTAGAGGGCTTTGTCGAAGGAGATGGACTCGGTGAAGGGCTCGACGGCGTCGGTGAAGCGCTCGATGGCGTCGGTGATGCCCTCCTCGAAGCGGCCTCCCTGGAGCTTGGGCTCGGTGGCAGCGCAGTGGAGGTCGAGCTTGGGCATGGATCTGTGAGAGGAGGGTGTGATCAATAGTTGAGGTTTGGGAAGGGAGTGGCGGTTAAGTGAGGAAGAGGAGTGATAGGGAGGTGGTTTTTTAATAAACTAGATATGTATATGTTTGCGACGGCAACATGAAAATGCGTCTCAATTAATAACTAATTCTACTACGGTAAAGATTTACCGTCGCTAATAATAAAAATTATTCGCTACGGAATATTTGCCGTTGCAATTGATAACAATTGCGACGGAAATCGCTGCCGAAGTAAAAAACCGTCGCAAATGCAATTTTTTTTAGTAGTGACATCCAAAGCTCATGTTTGTTGAACAATGAAGCTAATAACATCATCCAACTGTTGAGACAAGGATCTTCTGTTAGCCCTCATTATTCTATGGTTAATTCGCAATTGTTATACAAAGGGAAGATCTTTGTCCCTATACATAATGACTGGAGGACCAAAGTGATGACTGAATTCCATGGAGGCTTAACCGGAGGGCATGCTGGTGTATATAGGACTGAAAAGAGAATGACTAGGTCATTTGCTTGGCTAGGGCTGCACAAGGACATTAAAGCTTTTGTGGCTACATGTCATGTGTGTCAGCAGAATCACTATGAAACATCCAGGATTATTGCAACCAAATGTAATCCCTGAGAGAGCGTGGACTCAAATATCAATGGATTTCATTGAAGGACTGCCCAAGTCCAGTGGTAAGACGGTGATCATGGTAGTGATAGATAGGCTCACCAAATATGGTCATTTTATTCCTTTGGCCCATCCATACACTGCTGCAGGAGTTGTGCAACACTTCATTGATGGAGTGTTTAAGTTACATGGAATGCCATAATCCATTATATCAGACAGAGATCCTGTGTTCCTCAGCACTTTTTGGGAAAACTTCTTCAAGGAACAAGGTACGACCCTCAACAAGAGCACTGCTTACCATCCACAATCAGACGGCCAGACCGAGAATCTAAATAAAACCTTGGAGCAAGACTTAAGATGCACTGTGGGGGAGAAACCACACACTTGGGTGGAGGCACTTCCTTGGGCTGAATGGTGGTACAACACAGCCCATCATTCTGCCATTGGCATGTCTCCTTTTCAAGCTTTATATGGGTATGAACCACCTTCTATTCAAGTGTACCCCGGGTTCCACTGCTGTTGCAGCTATTGACACCCAGTTGAAAACAAGGGATGAATTGCTGGCTATATTAAAGAGGAATCTACAAGTTGCTCAGGCTAGAATGAAACACTTCTATGACAGGAAACACACTGAGAGGTCTTTTGAGGAAGGAGATTGGGTTTATTTGAAACTTCAACCTTACAGGCAGCAATCAGTGGCAAAAAGACTTGTTCACAAACTTGCTCCCAGATTCTATGGCCCATATCAGGTTGAGAAGAAAATTGGAACAGTGGCCTACAAGTTAAAGCTTCCTAATTCTGCCAAAGTGCATCCTGTCTTTCATGTTTCTCTGCTAAAAAAGAAAGTGGGAGATGCAGTTGTCATTTCTGCTCACTTGCCACCTGATGTTGATACCTATAACCCAAGGTGGTACCCCAACAAAGTGTTGGCCCGAGGGGTGTTTAAAAAAGGCAATGAACCAGTTACCAAGTGGTTAGTACAGTGGCTTGGCACATCTGAGGAGGAAGCTACGTGGGAGGAGGCAGAGGAGCTGCTGCAGCGTTTTCCAGACTTTGAAGCTTGAGGACAAGCTTGAATTAAAGGGGGATGGATTGTTATGAGATTTATCTCATTTCATGGCACTACAATAAAAGGTCTTTTCAGCGACCATATTTTCAGCGAGAAATTTATTTTTGTCGCTAAATATCACGTTCTATGAGGAACATTTCAATTTCTCGCTAAATGCTTTGAACTTTTTGCGAGGAAAATAATTTCCTCACTAGATGTCACTTTCTACGAGGAATTTTTAAGTTTCTCGTTAAAGAAAACCATAATTCAGTAGCATCAATTGTTTTATTATTAGCGAGGAAATATAAGACTTTAGTGAGGAAATTTTTCATCGCCAAAGCTACATTTAGTGAGACCCACCAAATCTAGTAGCGAAGAAACTATAGGTTTCTCGCTAAATGTCAATGTTCAACGAGGAAACATGTGGTCACCAAAAGATGTAGTTTATGAGAAAATAATTATTTTGTCTCAATAGTTTTGGTGGGAAGTTTTCTCAAACCCGCCAAATTATATGGCGACGAAAGTATGATTTCCTCGCCAATATAGGACTTTTAACGATGAACAATTTCCTCGCTAAAAGAGAACCTTTAACAATGAATGATATCCTCGCTAAAAGAGAACCTTTAACAATGAATGATTTCCTCGCCTTTGATATATTTAGCAAGAAATTAATAATTTCGACGCTATAGTTTTGGTGGGAAGTTTATGTCAAATCCACTAAATTTTATAGCGACAACTTTCCTCGCTAAAAATATAGCGGTGAACTATTTCCACGCCTTTGATAATACACTTAGAGATAATCTCATAAAGAAGAGACGAAATTATTAATAGCGCTGCAATAATTTTGGCGGAAAGTTTTTTGAACCTGCCAAATATAATAGCAATGAAACTAAGTTTTCCTCACTAATCTATTATCGATCAAAGATATTTTTATTACTGCTAATGCATTTAACAATTAACCAATTATTTTGTCGTTATTTGAGTACCTTAATTAATTTTTTGTACCAGGCCTCTAAGACCATAACACACCATTCACTACTACAATAAGTTAATCAGACGACAGACATTTTGTGTTGTGTGATGACCAGCCTCACTGTGGTCTAAACGAGTGTTGTGTGATTGAAAAATCACACAACGGTGATTTCACCGTTGTGCAATAATCATTTCCTCAACAGATAATTATTTCTGTTGTGTGAATTCTGCGCAGGCATGTGCCTGGCATAGCATGCGCGGGGATGCCTCGGCATTGACATGGCCATTCAGACAACAGAAAATGAAATTTAGCTGTTGTCTGAGATTCATAACACACAACAGTTGTGATTTCTTTGTTGTCTGAGATTCATAACACACAACAGCTATATTGTTTATTTGTTGTCTAAGATTCAAAACACACAACAGATATAATTTGTTCTTTGTTGTCTGAGATAAGTAATAGACAACTACAATGAAATTATCTGTTGTCTGTTAATTGATTCAAACAACAGAGATAATTTTATTTCTGTTGTGTGTTATGAATCTCACACAACAGAATTTTGTTATTTTCTGTTGTTGGTTGTTAGTTCACACAACAGCTATATTGTTTTAACTGTGATGTGAATATTGTAATTGAATTGGCTAACATCTAGTAACTGTTGTACGAGAAGCCTTAATTTTGAATCCTTTTACAATCAGACAACATATTATTATGCATTGTGTTGTATGACTAAACCTTGGACAACTGAGATTGCCTCATCAAATGAACAATATATATTACCGAATGAACAGTACATATAAAGCCACATTGATCCATATAATTAGTGTAACTATATGAGTTGCGTTTGTCAAGTACAACCAAACATCCAAACTAGATAATTAAACTATCAAACAAACAAAGAAAGCATTCCTAGTCTAGCTAGACCCATGCATGCATGAATCAAAGCTGATAATTGTTGTATGTCATATCTATCAGCACAAGTAGAAATTCATGATGTTGAAGTAGCTATACATGAATCAAAAGCTGATACAATATCCTTTGACATCAACAAAACCTTCATGTGCCATTTTATCAAGCATCTTGTGCACTATATTCTGACTTGCATGACCTCCAAGGTTATTGTGAAGCTTCGCAAGTAGCACATACTACAGCAGAAGAGCATGATACATACAGTACCTACAATAGAAAACTAAACTCATCTAAATGAAAATGTACAAAACAGAAATTCAATGAGAAAAACTCTAATAGCTAGATTTAAGTTTGATAATCTCTAACAAGGGGGGCAAACAGAGTTTTCAGATGAGTGTTGTACTTTCTACATGCCTAAATTCTTGAAAAGAAAGAAATAATCATCACAAATAAATTCTTGAAAAGAAAGAAATAAGCATCACAAATCCAAATGACAAGGAATCAGTTTTCAAACAAGCATTGGGATGTCTAGTTCAATATACAGAAAAACCAGAACTTAAATGATTCAAGTAGAAGTTCAAATCTCAACAGAAAATCAGAGGAACATTTAAAATTCTGGAACTTTCTCAATTACAGACCAAACTTGGAAAATTCACAGAACATTCACTTTATGTCAAAATAAGATGAAACTTTCCAGATCCTTTTCTAACTAACAGAAGTAAAACATATCAAAAATTCAGGTCATTTGGAGTTCAATAAGTCAGGAAAAAGAAATACCAAAGAAGGCTGTACTGCATGACAGTTTCTACAGATTTCTTTCAAAATACCAGAGTTCTTGGTATCATAATCCTTAAACTGATGGAAGGAAAATGATTATAATTTCACAATGAGCCCTATAGTTAACAATACCAGAGTTCTTGGTGTCCTCTTGCCTCATCCACTTCTGGGCATTGAGAATCCGAATCAAAGCCCCGGAATTATGCGACGGCAGCTCCTTACAAAGCCAAGCCAGCTTGAACCTCCACCACTGCTCCGGGAGCTCATCCAGCTCATGAACCTCTAGATTGGGCGATGCTATGATCATCACCAAGTAGACCACTCCTATATATATGTAATGCCCTGCGTCGCCTGAGTAAAACCAAAGAGAAAAGGTAACTTCATCAAACTACATGCATAGCGGAGTCAGGTTTTTTGATTAGGGTGCCTGCAAGAGTGATCAACCACAAGCTTGGCCCTGGGTTCATTGGGGTGACTGATACCCTTTAGTTGGTTAGGATCATTGAAGGAAAGACTCTAAATTTATATGTTCAGAGGTGAAACTTAAAGTGTCAGACAACTAAGTCAGATTTTTTTTTTTTTTTTATTGGTTATATTATCAACAAAACTCTCAAAGACAGTCCTAGTAGAAGTTTGGCAGAATCTCATAACTATGAAATCTCATCAGCTCTCCCAAATGAGATAGGCAGAACTCAGTCCCTCCCACAAGTGGGCTCTAAATCTCCAGATCCATATATTAGAAGTGCAAAATTTAGAATACTACTATACATGGTTTCTAACCTCAACAGCATATCAAAGCAAAACAAAAATTTCATGATTGCAATCGGGCAACATTGTGTAGCCATATATGTATAACTATTACAATTAATTATACATGCATGCATAATCCATACAATCAATTATACATCAATTATATCTACCAATGGTTTGTATGGAGATTACAACCATTGGTAGATACATGCATAAATGCACACAGTTGTTTATGTACAACAAAAGTGAAAAGAAGAAATAAACAAGGAAGTGAAGCTTATAACGAAGATGGCAATAAGACTAAGGAAACTAATCGATCCACCATAGCAAGTTTAAAGATAGCAAGAAGGATATACTATGCATAATATCTTTAATTCAGTACAATCAAGGCTGAAAACCTGAATCTCCACCAAAGTGAACTTGCAATGAATCTGATTACTTAAGTCAAAGAAGAAGAGTGTCAATCCTTATATGAAAAGAAGGAAAACTGAACTAAACTACAGCATTGAACTAAGACACATGGTATGCAATCAAATACAAATCCAAAAAGATATCATGTCGAAAAGAATGATAAACCAGTCCATGACTCCTCAATACATCAACATGCCACATAGAAAGAAGAGTTTATTTTATGTTAGATATGCCTGCTCAACAAAGTACATTTAATGGGTAGTATATCTTTTGAAGTATAAATTTTCATTTTTTAATAAGGAACTCTATGAGCTGCTTTCAATCATTATGCAGTGACACCACACAAATACACAGATTCGTAGATTCAATGAAAGTAAGGTCTCCAAAGTTATTATCAGGATACAAGAATCACATGAAGGCATGGCAGCATTAACAGACCTCAAGCCCCTCATCCTGCTCCCAAGTAAGGCCAGGACCATTGTACATGTTCTTGATAAGCAGTGTGGATGATTTATCTGGGTAGAAAGGACTCTGCTGCAATGCCGACCAAGCCGACAAGCTCCGGCCAGTTTTCAAATGGAAAGGACAATGATCTTTATCCTGACATGCACATAAGCTCAAAGATTAAAGACTATAACCCTCACTGATGAATAAAATTATAGCAACAAATCACAAAATATAAGATAAATTGGCAGAGATATAACAATTACTAAGATAAAATTGGATAGTATTAACAGACAGAGGAGGAAAGAAGCAAACCTGTTCAGTTCCAAAATGCAGTACTTGTTCAGTCTCAAGCAGCTGCACAAAATAAAATGCAGAAAAAAGATCCACCTTGTAGCCGTTGAGTGCACTTTGGAAAAGTTGCGATATTTCCACAAAAACATCATGTAGTGCCACATGATCAAATACTTTGTCAAATGTAAAGTGATACTTTTGCCCTGCATCAACTGTCTTGTGCTCTTCAAATTTTGTGCTTGTTTCTTAAGCAGATAAATCAACCATCTGAAAGAAAATAAAAAATAGTGTACATGAGATAGATACATATAAGCAACAATTCCACAGTTCAATGAGCATTGACTGTACCTCATGAGCAGAACCTCACTCCTGCTTTAATACATCTCTTTCATGCCTTAATTGATCTCGGTACCACGTTCTTCATCTCCACCTCTTAAGAAATAAACAATGTTTAAAAAATTACAAATTTGTTGCTTCTGATAAGAAGATGAAACAATTGAAAACCAAACAAACATTCAAAGGAAATTAGTTCATCATTGACAATGATTTCCTTTGCTTATAAATCCCTGATTCATTACCAAAATTAAAACTTATTCTACAACATCTAAAAATTAAAACTTTATAAGTTTATGTACATTTGCTTTCTGAATTGGCTGCCCTCTTGCATCCTCCCTCATCAAAGCATCAACACATGCAAAAAAAAAAAACAATTATCAGCAAAGCATAAGAACATACTCTTCTCAACAGCCAATCTTGTTCTTCAGAATCTCAGCAATGATAACAACTAGCAATAGCTGTCGATACAAACCACAATTTGTTGTCAATCCATCAGTAAACAACATGGAAACAAAAGCTCCCAATCTCCTAATGGAGCAAAAATTGAAGGATAAAGGAAAAAAAACATAAAAGGGAATGTACATGACCCCTAAAACCCAACCGCCTCCTGCTAAGCCAAAACAAAAAAACACCCAATTTCTGATTTTGATTTCAATATTGGAAACCCTATTCACCACTGAAACGACATCGTACCTGGAAGATATTGCACTTGGGCATGTGGGAAGCTGAAAGTAGAACCCTCTGGTGTGAGCTTATAGTTGAGATTAACTTGATACAGAAACTGCAGTACCAGCAAAAAATGAAACAACCAATTCTACAAGTAAGTTCCTCATGAAATGAACCAAAATAGTTGATTACAACAGACAGACTGAGTAATCATCCTCCCTAGGAAAAAATAGATAAATAACAGAAAAATCACAAATGATTGGTTCCTCCACTGAAACTCCATAAACTAGACTTCTCACTTTGATTATTTTGTGGGTTCAGAATCTACTTAACTTGCACTAAATACAAGTCACAATGCATCATTAGGGACCCCAAAATATCGCGCCCATGAACAAAAACAGTCATTTTTGCAGCAGAAAACTTGCACAAATTTGAACTCCAACTCCAGTTTGGTGTCTTACGCAATAGAAAAGGAAAAAAGAAAGAAAAAAAAAGATTCCGCTTCCTTTTCACTTTTTAACTGGGTTATCAATCCAGTCATATCTAATCACCTACAACCAACCTGATTCTTAAGCCACACCATATATAATCGATCACTTTCACTTTTTACTATTCAGAAGTCAAGAATCAGTTGATATTTGTTGTTTCCCATCATTTTTTTTTCAAACCGTAATAGCAGCAACACTAAGGAACCAGATTCATATTTGGTGATTCCAATGGTGTGATAGATTTAATTGAGCATCATTCATTATCAAATTTTCAAATCAACAGTTGGCAAAAGTCCCAGAATCAAAGCAGCAAGGAATGAATAAACAAACATGAACCCAATATCAAAAGCCGATCAACTAACGAAACCCAGAATGAGATAGAAGAAAAATAGAGAAAGGTACCTGTGTGGTGGGATGGTTCTTGTCTTGGGAGAAATAGCAGATGCCGCAAATCGATCAGTGTAGTCAATTGAGCTCGCTAGCGTCATATACCATATCAAGTTGTAGAGTTTGTCTCACAAGATAAGCTGCTTTATCCGTCTCTTGCCAAAACTACAGGAAAACTCAATTAGAATATCAATGTTGAGCCCCGTTCAATGAAATTGGAAAGGAAATTCAATGATATTGGAATGAACCTGGAAGGGCCAAGGGTGAGGGTGATCGATGGAGTCACCGCGCTTGAAATAAACCTTGACTGAAGAAGCGTCCGCGACCTAAAACCTCTTCTGCATCTAAGACGACTAGGAGATAGAGATAGAGCCAAGTGGATCTGGGACACTCTATCTCCTCCATCACTGAAGAGGATTTGGATTTCGGGGGATAAAGAATAGAAGCAAGGAGATCGAGAGACTAAGAGAGGTTTCAGGAGAGAGAGAGGGGTTTTGCGGGGAAAGAGAGAGATAGAGAAGGGAGGAATTCGCGACTGAGAGAGCTCGAGAGAGGTTAGGTTTCGTTTTGTTTTATTTTTTTCATTTCTTTCGGACACGATGTGGCAAGGACTGGGTGAGGGCACAATTAAACTTCAATAAATTCTGAAGTCGCTCACACAACAGAAACTTCATCAACTGTCGTATGAGTGCACTACATAAAATCAAAATGCCAAAACATGGAGGGAAACATGGCGCCTACAATATTTTGGCTCAAAATTTTTCCGCCCAGTTTCAAGTTCACACAACAGAAAAATTTAAATCTGTTGTCTGATGACCACAACTTACACTAGGCCTATCTAGGGGAAGACATTCAAGCAAGCTTACTCAAACTTTGGTGCTTAGTTTTTCAATCACACAACGGAAATAACGAAACCCGTTGTACCTAGTAGCCCAAATTTTAGTGTTTCAAGAGCCAACCAAGACTCCAAAATGGAGGGAAATCTGCCGCTAAATTTTTTAACACTTAGACGACGGACAATACTTTATTCCGTTGTGCAATGTAGTTTTGATAAAAAAGTTGTCACTTTGTTGATATTCACACAACAGAATATCTATAATACCGTTGTGCAATCGATCTTACTTAAACACACAACAGATGATTTCTGTTCTGTTGTGTGAATAGTGTTGTGTGATTAACTTTTGTAGTAGTGATTCTATATAAAAATGATTGCTAGTAGTCAATGAAACTCTAGTTCATCTCTATATATATTAATTTTATATACGTTAGTTTTTGTGTGTCTATATATATATATATATATATATTTTTTTTTTTTTTTTTTTTATTCAGAGCGAAGCTTCACTTTGAAATTAAGTGCACATTTAGAGTTTAAGGTCACTTTTCGGTCGCATATCCACATCTCGACCGTTCAGTTTTTAGGTACTAATATATAGATCATCTCTACAAATTTTCAGCCAAATTGATGATCTTTAAGGTATCTAACTCGCTTAAACCAATGGACGAACTGAATCTGTCCAACCTGAATCGTACTAGCTTCAAAGCAGTTATCAATGTCTTAACGACCATCAATTTGGCTGAAAATTTGCAGAGATGATCTATATATTAATACCTAAAAACTGAACGGTCGAGATGTGGATATGCGACCAAAAAGTGACCATAAAATCTAAATGCGCACTTTAATTTCAAAGCGAAGCTTCGCTCTGGATAATATATATAGGGCCCTTTTAGTGAGTGATTCATTTTTTTAGTCATTTTAAGGGATCAATTATTAGATCAACTTTTCAGTTACATATCGACATCTCAACTGTTTTATATATTGTACTTACATAGCCATTTGCAAGCATAATTAGCTATAATGAGCCACGCTTATGCTACCGCCAGCGGTACCATCTCCCACCAAAGGAGTGACATACGGGAACACAGCCAGGCAGGCTACCGCCTGAGCCCCGGCTCACCCCCAGATCACCGCTGACGCGTCGCGCTAAGATAGCATCAGAAGCTCCTGAAGCTGGGGACTGAAGCACATCAGTCCCGCATCGAAAATATGAAGAAGATCAGCTCCTTCTTCACCTATAAAAGGTTCTCTCTTCTCTCCTCATTAATTACGCATTTAATACTTACCTACTGTTACTTTGTCAATATAAATACATTGACTAACTTAGGCATCGGAGAAGAGAAGACCGCCCAACGCGGTCTCCCTCTAACGCCCCTTTGTATTTTACTTAACAGGTAGCGGAAGCTCTGATAAACATTACAAGTATCGATCCGCCCATCGGATCAGCGTTAGTAAAGGTTTAGCTACCGCTGAACTTTAAACATTAACATATATATATATATATAATATACATGGGCCATTCTAGTGAGGGATCTCTTCTTTTGGCAATTTTAAGGTATCAAAAATGATCTTGCTTTCTAAGAACTTATTCTCACTGCCCAATTTCTTCGCATTCACTTTGCATACTTGACATTTCCACTAAGAGACTCTTCTTTGTACATATCAAGGTATTACATGTGTGACCTACTATGTAATTTGAATTTGACGGTTTAAACAGCTCAAGTTTAATGTAACTCCTCATTGCTAAAATTTGCAGAGAGGATTTAAGAGTAGTGTCATAAGATTTGAACTATTCCAATTATTGAAATAAAATTTTCATAGGAGATTCCACACAAGACACTATATAGTTGACACTATGCAAACTAATTTTGACAAATTGTTCCAGATTTAGGTCTACAAAACCTTTTTCAAATTGAAAATCATTTAGTTAACCATTGTCGTGACCTAAGTCTTGAATCTCTAAACCCTAAACCCTGAATTCTAAGGAGAAAGATATATTAAAGCTGGATTCGGAAAAAATGAAAAAAATTGAAAGCGGAACATTTTAAATGTTCAAAGCGGCAATGAAAAAAAAATTGCGCCCAAGACGAAAATGAAAACTCAATTAATAAAGAAACACGAAAAAAAAAACCCAATTCTCCCGACCCTGTCTCTCTCTCTCTCTCGACCCTCGCTATCGCTCTCACCGTCGCTCCCAATCAAATTAGGGCTTCCCAATTTCTATATTCTTCTTGCTGTGAATTTCATACAGGTAAAATTCTAATAATTCAACTTCTTCTCGTCAATTTCTTCTGGGTTGATTAGGTTTTTTTTGACGAAGATTCCCTAGAAATTAACCCACAACCGATTACCTCGAAATTTAGATCAATCTGATGAGTTTTGTTTCGTGGGTTCTGTTTTCCCCCAATTCGAATTGAATTCACCATTCTGATAAATTGATGATGGTAAAGCCCTGGATCTCCCGTGATACAGTGGTTTTGGGAGGTTGTCCAAGCTCTTAGTAAGGAGGATAAAGCTCGTCTATTGCAGTTTGTGACTGGCATCTCGAAGGTATGGGCCTTCATTCTTTTTCTTTATTTACTCTATTGCAGTCATGACCTGAGAGTACATCTCTCTCCAGTGGAATCCATGCCTTGGAGAATATATGGGGTTTCTAAGTTGAATTGTTTTCTAGGTTTTTAGTTCCGCTTTACATATGCATCTAGTCTCTTGATTCAAAATTAATATGTGCTGCGAACTCATTACACTGCATCATGTTATTCAATCACATGTATGCATTGGTGCATTGGAAAGTATAATGTGTTGAGCAATTTTTTTTATTTTTTTTTATGGGAAATTACTGGTCACTCCCTGTACTTTTAGGGAGTCGACAGTTCAGTCCCTGCTATCCTAATTTCGACAAGTTACTCCTCAGACTTTCAAATCTCACACAATTTGGTCCAAAATGACTATTTTGCCCCTCCCTTCCTCTTTTTTTTTTTATTCTCTCTCTCCTCTTCTCTAAAATCATAATTAATTCATACGAACTCCGATATTTGCGTTCCATATATGTACGAGATCGTATCGATGAGCTCCACAACTTTTATGAAGAAAGTTTTTCCAAATTTTGTATGTATAAAAAGTCAATTTTCACGACCGCTCCAAATAACATTCGTTTCGAAAATCCACTTTCTTCTAAAATTCATAATTAATTCATACAAACTCTGATTTTTGCGTTCCATATATGCACAAGATTGTATCAACGAGCTCTACAACTTTCATGAAGAAAGTTGTTCCAAATTTTGTACGTATAAAAAGTCATTTTCACTACCCCCCTAAATAACGTTCGTTTCGAAAATCTCCTTTCTTCTAAAATTCATAATTAATCATACGAACTCCGATATTTGCGTTCCATATATGTACGAGATCGTATCGAGGATCTCTACAATTTTTATGAAGAAAGTTTTTCCAAATTTTGTATGTGTAAAAAGTCAATTTTCACGACCCCCCCTAAATAACGTTCATTTCAAAAATCTCATTTCTTCTAAAATTCATAATTAATTCATACGAACTCCGATATTTGCGTTCCATATATATACGAGATCATCGATATGATCTCTACAATTTTTATGAAGAAAGTTTTTCCAAATTTTGTATGTATAAAAAGTCAATTTTCACGACCCCCCCTAAATAACGTTCATTTCGAAACTAAAATTGATACGAAACCGAATTTCTCGTACAACTACTTATGAAATAGTCTCAATATTCATAATTCAAATATTTGATATTTCTTGGGTTGAAATGTGCATAATGAGAGAGAGGTGTGTGTGTGTTATTTTTGTGGTTTGGGGGGGGGGGGGGGGGGGGGGGGGGTCGTGAAAATTGACTGTTATACATACAAAATTTGAAAAAACTTCCTTCATAAAATTTGTAGAGCTCATCGATACGATCTCGTACATATATGGAACGCAAAAATCAGATTTTGTATGAATTAATTATGAATTTTAGAAGAAAGGAGGGGAGAGGAGAGAAAAAAAAAACACAAAAAGAGGAAGGGAGGGGCAAAATAGTCATTTTGGACCAAATTGTGTGAGATTTGAAAGTCTGAGGAGTAACTTGTCGAAATTAGGATAGCAGGGACTAAACTGTCGACTCCCTAAAAGTACAGGGAGTGACCAGTAATTTCCGCTTTTTTTATTTTTACCATTTTGTCCAGGTACCTTCAGAAGGGTTTAGTGCACTTTAGGGGATTTCAGGCTCACATGCTCACAGAAGTTCCAGAATACACAAAGCATATGGAAGCCCTGATCACTTGTCATTTGCACATACAGACATACTTGGTAACTTCTTCTCCCATCTCAATTTTTTTTCTTTGATTTGCAAATATGGTTTACTTTATCATGGCCATTTCAAGCCCCTTTCCCTCCTTCTACTCTCATCTATTGTTTCTATTTCCAATCCACTTTCACTGTATCATGGCTCATTAAAAGAGTTACTGTTCTTTTCCTTCCTGTTGTATCAGTTGAAGCTTGTAGGAGAAACATCAAGTTCAATGGTTCGGTTCATGTTCAAAGGTGGAATCACATCATGTTGGTGCTCGTGTCATATGCTCACCCACCCAAAAATATTTGATTGGTATGCATATGATATTTTTTCTCAAAGCATTTGTTAAGAATTGTTTACCTGAATATGATTAACAAGTGCTATCAATACCCCAAACTTGAAATAAAATAAAATAACATAAGAATTTTATGGACATTTACTGCTTGGGTGGATTTTACTATCTCTGTTCCTTAGGCTTCAGGTTTGCACTGCCTCTGCTTCTAGCCTACATTGAGGTCTTATTATGTCCTTGATTATTCCTTTTCCCTTGAATATGCATACCATGAAACTTTTTCTTGGTAGCTTTCACTTTCACCAGAAGTTAAGTGTGACTCATATTATCTTGGCAATGTAGTTTTTAGCATGTCTTTTTCATACCTACTAATTTTTAGCATTAGGAAGGTATAGCTTTCTACTAAGATATTATTTAAGTATGTAGACTCTGTTTTGCAATTTTTTTTTTTACAGATGTTTTAACTGAAAAGACTCATAATTTGAGCTTCTTGTTGGATTTCAGTGCAATGGTTTAGGGAAGGGCATACAAGGAGCGATCTAGGTTTGATTGTCAAGTATGCATGTCTACAGATGCATTTAGATTCCAGTATGGCTATTAGAGTTCCTACCAGTAAGGTTACTGGAGTTCTGATTCATGGACGTGAATTCTTATTCTATATGTCTTTTATTTCTTTGTTTTGGTAGCCTAGTGTAATTAAAGACACATTAAATGGTTTATATGCTTCATGGTTTAGTACTAATCTATTCCTGGATATGAAAGATTTATTGATTGATAGTTTTGATTTGTTAGATGTGTTGGATATATTGAATGTGGTGTTGAAGTTTTAGTTTTGCTCATAGTTTGTTGGTTGATTTCGATTTATGTTATTTGCACTTGAACCAAATATCAAACATTTTCAGGTTTTCTTGATATTTGGCACTCCAATCAGATCTTTGCCAATGAGTCACTTGAATATTACAAAAATTGTGCAGGCATGCTGTAAAGGTAATTTATGACAATTGTATGTTAAGCACTATATGACAATTATATGTGAAGCACTATATGTTATATCCTCACCTCTACAAAACATTGCAGGTACAGGACATGAAGTTTAATTTTCCATTTGAAGAGCCTTGTGAATAATGTGAAGGATGTGTGAGGCTTGTCTTGTTAAGCTTTCTTGAATAACCTGCTACTATGTGCTTTTGCCTTTTGAAATATAGGTTTGGATCTTTTCCTTCAAGTCTGTGTGAATAATGAACTACCAAGAGAGTTTTGTACTGTAAACCATATGTAAATCATGTTTACTGCAATATAAGTTTCTTTTGTTCCTAAATCCTTGTTATGTTCTTTTATTTCCTTTATTATTTTGTTTACTGTTTAACTAGTCTTCAATAAGAATCTTTTGTAGAATAAAATAATATGTACCGCCCACAGACCATGTCGTAATAAGTAGACGACCGCAACAAAAAGAATATTTCTTCGCTATAGACTAAAATTAATAAGGGGAAATTACTGGTCACTCCCTGTACTTTTAGGGAGTCGACAGTTCAGTCCCTGCTATCCTAATTTCGACAAGTTACTCCTCAGACTTTCAAATCTCACACAATTTGGTCCAAAATGACTATTTTGCCCCTCCCTTCCTCTTTTTGTGTTTTTATTTTTCTCTCCTCTCCCCGCCTTTCTTCTAAAATTCATAATTAATTCATACAAACTCCGATTTTTGCGTTCCATATATTTACGAGATCGTATCGATGAGCTCTACAAATTTTATGAAGGAAGTTTTTTCAAATTTTGTATGTATAAACAGTCAATTTTCACGACCCCCCCCCCCCCCCCCCCCCCCCCCCAACCACAAAATAACACACACACACACTCTCTCTCATTATGCACATTTCAACCCAAGAAATATCAAATATTTGAATTATGAATATTGAGACTATTTCATAAGTAGTTGTACGAGAAATTCGGTTTCGTATCAATTTTAGTTTCGAAATGAACGTTATTTAGGGGGGGTCGTGAAAATTGACTTTTTATACATACAAAATTTGGAAAAAATTTCTTCATAAAAATTGTAGAGATCATCGATATGATTTCGTACATATATGGAACGCAAATATCGGAGTTCGTATGAATTAATTATGAATTTTAGAAGAAAGGAGATTTTCGAAACGAACGTTATTTAGGGGGGTAGTGAAAATGACTTTTTATACGTACAAAATTTGGAATAACTTTCTTCATGAAAGTTGTAGAGCTCGTTGATACAATCTTGTGCATATATGGAACGCAAAAATCAGAGTTTGTATGAATTAATTATGAATTTTAGAAGAAAGTGGATTTTCGAAACGAATGTTATTTGGAGCGGTCGTGAAAATTGACTTTTTATACATACGAAATTTGGAAAAACTTTTCATAAAAGTTGTGGAGCTCATCGATACGATCTCGTACATATATGGAACGCAAATATCGGAGTTCATATGAATTAATTATGAATTTTAGAAGAAAGGAGGGGGAGGGGAGAGGAGAGAAAACAAAAAACAAAAGAGGAAGGGAGGGGCAAAAATAGTCATTTTGGACCAAATTGTGTGAGATTTGAAAGTCTGAGGAGTAACTTGTCGAAATTAGGATAGCAGGGACTGAACTGTCGACGCCCTAAAAGTATAGGGAGTGACCAGTAATTTCCCCAATTAATAATGACAAAAGTAAATTCCTCACTGTAGACGTTAGATCCTACATTGACGGAAAAAACATTCCTTGTTATTGATTATCATTAGTGAGAAAACTTTTTCTCACTGAAATGACATATATTGTGATGAAACGAAATTTTATCTCTGAAAACGGCTTATAGCGAGGAAAAACGTCCTCTCCTAAAGCTATTTATAACGACGAAAATATATTCGTCCCAAAAACTAGAGTTTAATTAATTAATTATTAATTATCATTAGCGAGGAAATAAATAATTTAGCGACGAAATCTAGTTTGCCGGAAAATATATTTAACGACTATTTTATAATCCTTAGACTTTTTTAACGAGAAAAAAGTATGAGTTTGGGTGAAGAAAAATATTGTCGCTAATGAATAACAACGAGAAAAATTAATTTCATCGCAAAAAGGGTTTGGCGAGGAAATAGTTTTTTCGTCGTTAAAACTTTTCTTGACGAGCTTTCTCCGACGAATTGAAGACGAAAAAAATTTCCTCGCGGAAATACTACGGCGACGAAATATCGGTTTTCAGCAAGGAACTTATTCATCGCAAATGAGGTTTTTTGTTGTAGTGTGGGTTCCTGTTGTCATTAGGAGATGATGAGTCTACTTTAACGTGCATGTGTTGGCACGTGAGCCAATTAGGGCTTGTTAATTAATCATTTAGCTAATTAAGTTGCATTAGGGTTTATTAATTAGAAATGGATGATGCGGGACACGTGTCCTCATCTGTGTGAGCAGGATATGGGTATATATTTCCCGGCTTTGTATTCTCCACATTATCGATCAATACAGCTTTCTTCTTTTCTTTCAATTCTCTCGGTTAGGGCTACGGTCCTAACATATAGCTCTATTCTCATTCATGAACTCAAACTGGAGGTCCTTATCCATGTGACGCATCATCAGGGCAAGTGCCCTGGAATTGTCGATATCAGTTTGAGGGTCTGGAGCAGTTCCTTTAGAACAAAGCTCTTGGATTGTGTGCAATAAATTCACGGGCAACAAGGTGGAGCTCAACGTCCCGAGCCCATATTAGGTATCTTGTACCTGCATAATCCAATGGAACAAAATTGAGTCCGTTTGAGTTTGACATCCTGAAAAGTGAAACAAGAACGAATTAGTTTCGGAGTCAATGATTCCACGAAAACTAATATTAATAAGATTTCCGAGCTATGCTACCAAGAAATAGATTTCCAAGAACATTTGGATTAGACCGAAACAATGATATTTAATATGGTCAAATTTGCTGAAGCATCTGAATGCGACATACATCGGGGGCGGCCTGCAATTGTTAGTACGATCAGTTCTCCTTGCACAATCCCCTGTGCCCTGGAATGCAGGAAACACTCCATGCACCCCGCAAATTGAGTTTCATAAGCCCTCACTACTTCCTCTGCTGAATTTGAGTAATGGATTTTTCCTTTATTCCAAGCTGTACAATTTTTTTCCTGTACCACTTCTGGTACTCTTGAAAGCCAATGGTTGGTATAAGAACAGCGAACAGAGGGAACTGAAGCCCTGGGAAATATTAGGCCGTAGAAACCCAATACATAGTTTTTGCTGTTCTGAGGGAGGGATTTGAATAGTATGTACGTTGAAGTCATTTGTTGCATTATGGAATATATTGTACTTAGACTGTACAGATTCAACTATGTTTTCTACTATGAAAAATGTAGGACAAAATACTGTTTACTCCCTATACTTATAGGGTTTCGACGTTTCAGTCCCTGACGTTTCAATTTCACCTAAAAACTCCCTAAACTCTCCAATTTCACTCAATTAGTCCTTACCGTCAACTTTCCGTCAAATGCTCGGTTACTTTGCTGACGTGGCATGCTTTTCACATTAAAATGACTGTTATACCCTCACTTTCTCTTTTTCTTTTCTTTTTTATTTATTTATTTTTATTTTTATTTTTTCCTCTTTCTCTTTTCTTTTTACCTCTTCTTCTTCCCCTCTCTCGTCTCCATCCTCATCATCACCGCCGCAACTCTCGTCTTCTCTTGTAAGTCCCTCCCCAATCTCCGATCCCTCGATTTTACTCGTTTCTCCCAAGAACTTTGATTTAATTTCTGATCTTGCCACAGGCATGGGCGCGGTGTACTGGACCGCCAAGAGTGGCGTGGGCGTGGCCTCGATGGGAGTGATGCGGCAGGAGCTGGTCATGAAATCGATTGTTCCGGTGGTCATGGCTGGAGTGCTTGGGATCTACGGCCTCATCATAGCTGTGATTATCAGCATCGGGATCAATCCAAAGGCTAAATCTTATTACCTGTTTGATGGATATGCTCACTTGTCCTCTATCCTTACTTGTGGCCTCGCTGGACTTTCCACCGTCGTCCCCTTCCCTCCTCCGATTCTCAACCTTCACAGTCGCCGGTGCTCTTGGGAGTTCGAAACAATCTTGCGGAATTGGGTAGGAGCTTCAAGACAGGCCTCTCGTTTCTCTCCATCGCCGAAATCTCCAAATTGGCTTCGAACTTGATGCCAGTTCGGAACGGATCTTCGGAAGAAGACGGCGGCGGTCCGTGCCAAGAATTACCAATGAAATTCTCGGCTTCGTCGCTCAGATTTGAAGCTTTCGACTATTGGACCGCTTTTCTATACCACTGGACCACCATGGTACAATTTCTCATCAACATTTTTATTTGTGTAGTCGAAGACTGTATAGTTCATCTTTCAAGTTGATTGCAGTTTGGGTTTACTTATTTTGTTTGATTTTGTTTTTGAAGTTGTGGATTGTGAGTTTAGAAGTTCGAGTTGATTTCATTTGAATCTGGTTGTGGTCGCGCGCAATATGAACAATTTGAGATGATGAATTTGCAGAAGTCGAAATGGAAGCTGAGAAGAGGGAACCTATAGCAGAAGAACTGGAAGGAGGTGGCCGACATCGTGGGTAGCAGAGAGCGAGAACTATGGCAAAACCCCCTAAAACTGATTCAGTGCAAGATACTTTAAATTTCAATTCTTTGTGGTTTTCAGGTATATATGTTGGTGGTTGAAGTTTGAATCAGGGATTTAATTAATATGAATAAGTTCTTGTGAGATTGATGCTACGTCAGTTATGACTCTATTTGTTTTCTCTGATCTGCTAGTTTGCTTGTTTTGTTCAAATTCGTCTCGGAAAAGAGACTGGGTTCATGTTGGTTGTGGATATTTGTTAAATGGTAATTGGGATGTGGGATTTGAATTGATGGTAGTATAAGCTTGCTTTTTCCTCCCGTTGGTTTCGCCTTCTGGGTAAATGAGTTTTGCATGAACAACCAAGAGCAGGGACATGGAGGAAGAAAAGGCCGAAGAGGAGGGACACGGAGGAAGAAGAACAAGTAAAAAGAAAAGAGAAGGAGAGATTTTTTTTTTTTGTCAGTGAGGGTATAACAGTCATTTTAATGTGAAAAGCATGCCACGTCAGCAAAGTAACCGAGCATTTGACGGAAAGTTGACGGTAAGGACTAATTGAGTGAAATTGGAGAGTTTAGGGAGTTTTTAGGTGAAATTGAAACGTCAGGGACTGAAACGTCGAAACCCTATAAGTATAGGGAGTAAACAGTATTTTGTCCAAAAATGTATTAGGTCCAATAGAACAACCCAAGTCTGCAATGCAAAAGGTGTTTGAAGATGACAAAATTTCAGTGTCAAGCTTTTCTGCAATTGCCTTTCTCAGAAGTTCTTTGGGAGCATGAACAACTCCTCTCTGCAAAAGTAATGACAGGTTACCTTTACTATATTGTGAAAAGCTTGGTCTTCCTGATTTTCATTAGTTGATTTGTTCTTCTTCTTCTTCTTTGTTATTTGTTATTTAAAGTTTCATTTACAGGAATTGTCCTTATGCCCTGTTCTTGAGGGGTTGGACTATTGTCTTCCCTCTTTGGTTGTAGTTCTTTCCTAATTTTCATTCTTAATAAAGGGAATTTGGGGCTTTCTCAGCTCTGTTTTAACCAAAGAAAAGAAAACAAAGTACCGTATTGGGAATCCAAAATTTCATTATTTCTTTTCAACAGGTGATGATCTTCTTATCAGACATGTATTAAACTCAAAACAATATTTCTGTGATTATAGCTGTTACTAATATTGATGTCACATGCATATACCAAAAGTGTCGCTTGCTTTGCAGTTTAAAGAAAGAAAATAGAGGTCGGTGCTTCCTTTGTTTTGGCAACTTAGTTTAATCTACAAGGAGTCTAGGACTGATTAATTCATGCTCTGGTTACGATTCCCAGTCAAGATTACAGAAAAGGGCTAATTGATAGCAATATCGAATAAGCTTTAAACATCAACAAGGCGACTAACTCTACAGTCCACACCTATAGGTCACCGTCGAAGAACCTGGAAAGTGGATCGAGTTTTTGGCATAGCTAGTGGGGCTATCTCAACCTTTCATTGGACATGCTTCTGAGAAGCTGCTGTCCTCTGCTGCCATCTCTCTATGTAGAAGTTTCAGATCGGGGGCTATCGCATTATAGTTATATTCTTCTACTTCTGTTTCACTAATCAAAGACAACAAATCAAAGAGAAAAAAATGGAAAAAGCCTTCCTAGGTTCTCCTCTTTGTTGTTGCTTATTCCGTCGCTTCTTCTTTTATTATATTCTTTTACCTGTCTCTTTGCAGAGTTAATATACCGTCACCTGAACAAACACATACATAAGTACATTAAATTTCTAGTTCCAAATGATATATCTCGTCAAAAAAAAAAATAACTGATATATTATATATATATCTATGAATATTATGGTTCAATGTCCAAACTTTTGCAGCTCAGCCTCATTTATGATCTGCTAGCTAGATCATGCCTCTGTTTAGCTAGATCACGCCTCGTTTATGTACTATGGCTAACATATTTTCGGGTGGGTGATCGATCACATTTAGACTACAAATCACTTATCTTGTTTCAAAAAGTGATGAAACAATAGTGCCAAATGTGTGTATAAGATAAAGTTTGAAGCGCCTTCCGTCAAACATGTAAATTGAAGTCATGATGAAGGCGAAGAAGCACAAGAATTACAAGAAGTAATCAAGATATCCAAGTAGCACAACCAGAAAAGCATGGATGCAACTGTACGTGCCAGCATGGTAGTCCGCGTACATTTCAGAAATGAAAGCAACGACTATCTGTATGCATAACAATATGTGCTTGCAGCTAGAACAAACATTTTTCTTCTGCTCGACAGCATTTTTTTTTTTTTTTGTTACTTTGGAGGGGAATCAACCAATTACCGTAGTAGGTCCAACACCTAATTTTGAGATAGGATAACTAATTTTCTTGACATGGTTTCAAACGGTGACGTTTATGGGTTTAGCACTCAAAAAAGTATTTGTATGATAATTCCACCATAACCATTTTTTTTTTTGCTTGAACCTCAACGGTGCGAGGGAAATTTATTAAAAAGAAAAAAGAGTACACCTAAGTTGAAAGGACGTAAACCTTATCTTGCCGAAACAAACAATAAAACCTATAACTCACAACTAACAAAGAAAGCTAACAAAAATGAAAGTTTGGCCCACCTCCCCCCCCCCCCTCTTCCCAAAAAAAAAATCCAATCACTATTACAAAATGAGATAACAGAATCCAGTGGCAAGTCCCACTATGTCAAACATGATGAGTTTATCCCTTGATTTTCCAAAGCATCTACAACTCGGTTGCCTTCACCAATAATATGAGAAGAGCGAAACTACAGTTGAGAAATCCGATGCAAGCAATTACTCCACTATACCCTTAGTTGCCAAGGCAATAAAGTAGGACACTACTACAATTCTCCCCAATAGCACCTTTCTTTTAGCCACCACAAAATCATCAGTGGGAATGAAGAATAGTCTTCCACCCTTTTTTCGGATCAGTGACTCATTTGGGCATCACACTGATCATCAGTGGGTTTTGACAAATTACCTCCAACATCAGTGGCCCAACCCATCAAATATAATTTAATATTCATTATTTATTAATTCAATCTTATTATTTATCGGATTTTTTCCCTATAATGCGTACTATGCCCTCTCTACTCTCTCTCTCTCTCATAACTGAGTTAAAGGTCACTCTTGACCAAAAAAAAAAAAACTCAGTTCACTCACTCCGCTCTCTCTTATCTCTTCCATCTTCCACCGCTATCTCTTTTCCAATTTGGAACCGACGAAAGAGATATGAGAATCGATCCAATCTTTGACTAATCGCCGAAGCTATGTACTGGCGGTTAGACCGATACCACTGTTCATCGGCGATCTGAATACATAGATCCGGTCCGATGGTAAGATTCATGTACTGAACCCACTCAGCCAAGGTTTTCTTATTTCCAATTCTGGCTTTCTGATGCTTTGGTCTATATTTATATCCTAGTTAGTTTGATTGAAATTTGGTTTTGTTATATATGATTGGATCTGCATGTCAGATCTGGAATTCAAAATTGACGAAAATAAAAATTAGGTTGCTAAGTTTCCCTCTGAAGTGGTATAGTTCATTCGAAGCACCTCTCATTTTTCTCTTTCCATTTTCTATTTGGTTTGGGTTTTGTTCTCTAAGAAATCGACATGTCAATCACCTTCTTCTCCGTTAACTTTTCTAGTAATAAACTATGGTCCCATTTGGTCATTTCCATTTTCCTCTGCCTCGGTCTATTACGTTTTTTTCGATATATATATATAACATCAAGGTAATTCACTCGTACCAAGTACCATCTCTAATATCATCAAAACAGATTCTTGATTCATTTTGCATTAGATTCTGGGCCTTTTGATAACTGGGTTTCTCTCTGATTTTGCTAAGGAGGTTTGTTCTTTTTCATTTTTGACTTTGATTAGAATGTGATTGAACATTGAAAATGGAATAAAGGAGAGATCTTTCAATGTTCCTTTTTGCTTTAAAGCAAATATTGGGTTCCTTAAACATAGTCCTGTTATTACTAATTTTTTTTTCTGATTTATGATTGTGATGCATGAGGTTGATGAACATGTTTATCTGAGATGTATTAGCTTGTTGTTTCTCCTAGCAATGTATAAGTTTGTGGGTTGTTGGGAAAATTGTATGATTAACATTCATCTAATGTGGGATTTGACTTACACATTTGAAGGGCTAAAAGTCATTGAGAGAGAAATGTTATTATTCCCCAAAGCTTTGATCATTTGTATATTACAAGTTGCTTTGTTCCTATTTGTGTAATCGTTGTACTTTTGTTATTTACTTGGGATATTTATGATTGTTCAGAATAGCTACTGCTGTGTTTCACCAATCCATTGGAACTCATCAGTCCCATGGACATCTCTAGACCTCTGGCATGGTGAATCATTGTGGAATGAAAAGAACTTGTTCACTGACTGTGTTGATGTGCATCTGTGCAGGAAGGGTATAGAAGAAGAATCGAAGCTAGCAAGAAAATCAGCAACATACCTATCGACATGATCTATAGATCTGCACTGATTCATGCACAGATGACTGCCATGTCTGCCAGGACATAGCACCTTTGTAAGAAGGTAATTTTAGGGGGAAAAATGGTTTAGTGTCATAAATTACCATATGATGTTGCTATTTGGAGGCATTGTGATGGTTGTAACTTGAAACTGGTGTCTATAGATGATCAAATTGGTTCCAAACCATTGATCATCTATGCAATAGTTAGCTAAGGAATGCAGATAAAAAATCTGTATCAAAGGGGAAAGGAAAATGAAAAAGATACCTATTAACTCAAATTCCCGGTTTTACAATTGTATTAATGTCTGAACTCTTCTTAAGTTTGTTACTTCGTCAGTTTGCTATAGTTTTTTGAATGCTTCTTTAGGATCAACATTGTTTGAGTTGTTTGATTTTCCCAAATTCATGATTGAAATATTAGGTTACTGATTGACTTGTCTTGATTTGGTTTATTTCAGTTCAGTAGTATCAAAATTCAAAGTTTCATTGTTATTCTACTATACTTGTGATCTTTATTGATGTGTTCTTGTATCAACGATAGTTGGTAATATTTGGTATTTCTAATACAGTAGCTCTCAGCCTCTATTGGTAATTACTTTCATGCGTACTCCTTGCTTAACATATCTGAGTCTTCTTCATCAGAGTTGTGAGGACCTTGTTGATGTAGTTAAATTAATTAATTATAGTTTGCAGGGGTTGATGTTAAAAATGAAGAGATAATTGAAGCAACCTCAACTGGCTCCAGTTCAATGATTTCCAAGATTGTTCAAATGGTTAGTGAACTTACTTTTACTCATAACACAAACAATTGTTTTGAGCAACCTTTCTTTTGTGCAAAAATACCAAGTCATTGAGGATATTTATGTATCTGTGCAAGGAAAATCTCTTTCTTTTGTTTATTTTTCATGGGAAGGGGATTGCAATGCAGGAAGTTTTATGTTTGATATCTTAATCAGTTAGCATCTTTACTCATTAGAGAGTACCTGCATTTCATTTGTCAGGTTGAGGATGCTCAAGGCCATGAAGCACCAATACAAGGGCTTACTGATTCAATACCTGGATCTTTTGTATACAGTATAATGACTCTCAGCTACAATAATTGGTTTTTGGTATGTGGTGATTTTTCTTTCACGTAATACAAGTGTTTACAAAAATGTCATTATATATGGTGAGGTTGAAGTTTTGGATAATTGTAAATGTCAATAGAAACAAAGGGAGGTGGAATCAGAAAGGATAGAGAAGATGCCGGAGGAACATGCAGCCGTGAACCTGCTTTCTAACTGTGCTCGAGGCTCGACATGGTAAATTATTCCATCTACTAACTTTGATTTTCCTTTTTGTCTGCATGCCGTCAATCTCAATTTGTCTGCATGACTGTTGTTAATACTTGTAAACATGCGCAGTGCATTTGCTGTTGCATTTGTGCTTAAAATGTGTCTGACATGGTTAATATGAAGCTTATTTTTAGGCAAGTAATTGAACACCACCACTTAAAGTAATGCTTTGTTGTTTTTATGCATGCAGAACATCACTGGCAGATTCATTGGCAGATATGGTATGATTGCAGAAAAGAATACATTTACCTTTGTTTTCTTTAAGGTACTAACTTCTACATATAAATGTGTTGGGATAGTGATTTAGACTATTGCTTGAAAGTGGCTATTAGTTGTCAATTGTTTGGTTTGGGGCTGGTATATTATTATGAGTTTTGCTATCAATGTGGAGTTTTATAATCCTCGTGTACAAGAACTCATTATTTTCCTTCTTGGAAAATTTTTGTTATGTGCTGTTAAGATGTTAAATTTTGGATACTGATTGAATTGAATAAATTTGCTATGTTAGCTGCTTTATATCTCAGTTTCATTCTTGTGTATGTTGCGAGTATTTTATTGAGCTTTTCATTTGTTTGACAGAAATTATATAAAAGTTGCTGGAGGAGAGGTAGCAGATGCAGCTATGGGGAGGAACATGAAGATTTAAGTTTTTTTATGTTGTATTTTATTTGAAGTTGTATATGAATTGTACAGTATATTTTAGAATTATACAGTACATTTTGGTGGGCCAAATTGTTATTTTTTTTTATATATTCACCAAATTTTGCCACTGATGTTGGTGGCATTGAGAAAACACACTGATACAATAACAGTGGGAGAGAATCATTGGTATGCCACTGTTGTTTTAACAGTGTGGATTGTCCCAATAGCACCTGCAATAGAGGGGACTGATATCTCATTAGTAGCTGCATAGTGGCTAATGGCATTAGCCACTATTATCAGTGTGCTTTGTCCCAATAGGGACTAATTCAAATCAGTGTGCTTTGGGGAAATTTCTAGTAGTGGGAGAGTGAACAAAATTAAGGACTAGCTCCAAGTCCACTTCCAACCAAATATGCTTTCACTCTCTTACTCAAGCCAAATCAATAGCTTGGATAACAGCCATAACTTCAATGGCAGCCGAACTTGGAATGTCAAATTAGAACAAAAAGTTACCTAGAATTCCACCAAAACCATAAGATAAATATGAGGATTACCAAATTCACTTTCCACCCAGCAATTGATTGGAGGACTTGTGATACTTCAAGATCCGAGTTAACTTTTTGAGCCCCTTGTAAGTTTCACATCCGAGTTAGGTAAAGTAGAATTTGTTTTTTTTGTCGTGCATATGCCATTATGTAGGGCGTTTTTTTCAGTGTATAATATAGGCTAGACAGTCGAGCAACACCAACCTAGTTCTTCTCTTGTTTCGTTAGAGATGTACAAACCAAAGCCTTTTGTTTTCTCTCCCCTCTTTTCCTTCGACAGCGGCGGCTAGGGTTTCTTTCTAGTCACCATTTTCAAACACCTTGGGGATTCTGCTGCCCTCGGCCCTCGTCCCTCGATTTCCTACCTGTTGGAGAATTTGTTTTCTAGTTATTTATGTATTTGTTTCTTTGAAGAAGAAGAAGAAAAATTTTGTATAAATAGGCAGAGTGAGAGGTTTTGTTTCAACGAAGAGCAACGTTTTCTCTTTCTACTGAGACCGCTCCGGGTACAATTTTTCTCTGCGATTCAGGTTTTGCTCGGGATTGAAAGATATGGATTCAGGTATGTTCTCTCAAAAGGATCATATATTATATTTTTCATATAGTTTTTTTTTTTTATTTAACATCAAATTTTTGATATATATCACAAGGCCCCCTTTTATACGATCTAATATTCTGATAAATGGTATATATATGTACTACATCGTCTTTCAAAACAAGATCAGTGATTATTACTGAAAATGTGATCGATCACCCACCCCCAAATATTTTATCCGTACTAGTTTGTCTAGAATTGCAAGTTGTTGATACCATGAATGAATTGATACCCTAATTTCCCAGATAGGAAACTAATATACAAATCTTTATGCCCTCGTATGCAACTCATACTAGGGTCATGATATCCCTATTGTTTATAGGGATACATACGTGTGTGTGTGTGTAAACAATACTATTAAATTAAAAGCTTAATCTACCAAAAAGCTTTACAAATAAATTTATAAGAGGGAAGCCTTCAGCTTCATCGTTTATATAAATTATTTCATATAATGGTCAAGAATCCCCGTCTCCATTACCATCTTTATCTTTAATTCATTTTCTTTGTTTTCTCAGATTGGGCAAATCTGCCGATGCACCTTCTGGATTCAGTGTCAGACCGATTGGTGTCGTTATCAGACTATTTGCGATTCAGCATTGTTTGTAAGTCATGGTATTGTGTAGCGAAGGATAATCAAAAGGCGCATCACCAATTTCCGATGCTTTTGATTTCTACAGATAAAGAAGGTACATGGAATGTATACAGTGTCATGGATAACAAGGTTCTTGATTTGCAAATCAGATTGCCAAATAAGCGATTTTGCGGATCTTCAAAAGGATGGCTGGTAACTGTGGAAGAAAATTTTGCAGTAACCTTGTTGAACCCATTCTCTAGGGTTATAGGGATGGAAGAGAAAGAAAATTCAATAATTCATCTTCCCCCTCTAGAGGGTCCAAAGCAAGGAAGGGAGCAATGGGTTAAAAAATGTGATTATTATGTCTACAAGGCTATGATTTCAGCAGATCCAGTAGTGAATGCAGAAGATTGTGTTGTTGTGGTCATATATGAAGAACAATGTCGACTGTCTTTTATTAGACTTAACAAAGACAAAGCATGGACTTATGTCCATAGACCGCGCCCAGTTCAAGATGTTCTTCACTTTGGAAATAGATATTATGCTGTTAACTATTGGAGCAATCTTTACTCCTTTGATATTACTACTCAATCCAACTCAGATGTAAATTGTTTTGTATCATCGATACCACTGCAAAATGTATACACCAAGAGATATTTAGTGGACTCAAACGAGAAAGAATTGATGATGGTGCAAAGACATATGGCATATGAAGGTAGCAAACTTGTGACAAAGAAATTTAAAACTTTCAAATTTAAGTTGGATGATATATTTGACTGGATTGAGCAAGAAACCATGGGTGATGTTGCTCTGTTTGTGGGCGATAACTCTACAGTGTCTGTTGTTGCTTCAAGCTTTTCAGGATGTCAGCCAAATTGCATATACTTCAATGACGACAATAATTGTATGAAGGGTTGCTTTGAAGGTGATTTTGGTGTTTATAACGTTGGAACAAAGTGCATTTCACAGCTTTACACCGTAGATGCTATGAGTTTATTGGAGAAGACCAAACTACATCCAATATGGATTGTGCCAACCCTTCAACTGTAAAATAGCAGCCTGCTTCCATTGCTTGTTCTAATCAGTTTATATATACTAGCCTTCTTCATACATGCTCTTGCATGTGTAATACTTTTTTTTTTTTAAGAAAATTAAGAAAATAAATGAGATAAAACAGTTATTGCAGAGAGAAATAGTGGGAGAGAAAAGTGGGAGTTGTGGGATAATTTCTTTTTAATTTTTGTAATGAAAATCCATTTTGTAATTGTCATATTTAACCTTATGATTTAATTTATTCTCAAAGTTTTTTTAATCTTTCAGGGTTAAATCTGTCAAAAATTTGATTTTGGCTAACAAAACCTTCTCTCTTAATAATAGTATAGATATGAATAAATTCATTCATGCTAAGGTCTTTTGAGCAGTAATTATTCATTCTGATGTCACCCAATTTAATTTTGCAGAAAATTTCATTTGCTAATCATTGGGTTTGTTTTTTTTTCGATTGCATTTGCTAATCATTGAGTTGTAGAGATAGCAAATGCGACTATGTGAAGATAGTAAGATCATAAGCTGTTGATTTTTTTTTTTTTTTTTAAAATGTAAAAATGAAAAGAGAAGAGAGAGAGAGAGAGAGAGAGAGAGAGAGGAGAGAATTCCGACATCATGAACATTTGCAGAAAATTTCATTTGCTAATCATTGAGTTTTTTTTTTTTTTTTCGATTGCATTTGCTAATCATTGAGTTGTAAAGATCATAAGCTGTTTCTTCAAAAAAAAGATCATAAGCTGTTGATTTATTTTATTTTATTTTTTATAAATGTAAAAATGAAAAAAAAAAATATAAAAAAAGAGGAGAAGGGAGAATTCGTACATCATAAACATTTTGAGTACACCCTCCAGACATCTGATATCTGATACAAGGTCTGCCCTGCACTTCCGGCTCATCTAAGCCTCAATGCTCAGTGAGCCAACTTTTCAACCTTGAAAATGGCTAGTCTCCTGCTAAAAGATCCAAGAGGTTTTGTGATTTTCCAGAATCCAATGTACATTGTACTTCCATTATCATCCCCAAAGCTGGTCTTCCAGTTACCATTGTAATATTATGATTCCAAATATATACACATCTGACTTTGGTATAAAGATCTCCTGATCGATGAGAGAAATTCAGGATCCATGTAGCCGAAAGTACCTTTGGGGCCAGCTCTGCAACAGTGTTGTGTTGTTGCTTGAAGCTTCACCATGAGACAATAGCCAATGATTCCCAAAGTCACTAACGCCTTGCTACAGAGTTGTTGAAATTACAGAATGGATGTATGTAATTCTCAACTAACGGAACTGATCAATATGTCAACAACTTTAGAAATCAGTCTTAGGAGTGCAGGCCAGTTCGCACCCTAATACAGGATAGCAACACAACTTGAATCCTAAACGAAACTGCCGATCAATCTTAATAATTCTAACGATGTTATGCTTTACTCAATTAGCCAAATCATTCAAAGTAAACTCATCACACATAACACAAGATCTGTTGACGCAGTAAAACCCTCCAAAGAGGTAAACAACTGCGGGCACTATGCCGGTGAACAATCCACTATATGAATATGAAAGTACATAAAGATCTTACACAACTCATCTACTAGAACCAATCTAGTGGGCAGCGGTGTCTCCTCATCTTTGCTACTTCCAAATCAGCGACCTTGTTCTCCTTTGTCAATCTTAAGATGGCACAACTCTCACCTCGGTTGTCAATCACCTTAAGGCACAAATCATGCATGAACTACCAACACACATGAAGCATAAAACCAGAAAACTTTTTGATAGAAAAAGTTTGAGATTTGATAATCCTTCAAGAGCTAAACAAGGAACAGCTCATGAAGAATTCTCAACAACAATTTTGGCTCAATACTTTCTGAGGATGAAAGATCAGAAAGCTTTTTATAAACGTAGCAGTAATTTGTTTTCTGTTCTGGTGCACACCCTTAACAACGTGAAAAACACATATATATATATATATAAGATATGAATCAACTAGGGTTTCTGCTACCGAAAGGCTTTTCAAAAGAGGTTTTTATCCATGGATTAAAATCAGACGTTTAAAAGG
The DNA here is from genome assembly GCA_024704745.1 of Rosa lucieae. Classification (NCBI taxonomy): domain Eukaryota; kingdom Viridiplantae; phylum Streptophyta; class Magnoliopsida; order Rosales; family Rosaceae; genus Rosa; species Rosa lucieae. The sequence goes on from CM045492.1 coordinate 48,293,390, forward strand.
AAAAGCCCATAAACCAATTTAAGAAAGTTTGAAACCTTTGGATAAAACCTTCCAAAAATTCGCATATCAACACCTTAGGATTGAAAAGATTTTCGCATCCTACAATAGGATTTAAAGACAAGTTCAGTCCTAACCACTTGACAAGCATGCACATGTATGCAAGACATACCTGATTGATGAGAGTTGTGCCTGAAGCATGAAGCATTCCATTCTTTCAAGGATCCAAGAGTAGAAAGCTATTACAAAAAACATGACTCTTGGTTGTTGCGCTTAGGAAATGCCAATCAAATAAACATTGAACTAACAATCTCCCCCTTTGGCATTTCCTAGGCAAAACAACATATACATTTAACCATACACAATTGTTGATCCTATACTACCATGACCAAAGGAATATGAACTTCCAAGTTGCAATCTGCACACAAGAAACATAACACCCGTGAAGAACATGTATGGTTGAAGTAGTGTAAGCATTAGCATATGAAACATTAAGAACATTAAACTTCCAATCTCTCCCCCTTTTTGCCTGGAAAGGACAAAGGGACCAAAGCATATTGTGCATAAGATTTCACTCCCCCTAAATTCAATACTCATGTATTGGTAGCAGCGGAAACAAACATTAATCAGGGGGCTAGGAATAAAATGTCAAACTGATCCTGCAATAGAATTGAACCTTCAAACACTCTTGAATATCAGTATGTTATGACAAATTTCAAAAGATCAAGAAGAATAGTGTATATGTTTGAACCAAGGTAACCTGCACTTTGTAGCAGACACAATTAAGAAGAACCAAGCAAAGATGATGCATGAGACAGACCATTACCACACACAGAGCAATCAAGCAGAGCTTTTCCAAGATAACATCAACATGAACACTTCTCAAGAGCATCAACCAGCAGATTTGAAAGAGAGCAGGTCTCAGTAACGAAACACTATTTATTTCAAAACCAAATTGAGTTAGGGTACTAAAAGTGCTATGCTGAAAAGTGAACCCAGATCATCAGAGGCTTTAGAGAGAGTATCACGAAGAGGCACAATATATATATAAATGGAGACATGATCTATGAGGGCGCATTGAGCGTTGAGCAACTGATATACATTTTTTTTTTTTTTTGTTGCGACCCCCGCTTTCCTTTTTTTTTTTTTTTTTTTAACAGAAAGATCATGAGTCAAACCATCCCCGTTTCGACCTGAAACACACTAGCTTTACAAGGCAGGTGTCCCATCTACATTTGGAGATAGCCTGACTTGCCTAGACCACCACCGTTTCGACCTGAAACACTCTAGCTTTACAAGGCAGGTGTCCCATCTACATTTGGTGGTAGACTGGATGTCTCCTTAAAGAACAACTGGTGCCATTACAAGAGTGATAACTCGGTCTGCATACCCCACTCAACATCTTAGGTGTGCAAGTGCAAGAGACAAAGCAAGGCTTCAGTTGCCATAAACACAAGAAGGGAGGGAAAAGAATAGGGTTTAATTCTGGACCTTTAAACACTCAAATAGCAAGAACATATCACTACAGGAGAAGGCCAAGTGATTTAACTAAATCTCGGTTCATGAGTTGCTCTTGAGGTGATAATGTACGACAATGCACATATTAGGATTGCAACAGAACACGCATCCTAAACTAGGATTGAAATAAACCTGGAATCCTAAATGCAGAAATAGCAACACATATGCAGATAGTCAAGTAACTCGAACCTAAATGAGGACAACAATGATCAAATCTATACTACATGCAAACACACAGCTGCTACAATCACAAGTTAAAACAGGAAACCAACTTTGACCACAAATTCTAATGAATCTCTTGAAATTGTCAACACATACTTGATACAAGGGCATTGAAAGTTGGCATTCATTTAACATGAACTCAAGTACAAGAGAACTTCTTTGAGCACCATTTAAAACACCACATGATATGTTCATATTATTAACCTTACCTGTCAACTTACCACAAGATAGATTGGATTAACCTGATTCACACATTCAGTAACACCATTGTGAAATTTTCCAAGACATTGAGTTGTTGATGCCAAAGTTCCAGACCTTTTTTTTTTGCTTTAAACTTTGGCAACCTAGCTTTCTTTGGAAATTGAGCATCCAAGCATTCATCCATTAATCCTGCAACTCAACACTCTCAAACAGAAATACCCGTGAGGCATGGTATGGTATGATATAAAATCAAAACATACACTTCAGTTTTTTTTTTAAAGTAAAGTCCCTACAAAAACAAAACCCAAAAAGAGAAAAGAACATCCATATAGAAAAATGCAGAAATAAACACAAGCTACTAAGATCTTAGGATTGAAAAGCATATTCAGTCCTAACAAACCAGAAAATATTAGCAATAAGAAAACTAATGTAAACAGAAAGACACTACTCCCCCTATATATGTGCTTATGATGGAAAAATCATGCTATTGGCAACCAAGAATATATTTTTCACAAGCACACATTGGAAGAGTTCACTTACCTGTATGTGGAAGCTTAGAGAGATGAGGTTCTTTTCGTATCCAGACTTGCTTCATCTTGGGCACAAGTGAGAATGGAACCGAAACAAGTTTTGCTATCTTATTTACTTCTTTCAAAAGAGATTCCAGCTTTTCTTGAAGATGTTCTTTCTTTTTGTTCATGAGTGGCTTCTTGTCATTCGAAGAATTCTTTCTTAGTTGATTGCACCTCGGTCTTATATGTCCTCTCTTTCCACAATGATGACACACAGGCACAAAATTTCTTGGCTTATCATTCTGCTTGGGTGGAATTGGGAGAGAAGCTTGAGAACTGGATTGCATAATGGCCTTTACAAACTTCACAGGTTCAACTTTTGATGTGGATTCACCCGTGTATCCCAACCCACTCTTGTCACCAGCTTTCTTTCCACTGGTTAGAAGATTATCTAACTTTTCGCCACTTGAAAGGATACAACCAGCCTTAATCTTCATTTGCTCGAGCTCATATAACAGACAAGCCTTTTCAGTTTTAAGTTCCTCAACTTTATCACATCTCTCTTGGTACTTTTGTTGAAGGGATTGAAAGTCCTCCACAAGAGACTTTCTCACTGCATCACTTGCCTCCAATTGGGATTGAAATCCAGCTTCAGTCCTACTAATATCAGTCTTCAAGTTCTCAACTTCATTACTCAATTCTGAATTTCTTTTCTTCAATTCTTTTGAAGCCTCAGACAACATGATATATTGTTGCATTACTTCCTCAAGATCAAATTCTTCAACTTCAGACTCATCACCAATAGTCGTTAATCCTACCAAGGCCACCACTTCAGAATCACTTTCAAGCATAGAGTCGTCTTCACTGTCACTCCAAGTAACATTCATTGCTTTATTCCGTTTATTCTTGGACTTCTTCAAGGTATTTGCACATTCAGATGCAATGTGACCAAACCCTTCACATGCAAAACACTTTGGAGCATTGTTGTTTCTTTTTTCATGTGCTCTTTCAAACCTTAAAACCTTATTACCCGGCTTTTCTTTTATTCTTGTATTCTTGGAGCTTGAGTCAAACCTTGATTCACTTCTTTTGGATTTCCTATCCTTGAGAAATTTTCTGAATTTTCTTGTGACAAGATCAATTTCATCTTCATCAGCATCCTCTTCATCTGTTGACTCATCTTCAATGTCTTTCTTCACTTTAAGAGCTATGCTTTTGCTCTTCATTTCATCAGGGAGTTCCATCTCATATGTGGTTAAGTTTCCAATCAATTCTTGCAGATTATAGGTATTCAGGTCCTTCGACTCTTGAATGGCTATCTTCTTGGAATGATATTTCATAGGAAGAGACCTGAGTATTTTCTTGACTATTCTGTGCTGAGGTATGGGATCTCCTAAGTTGAAACAACCATTCACAACAACACTGAGCCTAGCATAGAAATCAGCAAACTTGTCATCATCACCCATCTTCATATTTTCAAATTGCTGGATAAGTTGCTGAAGCTTGGATTCTCGAACAGCTGTAGTGCCTTCATGAGTAACTTGGAGAATATCCCATGCTTGCTTTGCAGAGTAACAATGAGAAATAAGCTGAAATTTATCAGAGGATACCGCTGTGAAGATAGAGTTTAATGCTTTCTGATTATTTGTACTCTTGGTGTTCTCATCTATAGTCCATTCACTCATCGGCTTCTTAACTTTGGCTTCAACAGTAGAACTGCCCTCTCCAATCTCTTTTGTGTCAACTTTTTCAGTCTTAGTTGGATACTCCCAACCACTTTCAATAACAGCCCATACAGCTACATCCTTTGCCCACAAAAAAGCTTTCATCTTAGCCTTCCATGCTGCATAGTTGGTTTTGTCATCAAGGAACGGAGGGTGACTTGTTGACCCAGCTGCACGATCACTTATACCTTCCATTCTGTTTCCTTTGAGGATCTCACTAAGTCCGTCTAGTGACCTGCTCTGATGCCAATTGTAATTACAGAATGGATATATGTATTTTCCAACCAAAGCAACTGATCAATATGTCAACAACTTTAGAAATCAGTCTTAGGAGTGCAGACCTCTTCGCATCCTAATACAGGATTGCAACACAACTTGAATCCTAAACGAAACTGCCAATCAATCTTAATAATTCTAACTATGTTATGCTTTACTCAATTAGCCAAATCATTCAAAGTAAACTCATCACACATAACACAAGATCTGTTGACGCAGTAAAACCCTCCAAAGAGGTAAACAACTGCGGGCACTATGCCGGTGAACAATCCACTATATGAATATGAAAGTACATAAAGATCTTACACAACTCATCTACTAGAACCAATCTAGTGGGCAGCGGTGTCTCCTCATCTTTGCTACTTCCAAATCAGCGACCTTGTTCTCCTTTGTCAATCTTAAGATGGCACAACTCTCACCTCGGTTGTCAATCACCTTAAGGCACAAATCATGCATGAACTACCAACACACATGAAGCATAAAACCAGAAAACTTTTTGATAGAAAAAGTTTGAGATTTGATAATCCTTCAAGAGCTAAACAAGGAACAGCTCATGAAGAATTCTCAACAACAATTTTGGCTCAATACTTTCTGAGGATGAAAGATCAGAAAGCTTTTTATAAACGTAGCAGTAATTTGTTTTCTGTTCTGGTGCACACCCTTAACAACGTGAAAAACACATATATATATATAAGATATGAATCAACTAGGGTTTCTGCTACCGAAAGGCTTTTCAAAAGAGGTTTTTATCCATGGATTAAAATCAGATGTTTTAAAAGGAAAAGCCCATAAAAATTTAAGAAAGTTGTTAATTTGGATAAAACCTTCCAAAAATTCGCATATCAACACCTTAGGATTGAAAAGATTTTCGCATCCTACAATAGGATTTAAAGGCAAGTTCAGTCCTAACCACTTGACAAGCATGCACATGTATGCAAGACATACCTGATTGATGAGAGTTGTGCCTGAAGCTTGAAGCATTCCATTCTTTCAAGGATCCAAGAGTAGAAAGCTATTACAAGAAACATGACTCTTGGTTGTTGCGCTTAGGAAATGCCAATCAAAATAAACATTGCACTAACAGTTGCAATATATCAAGGAGAAGATCGGAAGGTTTCAAATCAACATGTACTATGCTGTGAGGTCTACTCAAAATTTTGGAGTGGAGAAAGATTAGGACAGATCGAGCACAACTGACTCTGTAACATGCTGATTCGAATGATAATGCAGAAGTATTGTCCTGACAGCTGAGTCGATCTTCAAGGCTTCCATTGGGAGATACTTATAGACCAGAACTTCTGGGCAGGCACCAAATGAGTGTGACAAGATTGGAATGCCTCGACTTGCTAAATGAATCCACCTGAGACGCAATCAACTAATGTCATCAAATAGCAAACATGTGAATTAAATTTTTTCAAAAGCAGTTTCTTCCTCTAATTTTTAAGAACTTGAAGAAAATATAATAATAGATGTCCCAAAAAGATAAAAGTTTCATGGAAATCTAAAATGATCTGTGTCAATTAATTGCTTCTCAATGGGATCAACATATTAAATGATTTTAAAGCTACAAAACTTCCTTACGATGATACCATTGTAATGACAACATAAGAGCAGGCAGGACTGTCCCTGCTCCAAAAAAAGAAAGTAGTTCAAGAATCAGATGCATGAATTTAGCCAATAAACTCTGAATATGTCACGTCAAGTCGTGTATCCCAGGTACTGGAGTAATTGTAGAAGCAACTTAGCTGGCCATCTCGACACATACATCTCCATCAGCTAGCCGATGACCACAAGGGCTCTTCTTACCCTGTCAAAAAGGTATATTCACAACTTGAGCATACAATAAGGTGCAGTAACCTTGAATGAGGCAACATGGCATGACCAAATTACTAGTTACATTCTTTAAGACCCAAATATATCTGAAAAACTAGTCAATGTTTCATTTCATGTTCACAGATGTCGGGGAAAATCAGCCAAAATTTGTTTTAAGAAACAGATCTAACACTAAACTGAAAGGCATCATGTATTTTCATTGTTTTAAGACAAGGACCTTCCAATATATCTGACAACCTAGTCAATGCTTTGTTTTATGATTACAAATCTACAGAAAAATTGCAGAAATCATGAATATGTAATGGAACTTTGAAACTTTCATCAATTCATGGAAACTAAGTGTAAGTATATTGGGTGATTTCCATTCAACACACACTTTCCCAAGACTACTAGGAGAGCTGAGGTTCAAAAGGTTTAGGAGAGTACTTCTCTCCCTCTTTTCCGGTGGTCCTCGAAGTTTGAAAGATCGAATCAGAAAGCAGATATCAAAACTCACTGATCTTAGGGTAAATGTAATTGGCATTCCATGTTAATATGCATGTGTGTGATTGGATCTGATTTGATATATAGTTTGTTAAAATGATTTCAAAATCTGATTTGCTTTAAAATGTTCTAAACTCCATATGGGATAAAAGATCATGATTGATTGCATAGCAAAGATTTTGTTTAACAAACTTTCCTTATCTCATTCCATGAGTAAAGGGTTTTTGATTAAGAGGGAGTCATAAAAGGTTTTGAAACTGTTTTTCTTAGGTAGGGTTTTTAGATCTAAGCATTGTTCATTTTGTGTGTCGCATAGTACTCACAAACTGTTTTATGCATAAACTCTCTTTGATTGTTATTCACTTTCCTTGCTCACTGTATTCATTTCATACATCAATCTTAAGATCGGTGAGTCCTTGATACAAGGGGTGAAGGGGAAGATCGATCCAGTAAAGCCTACCAGACATTGAGTCATTTGAGTGTGTAGTGTAGGTCTTTCAAATTGTAAAACAAGTTAGCTGTGTTGCTAGTGAATGTGATTGTGATAAACATCACTACTTGTATATATATACTGTAATCTTATATATTGATTCATAGTGAATTTGTTTCTCGTGTTGGCTATGTTACAAGCCACGCAGTGAAGTTTCCTCAGTGGTGAGGTTTACACTGCATTAGCAATTCTTTTGTTAGTTGTTTCAATTATCTACATAGTTAATTCCATCAGGTGTTTCACTAAGCATGCCTGAATCTAATGCATAGAACATGTACATAAAACATGGCTTCAGTCTAAATCACACATGAAACCATGTATTAGACCTTGAAACCTCATAGCAATACAGCCTGGAGTTAAATCAAATGGAACATAAAGAATATGCCTCAATGGGTATAGAGTCGAACTTTCTTCAGATCATAACACATGCACCTACACAGGGGCGGAGCCACGTGGGAACCCAGTGGGTCTCGTGCCCCACTAAGTTTTATATATATTTTTATTTCTATACATGAAAACGATGATAAATAGCTTGGAGTTCATAATAAATCACTGCCAGTCGACTTGGTGTAGTGGCAAAATATGTATGGTTTTTGCAGATGCTCCTAGGTTCGAAACATGCATGCTGGTCCCAAGTTCGAAACATGCATGCTGGGAAGTTATTTTTTCAATTGTTTTATTTTCCTTTTGAGAACATTAACACCGTTTTTTCTTATAGTTTTGAAGTTAAGAACTCTTATAGTTTTAAAGTTAAGAATATATTATGTCTCTATAATGAGAAATTGTCTAATATCTAAAACTATAAATTTTATTCATAAAGTATATAATTTTAAGAAAAATATTTATCTTACCGTAATTTTATTTTAATTTATTATCTTTAATTAAATTGGTATATATTTTGAATTCAAATTTTTAAAAAAAAAAAATTCTGAGTGCCCCACTTGATATGAAATTCTGGCTCCGCTGCTACACCTACATGACTAACAATTTTCGATTTACTAGCTGGAAGACTCTTGGTTATACACTTATACGTTATAACGGATGACTTGAACACTCTCACGGAAATAACGACTACCAACAAAACTAAATAGTTATTCTGTCATTTACATAGCATGATTTCACCAAGAAAGCAAAGTCAAAGTTCAGAAATAGTAGCGGAACAATATGGATGCCATGAATCGAGGTGTCCTCATTGAGCAATTTTTGTTCCGTGGCATCCATCCTCCAAAATGCACTTGAAAAGAATTAATTCCCAGAGATTCAGATGCTAACAAGCTTACAGAATAGAACATAGTATTACAAGCTTACAAAATTCACCCAAAAGAAAACTAAAACGAATTAAAGATCCGCATTTGTCTAAACTCATAAAGAATTGCACACAAGGGAAGATATGACAAAGGGGTTTATCAATAGCAAATTAATGACTAAAAATTATGCACATTTGAGAAGTCTAAACACGTACTACTCAATTCCAATTTAGATATCTGAGCATTGCTCTATTTATACCATTACACTGTTCAATAAAATAACTCAATTTTCACCCAAAGTCAGTAAAGATATCAATCCCTGACCTGTGAGCGAAGGCGTTCCCTGTTTTGTCCACCAGAAGTTCTATCTTTTCCCCACGATCAAAAACTGCAAGGGAACACCATCAATCACATGTCAATGGTCATAACACCAACTTGATCACAACTTATAGGTTGTTACCTAGCTATGGAAAGAGATATCAAAGCCTTACCTTTTCAATACTTTCCATCGATCATAACACCTTTAAGTACTTCCGAGACCTGAGCTTTCACGTTAGCAAGTTTGCTGATCTCCTCGATCGGGATGATCCACACAATATTGCACATGCTCCTTCAGCTTAATTAGACCTATATAATTGCCACCAAAATTGTGCATTAGAAAAGTACTTAATAGCAAATGAGAGGCACATTCCATTTGATGAATGAAAAGATAAAACAACTGTTACCCAAATTCCTTGTTCAGCTGCCATTGCAGCTTTTCTTACACCATATCTATTGGTAAAATCCTCCTTGATTGGCTCAAGGAAGGCAATAGGAACTTGTCGACCAAGAGCCTCAACTGCAACTATGCAGTACGCTGTGGCATTCAAAGGCTGAAGGTAGTTTAACTCATATACAGTAAATGTAGTAAAGATCAAAGAGGTGATCGAGTAAAACAATAAGGAGATCCTATTATCTAACCATGCATTTACAGTGATAAATTTCTTATATTATAAAAACTACATATATCACAAAAAATTACCGAACATGAAATTGCCTTCTTGTGTGTTTGTGGCCAATAACCTGAAACTATCTATAACTAGTAGCTCTAGGTACGTAGTCCTTTTCTTTAAAATTTGCACGTCATAAAAGAACGGTTCGAGGCCATGCATAGTTACATAAAACTAAATCAGAAAGGAAAAGGAAAGAGATAAATCTCTGGTTTGCATATGAAAGTGTAACCTAGCTAGGCTCTTATTTTGGAATATGGAACACCCAAATGTTAGCTAATTAGATGAACCAAAGGAATATCATAACTTGGGATATATAGTAGTGCGAAATACTCCACAGTTTTTACCAATTTGCAGTGAATAACTAGAACAAGTGATTATAACATCTCTAAGTTACCAGGAAATGAAGAAAAGGGTAAGAAGAATCTTCGCAAAGGCGCATGGCTCTTACCTTAACATCTCTACCTGATGCCCTCATCAATTCCGGGCCATTCCACCACGCGCCTCTACAACCCCAACACCACGCGCCTTCCACCAAAAACAAAACGGAGGAGCTAGGAGGTTTTTATAATCCGAGAAAAGAAAATGCCACGTGGGACAGTTTTACTCTTCTTCTTCTTTCTTTTTTCATTCTCTCAGGTCAAACAAAAGTCAAAACTTGTAAATGAAACGAACAGCTTAAGCCAGTAGTAACCGAATAATATTCCGGCCCGAGTATTTCTCTTTTATACACACTTCCCAGTAGCAAAGCAGCTCACCACGCTCATCACACCGATTGGTAACTACCTCTCTCTCTCTCTCTCTCTTCTCAACTAACCTCCTCCTCCTCCTCCTCCTCCTCTTCTTCTTCTTCTTCTTCTTCTTCGATCGTCTTCGTCTTACTCTGTTTCGACGGCATTTTGTTGCAGAGGTCTTGATCGTCATCTTGACTTCGCGCGAAATCACTAGGTAACTAATCTCTTCTTCTTCTTCGTCTTCCTCAGGTTTACTAACTAAAATTGCAGCTTCTTCTTCTTCATCTTCCTCAGGTTTACTAACTAAAATTGCAGTGCATTTGGTGTTGCAGACTATCTCAACCGTGATTTTCATTTGGAGACCAGTCAAGAAACTCTAAAATGGAGAAGAATTACTGTAATTTACACCTTAATTTGGGAATTTACTTCTTAATCAAGAAATCGTATCGTACTAAACTTCATTGAAAATAACATGATGAGAATCCGAAGGCTTTTGTGTGATTTTTTTTTTTTTTTTTTTTTTTTTGCTTTAGAAATGTGCGTGTGATCTTCCTGATCCTTTTCAGATCTCTCATGTTGATAGTTTAGTTTCTTCAATTTCTTTTATAACCTTAATTTCTCTGTGATGGTTGGGGATTCTGCGAATTCCATGATTGATAGATAGTTTTTCATATACCATATTGCATTTGATTTGGTGTTGCTAGAAGAGAGATGTGTGGGTAACCATTTTAGTCAGTTAAACAGTTTCTTAGTTAGAGATCGATCATTGCTTAATTCTCACGGTAATCTGGTATCGTATAAAGGGGGTGTTGGAGGTGAAAAATTCCGTAGAGGAGTTTGACCCAACAATTAATGCGGACTGGAGCGGGAGCTGACCTGGGAACAATCTAGAAACTTCTCTCGAGCGTTGACCTGGAGTTTGACAGTCGACTCGAGGAGAAGGGGGGGGTACCTGCAGAAAACCCTCCGATGCCTAAGTCAGTACGTTTCTTAATTGTGGAGTAGAGATAGTCAGAATCAGATGGATTACCTGGACGTCGAGCCTCCTTTATATAGGCGATGACTTACTTCGGGAACAAGCCGCCATTATTTCTGCTTTGATGGCTGTATTTATTTACACACTTATAACGACAATTATTGCTGCACTAATAACAGTTAATCATTGCGTACTTACGACCGTCATTCATTGCGTATTTATGATAGTCATTCATTGCGCACTTATAATCATAATCATTGTGAGTAATTATTGTCGTAATAATCGCCGCATTCATGACTGAAATTTAACGTCATACTAACTTTGGAGTTAATAGCCTTAATTGCAGACCCAGCAGAATTTTCCCACTCCCACAATGCCCCCAAATTTTCTCTTTGGACACTCGTCCTAAGAGGAAATTTCCATTCTCTAGCTGCTTCAAATCTTGCCTTGAATATTTCCTCGAGCCCTGGCCGTCCCGATTCTTTCCTCGAGCCCTGGCCGCCCCGATTCTTTCCTCAGGCCCTGGCCGCCCCGATTCTTTCCTCGGGCCCTGGCCGTCCTAGCCGCCCCGAATCTTTCCTTGGGCCTTGGCCGTCCTGAATCTTTCCTCTGGCCCTGGCCGCCTCGATTCTTTCCTCGGGCCCTAGCCGCCTCGATTCTTTCCTCAAGGCGAAGATTCATTTTCAGCATGAGACATGGAATTGCCCCCATTTCCGTTTGAATCTGATCAACAACATTTATTCACCTTGGCCACCAGCCTTGGGTATTTACTCCGGCCACCAGCCTTACACATACATTTCAACAACACTGACCACAAATATGTTTCAAATATAAAAGGAAACAGTCAGAATATGATTATTAAAGGAAAGAACGCTAATCTACGTTACCCAGACTTTTGTCACTTCGGGCTTGTATTCCATCACTCCCAGTCCTTAGTGACAGAAATAGGATCCCGTCAGGGGCAGCTCCCGCCATCACTTTTTAGGGAAAAGTGCTTCCCACAGACGGCGCCACTTGTTGGAGGTGAAAAATTCCGTAGAGGAGTTTGACCCAACAATTAATGCGGACTGGAGCGGGAGCTGACCTGGGAACAATCGAGAAGCTTCTCTCGAGCGTTGACCTGGAGTTTGACAGTCGACTCGAGGAGAAGGGGGGGTACCTGCAGAAAACCCTCCGATGCCTAAGTCAGTACGTTTCTTAATTATGGAGTAGAGATAGTCAAAATTAGATGGATTACCTGGACGTCGAGCCTCCTTTATATAGGCGATGACTTACTTCGGGAACAAGCCGCCATTATTTCTGCTTTGATGGCTGCATTTATTTACACACTTATAACGACAATTATTGCTGCACTAATAACAGTTAATCATTGCGTACTTACGACCGTCATTCATTGCGTATTTATGATAGTCATTCATTGCGCACTTATAATCATAATCATTGTGCGTAGTTATTGTCGTAATAATCGCCGCATTCATGACTGAAATTTAACGCCATACTAACTTTGGAGTTAATAGCCTTAATTGCAGACCCAGCAGAATTTTCCCACTCCCACAGGGGGTTACTAGTTCTGTGATTAAGGCGAGAAGAGAGAGAGAGAGAGAGAGAGAGAGAGAGAGAGAGAGAGAGAGAGAGAGAGAGAGAGAGAGAGAGAGAGAGAGAGAATTTAGTGAAGAGGTGAGTGCATTATGAGTCCATTTAATCAAACATTTTGTCATTTTTCATACCTCTGCTATTGTATGAGTTAGACCAGAAAATAGGCTAGTTAATACTCTGCATATGAAAATAGGCTAGTTACAACTATAGAGTGTTAGATTAACAACATATAATTAAATCTAGTCATGTGCTTGAGCTAATGAAATAGTCAATGGCAGGAGATTCCTCAGAAGCTTATCTTGCACGGCTCTTGGATGAGGAAACGAAAATATGTGCCGAGTGCCTAAAACTGTTCCCCAATGATCTGGAGCTTGATAACCATGTTTCGGAAAAGCATATCAGGTACGTACATTCACTTCTTACTTAATGAGGAGTCCTAAGTCCTGATTTAGATGGAATATATCTCATGCAGTCATAAAGAGAGACTAATACACGCATAAATTCACTTTACTTCTAGGAGCAATGAGGACAAGCAGGCTGCTGCTGCGGCTAAGTTGATCATAAAGCTAATTGAGTGCCCTTTGTGTAAAGAGGAAAAGAAGTGCTCCAAGAAATTTAGCAAGTTGGAAGAACTCAAATCACACTACAATGTTGTTCATCACTTCAGTGCTTATGGGCATTGTAATATATGCAGCCAGCCCTTCCGCTCCAAGGCGGAGCTGGATTTGCATGAGTGCAACTATTAGATTGCTGCTGGCCCAACTTGGTCTAAAACTGTAATAAGAAAGAGCAGAGTAGCAAACTGCATCTTCTTTCCTTTCTAAACAGTTAGTGAATTCAGTAATTGAAAATACCAAATGGAACGATATTGTGTTATAACCCAAAGAACAACTTAACTACAAAAGTACTTTATCAATAGGGACACAGAATTTGCTAACGCAGTGTAAACCTCTCCACTGAGGAAACTTCACTGCGTGGCTTTTAACGTAGCCAACACGAAAGATCAATCCAATATGAATCAAATTTACTATATACTAATTCTTAGGGCTGGGTTCGGTACGGTACCGGCCCTTCAAGGCCAAAACCACCTACCGTACCAGAACTTATTGGTACACAAAATGCAGTACCATTACCAGCCACAAAAGTCGGTATACCAACTTCTCGGTATCGGTTGGTATCGGTTGGTATCGGTTGGTTGGGCCTCTAACCGAGTTTAAGATTGGGCCAGCTTTCAGCTACGGCCCAAATGAAAATTTTAAATCTCAAACCTGTCAGCAACAGAAAAACTGAAAGCAAATGAAAAACAATCAAATAACTTATATGAATTTAAGGGCCCAGACCATAACCAAATGTAAAACAATCAAATAACTTATAACTCTCACTCTCTCAGTCTCTCACATCAACTGCAGTTCAGCACTTACACTCTTACAGTCCATCTCATCATCAGTTCATCACTTCATAATTCATATCATCACTTAGTCAGTTACAGTTCATCTCATCATCAGTTCATACCATCACTTACAGTTCACACAAATGAATGAATGATACAATAACAAAGCGGACAATAGTTGAAAACAAAGTATTCAAAGACTCAAATTTGAAATTTCATCTCATCGTCACTGCATATTTGCTTGTTGTGCTCCCTGCCTCACTCAGAGTCAAAGTTTCTGCAAATCCATTTTAGTTGAAAAGAATAAGAATGCTGGCAGTTCTGTAAATTCAATTAATGAAGAAGAATTTAGGCAGTTTTTGCAATTTCTAACGTTGAACAAAAATGCTTACGATGTTGGCTGCTGGCTGCTAGGCATCAGTGATCAGTTTGTGTAGAGCTGATATTGGTCAATGTTGACTCCATTCCTTGATTAAAAGCATTTTCTGCAAAATAACAAAGACAAGGTTAAAAACAATATCATGATTCATAAAATAAGAAACAAACAATATGAGTAGCTTACCCCTCTCAAGTTCCTCCAAAGTGTGGTTTGGATCGGTAGAATTTGCCAGCCCTACCTAAAATCACAATATCAATGAGATTATCTCCATTCCAAATGTATACTTTTAGTAAATTAATAACTTGTTCTAAGCTGTGCAGCGATTAAATTCATAATCTGGGAACCTAGGCTACATTCAAGTTTCTTTAACCAAGAAAAAGCAGCATGGCTACAAATCCTACAATAGTATATTAATGAGACACTCGTTAGTGTATGCCTAAGCCCCTCACGGTATAACTATAATGCATGTAACTTCACTATATATGCGATTATTCATTGTACATCTAACAAACTAGCCAACAACCTGCATTAGAAATTAGAGACGCAAAGCAACAAGGATCCAGAAAAGGCATGATATCCATACCTATTTTCTAACTTGGGGGTTTCATTAATAGGTCCACTGAATTACTGAGATATCACCATTATGAATAGAAAAACAGTAAAAGCAAAATACTTCCAAAGTGTTTTCAGTTTTCACCTGCCGGATAGGCTCTGGCACACGATGACACGATACTTGCAAGTAAGTTTTACAATTTTGATGGCAGTATCAAGCGAAATGCGGTGACCAATTGAAATAAATATAGGCTTCACGCAGCCGCCTGTAGATCTCATTGCCTGGGACATAAAAATAGAATGTGGTTTCAAAATAGTTGAATCAAATGACACTTGGAACACAAGCATATCTGTAGAGAATAGTTATGGTAGCTTTATATATTCTTACCACTCCCCATATACTCCCTGAGCGTCCTGTCAAATTAATAAAATCTTCAGCTATGAAACCCAATACATAAAAATCAAAGATAGACCCAATCAGAATCAATACATAAAGACACAATCTTTTTATAGAGAGAAGAATAGAGAGACTGACTCTGCTCAAGAACACCGTCTTTGGGCTTCCTTGCTGGAGTCTTTGATTTGGGTTTCTTACTGCAGCAATTGTTCAGCTACTTTGAAGCGAATCGATTTGACGTGAAATGAGACTGAGGGAGACAGGGAGTGGTCGAGAGAGGGACTGAGGGATTAGGGATTAGGGTTTGGACCAAGAGTTTGAGAGAGAGGCATTAGTCTCGCTCGGGTTCGAGAGAGAGAGAGAGAGAGAGAGAGAGAGAGAGACGAGGTGAGTCGAGAGAGGCAGACTGGCAGAGACTGAGAGAGGGACTGAGGGAATGGGATTAGGGTTTGCAAAGTTTTAATCTAACGGTTGTTAGTTAATTTGGAATAAAATCAACGGTTATGATTAATAATATAAAAATATTTAAAATAATTAAATATTATATTAAATAAGTGGTACGGTACGGTATACCGTATTTCTTTAAAATTTCATACCGATACCGTACCAATTACACCCACTCGGTACGGTTGTACCGTACCATAATCTCGGTAACCGAAACTCTTGGTAACCGACTTGCTTGGTTCGGGACGGACTCGGTTGGTTGGTTTGGATCGGTAGAATTTGCCAGCCCTACTAATTCAATTCTCAGTTAACTGTTCATCAGCTTAGTAACAGTGCCGGCTCGAGCCGAGCCGGTATTGTGAAATGACCGTTTTGCGTCGAGCCGGCAGGTATTGTGAAATGACCGTTTTGCCCTCCATTCTTTGCTTAATTACGGTATTCTGTTTGACCTAGGTATAAAAGGTGTTGAGGGTGATAGACGCGATCTGTTTCCTCTCTCTTTCTCTCTTCGTTCTTAGCTCGGCTCTGCGCATCTGGAGGTATGTAGTTGTTGGGTGATGGGTTCTACATGTCGTTGTTCTGTCTATTTCTATTCGATTTAGAAGGGGCTTGATCAGGTTTCGGTGTCGCTGGGTTTTGAATAATCGTGCTAGACCAATCGGTGAGGGGTTTTGTGTTCTGATTGAGATTTGTGCATGGGTTTGTCTTCATTAGTAGTTGGGTTTCTCTTTTGCTATAGTAATTTTGCATTGTGTTTGGCTTCAGGATAATTGTGTCTTCAGTTGGTGATCTGCTACAAGTAAATCAATCGTACCTGGGTTTAGAAGATAAACGTGTTAGATCAATCAGGTGATGGGTTTATGCTTTGATTGTTGCATGTTCTTCAATTATAATTTTTTTTTCTTGGCTGATTACCACAAGCCTTGGTAGATCTTTAAGATTCAAGAGAATCAGATTTGGGAAGTTGATGTAGGTGTTTCTGATTTGTCATCTAGATGATTAATGATTTCTGATGCAATTTTTTAGATCTACATGTTTCTACCTGATCAAGGTTTGGCTTTGATTTTGCTCTCTGTTGCTATTGCTTTCTGTTTCTAGATGCTGGATACCAATAGAGTTGATCAATGCTGGTTTTGTTTCTCAGTTGAATTGCAGTAAATTTTTTTTCCATTTGTCTATGCAGGTTTCCAAGTAGGGATTTGGGTGAATGGGACTATAATGTGCCGTTGCCTGAAAATTTTGGCATATCAATAATCAAGTATTGAATTCAACAGTATTAATGAATCATGAGGTAACAAGGTTCGAAAGTTGGAACTGCCTACTAATCATCTGAGATGAATTACAAGGTATGACTTTTTCCATTTCAAATATTACCTCTGCTGGCTATGTATTTTCTTGCAGTAGTTGGAACTGGCATAATATATACGAATTACAGAAATATAATATATAGTTTAAAATAGGAACAAATTCTCATTTCCAACTTAATAGGCCAGTATTACTCATCCATAAGCTCCGGTTGGTGGAGATCATAGCATGTATAAAGGCGTAGTCTTCTTCTGATGGCTGACCAAATCATGTAATTTTGGTTTTCTGACATTATCACATTGATTACATCCTTAAACTAAAATATAGTATTCATTGAAACAAGCTAAAGAATCAGAACACAAAGAAAATATCTCTATATTGTGTTGGTAAAAAAAGTATAGCTGAGCAATAAAAGATATTTGTTCTTTGTACAATATTGAAAAGAATATCATGAAAGTTTTACTGCTTAGTGATGTTTTCGGTGTTTATCTTCTAAGCTTGAACTTTTTTACTTTATGTAGTAGGTTCTTGAACTATAATCATGATTGTCAAGGTTTTGCAATACACTCATTTGAATTTGTGGTTTCAGCCATCATTTTGTGATTTCAATTATTATAATATTTATGCATTGTCATTGAAAGATTATTAAGGTTCCTCAGTTCCTCACAAGTTAGCAAGATCTGCAGTTACTGAATTTTATTCAGACATTATCTCCTTCATGTCATGTACAGATAATGAAGATAATTAGCTGGGTATTATGTTCAAAAAGAAAATTGATCTTCTGCATATAGTTTTTCATATTGATGGAGATTTTACTAAGTCTTCAGCTTCAATAATACAAGAATGCTTTAAGTTGGTGGTTGGTAATATGTGTTAAAAAGATGTATGTATCATGCAAATGAGACATGTAGCATATATACTTGCTTTCAAGGTAGAAAATGACTTTCAATGGTTGGAATTTCTTTCAGTTTGCTAATGTAAAAGTGAAGCAAAGTGTGTAGAATGATCAAGAGAGATCAATGTCTGAATTAGGCTTCATTTCCTGTTCTTCGTTTCCATCAAGTGTTTTATAAATGGAAGAATCAGAGATGACATTTGTGCACGTATAAAGAAATTGAAATTGTTAATGGACGCTAATATTGCTATGCTGTGATGGAAATAAAATTGTTGACATTTCCTTGATCAAATGAAAAGAAAAGAAAAAAAAAATAGATTAAGACAAATGTACTGCAATAGCCTTTGAAGCAGCCTCATTATACATCAGCTTAAGTTTTTTTCCACTGCACTGTACAGGTTTGCTGACTGCGGTGCAGAAGGACTACTTTAGACTTCTACATTATCAAGAGTTGCATTTAGATGATTGTGGAGATCGTGTTTCTCAGTTGTTACATGTTGAATTAGCTGCCCCAGCTTCACAGTTTAAAAACAATGATATTCTAGAAGACCTCATGATTCAAATTTGTGTGTAGTAATTAGCTAAAGTACCAGATTTTGGATCATGTAAAACAATGTTTGATGTGTATATGCAACACATTTATGTAGTGTACCTAATATTTGTGAATTTAGTATTGAATTCAATAATAAAGTAGTCCTCATGATTCAATAATACTGTTGAATTCAATACTAAAGTAGTCCTCATGATTCAATAATACTGTTGAATTCAATACTAAAGTAGTTTTTTTTTTTTTTGTTGCTTCTGTGTTTTTTTTTATCAAAAATAAGATCTCTTTGGCTGTGTGAAATCAATCGTGCCAATTGAAGAAAATACCAAAAATGGATTAGAATCAAAATGTGAAATTACCCTCCAAAACTTAAGGTACAATCTACTCTACTTTGCACCACCACTATATAAAAATTTCCAAACCTCTCGAACTCAACTATAACATCTTCCTGACAAATGTATCATGTTGGTTTTGCATAACTCAAATCTAGGAGAGAAGAGATCAAGGTGACATTATGAGGAGACAGTGCTAGAAAGATTGACATAGAGACTATTGAAAATCTACCTCCACTCGTGCTTATGGTGATGACCAGTTTGAAAGTTAAGAAGTACAAAGGTAATACATGCATAAGAATTAATTACACTGCATTATTGAAATTTATAGTCCTACTTAATTGTATTCTTCTATTCACAGAAATGCCTGCACCATCAAACACCAATCATACTTGTATTTTCATAAATCCAGAAATCCCACAGGCAGAACCCTACAAAATCGAGTAAGTTGAATATTTAACATTTTTTTTATACACCACATCTTCCTCCTCACTGCATGTTTCCTACCAACATTTCTGCAAAATTCAAGGTTCTCCAAGGCAACAGATAATATCAAAAAACTGCCCACTCCATACAAACAATTAACAGCAGCAGAAGTCGAAAAAGAGGATAAAACCACTGTGCGTAAATTGAACAAGCTTAACCCCAAAGAATACAAGGTAAAAAATTGAAGCTATGTCTATATACTTGCTAATCCAAACAACTCACAAAATGACTCAAATTTCTAACATATTTATGTTCTAATAAAGAACCAGTTGGTGTACTGCGAAGCTTTCATTTCCAGATTTTCAACACATGATGGCTGGTGGTACGAGGGATGCCCACAATGCTACAAACAACTGACAGTGAAGAAAAATAGTGACCTGCAAGTCTGTCTAGACCACAGCATGCAAATACCTCTTCCATGGTAAAATCCAAATTTCTAATATCCACTTTTCTGTTAACGATTCGTGAAAATGTATACTGCTGATGTTAGAATTGATTCTGGGAACACTCAAATCACACAAGTGAGTTGGGTTTGATTGGTTTGCCTCTGTTATTCAATAGAGAAACACAATGCAGACAGAGAAACTTACTTTCTACTCTCATATATATGAGGTTATTATTCAATTTACTCTCTCTGTACCTTCTCTTCTAACTTTTCAACATAAAACTGCTCACAAAATTAGCAACCAAATTTATTACTTACTAATAATGATGCATACTTTTACAGTTATAGAGTCCATGCCACCATTGAAGATCCAAACAGTGAAGCCACAATAACAGGGAAGGAAGCACTGAATCAGCAATATCATCCACAAACACTCTGAACAAGGAAAAAATGGACTGAAATATCATGTCACTGTTTGTGTAAATAGAAATGGAGGCAGCAACTTTTTGGACAACCTCCACAGCTAATCATCGCTAAGCTAACAAGCTCTCAGTAACTGATGTTACTTTTGATATAGTCACTACATTAGCCTATAAGTAGTCACTGTATTTTGGAGAAGCTGTTTTAACAGCATTTGTAATATATATTTCAACATTACCAGAACATCTATATTAATGGCAATGTTAGCTCCTGATATGGAACATCTATATTCATGGTAATGTTAGCTACAGTTTTAACAGCAGTTGTATTATATATATGAACTAAATTTTCTGTCTTTCAAAAGTTGCACAGTCCGTTCCAAAACCCGCAGCAACGCGCGGACACGTATGCTAGTGAGTTTACAGTACACAAGTTGTGTTGTTCATAACATACACAATCACTTAGCAACAAATGCTAACTTGATTTACAACTGATCTAACGTTTACTTGATTTTCAATCTATCAACTCTAATCAAATCACTGATCTTTCTTGTTCTCAATGTCTCACTGATCTTTGAGAATAATTTATGAAAGTACTGGACATCACTAGATAAAGCATGAAACAAATAAAGAGAGTTTTCAGAAAAATGGTTTTTGACAGAAAACCATGGTTCAAGAATGAACAAACATTTTTATGCTGCAGATCAAAAACCCTAAACATGTATTAGTTTCGAAGCCTTTTATACAAGAGGAAAACTCCCCCTCAAACAAATCTTTTCTTTAAACACCAAATAAGATAGATATAGAAAGATATCAAAACTTATTTGTTTTGCATGCAAAAAGTCTTTAATACAAAATGCACCAAATCAATTTAATAGACACGTAAATCAATTTAAAATGTGTAACATGATTTGGAACGAATATATATTAAACTCAAGATCAGTGGAACAACTTTGCTTGATCGTATCTTCCTCTTTGTTTCCTTGAAGTTCCGGTTTCCTTGTGGCAATGGGAAATCATGTATTGAATGGTAATTGCCCAATATACTCACAGTAATTCTTGATCTCTTTGTGATCTCTGGTTTTGTTACTATACTAGAGTATTTGTCAAAATGAAAAATCTTGTGTTGTGGCTGTACGATTTATGGATGACATTTAGACCTACATCAGAAAACTTTTACAACAGTTTGTACAGATCCTTCTTTCTTGTTACAAACTCTTTGTTCTAAATGTAGAAATAGAAAGAACTTACAGTGAAAGAAAAGTTGGTTCGATTCTTCTACATTTTTACAGATCTACCTTCTTGTCCATTCCATTTTTTGTTATGAACTGTTGGTAAATATGTTGGTCTAATTGCTATATTTATAAGAAAATCAAGGAACATTTATGCAGATAAATCTAACCAAAATAAAACTGATAAAAGTTAGAAAAACCTTAAACAATTTGGTCGAGTCTAGAACTTGGTTCTATGTCCTTAAGACGAAATTGCCTCCTCATCGGTGCTTCAAGGTTTTAATGGCAAACGTCTCCCAGGATACAACGACCTTCTTCTTGTGGTAGTAGCACTCCAAACCTCAAGAATAGCGAACATAGATTGTGTATGAACTCTCTCTTGAAAAAGACTCAATTGGTTTTCATGACACTAGGAAAACTCATATGTAAAAGAAGAAGAGGAAAATGAATTCAAGAAGTCATTTTCAGAATATGGTGTGGCAAGTGTTTTATAGATGTAAGGTGACTTTTGGAGGAGAGATGACTTTTCACCAAAAGTTATCTTTTGTGATCAGCCATGATTTCTCATAACAGTCATTTACAAATATTCAACTTCACACCTTTTCACTAATTATTCATCCACAAATTATGGAAAATAAAATACTTAATATTAAATTTTCCAACATGAACTACAACTAGTTACTCTCCAGTCTACTGCCTCATTCTTTCCGAGGCTTGTTTAACCTTTTCATATGTTAAAATTGGCCACAGCCTATTTTTCGAAAAACCAAGTCGTTTTGTACACACTAGAACTTACCGCTTTGTTCTAGTTGGTTTGGCAAACAATGTACAAGAGGATCAGTGTTTACAAGGCTAGGATGTCCCAAGTATCACCAAATTCCCTACAATATTAGCAGTACTGTTCGTTAGCTTGGGTCAAAACTCCAAGGGGCTAGAATTATGATAGCTAGGTTAGTATAATTAATACTATTAACTTTTAGTTCATGTTAGGTTTGTTATAGTAATGATGCAGATGAATAGACTTGTCAGAGATGAACAATGAGAAATGATAGTTTACCTCCACTCTCATACTTGTTTTGTTACCAAGAAGAAACCCAAAGAGATAAACCAACAATGTAATAGCTAAACAAGTTTATGTAAGTCACCAAAGCTTGCCACTCGATCTCCTCCAACAGCAACACCTGCAAATCATTGTGTTATTACTTCAAGTACTTCAAGGGATGATATCCACATATTATGCTTTCGGAGTGTCAATAAAAACCGCACAAAAGACACGATTTTAGTCAATCAATGATCCTAATTCGTAGTCTGCTTACAAAGTATGTATGTGACCTGAAATAACCAGCTGAACACTATCGAGTGTCATTGTCATACTGAGAAGGAAAGCTAAACGAGAAACTGCTTGTTGCATCTCTTTAATTTGTTCAGAGTAAAGATGATGGTAAACTGGTCTTTGGCCGCCAAGATAATCACCTCGAAAAAGATTCCAATGATGAGAGACTCAATGATCGTGACAATGACAGAGTACTTTACAGCTCTAGGATGTGTGATCCAAGCTCATTGGAGACTCGTACGCTGCCCAAGGACTGACATGCATTGAAGAACTTGTTCTCGTAGGAGCTGATAATAAGAAAATAATATAATTAGTTGCCAAATGAACATTTTTTACCTTATTGCTGCCTTCCCAACAACATGCCTTCCCAACCATTTAGACTCATGCTGAAACAGAAACACACAAATCATGTTAAAAGCTTAAACTATAGTATGGTACTAAAAGGTCCTCTATCTAGTACATATATGTATGTATGTTGTTAGACTATGATTCTAACCATCGATCAAGTAGCTAGACTCGCTTGTATTTTAAATCAAGAGTCCAACGACATAACTTTCGAGATATCATATCTTATAAGAGAACATTAACGTTTGATGGAAGCAATCAAGATTCGTATATATTGTGTATATATATGTGGTGAGCAATAGTAACTCAAAATAAGAGTAGAAAGGGAGACAACTAAGCTGAGGAATACATTTACCATATTGAAAGGGAGCCAACTGCAATAACAGGATCATCAAGGTGACCTTAAGCTTTTAGAATTTAGTGGTTACTTATAACGAGTGACCATGCAAACAACTGAAGAGAATTTAATGACATAGTTCTAGCAACAAGTTAAATCAGAGACTCTATATATATGTGAAATTACAGTAGTTAGAAACATGATGAGTAGCTTTGCCAACAAAAAAAAAAAAAAAGAGAAAAAAGAAACATGATGAGTAGGGGTAGAAGAGCAATCAATTATCAGAAAGCCAAAAGAGAAATTTGCAATGATCTACAAAGAAATTGCAAACCATACCTCATGTATCCCATCAAAAATTCTACTATACATACATATATCCTAAAAAAAATCACACACTTTTCTTTATGAGACTTTCAAACATTAAAGAATTAGGGAAAAATGCACGAACAGTGTCTGGAGACTCTGAGGACTGTCAAAATGATACCTGAACTTTCAAACGTATCAATGTGATACCTGGACTTATATTTTCTTGTCAACGTAGTACCTACATCAACTTCCCATCACGGCACCGTTAAATTTAGGGAAAAATTCACCAATGGTGTCTGGACACTTAAGGGACTTTCAGAATGATACCTGAACTTACAAAGTTATCAATGTGATACCTGGACTCATTTTTTCGTATCAATGTCGTACCTATGACCAATTTCCGTAACGGCTCCGTGACGGAAATTGGTCGTAGGTATCACATTGATACGAAAAAATGAGTCCAGGTATCACATTGATAACTTTGTAAGTTCTATCATTCTTAAAGTCCTAAGTGTCCAGACACCGTTGGTGAATTTTTCCCAATTTTGCACGTGAGTCACTTAATGAAGACAAAATGACCGATTTACCTCAAATTTTTTCTTTCTTTTCTTTTCTTTTTTTTCTATTCTTCTTCTTTCTTTATTTCTTTCTTTCTTCTTTCTTTCTTTCTTCTTCTTCTTTTCTGGTTTCTTCTTCCCCTGATTTGAATCATCAAGATTCAAATCATCTTGCTAGTCCGATTCCCGCCGCCGCTGCGTCTCAATCCACCTTCATGCACCACAGATGTTTCTGGTTCCCCCAACTTCAAATCCTATAGCAAATTGAAATTGTGCATTGAGGCTTCACCGCACACTCCGAGTTCATCCCCGCCGCCGTCACCAATGACTTGACCACAACAACCTCCACCACCGCACAACAACGTCATCCTCCGTTGCTTCTCGATTGGGTTTGGGGATAAGGACTGCTTCTTCCTCCACCGCTAGAGAAATCGTGGAGGCTCAAGGCCACATTCTAAGGGCCACCGGCCGGAAGGACAGCCACAGCAAGGTTTGCACCACCAAAGGCCCCAGGGATCGCAGTATCAGGCTCGTCCCCCACACCGCCATTCAATTCTACAACATGCAGGACCGGCTTGGATACGACCAGCCTAGCAAGGTCGTCGATTGGCCGCGCAGGACACGCAGAACGTGAGCCTCAATTTCTCGATGGTGGAGGCTCCGAGTCCTTTGTTTACTAATCGGCGAAGCACAATGGTGGGTAGCAGCGGAGTGGCGAAGCTGGTGAATAAGAACAGCTTAAATTTTCTACAGGTGAGGATGGTGTTGAGGCCGAAGTTGTTAATCTTTGTCTGCCGAAAATTGGCTCTGATCGAAGTTGGGCTAGAGGCCGAAGTTGTCGGCTAAACCGATGAAGTTGCAGGTGAGGATGGTGTGGAGGTGGTGTTGCATGTCGGGAAGAAGGAGAGGATGGAGGGGTGTGATTGGAGCTGTGATTTGAGAGTGCAGGGCTGGTGGGGTCTGAGTTTCTGATCAATGGTGTATAAAAGGGGGTCGGAGGAGAGAACGAGAGTGGTGGTGGTCAAGTCATTGGCTGCGGCGGCGGTGATGAACTCGGAGTGAACGGTGAAGCCTCAATCCACAATTTCAATTTGCTATAGGATTTGAAGTTAGGGGAACCATAAACATCTGTGGTGCATGAAGGTGGATTGAGACGCAGCGGCGGTGTTTGATCGGCGATCGGCGGTGGGAATCGGACGAGCAAGATGATTTGAATCTTGATGATTCAAATCAGGGGAAGAAGAAACCAGAAAAGAAGAAAGAAGAGAAAGAAAGAAAAAAGAAGATAATAAAGAAAAAAAAAAAAAAAAAGAAAGAAAGAATTTGAGGGTAAATCGGTCATTTTGTCTTCATTAAGTGACTCACGTGCAAAATTGGGAAAAATTCACTAACGGTGTCTGGACACTTAGGGACTTTCAGAATGATACCTGAACTTACAAAGTTATCAATGTGATACCTGGACTTATTTTTTTGTATCAATGTGATACCTACGGCCAATTTCCGTCACGGAGCCGTTACAGAAATTGGTCGTAGGTACGATGTTGATACGAAAAAATGAGTCCAGGTATCACATTGATAACTTTGTAAGTTCAGGTATCATTCTGAAAGTCCCCTAAGTGTCCAGACACCGTTGGTGAATTTTTCCCTTAAATTTACCACGTGTGAGGCACGTGACATACAAAATGAAGGTAAAAAGACTGATTTGCCCTATAACTGACATTTAAAATGCACGAACAGTGTCTGGAGACTCTTAGGACTGTCAAAATGATACTTGAACTTTCAAACGTATCAATGTGATACCTGGACTTCTATTTTCTTGTCCACGTAGTACCTACATCAACTTTCCGTCACGGCACCGTTAAATTTACCACGTGTGACTGTGTGAGGCACGTGAGATACAAAATGAAGGTAAAAAGATTGATTTGCCCTATAACTGAAATTTTAAATATTTTTTTTGGTAAAAACATTTTAAATATTTTTTTTTTGGTAAAAAGACTGATTTACCTTTAATTTTTTTAATTAATTTTTTTCATCCCTCCACCTCTCGTCTTCTTCCTCTCCCCTCGATCAACCACTCACTAAAAAGACTGGTTGTCCTCGCCAATTCCTCCCGCAACAACACCTCAGTACTCCTTGATTTCAGGCACACAGCGCTGACGCTGTTGACCTCGACGAAAGGATCAGCGGCGCACTTCATCGCCGATTTCAGATCTTTGACAAGCGAGGCTTCAAGAAGATAATGTCCTTCATTTTGGAGGACGAAATTGAAATTGAAATTGGGATTGAGATTGGGATTGGGATTGGGATTTGGATTTGGATTGGGTTCTCTAGAAACTTCGACAGTACTCAAAGCGGGACTTGAGATCGAGGAAGGAGGAGGACGGAGAGATCATCTATATCATTACTTGCTGGTGTTTTTGTTGTAGTTAATAAATTATTATGTTTTTATTTTCAATTTTAAATTTATTCATTTAGGATTTGATGGAGTGGAAAAGTCTTTTTTGCCCTCATTTTCGGCCTCACATGCTTCAGACGTGACTCGAACTGACGGAGCCGTGATGGAAACTTGATGTAGGTACTACGTTGATAAGAAAATATAAGTCTAGGTATCACATTGATACGTTTGAAAGTTCAGGTATCATTTTGACAGTCCTCAGAGTCTCCAGACATTGTTCGTGCATTTTTCCCTTTAGGATTTGATGGAGTGGAAAAGTCTTTTTTGCCCTCAATTTCGGCCTCACATGCGTCACACGTGACTCGAACTGACGGAGCTGTAACGGAAAGTTGATGTAGGTACTACGTTGACAAGAAAATATAAGTCCTGGTATCACATTGATATGTTTGAAAGTTCAAGTATCATTTTGACAGTCCTCAGAGTCTCCAGACACTGCTCGTGCATTTTTCCCAAAGAATTATTGCAAATTTACAGAATAGTATCAAATAAAAAGTTAGTAAATTAGTTGGGCCCCTCAACTCCTAAACAAAAAAGTAGGATACTAAACTTTGAAACGACCACGTTTTGGTATAAAAGCTTGTTTTTTTTAAATGCTTGACCGTTTGTCACTCAGGGAGGGACTTTCGTTCTTTTATTTTGGATCTCCACCCTTCTTGTGATGTATCTTGTATGTATGTAATTGAATTTTGGCATGTATTTGGTATTGATCGACTTCTGTATTCTCAATCTCGTTGATTCTTGGACGAGTTGAAGGTCTATTCTCAAAATTATCAAATTGTTCTCGATTGCTGCATGTATTTGGGTGATATAAGTAGGTCAATTTTGTTCTTCCTGTCTGACTTCCTTCAAGATTGCCTCATATCTCTTTTTGGAGATTTTGCCCCAATTGTTTGTTCAAGAACCCTAAATCTGTGATGAGATTGTGCTTGCAACCATGAGTTCGGACCATACCCAAATTGGATGCATGTTAGGTCGATCAACGTAAATTTTGCTCTCTGTGGCCTTAAGCTTGGGCTCTAAAGTCTCTGTAGAGACAGTTGAAGGAGAGCTATAAGGGCAACTCAACCAAAGTTATTACAAAGGTAGAAGCAGATTTAGTCCCTGATGGATAAAGAAAGGGGACCTGGTAATTCCACCATGATTTAATCAAAGGGAAATGTCAAAGTGCATTGTTTATATC
Source organism: Rosa lucieae (assembly GCA_024704745.1). Classification (NCBI taxonomy): domain Eukaryota; kingdom Viridiplantae; phylum Streptophyta; class Magnoliopsida; order Rosales; family Rosaceae; genus Rosa; species Rosa lucieae. The sequence goes on from CM045492.1 coordinate 48,321,464, forward strand.
AGCCGGTGATCTGAATAAAGATAACCCTAAAAATTCAAGCATATTTTCAAAATGATTTTGAGCTTAAATTGGCAGATCTAAAGTAATCATTCACTAAACTAGAACTGTCACCAATGATTTCAAAAGCAACAAGAAAAACCGACTGGTCAATTGGCCAAGAGGATCCGCCTGTCTCCAATCACAATCCTATAGCCTGTCTAAACAATTTAACTCCATGGCTGATAACAGATCATGAGAAAGGGTATTTAAATAAATAAATATATAAATAAAAAATGGGTAATTTTTAGAGGCCCTCCCATGACAAGCAATATATAACTGTAGCTCCCAAAGGATTTCATGTAAAAGAAGATGACATACCAAACAAATCAGAGTTTTACAACATTCTTACTGGGTGATCCCCTTTGATATATAAA